>JAOUQZ010000039.1:7912091-7922443 GCA_028564935.1 Neosilurus hyrtlii
TATGAACTTTTTTACTGTATTATGAAAAGATCCTTTACCCAAACCCAGGCCCTAAACCTTAACCTCTACCCCTCACTATACTACAGAGAGATTTTGTTATTCCTGCAGAAGTGATGATTTTGCTTTTCCAGAATAAAGTCTTTATCAGGTTCTCTTTTGAGAACGCTGAGGGTTAAGACTGCCTTTCATTTCCGAGATCTTAAACAGGTTGGGTCCAAATTCCTCGCGGTTCAGGGCTATTCTAGTAAAATACAATAAAACGTAACTTGAAACGACATGTCATCACTGTTTAGTCTGGCAACAGACAAACATTGCTAAGCTTTTTTCATTGCTATTGATTATTATTTATTATACAAGAATGCAGAGCACTTGAATATTCTCCACCCACTTAACAAGACAGTTTCTGCAACCACAGTGAACATCCTCTATCAGTGTTATTTGGATGCCACCATCTGGTCAGAAGAGATTTTTATAAATGTGCAGACTGAACCATTTACACTGTATATAGGTTTAAAAAAAAAATTAATAAACGTCCTGTTTTTTCTTTTTCATTCCGAAAGGTGAATGTTAAAAATCTTAATTTCAGTGAAGCAGGTTCCTTTGAACAGATGATGAGTTTATGTGCAAGCATCAATAAGGCCAGAAACCTAATCACACATATCTGTGTGTAAAGACCCTATAAATAATCTATCATGGAAATAAACCAACACATCCAGAGTCTTTTTAAAAAAATCAAGGCCTTTATTTAAATCAGCATTAGGCACTTAATCCATGATAAAAAAAAAGAGCAATAGGAGATCCAGCCACATCAAGTGCCCTTGGCATCAGATGAACATTTATAGAAATATACATACAGATATCATCAGGTGCCCTGAGTATACACAAAGCCCCGACACTCAAATATAAACAAAAAACAATAATATTTTCATGTCTGACCATCTCATTTTATATATCAGTTGAGTATCAGCCGTTACAGAGCCCCCCTTGAAGCAGCTTCCTTTAACATGTAACATGGACACATTGTTGCACAGTCTAAAGTAAAGCACTGCAATAATCAACTTTAATTCACAAAAAAGTTCTCTCTCTGTGAGTGAGAGGGAGAGAAAGAAGGAGATTATCTTTAGTACACAATCCGTGAATGCTTCAGATCATGGAAGGACAAGAAAACAATTTTAAGCTAAGAAATAGAATAATTTGAGCCAAAACACACCAAAACCCTAAGCACAAGAACTCATTAATGACAAGCACTTGACATGGGCAAGGGAGATGATTTATGGGGAGAGAAATGGAGAACTGCTTAGCGGGTCCCAAACACACAGAAAGATCAATGTTATGAATTGAACTGATCAGTTTCACTCCACGTTGCCTTTACCTTAACAAAAATTCTAAAGAGAGTAAAACATTTCAATCGTACTTTATAAGGCTGGCATGACAGTGCTGTGTGAGCTGTCACGAGTAGCCTTTTCCATTAGTCTCAGTTTGTATCATGAAAGTCTCATTTTATGAGACACTCTAATTTGGTGTTCGAAACCCTTTCTTCATTGCAGTACTGCACAAGACCAGCTTTTTTCTGACAGAAGTTGAAACGACTGCTGAAGCTGGTGCATAAGGATGATTAATAATAATTCACTGACAACGAGGTGGATGTTGCTGAATCGGTTATTCAATTAAGCAACATCCACCGAGCCTGAGGTGAATAACTGTTTTAGTATATACTACCCAGGAACATAAAAAGCAAACTAAACCAACATTTCTATATACTTAATTTTTACATATTCTAACCTTTACAGAGACAGTTGAACTCAACACACTCTGCAGGCACAGCATAAGCATGTATGTTTTTATACCCATTCAAAGTTTTAGTATATACTCTACATGAAAACACAAGAAAAGCAAACTTAACGGAGATTTCTACGATTTATTTATCCATTTTACCTGCTCCAAGTGACTGAAAAACTGTGAGTGTCCTTCGTTTCCTCGATTCAAGCATTATCCACTCACGATAAGATCTTTTAACCCCTAGATAGCCGACCAATCAGATCACATTGTTCCCATGTAATATACACTAATAACAGTGAGCTCAAAAATATGGATGCCAAACATCTCACCTTCCCCCTCGTCACCCTAATACACCTCCCAGCCTGGCCTTGCCAATAGTGATCATGTGATTCAGTGGTACAAGTAGCAGAATGCAGGAGGTGAGAGCTTTAGCAACATACAGCTGGACAGATGCTTTGGATATCCTACACGTGGGACAGTGGAGAGAACAGAGAGCAGACACTGACAGTTTATCTGACTGTGACTCCAAGCTTCTCAAGCACACGCACACCCTTCTCTTGATACTCCTCCCTCGTCAGCCAGAAGTTCTCCTTGTCCTTCATGATGTCAGCCAGGACAGCTCCACCCAGAAACACCATGTGTTTGCGTCGTGGAGGATCCTCAATCCGGATTTTAAACTTCTGCAGGGTGGAACATAGGAAATTTACTCTCGCATTTTACTTACAACATTTCTATCTGTTTACAACTACGTGAACTTTAAAAAGTGACCATTTTCGATCTGAGTAGTTCCTAGATATTATTAAATCTTTTTATTAAAGTAATATTCTTAAATACTTTTAGAAACAAGTGTGTTGTTTTCTGAAATTCCATTATTAAAAATGACCTATTTCTGTCATGGAAAAAAAATAATAATATTACTACTAATAATAATAATAAGAAGAAGAAGAAGCTGCACCCTACTCCAGGACATTATACCGAAATTGCAATCCATCTCACAGAAAATAGAGGGCTCTAGACATCACAAACTGCTCCATTAATAAGTTTTAACCATCTGTTCCTGCAATACAGCTTGCTTACTATGTAAACCTTAGGTGAGGGGTTCCAAAAGGAGTAGAATATGTACAGTTCCACAACATTAAATGTAGCTATAAACTGTTAAACGCATGATTGATTTATTCATATGTATTTGCTGGCAAATCACTTTTGATTGATAAGAATTACAAGAGTAATAATCCACGTTGGACCATACTGCTACACAAAACAACCGTATCACTGGGGTCTATAGAAAACTTGTAACAGTATAAAAGACTGGATATGACTGTAAACATCCTATCTGAGCATGGTACTTTCGTGAGCTTCTATATTTAACCATTCTATTTGAAGATATAAATAGCTACATCTATATCCTTTAAAATAAATATCAGAACAGTTGTGGCATTTATTAAACATATTCTTGGACTCTTTCAATGCTACAGAAAACTTTGAAATTAATTTGGCGGAACCTGCCAAGTTCCAGGATATGTTCACAGAAACAGTTAAAAAATTTGTGAACTCCTTCTTCATCATTTTACACATCTCATAAGTTATAAGGCTAACTCATTACTAACTAACTCTAATCCTGGATTAGATTTTCTTACCTCCCTCACCCCTGACCAAAGTGTTAAGTATTAGATGCTCATTTGGATCAGTTGTATTTGCAGCAGAGAAAGCTAAGACTGTACAGTCATGGACTAAAGTCTTGTAGCACATGAGGATATTTATGTATAAAAGCCCATATCTCACAAACATATTAATTGATTTTAATCAATTATGAAGTAAAATAACCCTCTGGTGGTACCGAATAATATGTGCTAGCAGCAAAAAAAAGATTTTCTTGTAATCTTTACAGCTTCTTAAATATGAAGATACACGTTTTTGCCTGAACAAAAGTCTTGTTGCAAAGATTTAATTTCACTTTCAAGACTATATTTACTGCAAAAAAATAATCAAATTGCCTTGTTAACAAAATATATAATATTGTATCAAACATAACATCATACTGAACATTTAAAAGGTTCACTCAAGCTCAACAGTGACTCTGCAAACATGGCCATGATCGCACCAGACTCCCAGGTGCTTGTCATGATGAATAATTATCATATTAAAAGAATCAGACACCTTCAAGACATACAAATTAAAAAATAATAAAAATGTGTAAGTGCCGCTGAAAATTCTTGAGGCCCAAGACACTTGTAATCCATTTTTATACATAAGTTAGCTATTTTAGAGGGCAGCTCATTCATGAAAAGGTCGGAAAACAGTGTGTTATCAACTCTATGGTGAGAAATCTGAGCCCCCTGTAGGTTTGGAACATAATGGGAAGCAATAAACTGTTGAAATTTGCGTCTGGTGATGTTCCCACCCATCTTACATAGCGTTGTCATCCCTGTGTACTGGAGGTGACTGTAAACCATGATGTTTCACTTTCATACATGACCGGCTCTTCGCTGAACTCTGGGTCCAGCAATTTTCTAGATGGTCAGTAACAACATTGGAAGCAAAGCAATATGATATTGGAAAATAATTCATCTCAAAAATACATTTTTTGATCATGGTGTTCCAGCTGTCTTGTACATGACCTTTCTGTGGCAGTAAGGTGACCATTGCAAGAAATATGATGTAGAGTCGATGCTGAAGCAGACTGAAGAAAGCTACGAGTCCTAATGGAGCTTTGAGGTGGTCATCACGAGGCTAACTACAACTTTTGTTCTGCGGGTAGTCTTCTTGCAGGACCAATCTTACCTAGGTGTACCAAGAGTGTTCAAAAATTCTCACTACTGCTTGCAAATTCTTTACATTTGCTTTTAGGAGATCTTGAAAGTTTCTACAGCTTTTGCAAAAGATTTTAGTCAAGATTTTTGATGGCTACCAAACCATTAAAGCTTTTTATGTATATTTAGTTCATCAGGTATAAACAGCTGAATGAAGCAACCAGCTCAGAGTTTCCTTAAAATGCTTTTCCAGGCTAATTCCAAATTCAGAGAGGATTTTTTTTTTAAGTCAGAGCCCAGGCTGTGTGCGTGTGTGGCCCAGGTCTGCTGAACCACTGTCCAACTCACTCTCAGACAGCCAGGAGCCTTCAGAGTTCATACAATTCCACCTGCTAGTCAAATGTTTTTTGCAGCCCGAAAACAGCAAGACAATGTAGGTGTAATATTACTGGACATGAAGCATTGTGTGCTTTTAGACTTAAGCAAAATTTTAAATTACACAAATAGCTCGACGGGACAGCATACACGTGTTCATTATGGATTGTAGTTTTGTGTTAAATTACTGAGTGAATATGGATGGAGTATACTCACCGAGAGCTTGTCCACGTCCCCTTTAAGTACCCGCTCTAGATAGAGCTGCTTGAGTTCCCTCTCCAGTCGAGAGGGCAGACCTGGATACATGGTAGAACCACCTGAGAGAACAATGTGTTTGTAGAATTCAGCCCTAAAGAAGAAAAGAAAATAAATACCCATTTATGTATTTATATAAAAAGAGATTTAAAGTTACAGCTTTTTGTATTCTAACAAACAGCTGTTGAATTCTCAAATCTGATTGGTCAAAAGGTGCTGGTTAATTATCCACAACAGTTGCTTTGACATAACTTTGTCCTGTCAAGCTGTATTTGGGTGTCAGGAATTAGGAGCAGTGACGTGGAGAGGTAAAAGTAACTTAGTGTATATAAATTACTGTACACTTCCTTGTGAAATAATAAACCTGGGTTTGAATTCTAGAAGGGTCTTAATACATATATAGCCATGTGAAAAAAATATATATACAAGTACAGTCAAAGGAAATGGTAGATTTTTTTTTAACAAGCAAACATTTCACCCTTTAATACAGAACCTGCAAAATAAAGGTGATATACCTGAACAAAACTACCAGAATTGTTTTTTCAATTATTTATTCAACACAATAATCCACAGATGCTATATTACTCTGTGGAAAAGTCCCCTTTAGCAGAAATAACTTTTTATAGGTGTTTTGTTTTTGCAAAATTACTCACCAGTCTCTGACATCAAGTCACTGAATTTTTTTCACTCTTCCTTATAGTGCCCTTTTTAAATTCCCCACAACATTTCTATGGAATATGTAAGGGTTGTAAATACTTTTTCCACATGAATGATCTTTGTTTATTTGTTTCTTTGAATTATGAAAGCAACCACACACTGTCAATTACATACATAGTGAAATACTACATCTTGGAGTACATCACCCTTATCTGCAGACGCTGTATTAAAGAGAGTGAAATATTTGCTTATCCAAATATGCTAAAAATGTTTTCATATGACTGAAAGTTTGCTAGACTGTGACTATGTAGGAAAAGGGTACTTTTGAACTGAACTGACTTTACCTGGTGTCAATGTCTGCTGCATGGATGGTGTTGAAGAGTAGCTCAGCCACTCCGACTCCCTCCACATTAATCAGATGAGGTTGGAAAAGGGCCTCAGGTGCCTCAAACCTCTCCCCACCAACTTTTATCACTCTTCCATCAGGGAGCTACAGAAAATTATTTATAAATCTCTAATTAAATAATATTTATGATGGAACAAGTCAATTGGACAATTTTTTAAAAGTCTTCTTAGATTTTCCTTCCTAAACTGAAATGCATGTACACTTGGTTCTATCAGAACTATATCAATATTAAAGGTCAAATACTATACCCATTTTTAGACCTTTATTTTTAATTTTTGACACCAGTGGAGCACCAGAGCATGATTTCTAATCCAAAAAATTGTACCTAAAAAAACTAAACGTGTTTGACATCCTCCTCATATTAATGGTCTTTCCGCTCCCAGTGCACACACTGTTCCGATTGGTTGCCTTTCTAAAGTGGGTAATCTATACTTTCACTGTGCTGGAAGGCAGACTGGGAAAAGGGGATTTACCACTGTGAATGGGGTAAGGGGGGCAGTGGGGAAAGGCTTGTTATTTAGAAGGCCCAGCACTCTGATGTCATTTAACATGGCTATTTAACACTGTAACAACATTAATGTGCTAAAAATAAATAGATAGATAGATAGATAGATAGATAGATAGATAGAAACAGGAAAAAAGCATGTCTCCCCTTTAAAGTCATTCAAATGCTGTCCCTCTGTACGCTAGGGATGTAAATCTAACAACAACTCACGATTCAATTCGATTCCGATTTTTGGGGTGACGAATCAATTCAGAATCGATTCTTGATTCAATCCGATGTTTGATTCATAACCATTACAAACAAAGGGAGCCAATTTCATAAGTAACTACATTCTTCTATAATCTGGAACGACTCTTCTATAAGAAAGAAATAAATGATATTACTTCACAGCTGGTTCTGTAGATGTACTGATCCGCTTTGCTGGTTCAGAGTTGGTTGGGAGTTTAGTGAAGTGATGGAGTGTGTGTTGGTCAGGAGTTGGTCGTGCTGCTGCTGCATGTGCTTGTCAAGCTCCTTCTTACCCAGAAATTATAAAGTTTGAAGTGCAAGCATTTGCCTCCAGCGAAGACGGCGCTGATTGTATTTATTTTGACTCATCTAGGAAAGCTAGGCAAAAAGTTACTTCCGGATCTGGTACTCACTGGAACAATTCACGACGGAGGCCTTGTGAACGGTACACATTGTGAATAAGGTTGGAAATGCTCGAACAAACACGATCTTAAAAATCAATTCTTGAAAATTTGCATCGATTCAGAATCCCAATAAATAAGAATCACGATTTAGACGTGAATCGATTTTTTTTCAAGCACCCCTACTGTACGCTACTAGATGGATACAATGTCAGTTAAAAATGGATTTACAATCAAACACTCCCTCCTGACTGGTCATCTGGAACTGAGCGGCAGGTTTGAGTGGGATCCGAGAGTCCAGCCTCGATGAGAAGACGGCGAAGAGTTGTGTGGGCACATAAAGACTCCATTGAAGGGTGTCCAGATGTGGAAACACCCAGTGGCCCAGCCTGGGATGGACTGTAGCCACACAGGAAATGATGTTACATGCTAGTAAGGCAGCTCTAACACCACACTGACCTCTTTGTTTCACCATGCACCATTTTCTTTACTTCACTCACCCAGCAGTTCTCTCTTTAGGAAAATGTTGAAGGAAAAAAACCAAAAAAATACACCTTCAGCAAAAAAATTTGACTCCCACACAGGCATGACAACAAAATAAACTATTGGTCAGCCACCTCCTCCTTTGCTTCACGAAAATTGAGGCATCAATTAGTTTCTATTGATGGTTGTCCAACATACCTGATTTCCGCTTTCATTTGTGTCACCTGTATTTTTAGTTTAAGTATCCGTTTAACAAGTTCATGTTCTGTCAAGCTTCTGACTTCAGCATTTGTTCCATGAACATTTATTTACCTGTATTGTAAATCTGTCTTCCTCCTGAGTTAGACCCTGTGTTGTTATTATGTTTACTTGAGTCTGAGTGGTGATGTATGAGCCTTTATTTTTTGGATTTCAGCTTCGTTATTAATTTTCATTTATTCATAATACAAATTTTTTTACTGCTGCCTTTCATCACGTAGGTCAGAAATACATAACAGCTTATCAGCATTAACTCAACAACACAGCAGCCTTATTGTGTTTTCTGTGGTGGGCACACAAAAATACGAAACAACCAACCAAAACGATGTCCATGGGTTATCAGTACATTGTGGTGGGTACATCATGACTGCAGTGCTCAGCTATCAGTTTCATCTGCTATATATATATATATATATATATATATATAAAAATCCTACACGTCTTGTTGTTGAGATATCAACCTAACAGGAATTTGCACTGATGCAAAGGTTGTCTTTTTTTTGTGAGTGTGTCTGTGTGTGTGTGTGTGTGTGTGTGTCTGTGTGTGTGTGTGTGTGTGTGTGTGTGTGTGTGTGTGTCTAGCTATTCATCACAGTGTGAGGACATAAATCAGTTAACACAGTCACACTATGGGGACTTGGCTTCCTTATGGGGACAAAATGCAAGTCCCCATGACGTAAATCATTACATTTTAAGGTGAAGATGTTTTAAGATTAGGGGAAGGTTGGGGTGAGGTTACAGTAAGGCAAGTGGTGGATATGTTTAGTGTTAGGGAAATTTCTAGTGTTTAGGGAAATTTCTCCAGGAAATGACTGTTAGTCTATGTGTTGTCCTCTAAAGTTATGGAAACCAGACTGTGTGTGTGTGTGTGTGTGTGTGTGTTATGGACTGACCGTGTAGGATTCCACGAGTACAGTAGTCTCCAACGCTAGTTTCTGCTCCTGCTCGATATTGTATCCTACATAACAGAGTTTCTCCTTCATCATGCGCACTGTCTCAAAATCTGCTGAGTGGTTGAAAGCATATCCTCGCAGCAGCAGCAGCTGGAGAAAAATAAAGCAAAACCCAGTAAAAACTCTGACCCCTAGTACTTAATACCAGGTTAAAAACAAAATCTAAGTGCTTCTGTCTTACTAGATTGTCCAAATTAAAAGATAAATTCTATCTGGTTCCAGATGTGAGTACCTTTATAAGATACCGAGTGATGTCTCTCCCTGCTATGTCCAGTCTGCGAGTTAAATGAGGAAGAGAGAATCCTTCGTATACAGGGCAGATGTGAGTGACCCCATCACCTGAATCCACCACGACTCCCGTTAACAGACCTGAGTATCAGAGCAATACAGCATAATTCGGGTTCAAAATACAAGAACACTCAAATGGACAAATAGCTTAAAGATGGATGTTTATAGTGGAGATGTACACACCCCTTTAAAACAAATTTCTTAAGACTCAGATCTGAGCTCAGACTCTGTTACCAAACGAACTTGAGCTTTGGTTTGTTATTATGCTAGAAGGTGAGAATTTTATAAATTTTCAGCTATCTGAGGACTGCAGGGTTTGTACCAAAATAGAATTTAGAATATAAATATCATAGGAATAAAATCTACCCATCTATAATTTTAGATCTATCTTGACTTCACCCAGCCTCACGTGAAGAGAAACAGTCCCATAATATGATGCTGCTACCATAATGCTTCACTCATTTTATTTGGAGATAAGCGATGTTAGCTTAGCGCTGAAATATCTTTGAGAGTTACATCAGGTTATATTGTATATTCGGAGCACATACGTCCCACCTCATTAAACATGAAAAATTCTGACAATTTAAAAATGTAAAAATATGAATATAAAATCTTTTAGTTTGTATACTCATAGATACTGTGAAGTGTGTTGATTTGCTATGCATGTATATCTACACAACTAAAGCAACTTTAATTAGTACAAAACAAAAGCTACTACCACTAAGCACAACCCCTAAGAATGAAAGATACATGAACTCCTGATCAATCCTGGTTTTCATTTTGCATCACAAAAATCGACAATTTTAAAAACACTTTTAATATCCACTGTATAATTAGGGATCATATTTAGGAATGTTTAAAGGTCCAGTTTTACATAAAATATTTAGTCATGTTTTTTGTTCATGGTGACTAAATAAATCAAACCTTTCAGTTCCAGCATTTATCACAGCTGTGTGTTCTGTGATATTTGAGTTCAATTTTGTGTTTCCCGGCTCTTTAAGCCCACAGCTTCAA
>JAOUQZ010000039.1:7935585-7948122 GCA_028564935.1 Neosilurus hyrtlii
TATATATATATATATATGTGTGTGTGTGTGTGTGTGTGTGTGTGTGTGTGTGTGTGTGTGTGTGTATATATATATGTATGTGTGTG
Organism: Neosilurus hyrtlii; assembly: GCA_028564935.1. Lineage (NCBI taxonomy): Eukaryota > Metazoa > Chordata > Actinopteri > Siluriformes > Plotosidae > Neosilurus > Neosilurus hyrtlii. The sequence goes on from JAOUQZ010000039.1 coordinate 7,935,672, forward strand.
TGTTTGTGTGTGTGTGTGTTTGTGTTTGTGTGTGTGTATTTATGCATATGTTAGGATCGTTTTAAATTGATATCAACTGATCTTGTCTAATGTAGAATAGAAAAAATACCCCCAGCATTGATCGGATTTATGGGGTTCTACTGTTTTGTTGGCACCTCATAAGCATAAGATGTCAGTAGAATCTATCTCCTTATTGGTCTGTATATTTATTTAGCTTTACATACATACTGTTTGAGAAAAACAGATTAATGTTTTCTTGGATCACCGTCTTATCGTTATCGTCGTTATCATATTTTTTTTTAACAACCGTATGCAATTTCAGAAGTTTTATTTCAGTCTAGACTTGTGTTAAGTTTATATGAGATCTTGTGTTTGGTTTGTGAGAGTCGAGCAACGTAAAGTCTTCTCCATCACATTCCAAACACTTTTGCCGAGGTTAAGGTCAGGACACTGAAGTGCTAATTCATGTGTGGAAATGATTCCTCATGCTCCCTGAATCAAAATTTTACTTTCATTTTATATCCCACCAGGGATGAAAAACCCCATTGATGGGACTTGTATTGTCAGCTAAATTTTATTTTCGTGTAATGAGCCTTGACTTGACCAACTGATGCAACCCCAGTTCATATTAAATTTGATAAAGTCTTTATGCATTTCTTCTTTAAACCGTACACATCCCCAGTTAGCAAGCTTGCGGCGAGGGTAGCAAAGAAAAGCTCCTTCAGTCGTCAGGAAGGCGTTTTAAAAGTAGATAAAGAGAATCTAATTAAAGGTCCAGTGTGTAAGATTTAGCAGTACTGAGTGGCACCTTGTAGTGAGTGAAACTGAAATTTTTGACTCCTAACCCTTCCCCTTTAAACTTCTGGGCTACTGTAGAAACATAGCGATGCAGGATGTTAGCATCCATTAGATGAGATCTGCGAAAAGTGTTCAGTTCATGACACAAATTCCTTGTTCAGGTGTTTATTTAGCCTTTAGGAATAGAAAAGCAATCAATCACTCAGAAGAAATTGTTCTGAGAGTAAAACCTCGGACCTGGCCTACCAGCTCACACTGGCTAATATACAGTGCCCATTCCACTCTGATTGGTCTATCATCCTCTAGCTCTTGACTCTGATTGGTCCCTCATGATCTCATATCTCAACATGTTTTAACAAGTCTCATGTCTCAACATGTCCTGAAAGTAAAATAATAAAATAATCTTGCACTCACTTCAGTGAATAAACAGTAGACACATAAATCATCCAATAATCAAATAGTGCAGTGAATCATACAATTGCTCTTCTGTACGTATAATCATTAACAGTTTAAATATATATTTCATTTGGGATTACTTCATTGGAAAGTTCTCCATTTCAGGATTGCAAATGTCTTTAAATATAGGATATGTGATCAATCATTCCAATTATATTACAGTTTCTGTATTCATATTCATGTTCATGTTCATGCTGTTAATGAGCAATAATTATTCCAGTACATGACGGGGAAGTCCAGCAATTTGCATAAGATTTATGGAGGACCAAATATATGACATTTCAGACCGGCAGCCCATAGGTCTTACAGTTCATGGGTCCAAAACACACAGCGCCCCCAGTGGCACCTGATACCCCGATTTCCTCCAGTTCAGTAACTGTAACTAAATGTGTGTGGTAACTGTTGTTCAGTCCTGCACACCAAAGGGGATTTTAGCCCATTCCTTTGTACAGAACAGTTTTAACAGAGGGATGTATTGGGTTTTCATATGAACTGCTCACACACATTTCTATTAATTTAAGGTCAAGACTTTGATTTGGCCATTCCAAAGCACTGCATTTATTCTTAAACCATCAAACTTTGATAGAATAATTTGTGTCTTTAGGGTTTTATCTTGCTGCATGAGCCACAATCTTGAGATTAGTTTGTAGACAGATGTCCCGATAGATAGAGTTCTGGTATAAATTAAAGTTACGATAAACTGTCCTGGCCCAAATGCAGCAAAACAAGCCCAAATCATACCACTACCATGGTCCATAGACGGGGTAGGGTTCTTATGCTGGAATGCAGTCCAAAGATAACAATTCATTTAAACAAAAAAGTTCTATTTTGGTGTCATGCATCCACAGAACCTTTCCAGTAGCCTTCTGGCTTGTCCATGTGATCTTTAACAAACTGTAGAAAAGCAGCAATATTCTTTTTGGAGAGTAATGGTTTTCTTCTTGCAACTATGCCATTCACAACGCATGTTTTTGGTCTTATCTTGTTGGTAAACTCAAGAACATTAACATTAGCCAATGTGAGAGAGGCCTTAAGTTGCTTAAAAGTTACTCAGGGTTCTTTATAGTCCGTCTGGACTATTATACACCTTTCCTTTGGACTGATCTTTGTTGGTCAACTGCTCCTGCAGAGGATAATAATGGTCTCTGATGGTGGACTGGGGAAATCTATAATCCTTTGGGATGGTTTTGTAACCTTTTCACCCTGATCAGCATCAACAACTCTTTATGACAACCTTTCAGATCTCCTTTGTTCATGCCATGATTTAGTTTGTCATGTACTTCCACAAGTGTGTTGTGAAGGTCAGCCCTTGACAAATCCCTGTTCTTTAAGTAAAACAGGGTTCTCATTCTCATCTGATCACCTTTCTCTAATTTCACCCATAAATTTAACGGCAAATTCTAGAGTTTCACATACTTTTGCCAACCAGATAAGTAATATTGGATTTTTTTTTCAAGACTTCTGTGAAACTCTGATTGTTTTATGTAATTTCTGTGGAAATATAAAAACAAAAAAGGTTCACAAGGCTTTAAACACCACTGTAAGTTTTTGCTTATTCTTATTGTCCAGTGATGCTCAAATAGTCCACACAATAACCAACATATGAAGCTGAAAAATCAGCTGACAATACAACTGACAATAACCAACAGATTCAGCTGAACATTGCTGAGAAGTGTGGTAAAATATCTAACCAGATTTTTATTACTGGCTAGCAAAAGCATCTAGTAAAAGTGAAACTTGCTAAGGGACATTTTACCGTGTGTGTGTGTGTGTGTGTGTGTGTGTGTGTGTGTGTGTGTGTGTGTGTGTGTGTGTATATAAGATATTGAGTCGATTTTCTGTAGAACAGTGCTCGATACGTCGAAGTAGAACTAAATATATTGTATGTGGGAAAAAATGATAGTACTACAATTTCATCCCGACAAGCCCACTCATCAGGTGATTTATCTATCATATTGATTCATAAATCCCCTGATGAGTGGGCAACCACGAAACAGGCTTGTCGGGATGAATTTGTAGTACTGTTATTTTTTTCCCACATACTATATATATAAATTATACTAAAATTCTAATTTTTATTCTGTGTTAAGTTCAGAAAACACAAATTAAATTAAAACTTCTCTTTTTTTCCTGTTAAATATAGGTCAGTCATTCTATCCCTGATCAAGAGAAGTTCAAAGAAATAATATAAAGTCCAGTATATTCCGGACATTCATATCCAGCAAAGAGTATATAATCTTCTGACCACAACTGTGTGATTTTATTTCCATTAGGGCTTACAGCTTTACGCAGTGATGAGGTTATTGATCTAATGATTAAGGAGTATCCAGCTAAACATGCAGAGTACTCTGTTATACTTCAAGAACGGGAGCGTCAGAGGATCACCAAAGAGTACTCAGTAAGCACTCTGAGTGCAGTAAGTAACATTTATGTTTTTTTTTTAAAATGCTAATTTTAGGTTAAGCTTATTCTGCAAACCTACAGAATATAGTATTTTTGAAAAAAATTATGCTTACTGGTAGGCATTGCAAGCTACATGTTTCAGAGCATTTGATCTCATAGACATTTAACACAGGCATGAAATATTTTCTGTGCAGGAACCTCATGCCATCATACAAGCTTTCCTTCTCAGGATGACTTAAAGTAGTCACACAAAAGCAAGTTCGTTTAAAAATAATTTATAGTTAGTTTCTCAAAGGGCTCTGGAAGTGGCCACACAGTCATAGGCTCTTACCATTGGGAAATGATTTAACAGTGTCTAAAATCTCTTGGATGGTGATATCGGCATCTATCGCCTTTCGAGCTGCATCACTCAGTTTAGGAAGGTCCAGATGTACCATCCAGTCAGAGATGTTCCCCTTTGCCTTTTTAATGCTTAACTGTTGGTTATATTCCCTAAAGCACTCATTTATCCCCTTAGGATCAAAGACCATCTGACCAGATTTGGATCTAATTTGATGTATGGCTCTGCTCGCTTATTAAACTCTCAACTGTTGGGCAAACAGTTTCTGGGGCTTATCCCCAAATTCAAAGTATTTTTGTCTTAACCTTAACAGCTGGTCACTTACCTGGTCAGATAAGATGCAATTATATTCATATTTTAGCTTGAGGATGTTTTGTAATGTGGAAGGGTCGGAAGAGGATTTATAGATGATTTCCAACTGTGTTAGCTCTTTCCCGAATTCCAGAAGCTGTTTTTGGTTTTCTTTGTTACTTAAAGATTCAAAGGAAATGATAATTGCCCCTAATTACAGCCTTAAAGGTTTCCCACAAAGTGCCATCTATTACTTCTGTATTATCATTTCTTTCAATGAACTCAGAAATCCTAGAAGAAATAAACTTATTAAATGATGGTGAAGAACAAGTGAAATTGGAGAGTGTACAGAAGTTAGAATATTATGATATCTAGAGAAAAATACATTTGATATGAAGTTGGTGTCCAGTAAGAAGTAATCGATTCTTGGCAATGATGTGTATCTTTGAAAAAAATGAGTAATCTCTGTTTGTGGGATGTTGAAGCCTCTATATATCAACTAGGTTCAGAGACTTTACAAAGTTATTTAATACCTTGGAAGCAGCTGAAGGTGACTGGTTTGCCCGGGCCAACCTAGCCAAACCATTATTAGGAATACAATTGAAATCACTGCCTACAATCACATGCGTATCAGAATAACTCGGGCATAAATTAAATAATTTACGGGAGAGCAAAGTGTCATCAAAATTTGGTCCATATATATATATATATATATATATATATATATATATATATATATACACACACACACACAAGTATAACATAAAAGCCATTTGGGTCACATATAGTAGACATGTCTAAATGGAGCAGTTTTACGAATCAAAATTGCCACTCCTTGGGCTTTACTTGAGAATGTAGACTGGAAAATCTGATTAACCCAGCTGCATCTAAGTGCCTTTGCTCTCGTGGGCTTAATGTGCATTTCCTGTTGGAATATTATGTCAGCCGACAGGGGTTTTAAATGAGAGAATACTTTTACTCGCTTAAGGACATGCCCCAATCCGTGAACATTCCAACTGGTATATGTAATACCTCTCGGTGTAAGACTAGGATGCATCTTCAATTAAAATAATGACAAACACATTGACGCCCCAACAAAACAAAACAAAAAAAAAAAAATTCAAACACTCTAAACCAAACACTGTTAACATTGCCCCACTCACCTGTCCCACTTTCCCAAGCAAAGTGAGAGCAAAATCCCCACACAATCACACAGAGGCAGCCGGACCATATGAAATGCTAATTTACTGTTTACTTACTCTGGGGCCCTGCTGCTCCCTCTCCAATGAAGCACAAAATGATCAACTACCGTCCTGAAAATGTCCTGATCTGTGCTATTACACTATCACAAGCTGTGCAATCCTAAGGGCAAAGTCTCGGCAAAAGCCATAGCTTCTTGTGGTGAAGCAAATACATTCTCGGAGCCATTCAGGGTGACTCGGGCCGAGCTGGATAAACGAAACCAAGCCTCGCACCTGCATCGCACATGCACCTCGCACCTGCCTCGTACATGCCTGACGCTGCTTCATCACCTCCGCTGGAAAGTCGGGGAAGATGTGGGTGGCGTTGCCCTTATAGTTCAGAGGAGACTGTTGACAGGCCAGCTGCAGCAGCTTTTCTTTTACTTGGAAATGATGAATCCGGGTGATTATAATGCGCAGCTGTGCATTTTGAGCTGAAGGCTGCTTCCCAAGGCGATGTGCCCAATCCACTACAAGTGGATTGAGGAAATTACTAGTACCTAGCAACTCAGAGATAAACTCTGTGAAAAACAGAGTCCGTTCTCGATCCTCTTCGGTAAGCCAACGATTTTGTTTTGACGCCTTGAGCGAGCCTCAAGATCAGTCATTTTAGAGCGGAGGGCTTCATTCTCTGCACGCATTATCATGCATGCCTGGTAAAGAGAAGAGAGGCGGCAGTCATATCTGGAGCTAGCCTCTTCGATTTCTGTCATTTGGTTCCCCAGACTCAACAAAGACACTTGAGTGGATGCCAGAGTTGCCTCGAGCATATTGAATCAGTAAAAATGAGTCATTTTACTCATGTTCTGTATTGTGAAGAGGATTTTGCGTTCAGGCTTTGATGAAACTGCGACTTTTGGTGGTTTTGGCATATTGAGTCTTTTGTAAGACGGTTAAGTAAGAAAAAAGTCAGCTCAATTGACTTGTGTTAAATAAATGACAGAATAATTCAAAACTAGGAGAGGAGCTCAGGAAAAACACGTCTACTCCATCTGGTGCTCACTAGCGCCCCTCATGTTTGTTTCTTCAATTGGTTAAAGTGCAAAGGCTGCTATATCTAAACTGTCTGGTATCAGGAACAGTGACAAAAGCATAAAGTTTCTCCTTTTCCATGTTACTGAACCTTCTTTAAACCACCTTTAGCGGTGTTATTTTTGCAGTGCTCACTGTCTGCCCATCTCTCCAGTTGATGTGCTATTAGGTTTGTTCAGTACGTTTTCATAGTGGTTGCTATTACAAATTGCAAGCGTTATCTTCACTCCCAGTGGAAAAAAAAGTCCATGCTACGACATGTGGTAGCCTGTGGCTTTAAGCATGCACGTGACTGTGACGTAATTATCTGCGCTCTAGCAGGTATTGGATCAGAATCAGAAACGTGAAGCTGCGGATCTCTGGTTACAATGAAAATCAGCCAATTCTGCTCTCTGGCCAGTTTCTCAGTGCAGCTTAAAATTTACTCACTCTTGTGATAATGTTTATCATAGTAAGACTTATTTCATTAAATATATTCCAAAACAATTATCAGATGGAAAATGGCTTGAGTTCTTACATTTGTATATTTTGTTTGTGCTTCCATTTATATTCCAGTCTGTTTATTGAAATGCATTTTTGTATCCTTTATTCTGTAGCAAATGCAACAGCAAAATCCACAAAAGTTTGAAGCCAGCAAAGTACCAGAGTACATCAAGAAAGCTGCTAAAAAAGCAGCAGAATTCAACAGTAACTTTAACAGAGAGCGCATGGAGGAAAGAAGAGCCTACTTCGATCTTCAGACACATGTAAGATTATATACAAAGCAGTGTGAAAGGCCCTGATTACATCTACTTATTCTTGCTTTTCGTTCAGATACAAGATGAACACTTGGTTATGTGCTAAAGTGGTTTCTTTGGAAAGACATGCCTGGCTTTGGTTATGTACAAACCCTGTTCTATTAAATTAATCTCAATTCAGTTGTAATGTATTTGTGTAGTGTTTATTACAGTTGACATTGTCTCAAAGCAGCTTACATAGTATACAAAATTTGGTAACGGATTTAGACTTATGATTTTATACATTTTTCTGTAAGCTCTGTTCATTCTTAATAAGGAAGAATGTGGTATTGGTGGCAAGGAAAACTCACCCATATGCGTCTCAACATGTCAGGCTTGACGGACCCGGCAGTCTGTGACGGCATGTTGCGGAATCCTTGACATTACTCCTGGAATCTTCTGACGTCTTGGAAGAATGGAACTTGCTCCATGATGCCCTTTTTATGCTTGCCTTTAAGTCTCTTAGATTCACTGAGCGATGTAACCAAGATTGTTTTAACGATAACTCTAGCGAAATACAGGAGTTACTGAAACAGAAGAATAAAGTGCATGATAATGTGCTGTCCAACTCCTCCTCCTCCTCACTTCTCAATACAAAGTGGAATCCTCTGTGTGCAGAGACTCAACGATGGCTTTGCCAGCTCGAAGACAAGTGGTGGACCCAGAAAGCGGAAGAAGCTACCTTCACTTTCTGCAATTCCTAAACTTGACGAACCTCCTTCCTTCGGCGAACCCACAGGGCCAACCAGGCACCGAAGAATGGAAAGTCTCCAGGCCCAGACGGAATCCCCACAGAGATCTTCAAGAAGGGAGGATATCTCCTCTCTCAGCACCTCCACAGACTCTTCCTCAAAGTCTAGAATGAAGTCCCACAGGACTGGAAGGATTCTACAATTGTTCCGATATACACAAAACGTGGCAAAGCAGACTGCAGCAACAGTCGGGGGATCTTCCTGCTGGCCGTGGCTGGAAAGCTCCTAGCTCGGATCGTTCTGTCCCGACTCTTTACGACCATGTTCTACCTGAGTTGCAATGTGGTTTCAGAGGAGACAGGAGCACGATTGACATGATCTTCGTTGTTCGTCAAATCCAAAAGAAATGCCGAGAGCAACATCAGGATCTCTTCGCTGCCTTCATCGACCTAACGAAGGCATTCGATACGGTCGACCATGCGCTACTGTGGTCAACCCTGGAGAAGCTGGGAACCTCTCACTCTGATTCTCAAATTCCATGATGAGATGGCCACATGTGTAATCTGGCCCATTTTCTGATGCACCTCCTCACTTCCTCATCGGAAACGAACAGATGAAGCTTATCTTCAACTTCAAATATCTGGGTTCAGTTCTCTCCGAATCTTGTCTCCTCTATGATGTGATCCAGAACAGTCTCCACCAAGCGTCCGCAGCATTTCGGCGTCTACGTTTCAGGGTATTTGAAAATTGGAACCTGACCACCCACACAAAGGTCACTGTCTATCATGCCATATGTCTCTCCATCCTTTTGTACAGAGTGGAAACATGGACCCTCTACCACCACCAAGTAAAGACCCAGAAGATCCTTCATGTCATCTGGGAGGATCGCATCCCACATGCTACCAACCTTCGATAGACCAACTCCACAAGCATCGAAGCCTCCATCGTCCAAAGACACCTGCGCTGGATTGGCCACGAATGCCCGAGTCATGTGTCCCTCATCAGATTCTCTATGGAAAGCTGAAGTCTGGCAGACAGTCTCGAGGCAGACAGAGGAAACGCTATGAAGACCAACTGGCGGCTACACTTCGTGACTGTCAGGTTCAACCAGCTCAACTGGAAACTCTCGTGGAGGACCATACACTGTGGCGTTGGACTGTAGACACTGTAGTACGAAACTTTTGAGCATCTCTCCCCCTTTTCCAAGATGACACATAAATGATGGGTGATTTTCGATGGACCTCTAAGAGAGAGACAAGCTTAGGGGGAAAAAAGGGACCACAAAAAATATTTATTCCTTTACAACAGTTTGTGTCATTCAACAAATTCTGCATGAATCATAATTTTTAATTGTTATATAATATAATATATAGTGTGTGTGTGTATGTGTGTATATATATATATATATATATATGTGTGTGAATTCCTTATACATTTAGATTAAAAACTTATTTTGTACTTATTTCTCTTTAAGTCCTGTGACTGTGCTTTTAAGATATATATTTTTCCCTGAGTGCTTTTTGAGAGCTTATATTACGATCTATATCCCTGCTGTCCTTTAGTCTGTACTGTATTTTATATATTTTTTCGATACTACAGTATTGCTTCTCTGTAAATTTGGTTTGTCATTTTTTGGTCTCACAAACGTCCTTTTTCCATGCAGATAATTCAGGTGCCTCAAGGCAAATACAAAATCCTTCCACCAGAAAGGACAAGCACCGGGCCATACCCTGTTGCCCTTATCCCAGGACAGTTCCAGGAATACTACAAGAGGTGCAGTTATAACTATTACTTCATTAGCTTCTAATTGTGTCTACTTCTATTAATAATGTTTTAGTTTAAACAGTAATCCCTGAGCTGTACACATTAACTCAAGATGATCCCTGAGCTATCACTGAGCATGAAAGTTTTTTCTTTCCTGTTGGCTTGTGCTTTCAGGTATTCTCCAAATGAGCTGCGCTACCTTCCCTTAAACACAGCTTTGTATGAACCTCCACTTGACCCTGAACTGCCTGCCCCAGACAGCGATGGTGACTCGGATGATGGTGAAGATGTAAAGGGGGTTGACAACAAGAAAAACAAGGGCTCCTCTGTAAGATTTAAACTTAAGTTATATGCTTTACTCAGCTGTATAATCATATCTCCAAAACCCAAGAAAATAACCAGTTCATGTTTCATCATCATGGTACCTGCTTGCAACTTTAGATGTGACTCTCCAGCATTCTGATGGGTTAATTTTTCACAATTTCTGAATGTTATATATGAGCATGTAATTCTGTAAAAGCTACTTACATGAAATTCGGAACACATGCTAACCAGATGAAATATTTATTTATATGAAGTTTCATAAATATGTTTAATTTCAAACTTTGTCAAGATTATCTGTTTTTTTTTCTTTCGAAAGTTCAAGTGCACCTTTATTTTTCCCGCATGGTTTAAAAGGAACTCTGATCAGATTCATTCTCAAAACTGGACTGTTCACCGTCAGACTCTGAACACACTTCCTTCATCTTTCCATGATTGTGAGACATATTCACAAAGTAAATTTGATGAAATGACAGTGTTTAAATTGAGCAATTTTGCAATTCATGTAAACAGTACGTGTGCACTGCACAAAAGAGGGTTTGTTTACACCAAAGTGGTTTAAAAACAAACAAACCAAACTTTTTGAATTGGTTTATCATTGGGATTATATACTTTTACATCAAATGATCAGATTTCCAATTCCAAGCTAAGTTTTAATACTTAATAGATTTACTGCTACTGACAATTGACATTAACAGCTACTGTTATTGTGAATGTTTACAGATATTATTTGTTGTAAGAGAAGATTTAGTTGTTAAACACTTGTGGTTTCCCTACAGGACAGCTCAATAGGAAATACCTCTGATGGGGACAGCCAGGACAGTGGAGTCCAGCCCAAAGGCAAAAGCAAAGATGCCACTCCACGCACCCTCCAACACAAATCTGTTCCTGGGTACAAGGTAGAAGACAAAAGCCCCTGATATTTTTTTTCTTCCCCTTATTTTTCCCTCAGTTTTTCTAGCACTTTCAATCCACCTCTTTTCATCTGACCAGAGTCGAAATGATGCTATAATCTTAATTGACACACATGCAGGCAATTTTTTGGGACTGCAGTCATCAAGGAAACTTTATTTTCCAGGTGTGGTACTTGTTTGGTACCATTCAGCTTTTTGAGGGGTCACTTTTTCTACACAGACTTTGGGAACAATAACGTAAATGTTGTTACCTTAAGCTTTTATTGCTGAGTTGCACATGTTGAGTTTTTCCTTCTTTCTTTCTTCCTTTTATATCTATATAGATACCCCTAACGTCATTTCAAATGTGATGAAATACCTCTTGAGCAGGTTGGCTGCTAATTTCCAAGGATTTATATTTATTATCTGTAAAAGTAAAACGTTTGTTTTCTTCATAAATATTTCTTTCCGATGAATGTTACTGATTTGAAAACCAAGCAAGAGGGTTTTTTTTAGTTTGTTTGTTTGTTTGTTTTTTGAAAACCTGTTATTTTTAATGAGTTATCGGGTAAAGAAACAGTTAAGAAGACTCATTCTGAGGTAAATACACCTGCAGGTTGTTGGAACATGTAAGTGTTCTAAACTACTGTTAGGTATGAAACCGTTTTGGTAAAATGGATAGCAAATATTGTGTAATTGACCAGCTAAGCCATGCTTGGTTTCTCGTTTTGCTTCTGGCTTTTGTTCGCATTATATCCGTTACTACTTAGTACATAGCTGTATCTTTGAAACTAAGAAAGGGAACTTAAAACACCAAGCATATCTTGGCTGATCAGCAGATTTATTGTATTTTAAAATTTTATTTTATTAATGAATTATTTTTTTTTGCGCTCTTGCAAAGCACTTTGGATCAACAAAAGGTATACCTTTTCATGTAGGACTGAACTTGGAGAGCACTATTTTTTGCAATGGGTGGTGACACTATATTTTTTGGGTGGACTTATAGTTTAAGAAAAAAAAAGACATCACTTTGCGTGTCTCATAAATTATCGGTGTTTAGCAGCTCTTGTAATTCTTTCATGTTTTGTTTTATAGTAAATTACAGGGCATTCTGCCTGTTTGCCTGCATTTTCTTACCATAATTTTATATAGAGATGTGCTTTAGATATAAACCCAAATCATATTTTTGCATATGTGTTATAGGCATATATCATCAGACTGCTGATGAAACCTGACATCTCTTTCTCTCTCTTTTTTTTATTATTCTTTTTTCAGGAATAAGATCTGAATCAAAGTTCAAATGATCATACAGTGACACACATACATACATACATACATACATACATGTGTTTGTATGTATATATTTGTGTGTGTGCGTGTGTGTGTATACACACACGCGCGCACACACACACACGTGTGTGTGTGTGTGTGTGTATATATATAT
>JAOUQZ010000039.1:7964671-7991828 GCA_028564935.1 Neosilurus hyrtlii
CAGAAGAACAGTTCATGTTCTTCAATGTTCCATTCATGTTCAGAAGAAGGTTAAAGGTTAAAGAACTGTTAATACAGCCATTAGAATCTGAATGCAGCAGATATAGAAGACTGAAGAAACCTCATATAGTCTCTGACCAGAGAAATCTAATTATTATTATTAGGATTATTATTATTTTCATTGTTATTATTTATTTATTTTATTATTATTTTTTTTTTTTACTGATTGATCTTTTTAATTTTCTTATGAATTCTTAATTTTTAATTCTTATTTTGTGTTAAAAAATAAAACTAAAGAGATTTGAGAAGACTGAAAATTTAAAAACAAAACTTTTCTTGTGGAAAACCTGATGCTGCCCAGCCTCACCCAGACTCTCCCTCCAGCGGCCCCCAGGTAAACTGAGTTTGAGACCCCTGCACTAAACTATACAATATGTACGGAATTTGTAAAATTAGGTTCTGATCAAAGATGTAAGACATATTTTTACTGTGCTCAACAGCAAACCTGTTACCTGATGTGAACAAATGCATCTTATGGTCATACAAGCAGAAGCCTTACTTACTTATTATTACTTATAAACTAATTATTGAAAATTATGGTAATACAGTATATTACAGAAATAATGATTACATGATTAATCTTATAACTAATTTTGTCGGAATGTGCTGTTTCACCTGGTGGGCCTTTTCCCCTATATACTTGATTTCTGTTACTTCAGCCTCATAAAAATGGAGGGGCCTTTTTTTTATGCCTATATATCTGATATACACACATGGCTGAATTGCACCCTGCTTTGATGTGAGCTGAAATGCAGTTCTAGCAAAAATAGCACAAATAGCTTTAGCTGTATCTAGTTACTATTATTTATAGTTTTAAACAGTAAAATACAAAATAATGTCAAAGAAAATTAAAATCAGCAAACAAAGCAAAAAAAAGTAAATACTCTCTTCATTGTGTTAACTTTAGTCAGTCACTTTATGGCTGAGGCTCTGTTTACTTTAGCATTTCTTTTTCGTTTTCCCCTTCCTTTTGCAGTAGATAAAGGGTGGATACAGGCAATAGCTTCCGTTAGGTCCTGATATATTTCCTCACTAAAAATTTTGCCTTGGAATCACACAGCTGCACAAAACAATATCAGTAGCATGCTGCAAAAATGAGCGCATGTAAACATGGAGACAATTTTTTAATGAATAATTAAAAGTTACAAGATTTAAATTCAAACATAATGTACTCCAAGGTTGGGCTATTAAATGTGTTTGTTTATTTGACATACTCTATGTCTAACGTTGTCTAAATTCCAAGTGTGAATTAGTATTCTGCCTCACACTGAACCACCAGTTTATAAATAAATTACAGCCTCCCAGTGAAAGATGTAAAACTCTCAGGTGGTGACAGTTCAGCAGGCCGAATGAAAGAAGCCACAAAGTCAGTGCTACCTGCTGCAGTGTAAAAAAGAAAGTAGAGTGTGCACGCCGTGTGCTGATGAAGTGTGTGTGTGATGTTTAGTGAATAGAGACCTCTGCTAGGCTGGTGCTGACCATTAGAGGAAATGCAAGTCTGGGTGACTGATGTTACTGATTCCAGTCAACATAATAAGTCTGTGTAATCCGTCTGCCTTTGTTCCATTTGCTGGGCCGGGTGCTCTCATTAACCCCCTAGTGAATGGTCAACCTGTCAGCAGGTCATCTCTCCAGCTGACTGACCTCTGACTTTCTCTTATTCTTGAACAAATTAAATCTCATAAATGACAAATTCAGACATGCTGTACCCTCTCCACAGCATGCTTGACCCAGCTCTGGTGCCCATTATACAGCCAAGCAGGCAGAAAGGCCTTTCAGTTGCACTCGTTAGAACTGTTTTAATGTTCATCCTTCTTGACAGCAAGCAGAGTAAAAATTTTGTTTTGGGAAGCACAGCTGCCTGATCTGCTCTGACATTTTTGCTTTGTGTCAGGCTGTAGGGTGAAAGTGCTCTGCTCACTTTTGGCCCTGAACTCACTGCCTACAGATTCAGAGCAGTCTGAATGAGTGATGTTTTTATTCTTTTTCAAACTTTAAAAAAAAAAAAAGTAAAGTAAAAATATTTAGTTCATTTTTAATGAATATCCATAAGCAGAACACAATACTATGACTAATAACAGCACTTTCTAGTTAATCCAAATATGTGTCCATACTTTTTTTATGCCTTTCTAGGATACAGGTTTCCTCCTGCAATATTATTGGTTGTCTGCCATCCCTCCTCAGCAGTTATCTTAATCAACAACTGTCTGTTATTCCACCACAAAGAGGAAGTATTGATGTTTGCCTTAAAGATTTACCATCACCCAGCATGCACCAGAATGATTTGTTCCAAACCAGTTAAGTGGCTTAAAAAGATGTAGCATAGAAGTATTTGTGCTATCCTGTTTTGTCATGAATTTTTTTATTTTAACAGTCAATTAAAAATAAAGCAATAATATAATTACAGTACACAATAAAAGATCTGTAAACAAATGCAGTCCATGAAGTCAAAAGTTGTAGCAGCTACAGCAGCTCAGCTTCATAGTTGGTGAAAAGTGTTAATTTTTTTTCTCTTTTTTATGTTTGTTTTTTGTTTGTTTGTCTTTTTTGGCTATTTTTGTTGAAAAATCGGGATGCTGTGTAAAATGCTAATAAAACATAATGCAGTGATTTGCAAATCTCATATACCCATATTTTAGTAGCAATAGAACATAGAAAACATCAAATTTGGAAAGTGAGACATTTTACTATTTCATGAAAAATTTAGAATTTGTTAACAGCAAAAAAATAGTAAGGGCTATAAAAGTAAGTGGAACTAAAAAGAAACAGCTGGCGCAACATTTCTGAACTAATTTGGTTACTTGGAACTCATGTTTATAACAAATAACATGATAAGATATAAAAAGTGCATCTGTGTAGAGGTTCACCAGTCTGCAAAAAAAAAACCTGCCTTAACAAATTATGGAACAACCGAAAAATAATGCTCCCAAATGTAAAATTGTGAGGATTTTGAATGTGTCATCATTTACAGTGCGTAATATGGTTTAAAATAATCGCAAAATCTCTGCACAAGGGACAAGGCTGAAAATCAATACTGGATGCCCAGCGATCTTCACAGGCGGTAGGCAAGTCTTTTGTGTTTTAAATGCCACCACCGCCAGAGGTTATTCCAGTTTCTGTAGCGTGAAGTTCAACTTCATGGGATGCTAGTCCATCACAGGTCACCTTCCCAGTATTTTTACTGGTAAAGTATACTATACTATACTTTACCATACTATACTATACTATACTGTATGTTTTATACTGCTGGGTGGACAAAGACACACTTATTGTTATGACTTTCGTAGGGATCTAGTGGGGATTCAAACCCATGGCCTCTTGATGAGCCCAGCACCCTAACCACTATACTACCAGAATTGCATTAAAAACAGGCATGATTCTGTCACGGAAATCACTGTTTGGGCTCAGGAACACTTCCAGAAATCATTGTCTGTGAACAGAGTATGCTGTACCATCCACAAATGCAGGTTAAACCTCTATAATGCAAAGGAATCATGTAAAAGATGAGAGGGACTATCTGGCTTGTTATCAGTGATTGGTTCAAAGGCCTGCATCACTATTTGTAGGAGTGTTCATCATACATATACAGTATGCATATAGATATGAAATTGTTCCATTTCGGCATGTCAAGTGGCAGCACGCAATCAGCCATCTTAAGGCGGTCCGAGTTGGGAGCAAGCATACAACTTATACATATATTTGCTGCTTTGTGATCATACACATCATATAATATATATGTAACAGTAGAGAGGCACTCTGATAGTGTACTGACACTATTAAAAAATGCTTGTACCTCCAAAAGTTAGTATTTTGCTGCACAACAGATGTTATAAAAATGTAATTTATTCTGCTTTGAGCATACCTAACAACCTTTTTTTCTGCTTTGAGCATTGAGCGTACCTAACAACTTTTTTTGCTGAGGTGCACATGCTTCTTATGGGATGGCAGTGAACCTGATCCTCCTGATCCTTCTGCTTTCTAAATCCTGTGGTCCATTCTGGTGTGCTGCTGCTGGCTCATCTTGGAAGCCCCTCGCTCCTGCTGATGAAGATCCATATGGACACAGATATGCACTTGGAGACTGTGAAGATGACTTTTCATTGCCGGTGATATAAACTCTTTTGCTAAAATTATTTAGGACTTACAACTATATAACTATATATATAGGACTTATATTATAACCAACCAGACTGTAGTGAAGTTTCTTTTACGTGGCTTGTATTTTCTTATATGGTTTCACCCAAATGAGGATGGGTTTCCCTTTTGAGTTGCTCATTAGGGATGTGTAGGGTTTGTAGAAGAAAAGAACAAAAGAACTTGTGACAAGTTCAGTTGTAAAAAGGGCTACATAAAATGGAGTTGAATTAAATTTAATTTAATTACCTATCTGAATAGAAATGCAGAAATTCTGAAGTTTTAAAGGAGTAGTTTGGAATGCTCATGACAGCTTAGCAAAGCTTAGCAAAAATGACTGAAGTGTTGTCTGCGTAGCAGTGATATGAAAACCCCTGTGAAAATATGACAAACAAGCAAGTACTGAAAAGAAAAATAAGAAAAATAAGTACTGAGCCTTATGGGACACCAATGAAAAGTCTACTGGAATCCTTCATGTTAACTGATGTAATCATTCTTCTAGGCAGGAAGCACACCAATGCCATGTCATTTTACAACTCCCAAGATTCCTGAAGATGGATGAGTGTCTTGTGGTTGACCATATCAAAGGTAAAGTGACAGATGATTGTAGGTGGTATGTTAGAAGGTTTTAGAAAGAAAACAGAGATGATCCCTTGGTAGTTGCTGATGTCTGAAGTGTCTAGGGTGTTCCTTCAGGTCAAAATACAGTTGCTGTCATGAAAGTGTATTGGTGCCTGGAATGCACTTAAACAACCAGATGTTACAGTGTTATTAATGATAGAGATGAACATGAGATCTGGAGCATTGTGAAAAGGATGGGATCCAAGACAAGATGACCAGCAGGAGGATTTCTATTGATAGAGATTTACTGGTATCTTTAATCAGTACACCGTTACATGCACACCTAACAACCTCTTTACCTCAGCACACACAAGCAAGCACACACACACACACACACACACACACACACACACACACACACACACACACACACAGAGAGATACCAGTACACTGTTATGAGCATACCTAGCAACCTCTCTCTCTCTCTCTCTCTCTCTCTCTCTCTCTCTCTGTGTTTTTGCTGAGGTACACATTCTTTTTCTGAAATGCCGGAGATGCTGATACTCCTGATTCTTTAGCTTTCTGAGTCCTGTGGTCTGTACTGGTGTGCTGAGGCTGGGTGGAGTTCTCATCTTAGAATTTTGCTCCGGCTGATGAAGATCCATATGGACCTAGATCTGCACTCAAAGACTGTGAAGATGATTTTTTACTGCTGGTGATATAAACTCTTTTGCTAAAATTATCTAGGACTTACAGTTTTGATATATCCAACACGACTTCATGTTGGACTGTAATGAAGATTCTTTTACAAGGTTTACAGGCATAGAGAGTTCTGGTAAACTGTGATGTTGGGATGCTGTCACTCCCTCAATCTACATTCTCAACCAGGTCCACTGACAGTGTAGTGGCTGATTGTCCAACGTTACAGGGGCCCTCATGTCTACCTTCCTTCCTTCTGGTTGCACCCACCACTAATAAACTTTTATTTTACCATTACACTGTTATGAGCATACCTAACAATCTACCCCCCCCCCCCCCCCCCCCCGTGTTTTTGCGGAGGTACACATGCTACTTCTGGGATGCCAGTGAACCTGATCCTCCTGTTTTCTGAGTCCTGTGGTTTGTCCTGGTGTGCTGATGCTGGCTGGAGTTCTCATCTCAGAAGCCCCTCGTTCCTGCTGATGAAGATCCATATGGGCTTAGATGTGCAGTCAGAGACTGTGAAGATGACTTTTCATTGATGGTGATATAAACTCTTTTGCTACAATTATTTAGGACTTACAGTTGCGGTATAACCAACTGGACTACATGTTGGACTGTAATAAAGTTTTCTTATATGGTTTGTGTTTTTACGGTTTCACCGAGATGAGGATGGGTTTCCCTTTTGAGCCTGGTTCCTCTCAAGGTTTCTTCATTGTGTCAACTGAGGGGGTTCTTCCTTGCCACTGTCACTGTGGGCTTGCCCATTGGAGATATGTAGAGTTTGTAAAACAAAGGTTTTGATGTTTCAATTCCTTTTTAAAATTTGTTTTACTATGTAAAGCTTCTTTGCAACAATGAAAATTGTAAAAATAAAAATATGCAAACAGAATAAAGCTGAATTGAATTGAATACTAGAGGAAGTAAATGGGAATCCTGAATGTGTAGTGTAGTTGAGGCAGATTTTTTTTCAATTTGGCCTTCAGGAAAGGCAGCAACATCATTAGCAGTCAGGAAGAATCATAAAGTAGTTGGCGTCAGGTTAAGAAGTGAAGAAAGCTTCAAAAGATCTTGTGCAGAAGCTTTCAGAAGGTTAATCAGATGATTACTTAAACAGGCAAAAGATACGATCAGCATTTAATTGTGATTTTCTGCACTTTCTCTCTGATGCTTTTAATTCTCTCTGATTAAACCTGCCTAAAATCAGAGTGAGACAACTTTTTTTGTTGCTAACTCCAGTGGTAGAGAGGAAGATGAGTCAAGGTCTGGAAGGGTTGATAGGGTACAGGAAGTCATGGAGGAAGGAAC
The DNA here is from genome assembly GCA_028564935.1 of Neosilurus hyrtlii. Classification (NCBI taxonomy): domain Eukaryota; kingdom Metazoa; phylum Chordata; class Actinopteri; order Siluriformes; family Plotosidae; genus Neosilurus; species Neosilurus hyrtlii. Next base: position 7,971,433 of record JAOUQZ010000039.1, read on the forward strand.
ACTAGAATGGGGGTTTCAGTCAGTGGGAGAGAGGCATTGATAATTAATGTTATGCAGTTCGGGAGGGTGATTATAAAAAATACCTAGTAAAGATGCCTGGCTTTGTTGGATGAAGTTGTCCTTGTTGAACTTGAACTTATTGAAACTGTTGCATAAAATACATACTGTAAATCACCATTGCTTGTCAGAGGGTTTCCTCTTCTTGCTTTCCTTCACTATGCAATACATGCACATTTGATCCACTGGATACTCTAACGTGGCCATAATTGTGAATGTGAGTGTGCATGCTTGTTTGTGTTAGCCCTGCAATAAACTGTCAACTTTTTCAAGGTACCTCCACCTCAAAGTCAGCTGGGATTGGTTCCAGTTTCCTTGTGACCCTCATAGCTATGGGGTACATATAAAGGAGGAATGGATTTATTGTGTATTACACAAAACACCATGCATGCACATGCACACCCATGGGCAATGTATGAATCATGCAACTGCGAGGTGATAATGTTACCTGAATTGTCACCATACTTCCCCTACTCGTCTTATTTTCAAGTGCATCTGCCAGTCCCTGTCAGAAAGAGAGAACCAGGGGCCAGAAGGGCCTGGGCTTGGTATGTCTCAGGGAATATGAGGTGAGGAAGAGTCAAAGATGGTAAATGTCAAATGGCATTGTACCACTTCTGCATCCATGATGTGAGGCGCACCGCTCTGTCACAGTTCACCTTAAAAGAGGCAGGACTGAGTGAAGGGCTCAGAAAGCTAGTTTATTAAAGATGCACACTGAGGGTTCTTTTATAGAAATTCTGTGATTGACTACAACACATAATGCTTACTAAGACGTAAGGACACATAGCTCTTTCTACATTTATCGTATCAGGGGGATGTATGTAACATTTTCTAGGCCTACATAATTATGCACCGGATCTTCATATTAATCCCACAGCTGGTTGTTGAATGGACGATTACCTTTAAAGTCACATTATTATTTAAATAAGGTCCACCCATGTGCAATCTACAGTGCCTTGCAAAAGTATTGGCATTTTTCACGTTTTGTTGCCTCACAACCTGGAATTCAAATAGATTGTTTGAAGGTTTACAGCATTTCATGTACAGAACATGCCTACAAGATGTGATTTTTTTTTTAAATTGTGAAGCAAACAACAAATAAGACAAAATAACAGAAAATTTCAACGTGCATAACTATTCACCCCCACCAAGTCAGTACTTTGTAGAGCCACCTTTTGCGGCAATTACAGCAAAGTCTCTATGAGCTTGCCACATCTTGCCACTGGGATTTTTGCCCATTCCTCAAGGAAAAACTGTTCCAGCTCCTTCATGTTTGATGGTTTCTGCTTGTGAACAGCAATCTTCAAGTCCGACCACAGATTCTTAATTGGATTGAGGTCTGGGCTTTGACTAGGCCATTCCAACACATTTAAAAGTTTTCCTTAAACCTCTCGAGTGTTGCTATAGCAGTATGCTTCTAGTCATTGTCCTGCTGGAAGGTGAACCTCCGTCCCAGTCTCAAATCACAGGCAGACTGAAACAGGTTTTTGCTAAAGAAGATCCCTGTATTTAGCACCATCCATGTTTCCCTCGACTCAGATCAGTTTCCCTGCTGCTGAAAAACATCCCCACAGCATGATGCTGCCATCACCATGTTTCACTGTTTCACTGTGGGGATGGTGTTTTTGGGGTGATGGGATGTGTTGAGTTTGCACAAGACATAGTGTTTTCCTTGGTGGCCACCTTCCTCCATACATTTGGGGAATCGCCCACATGGCTTTTGGCAAACTCAAAACGTGCCTTCTTATTTTGAACACAAAGTAATGGCTTTTTTCTGGCCACTCTTCCATAAAGCCCAGCTATATGGAGTGTACGGCTTATTGTGGTCCCATGCACAGATACACCCGTCTCTGATGTAGAACTGTGCAGCTCCTTCAGGGTTACTTTTGATGTCTGTGCTGCCTCTCTGATTAATGCCCTTTTTGCCCGGTCTGTGAGTTTTGGTGGGCAGCCCTCTCATGGCAGGTTTGTTGTGGTACCATTTTTTTTATTTGAAAATGATGGATTTGATGATGCTCAGGGGATCATCAAAGATTTGGATATTTTTTTATAACCTAACCCTGACTTGTACTTCTCAACAACTTTGCCTGACTTGTTTGGAGAGCTCCTTGGTCTTCATAGTGTGATACCTCTTGCTTAGTGGTGTTGCAGCCTCTGGGGCCTTTCAGAAAAGGTGTGTTAATACTGACAGGTCATGTGACACTTAGCTTGCACACAGGTGGACTTCATTTTACTAATTATGTGACTTCTAAAGGTGATTGGTTGCACCGAACTTTTGAGGGGCTTCATAGCAAAGTTGGGTGAATACATATGCACATGGCAATTTTCAGATTTTTATAAAAAAAAATCTTTTTTATTTATATTTTTCTCATTTCACTTCACCAGCTTAGACTATTTTGTGCAGATCCATCACATAAAATTCAGATTAAACAAACATTTAAATTACAGATTGTGATGTAACAAAATAGGTAAAAAGCCAAGGGGGGTGAATACTTTTGCAAACCGCTGTATTTATATATTTTCATTTCCTATATATATATGTTTATTTATATATAGGACAATTACATCAGAGTCTGTAGTTTGAGAAAGAGGAAAGAGATGCCCGACATGTCCTCAATTAACAGCTTCATTAAATAGTACCTGCAAAACACCAGTCTCAACTTCAACAATGAAAAGGTAACTTCTGGAGTTGCAAAGAAAAATCCATATTTGTGACTGGTCAATAAAAGGGAAAAATTAAAATGGCCAACTGGACACTGGCACTGGACAGTGGAAGACTGGAAAAAAGTGCTATAGCTAGATGAATCTAAGTTTAAGACGTTTAGGTCATTAAAAACATTTGTGAGGTGCAAAATAAAGGAATAGATGTGGGAGGAGGGCTTGATCTGCCTTTGTGCTTTGGTGTTAGTAAAGTGGGAGAGTAGTACAGGGTAAAAGGGATCTTGAATAAGGAAGTTTATCACTCCATTTTGCAACACCATGCTATACCCTGTGGACAGCTCCTGATTGCACTTGTTTTCCTCTTACTCTTAACAGGACAATGACCCAAAACACTCCAAACCATGCAAAAATTATTTTTTAGTGGTATTCTGTCAGTAATGGAGAGGCCAGCAGAGTCTCCCAATCTCACAGAGGAAGACTGTGCAAATATTTCTCTGTTTCCAGCAATAATAGACATGATGAGATAATACATAGACTCTTCACATTTTATGCTTGCAATCAATCATTGTTAGCTAGGCCTGCTCATGCACTAGCTAGATAATTTATATATAATATAATATAATATAATACAATACAAACAAATTATTTATTTCTATTCTGCTGATATTTTGCATTATCATATTTGTACACATAGTTTGAGTCAAACAGTCACAGATACTAACATTATGGCTTAATAAACAGGTGCTTTCATGGTCAAATCCCAAAGGATCCCTTGCTCCCCATAAATGTGCATTCCATAAAGTGTGAAGTACTGGCTGCTGTACATTATCTAGGTTCACTTCTATATTAAGTTGAGAATTTGTACACACACAGCCCACATGAGGCAGAAATGATAAACCTTTTCTTATGATAAGGCTTTTCTATGGCTTCTATGGATTGTTAGTTGTCTGTTGAATAATCATTTTAATAAGATCAGTTTGTCCAGGGTTCTTATTGGTTGGTTTGGAAAACCAGAAAGTTGCTTATTTCAAAAACAATTATTATTATCTTTATTGCATAAAGAAACAGTAGAAAATCAGAACTGACATTTTTGAATAAGCATGCATTGTTATGGACATGTCTCTTCACAATGTTAAAATAAAACTTTGCATGAGAAATCTGTGCACGTGTAACTTTCTTGGTTGTACTGTATCCACCTATCCAAGCATGATGGGGACCACAGCGGAAAATATGCTGCTATGTACCACTCTCCTGTATATAAATTGTGAGTTAGCATTACACATACAAAGCAGTCATATGCATTAAAACACAATTTTCTTTTTAAAGCAGTGGTAGCCCAGCCTTTGTACAGCATGTGCTCTATTGTATCTGATGGCTTTTTCTTCTTCCTTTATGCCTCATGTGACTGACTATGCTACTAACACAACGTCGATGCAAAATATTTATGCAATGTTACACACTTTAGCAAACTACACAGTGAAAATTAAGAGTGTCAGTAACAGGACATTATTTGAAACCACCCATTGTGCCAATGTTTCCATCACTTTCCGGAAATGTTGCTGGGATGTCGCGTGTAATGTATCTATTAAAACAAAGGAAAATTATGACAAGTTGCACAGATTTTAAGAACCTGGTAAAACCTGGTTTCAGCAACATAGCAATAATGGTACTATCTAAAGTACAGATAATGTCATACCAAGAACACTGAAAAATGGCTTTAAAAATACCATAGAATACCCATTGAGTTGCAATATTTCGATGACATAAGAATAAAGTTATAAGTGGTATCTTGTATCTGTTTTGTTGTTGTTATCACATCACACATAATACGCATGATCTACACTGACCGATGTAAGGAATAGTGTCTGTACACTATATTTTTATAGTGCACTGTCTCCTTGGTAGTCCGCTGACTCCGATGATGATGATGATGCAGTCTATGCTCATCGGCAGTGAACACTCTTGTAGTTCTGCCATCCAAGATAATAAGCACATTGGTGCCAACAGATGTCACAGCAATAGTCTATAGTCTGGATCTAAGCAGGTGGTGTCTGTCCTTTGCCGCAGCATCATGCTGTTGCATGACATTGTTGATGAGCCTGTTGAGGAGGATGTGGGCAAGGATCTTTCCAGCAAAGGAGAGTTTGTTCTTGTACTGTGGAGCTATTGTGGTATCACTAGGGTTTGCTGCCATATGTTCATCAGCCCAGCTGGTCAAGATGATTTTGTGAAAAGCTTGGAGAACTGTTGTGCCAAGTGCCTTCTACAACTTGTAGGAATCCCATCCATTACCAGTAGCTTGCTTTATCTCTTGTCCAACCCTGAATGGTTTCAACACCTCAGACTTTTCATAAAGGAACAAATTTGGTTTAAAATGTGACATGAGTCTTGCTGTGTTGAAATTCAGTCTGCTGGCCTTTCAGCATGTGTGGAGACAATGCGGATGTTGAACTTGGCTCCTATAACCAAGCACATTTGCTCAGCAGACGAAGGCCATTGCTGTTCATTTTTCTAACTTTATGCTTTCCTATCACTGCTCTCCTTTGGTCATGGTCTCTTCCATTTCTGGTGTTGAGGTCACCTTGCACCATGAGTTTCTTGATAACAGGCATAGCAAACTACACGCCATCCAAGTTGGTGTAAAATTTCTCTCTGATCTCCTCTATGCTCAACAAGGTGGAGATGTTGGCACTTATGATGGTGATGAAGCACTTGTTGCTAGCAGGATGGCAGGACTTAATGGATCTTTTACTAATACCAGTAGGGAGGCTTATAATCTGATAAAGGAAACTAGTCTTAATAATAAATATCTTCTAATTTTGGGCCTTGAAAGTGTGTCCACTGCTTGAGTATGAAAGTAATCCTTCCTCTGCTTGTTTTGCTGTGTCTGCTGCCAATGGTGAGTTGTCCAGAAGGTTTGAGGGCAGGCTTTGGTTGGGCTACTTTTTTTCAGTCTTTTCCTTTGTTAGGTTGAACAGTGCTGTCATGAAAAGGCTGCTCATTCTCCCAAGATGCTGCTGCCACACAGTATAAAGAGCAACAACAGCTTGTCCATTCTGCCAACACACCATCTCGACAGGACTTGGTTGGATTGTAGTATGATGAATGACACAGATACCTGTATGTGATATATTATTTAAGTGGTAGAACCATTGCAGGTGGGCACTTCCACACTCAAGGAAGAAACCTTGATTTAATGGCACAGACCATTACACCTGAAGCCTTCCCTGCTGCAGCAGATGACCTGAACTCCTTTGTGTCCTATCACACGACTGACACTCCATGATGTCTTTCTAGCTGTGGAACCACTTTGTTGTTGATGGCTGGCCAGTCTGAAGGTAGCCTTCACATACATGGCTAGATAAATCCAACATGACCAAAGTTAAAAGACAACATTCTGCCAGCCAGAAGAAGTCAGGGTCTCAACTATCCAGAACGAATGAAAGCCTCGAGCCTTATGTCTTTCTAATTTAAATTTGATTGATGGTAAAATAGTACTTGATTTAATCATATCATAGCCTCTCTAGACGCCACTGCCAGGATATAATTTTCTTCCAAATACGTTGTGTGTACGTCCTTGCACGTTTCTTAAATGACGATCATTGGGTGTTACTCTCTTTGCATTAAGTTGTTGGATATCATGATAAACTGGTTGCTGTCAGAGAGAAGCTACAACCTGCCTCTGATACACTACCCTGGACTTTACATATAGAAACTGCTGAAAGCTTACAAATCTTTGTTAATGTAAATTTCACCATTCTAGCTGCATTCAAGAAGTTGTATATCACAGGCTTTCACAAGAATCTACAAATATTTGATGAACATTAAACAAACCTCAGTAGACAAAAAGCTAGGATATGAGATACATCACTCCATGCACATGCTAAACCAAAAAACAAAACAAAAAAAACAAAAACAACAACAAACAAACAAACAAAAAAAATCCATTCAGGTTATTGGTACAGTGGTCGATTGTTACGATACAATATTATTCATTAATTTATTTATTGGCCAAACTACTTTAATCTACTATGGTCACAGGGAGCCTATAGCCTATTTCAGCTGAAACTGGGCAAGGGTAAGGTACACCCTGATTTCCTCCCACGGTCCAAAAACGTGCACATTAGGCAAATTCATTCAATAATGTCCTGATTCATTCATGCAGTCATTCATTTGCCAAACTGCTTAATCCAAGTACTGTCTACTAGGTTGGAACATTAGACTAATTGGCTGTTCCAAATTGCCCCTAGGTGTAAATATAACTGTAAACTGTGTATGAATGTTGGCCCTGCAATGGTGTGGTGAGCTGTTCAAGGTGCATGCCACCTTTGCATGGAGTCAGCTGGGGTGGACTTCCCCTTCCTGAGATCCCAGTAAAGGATAAAATTAAAAACATAAATCCGTCTGGAAAATGAATGAAAGCCTTATAAAATATTTAAGAATCACTATTACATGTATTATGTTTGTACCAAACATTGTTTTACTCAATATTCAGATTTGTCTTTTATGTCCTTTCATTAAGAAATTTGGCCTGGATGATGCTTGGTGCTCATCTCCACTGGCCTTTTTTTCCTCTCTGCACCTCCTCCTTTTATTTTATTCATATTCAGATGAAACAAAACCCTTTCTATCTGTTTATTTACATACTTCAGAAATGCTGGGTGAAGAACAGCCATGTCTACTGGGGAATGAGAATGAGAATGCCAAAACAAGCCAGCAGACACTAAGACAAGAATGGAGCAATGCGAGGCACCGTGTTAATAGGTGGTGTTTGCCATCTGTCTATTAATGTAGTGAAGCAGTCTGTAGACCTGTGGCTTCCAATGCAAAGCAGACAATCTGTAGTCAGAGCCAGGACCAGATAGGACTCCATCATCCCATTCAGATTTGGGTTGGGGTTGGGGGTACAATATCAAAGATGTAGAAGATGTACCATTACTCATTTCATTTATGTTCAGAGGAACATTTATTATTAAATTCAGTGTTTGATCACCTGATTACATATAGTATTGCATTCCGTGATATGAACAATTATATAATTTATAATTTATTTAAATAAAATGAAATTAAAAATATTGGCAAACATCCATTGGTCAAATGTTCACAGAATGTAATAAGATGAGCATTAATTCTTTTTCCATGTTTCTTTTCACAACTCCTTTTTTTTAAGCACAATTTTTTGCAGTGTTTGGGCAATGAGGTATAATGTTGAATTTCTAGCAACTTAAAATACTATTCCTACAAACACAGCAGGAGGACATAAGCTTCCGTCCTTTGTCAACACTGAAGGATTGCCACTCATTGTAATAAAAGCAATGAAGGTCCAAGTTTTCCCGTCTGCTATTGAAAATGATTATCATGTGAAGAGAATGCAGCATTCAGTGTTTGTGGCCATTAATCAGCCGTCAGTCCACTCGTCCATTCCCACACATCACACTTGATGTTGTCTTAAAATGCACATACCCCTCTCCCTTCTCTACAGCCAAATGCATGTCAACAGGTCTTCTACATTTTTATATAAATTTTTTACATTTTTAATCTAATTTATATTCCCAAAATCAAGCCATTTATAGAGAGTGTTAAGCCTTTTGGTGAGCAGTGTTTATTTGAGATTCAACATGTTCTGTTCTGTGACCTTCAAAGGTCACCAATGGTCCTTCATATTCATCATATGACCTGCGCAGTGACCACTAGCATTATGGCCAGCAGCTGCATGCAGTGCCCTGGGTGAGCTCAGTTCACACAGGCCACCAGAGTACAAACACATAGAGAATAAGATGCATTTATCACTGTGTGACAGCTTCATTTTCTTACAGTGTTTTTGAAGTGTGTTCTATTATCATAGACTTTTGAGGGTGGATTAAGCCTATTGAAAACTTTGAGAATGACTGTTATGTCCACATATTGACATTTGGTGCACTGGTGGACTGACTGATGTGGTCCTCATTAAGGTCATTGTTGTGTGGATTTCCTTATATCTTTTCCTTAATCCGAAACAAATTATTTGTACAGAAATGTCACACAGGCCAATAGAACATGACCCAGGATTAGATACTGTCACAAGCTGTGCATTTGTCTCTGTGTGAACTGTTGCATCTTCAAGTGGAACTAACTTCCAAATAACTTAAAGCAATAGTATACAACTCCCTAATATAAAGTGTACATGATTAAAACCAACACTACTTAAAAAACCTTTGGTTGTTTTCATTTTGTATTAAATGTATGAAGAAATTTTGGTCAAAAAACTTTAATAACATAAAACTGGCAGCAGACTTTTCTTTGTGAAAATTCCAAACATAAAAGATATGTTTAACACTTTTGTTCCAATAGAAAAGCTTTTAGAAAGGTCTTCATCATGATTTGCTCACAGGGAGCTTACACAATAGAACATAGTTGTAAATACATGACCGTCAATTTCCACACTTTTTACTGCTATCTCTCCTTTAAGTAGCAAGTCTTCAACTATTATTTGGGTGTGCTTTGATTCCTCATCCACATTCAGCTACTCTTTTATGCTGGACTTGGTTATGTGTGCTTGGCTCATACTGAATACTTGCTTTGGGGGCATCTGTTGCCTTGTAGTCCTCCCAACATCTGCTGCTATTTCTCCCCATTCCCAGCATGCTGTGGGATATGGTTTCTCCCAAAGGTGGCCTTTGTATGCACCATTGTGAATTCAATCATTGTTTTCTACAGGCGGTTCCCACGATGCAGAGGAAGTTACTGCCATTCCTAGAGACACATTGCCACACTCCCCTAACTGTCTAAAGTGATCAACCTCCATAAAGAATGATCCATCTTCTGAAACTGTTCCATGTATTAGACAGATGCATGAGGGAATCATTTCAATCAATGCTAATAGTACATATGGTGATGCATGTTCAGGATAATAACTACAGGCGTTTCATTAGATGGTGAAATATCTATAGTATAAATAGAACATATAGGTGTTATCATAAGTAGCATCCTTTTGCCCAGTAATTCAAAGTAAGATGTTTTTTAGTCTTGGCTAGGCATGTGGACTTTGTAAAATTTATAATTAGTCTGTGTATAATATTCAAAATGAGTTTTTTTTATTTGCTAATTAGAATTCTTTGAGTCAATATAAGAGACAGGACAGACAGATATTTGCAGAACTGAGTTAAAATTGTTTAGTACAGCATAAGGTTGGTAGATTGGATTAAACAAATGTTAACAATACATTAAATAAACCTTTCTCTTCAGTTATTTGAACTTAAAGAACAACAGAGTACAACATAGTACACCACATATAATAATGTGCAGAATAAATTCAGATTGTAGTTGGCCTCATTTGGTTTGCAGTGGTTTGTTCTAGAATGTAATAGCAGAGATGGTGATACCATGATAAGTCCCTTGTCATTCTGTGTTAGTGAGTAGGCAGAAAACTAAGGGTGTATCAACTTATCTCTACTGATTACAAATATTGATCAAAACACAAATAATTCTTATTTAGTCATGTTGAAAAAAGTTGAGAAGATATATTACACTTGGAAGTATGTATCTACATATAGGATATTGTGCCTAACTAATATCCACTGAGCTAAATTACAGACATATAAAAAAAATCCTGCAAGAAATTTAGACAAGTACAAAAAACTATATACAGTGTTCACACTTTTCTGATATCTATAAATAAATGTAATAAGCAGTAAAATGTTTTATTTATTTATTTTTTTTAAATCATAAAAGCTAGCTATAACCCACATGCTAAAGTTTCCCAATATGGAGATTCGGTAACTGTTTTCTCTCAGTGTTCAATATTAGACAGTTAGGGGAGACAGCAGACGAGGCATTTGGTCTGAAGTGTCCCACTGAATGGTGCTGTTACCTTTTTTATGAGTGGCAAGTGTCAACCCTTACAAGTGTTTGGAAAACAAAAAGGAAACTGACACTCTCACGGATTTGAGGGTTTATTTTTAGAGGAGGACTTCCTTTAGTCCAGAGGTCTTTAGGTCACCACTCAAGACTGAGAGAGTGATTGATGATCTCCAGGTCCTGACGTGCACCGTCACCTTCTGTCTGGGTGGTCGATCCTGAATACTGTCAAGGGACACAGCGAGAATGGCCCCATAGCATTCTTGATCCATACCTGTCCAGTAGTTTAAAGTTTTGCTTATTCTTAAATATGCACTCGACACATGATGTTGACACATTCAATTTAGAAAGTAATAAAGTTTGTTGTAGCAAAATTGGCTTAACTTGCCTTTGTTACTGATTGATCCAGCAATAATCTGTGACCATTCGGCTGAGTAATGTTCCAATGGATAAGATGTATTCAGTCCCCAAAAGTCTCACTGTGTGGTGAATTTGGCAACCACATGTTTGGGATAGAGACAATCTCCAGTCAGAAAATTTTAAAGTTTAGGTACTGAAACATTCCATTTAAAGCACAAAATTTAATGAAAAACAGTTATTTATAAATTTAAACAAACAAAATGGTTACTCTTTTATCTTTTATACAGCCACTGAAAACATCAAGACAACAATGCAAAATTATTAGTTTCTTAGTTTTTACCCAGCAGAGTCCACACACAATAATGTGGAAATCACAGACAAGGCCAGGTCAAGGTCGAAATAGCAAAAATGGAACACACAGTAATAACAGATCTAAACTCTATCTAAATCACTAACTAAATCAACTAATGGAAAATTAGCTTTTGAAATGCCCAGTACAACTGTCTGTCTGATGTGTGACAGAAAAGCAAGGCTATGAGTAGTAAATATCTCTGTTAGGACTCCTGCCAGTTAACTCTCTGTTCTAGTATTATGTGCCTCTTTTTGTCCCTTTTGGCTTTCCATATTCTTTTTTGTACCCTTTGGCTTTCCATATCCCAATTATTGCGCTCACCTGTGTCTCGTTGCCTTCGTCTCATGCCTGTGTATATAAGCCCTGCATTTCCTACAAGCTATGCCAGAGTGTCCTCCTGTGCCTTTCCAGTGTTTGTATACCTTTTTGCCTAGTAGGGTTTTTTTTTTTTTAATTTAATTTAATTTAATTTTATTTAATTTTATTATAATTTTTCTATATAATATTATAATTAACTATTCTTACTAGTTTTTGTGATTTTTGGATACCTCTGCCTATGTTTTTGACTTCTTGCATGTCCGTGACAATTGCCTATTTTTTGACTATGAGTTTGCCTGCTGTTTTTGGATTATCTGTTTATCAATTAAATATTGTGCTCTACACCTCTTCGGTCTGTGTCTGGATCCTTTTTCCTCTTTACACAACCCTAACGGTACGATCTGGCCATCATGGATCCAGCAGACCTACACCAGATGTGGACTGTACTAGGGCAACAACAAACCCAGATGGAGAGGTTTTGTAAAAACTTGGCAGTCATGTCCACAGCCTTCATTGATCTTGCTGAAAAGGTGCAACAATTTAAACTCTCTCAAGACCCACCACCGGCTCCAGCCCCAGCCTTATCACAGCCCACGCCTCCAGTCTCAGGTCTTTGCCTGCCTCCTCCTGAACCTTACTCTGAGAAGACGTGTGTTTCATTGGATGATCATAAATATGTGGTATCTAAACTAAATACAACTGTGAGCTCACTCTGTAATAATAGGAATCACTTGTTGGAACTGCAGAATCAGCCTATGAAGAAGACCGTTCACCCTGCCAACCAGGCCTGGGTCCTTCCACCCGGCACGGAGAGCTCCACCACAACAGTGCCTCTATGTCTGTCCAAGGAGTCAACACATGATTTAATGCCCAACTCTGCTTTCTCATCACCTTCTCCATCTTGCAGACTTGGTGCTCAAGCAGTTCCTTCCCAAAGGTCTTAAGAAGGTCCACTGGAAATAGTCGGAATTTACATCTGAAATTAACACTGAGTTCCTGCTTGAAACTAATTCTTAGCATCCCTCTGATACTGGATCCCAGTCAGAACCCCTGTTGGAAACAGAATCTGAATTTGCACCTGAACAGATGTCAGAACTGCTTTTAGAAAGGGAGTCTGAATATTCCCATAAACCCAAGACTGAATTCCCTCTGGAAGCGGAATCTGAATTTGCCCTTGACTCCAAGTCTGAACTACAATTGGATGCAGAGCCTGAATTTGCCCCTGAACCCAAGTATGAACTTCCTCATGAAGGAGAGTCTGAAATTTCCCTTAAACCCAAGACTGACCTCCTGTTAGAAACCCAGTCTCGACTTGTATCCGAGAACAAGTCTGGAAATATTCCTGAAACTATATCTGAGCTCCTTCCTGAAATTAAGAATGAACTTGAACCTAAACCCAAATCGAACATCCTGTTGGAAAATGAATACGATACATGTGGCTATCGGCTCTTGTTGGTCAGTTTGAAGTTGGTGCTGAACAGAATAACTTAAATCTGTCTGCTGTGTCCCAACCCTCCCAACTGTCCGTTCCACCAAAGAACAACCAACTATTCAGTACCCCACAAGATCTGACCCAGGACTTTTTACCAAAAGCCCAACAGCCTGCTGAAAGAAACCTCCCATGTAGTCCTGAGACCACCAAGTCATCTGTCTACACAATTCTGGATGAGCAAGTGATTTTTCCTGTTTCTTTGACATTCCTGATCAGACTATCTGCAAAAACCTAAAGGATTTAGTGTGTGTCTCCAGCTGGCAGCAGACAGCCCCCTCTGTTTCCTGCTCTAGAGAAGGAGGTTGACGTACCATCTGCCCGGTCCTTTGTTCGTCGTTTTGGTCAGACCCGGAAGAGGACCCGGACAGCCCTGCAATGTGCTTCGGCAAAGATGAAGCACCAAGCAGATTTACATCGTTCCAAGGCACCTACCTATCATCAGTGTCAGCAATTCTGGCTCTCTACCCAGAATCTTCCCCTCGAGGTGGACTCCCGGAAATTGGCTCCTCATTTCATTTGTCCATACTCCATTGTGAAGGTCATGAGTCCTGCTGCTGTGTGACGTAACACCACTCCACCTTCCATATTTCCCGGATTAAGCCTGTCCTCAGTAACCGGCTCTGCCCAGCTCCCAAACCCCTTCCCCCCCCCTCCACGACTCATCGATGGCTCAGAGGAGAGGTATTGGATTCCTGATTGGGGCATTCTGGATCGTGAACTTGTCAGGGACTTTGTGAGAGAACACCCGCTCCCCCCAGTTAAGACGCCAGGAGGCATTTGTAAGAGGGGGGGCACATGTGGACTGGTTGGGCAAACTCCCATGCCCCCTCCAAGATCCCGTAGAGTGTGTAGAGCTGGTCAATAGTGCTGCAGCCGGGACAAAAACCACATTTTTCCTCCTGAATCCGAGGTTCAACTATCAGCCGGATCCTCCTCTCCAGTACTCCTGAATAGACTTTCCCAGGTAGGCTGAGGAGTGTGATTCCGCGATAGTTGGAACACACCCTCTGGTCCCCTTTCTTAAAAAGAGAAACTACCACCCCGGTTTGCCAGTCCAGAACTTTTTTAAGGCCAACCAATAGTCTTTTTCCAAGCCCTCACCGAACCCCTCCCTCACACGAGATTTTGCATCAGTGACAGCCCGAGCTGAAACACGTTTGGCCTGTCGGTACCTGTCCGCTGCCTCAGGAGTCCCACAGGCCAAAAAGACCAGATAGGCCTCCTTCTTCAGCTTGACGGCCCCTCTTACTGCAGGTGTCCACCACCTGGTTCGGGGGTTGCCTCCACAACAGGCACCAATGAACTTCCGGCCACAGCTCTGAATGAATATATATATATATATATATATATATATATATATATATTTGTAAAGCATAAATCAGCATAAATGGCTACACACCGCTCACACACACACACACACACACACACAGTAGTATACTGTACAAAAGAAAATCTTTTGTCTTTTGTCATATTTTGCAGTTTTCAGTGTTACAGATTGAATTTACTTCAGCAAGTTAGCAAATTAAATTTTGTTTAAAGCTCAGATATTATACCCATTTTTATTAAAGTAGACAATTTCAGATTTTAAAAGATCAGACAATTTTAGAGGTTGTTTATTTAGTCATACAAACATGATATTTAATAAAATAAGTGGCTACTAAAAAAACAAAATGGCAGCATTTTATCATAGTATATATTTGGCTGTTCCTAAAAGGAACCTTTCAAAATAATTTTTTTGTCTTAAAATCTTTTCATTCATCATTCATTTATTTGTCAAGCTGCTTAATCCTAATTCGAGCTGACACCGAGCGAGGGTAAGGCCTACTTGAAACAGCTTTCCATTGCAGGACACCATACACACAGCCATTCACTCTGACACCTAGGGGCAATATTAAATATTCAATAAGCCTAATGATTATGTCTTTGGACTGTGCGAGAAAACCGGAGTACCCTGAGGAAACCCACACAAACACGTGAAGAACATGTTTATATTAACATGCTGATAATTTGTATGGCTCTTTGCTGTTAATAAGCTCTAGTTTTTTCATGGTATCCTGCCTTTTAGTTTTCATCAAGAAAGTCGTGATAAGATCTCTTTTTCATAATTTTACATGGCAAACCTGAATTTCATTGAGATCAACTATAATGTGTCCACTGACACATGGCAGTGCATCCGGGTAATGACAATGATGCTGCATTGTGTCTGATAAACAGTAATGCCCACATCCAGTTTACTTGCATTGGGTATCAAATCCTACATCAAAAAGTGAGAAATGTTGAATCTTTTACGACTAAATTTTGGATCTACTATTAGTGAAACAATTGTATGATATGTAGAGATTTTAATAATGGCTCTGTTGGGTTGCAGGTGCTTGGAACCCTCTAGCCACCTTGAATCTGTGCAACTTCAGTGGCTGGTCAACAGGAATGGACCGATTATGTGAATGATTACTTTGGTTCCGATGACCCAGTGTCTTCCTTAGATTCAGAAAATGATGACAGTGATGGTGATAGTGATGATAGTGATAGTGATGACTTAGTGCATATGCAGTGCCTTGCAAAATTATTCAGCACCCCCCTCCCCCCCCGGCATTTTTCATGTTTTGTTACATCACAACCTGCAATTAAAATGGATTGGTTTAAGGTTTGCATCATTTCATTTACAGAACATGCCTACAATTTTGAAGATGTGATTTTTTTTATTGTATAGCAAACAACAAATAGGAGAAAATAACAGAAAACTTCAGTGCACTACTCACCCCCCTAAAGTTAGTACTTTGTAGAGCCACCTCGACTCACTTGTAAAAATTTTACAATGACACATGAATAAACAGTCATTAAAAGGAGAGTACTGCGATGGTCGGCTGAGATGGGCGCCATCCTCCCCGTGATCCTAATTAGGATTAAGCGGCTTAGAAAATGAATGTGTTGACCTGTTTGTGATGTGCTCTCAATTGTTAGAACTGTGAACGGCATTGTGAATTTTTATTTTGAAATGCCTTTACCGGAAGCGGTTGTTGATCAGACCAGGTGGTTGGCTATAGAATGAATCTCTAATAAACTCAGGTGAATGAGATTGCTTCAGTTTAGAGCGTGTTCGGATGCCCCTTTTCTTCCTCCGTTAACATCTTTAAGACGCGACTTCAGTACACACACGGACCGCTGAGTTCTGCTAACAGAATAATTGAATAAAAGGAGAGAAAGTGATTTTTTCATATGTTTTTTGACCTTCCTCCATGCTGTTGGCTGTAAAAAGGAAGACCACATTGCCATATTTTGTATGAAAAACCTAACAGCTTGCAAGAACTGTGAGGATCTGGCTCTGAAGTTGGGGTGCACCTTCAGGAAGTGGGCTGGGGCCCTGTTGCTCAGCCATCAGAAACCTAGAATTCTCTAGAGTTGAGAGCCAGGCAGCAGAAAATCAAGTTCACAGGAAGATCAAGTTTATGATTTTTGTCATCTTATTTATTATAATTTTTTTTTTTTAGAAATAGGGCATTCTGATAACCTGTCTTTTGGATACTGGGTCCATGGTCACAAAGATTAGACACAATAAGTATGACTACTGAATATATGCCATCAGCTGTCTTAAGAACGCTAATAGGTTAAAAAGAAAAACAAGTCCCTATTAAATTTTCATGTAGTTTGATGTTATCTTGAGTAAGACCGAGACAAAATGGATGTGTTATAAGGATCCTTCTGGAGGAACCCATGCAACAGCAGCAATAACCTTCACTGGCAGTAACATTCACTCTGCCACATTACCAGGAACCATCTTCTGTCTTTGTGGTGTCTTTGACCCACAATTTTTTCACCAGGGTGGTATTGAAATTCCTGTAGTTATCATACACGTTGAAGATTTTTTGTATACAGTCAGCAAAGTCTTGTACACTGACTGCCCAGCATATAGCTTCACTTCTGAGGACACAACAACCGCTTTTAGTAGCAATATTCGTTGGGTGTTCCATCAAGTGTGACTACTCCCTTCAGGCAAACACTTGTGCTTTCTGTAAAGAGACTTGAAACGCAACAGCCAACCAGGCATCAGCAAGTGGAAAGTACTTCCCTTTGGAATGACTTGCACCCAGAAATCAGAACTCTCATTACAAAGTCATTCTATGTAGACAACTGTCTACAGAGCCTCAAAGTGAAGGTCCTCATACAGCATCGGTAGGACAAAAAATGGGAGTCAACAAGTATGCCAACTTGCTGTGCTCAGTAGTTTGTAAAAGCCTAGCAAGTGAGCAAACCCTAGCATATGTCTTGGATAGTCATATTTGTGATTCAGGTGAATGTTTCTTTCTGTGCTGTTTACAGACATGAGCTTAAAAGCAAATTAAGCCTGTAAACAAGTAAATGGCAATTTAAAGGTATGTGACAATGAGAACTGTGATAAGCATTAGTTACAAAAAAAATGCATTGAGAAGAAATTATATTGAGCATCATCATCATCATCATCATCATCTTCCGCTTGATCCGGGGTCAGGTCGCGGGGGCAGCAGCCTAAGCAGTGAGGTCCAAACGTCCCTCTCCCCAGTCACTTCCTCCAGCTCTTCTGGGCCTTCACCTCATCTCTTCCAAACCATGGCCTCATCTTGGAGGTGTTCATTATATTGCTCAAGATAGTATGTCATATGACATGTCACATGACAGGTATACAACAGGTCCATTACAAAAACCTGGGTAAAGTGCTAAGGCAGTTGTGGGTATGTTGTACAAAACTCACCAGAAAATGCTGTCATAGACCCTTGTTGTAACATAAATTTTGTACACTTTTGGGGACATTTGATGTGCTCAGATTTGTAAGTTTTTCTTATAGTTCTGTTTCTTATATTTTCTTTATGTTTAACCAATTGGGAACTCATTATATACCCAGGTGTATCATATAGCATTTTTATGACAGTGTTAGGTGAGATCATCTTACATACATATTGTGAGATCATTAAGGACACCTTCGTCAGCGAGCTCGGCGAGGAGATCACCTCACCCCTCATGAAACTCCCGCCGACTTTGAGAATCTAGTTGCCCTGGCGATCCGAATAGATAACCGGCTTCAGGAGAGGGAGTCGGAACGGCGCTGAGCCGCTAGGGGGGGGGCCTTTGCACGGCGAGAGTTTTGCCCTGGGTCACTGGTGTTTTCGCCACCTAGCACGGAGCTAGCGCCCCCTCCCGTCCTGGAGGAGCCCATGCAGGTAGCCAAGTTAAGCCCGGAGGAGCACCAACATTGCCAGAGGATGGGGGCATGCTATTACTGTGGGGAGGCCGGCCATCGAGCAGTTTCTTGTCCGGCCAAGAGATCCGGTACACTGGGCCTAAGGAGTGCACGGGTAAGCAGAGTCACCCCCTCGTACTAGGGTTTCCTTGGCTGAGGGCTCACAACCCTCACATTATCTGGGAGACAGGGGTAATTAGGAGCTGGGACCCCGCTTGTAGTTCTTCTTGTCTTGCTTTATCCCCATCTGTTCACGGATCCCTGGAGGGTAAGGCAAGCCCTGTATCGGGCCCCCTGAATGCCAAGCCTGATGGGCCGTCCTGCCGATACAAATCAAGCTCTTCTTCCAATCATGAGGGGGTAGCATCAAAGTAGGGCAGGCCATGGAAGTTCACAGTGAGTAATAAATGTCGCAAGAGAAAGAGGGTGGTCACACTTACAGAGTTCATCTTCATCTGAGTCTGAGTCTGAATTAGAATTCGAGGATAGCAAGGCCGTTCAAGATGTCCTGGAACCTTCCCTCAGATAAGGGACTTTCAGTTCCAGGAAGAGGCTTAAAAAGGTCCCTGGTGTTAGTATCAACAATGAGGGACATACTAACAGGCGGAAACTTCCTCCTGAGAGCCGTCTGGTGCCATCCACTAGTCCCCCGCCACCACCCGAGATGGTGGAGGATGGCAAAAGGGGTCAGGGGAGACAGTTCTTGGCTGATTGGGAGGGCTACGGTCTCGAGGATCGCTTCTGGATACCAGCAAGCTCCATCACCGACCACACTCTAGTGGATGCATCCCGAGAAACTGGGACCGTCAGGAGCCGGTCCCTGGGGGGGGGTACTGTGAGGTCCCGCCGTAGGACTTAGTCATGTCTGTCTGTTTTGATCTTTTCTCTCCTCTTCCATGTGTGTCTTTGATTACAGGCTTCGCCCTGATTAGCTCACCTGTTCCTCATCCCCACCGGAGGAATAAAGGGGGCCGCTTACCTTGTCCCGATCGCCAGATCGTCTTGGGCCATCATTGAGTGAGCGCTTGCGTCTTCACAGAGAGAGCTTGTGCCGTCATAGAGAGAGGATGTAGCTCAGTGTACACACCGCGATCCAGCCGACAGTTTATAGTGTTCATGTACCACGTTAGCCGTGTTTCTAATAAAGTATTCCGGTTTTCACCTGATCTTATCATCTCTGTCCTGTATTTGGGTCTATCTGTTCTTGGTACCTGCGTAACACATATGGTGGGCACACATGAGCCAAGTATCATGGTAATATCATATGGTTTTTGGTTTTTTTTGTCTTGGCACAAGCATATAGTTGTTAGACCTGGTACACTCAACATGAATAGACCCAAAAGCAGGACAGACGCGACAGGGTGCGGTGAAGGGAAGTAATCCCATATTTATTAAATGCTCAGAAGAAAGCAAGGGGAACGTGGTAGCTGAGGAAATCGTGGCGTAACAGAGAGTAGCACAAGGCTCTGTGAATGGCACAAGACGATCTGGAACGGAATCAGTACACCGCTGGCCTTTTATCCTAGGGCGGAAATGGGGATCAGGTGGGATCGTCAGGGCAGAACCTGTAATTAAACACACACGCATACCAGAGAGAGCAGATAGCAGACAGGCAAGAACTAGGTTCTCTGACGGGACTTCACAATACCCCCCCCCTTTAGTTCCGGCTCCTGACAGACTAGGAGTCTCGGGATGTTGTCTGTAAAAGTCATCAATTAGCGTGTGGTCGACGATAAAACTTGCCCAAACAATGACAAAACTCCTTCCAAAAACTGGAAGCAAACTGAGGACCCCGGTCGGAGACGACATCCTTGGGGAGGCCATGGATTCTGTAAACCTGGGAGATCAGGATGCGAGCGGTTTCCTTGGCAGAAAGCAGCTTGGGCAGGGGAATGAAGTGGGTCATCTTGGAGAAGCGGTCGACCACTGTCAGCACCACCGTGCTGCCCCTGGAAAGGGGCAGACCTGTGACGAAATCCAGCGAGATGTGAGACCTTGGTCTGTGCGGTACGGGTAGCGGCTGGAGGAGACCCATCGGGGCTTGTCTGGGAGTCTTGCTTCTGGCGCAAATGGAGCAGGCCGCGACATACTCCGCAACGTCCTTG
>JAOUQZ010000039.1:8014465-8037080 GCA_028564935.1 Neosilurus hyrtlii
CACACACACACACACACACACACACACATATATATATATATATATATATATATATATATATATATATATATATACATTATATTCTCAATCTCAAAAATAAACTCTCAATCAATCTTTTCAGTGAGAATAAGGGTTATTTAAATTATTAAGAGGAAGCCCACAACCTAATACCAATATAAATAACAACATCAAAAGTGCATAGCAACTAGTCCTGTCCTCTTCATAGCCATTTAACTAATCACTTACTGTATTGGTCAATTAATAGAGGGAACTCCTGACATTTCAACTCTGTGGTTTGGGAGTGACTCCGAGGTGAAAAGTCTCAGAGTGTCCACTTTTATGGCTGTTTTTGATCTACAAGACTTCATGGAAGATCTGAAAATGTTTGACACTCCTTTGATCACTGTAGTTTGTCTTGTAACATACATAGCTATTCAGGTGCGTATAACTTAAGTGACTGTTATACTCGAATCTTCTACTCATTTCTTGATCACACATTGACGATTATTCCATCAAGTTTACATAACACATTCCTGCTTATTTCAAATGAAAATGCCTTTCTTTATATTTGGTTCCCAAATTGTTTGTTTTGTAAACTTGACTATTAACTTTACTGCTTGTAAACTAAAGAAGAATATTTGTTGTTATTTTAGGCTAAACACTTTTCTATAGAAGACATAGATGCATATCTAAGTCAAGCCGTCTGTATCAGATTTAAGTCTTACACAGACCTACAACACATTCGGGTAAGTAATGTGTGTTATTTTTTCATTCCTTTGAAACTTACATGCAGTTTAATGAAATTGGGGAGGGCGGGGGGGGGGGGATTAGTTGGTCTGTGTCTTGAAAGTGATAAAATTGGTACACAGAGCTTTTCTTCATTGTTAGATTAAATATGTCATCTTTTTCCAAAGCTTCCCTCCAGCCCTGTGCACTTTATGTTTTTCTTTACTTGAAGTCTCCACATAAACAGAAACAGTGTAGTGTTTTGGGTGTTGGTGAATGATTAATGCACATTAGTATCAAGTACTACAGGCTGATTTACTTTGTGTTGACAACTCGATACTTCTCTCTCTTGCCAAACCAATACTTCATGAGACCATAGTTTTTGTCCCAAAGCAGCAAGTCTTCTTGAATGATGTATTGGATTATCTCACTATTTAGGCATAAGGAGAAAAGAGAGACGGGGGGGATAATTTTTGGTCGCTTTGCAACATTCCTCCCAAAAACTGCTCTAATTGTGGTCTGAACCTGAGAGCAGTGCTCTGGTGACAGGCTCCGAGATGTCCCTGCTGTTGACCACAGGCCTATTTCAGTTCCCTCCCTAATTTAAACCTACTACACACACACTATTTAAGACGTTGCCTCGATGGGCGCCCATGATTTTGAGGTGACCATACTGAATGCTCTCTCTACAGTGGAGATAATAAGATCCTCTCATAGCAGATATCCAGGAAGCCACTGCATGATTTACATGTTTTGTTACTTTGGTCTAGTAGTGTACAGTGAAGATTATACACCACCACCTTTGTCTAAAAGGGCTCCTAATAAAAGGAAGTAAAAATTTACGTCTCTATAATTTTTTGGTCAAAATGTATTGAACAATGCTACGGTAGGCAATGAGAGCCAAAAAAAAAATTCTGTCAAGTATACTGAGCCACATGGAATAGTTTAGCGAGTGAAGAAGTGAAAAAATGTGATGCAGTAATGATTGTACGCTTAACAAAATGAAGATAAATCATAAACCAAGTACTATTCAAGTATTTATTTCATGTTTCAAGGATCATATTGATGAGAATAAGTAAACAAGCAACAGTAATAAATGAATAACAGTCCTTTTTTTGAGAAAAATATTTAGTGTGGCCACCCTTTACTTTGATAAGAGCATTTTAACCTTTCAGGCATTGTGTTCACATATTTTTTAAACCATTCTGTATGGTTTGAAGTTCATTCATACTATGCAAAAGCAAAAATAAATAAACAAATAAATAAATAATTCTGAAACATTTTCAGTGTTTTAGTTTATTAGCCATACTTTTACCTCAGTATGTTTGTCAGAATATTTTTTTGGTTCTCATTGCCTACAATAGCATTGTTCAATACATTTTCACCAAAAAATTATAGAGACAACTTTTAGCCAAAAGTGGTAGCCCTTGGCCTCAGAAACTATTACTGCCACTTTAGCAAAACTTCTTGTTGGCATTTTGCATTATTGTCCATCAGTTTACTGGAATTTCTGACCATTCCATGCAAAATTCCTTTAGTTGCAAGAACTTGGAGGGTTGTCTTTCATGTAGGGCTGGGTGATATGGCCTGAAAATAAACCCTCAGCTTTTTTCAACCTGTACATGATTTTTTCATGATTATGATTTTGGATTTTTTTTAAAAACGAGGACATTGTTCAGATAATTTTTTTAAAACAATATCAATATAGACTTTGTAATTGGTTTAGAGCTGCTCAGTATCTACTCACTGCACTTTTTTCTTAAGAATCAATGAAATGTAAACCCAAAGAAACAAAAAAAAAATCAAAAAAGAATATTGAATACCTGAAGAGAGAACCAAATGCATTTGAAAATTGTAAAGGAATAACAAGGCATTTGGCAAGATACGGGTTGAGGCATGGCATGTTTCATGTGTATAGATAAGGCAGGGATACTCTGGTAAAATATTTTTTGCTCATATCTGGCACTGATTTTATCATCTGAGTGAATTTTTTCCCCCACTGTGTATATGGGCACCATATTTTTGGTGATAAATAATACTACTGCATCTTTAAATTATTTTCACAAAGGTTACTGCATGGAGTGCAATGTAAAAAGGAGGCCACTATTATTATTATTATTATGAATTTTAAAAAAATTATAAATTGTATTTATTTATTAATTCATTCATTCATTCATTTATTTATTTATTTTTAAACAGGTAATTGGAGACTGCCATTAGCATGTGCATTGGTTGCATTCCTGCTACTCTGCTGTGTCTGTGTCTGAGTGAAATAAGCTTGTTGTGGTATTGCCTTTAGTTGCATTAGAATTTAGACAAAGTCTACAGCTGACAGTGATTTGTGCTGTTAGACTTTGCATAAGCGAACTAAATTACAGAA
Source organism: Neosilurus hyrtlii (assembly GCA_028564935.1). NCBI lineage: Eukaryota > Metazoa > Chordata > Actinopteri > Siluriformes > Plotosidae > Neosilurus > Neosilurus hyrtlii. Next base: position 8,017,572 of record JAOUQZ010000039.1, read on the forward strand.
GAGGTGCTGCTAGGTGCGCGGGGAGGCTGGCGCCCATCTCAGCCGACTCTGGGCGAGGGCAGAGTACACCCTGGACAGCTCGCCAGGCCATCGCAGGGCAGTCCACAGAGTCACTGAAGTTAAAAAATCCTGTGCATATAAAAGTGTTTTAAGATTTAAAGTGATTCGTGATTTTCATTTTACACATCGTCTTAAACAAAAATTTTAATTAATTAATAATATCGATTTATCACCTAGCTGTACTTTAATGTGTTGCTTTTCAGTTGGATTCAAATTTGGGCTTTGACTGGACCATTCTCTAACCCTTAATTTCTTCCTTTTGAGCCATTCCTCGATGCATTTGCTAGTGTTCATTTATTCATTATCTTGTTGAATGGTCTGGTTCAACTTCAACTTTTGGACAACTGCCCAGAATCTTTAAGCTCTCTTTGATATGATTCAGAAGTTGAATGAATGCAGCCAATTTTAAGGCAGTGAAACAACCACAAACCATAACATCTCCACCACCATGCTTCATATTTTGGGGTGCTTTCCCAGTTCACGTGTACTGCGAATATGACCAACCAACACTTTTTTTATATACATGTGTGCAGAGTACATTATTGTATGAGGCCTGGTTTTCGACTATATGAGCGTTGACGACCTGAATTTATTGGGACAGCCAGTCTCGGACAAATTAGCAGTGATAATCTATGCCTTTTGCAGATGATTTTCCTTACAGTGGAATTATTTCCACCACATACTTCAGTAAGAAAGAGAACACCACACCCTCGATGCCAACCTCAAATGGGACAGCTTCGACTAGCAGGAGCTTCTCATGAATTCTGAAACACCTGATTTTATGGATTTGAAGTTGTGATAGATGTAGTGTACTTACTTTTTCCATATGACCAAAAAACTTAAAATCTGTTTTTGGGGGGGTTTTGCCACTGGTACAATTTAAAAAAGTTCAACAAACTTTTTGACCAGCCCCCATCTGAACCCACAATATTTTTCTACTAAAGTGACTTAAAACCACATGACCCACGGATCAGTCCACAAGACCTGCATGTTATGGGTTGACCTGCATAGACATTGTATCAAACATGGTGAAATATGCTTTCATATATTCGGGGGGGAATAATTTTCAAGGGATATACTTATTTTTCACATCACTCGACAGTTCTTTTCATTCATATTCTGTTACTGTACTTTTTAAAGGTTAACTTTCAAAAATTTGTAAGCAATTCAAACATATACCAGTAAGCAGACAGTCTATGTTTCTTGTGCTTTGGTGATTGTTTGTAGTGAGCATGTCAGCATTGTTTCTGTGTGTACATTTCAGTGAAGGCTATGTGAGGTAGGAGAGTGTATATTTCCAGCAGTATATGTTACCACTAGGTGGTAAATGGATGTGTTGATGATCTATGTATTTTGGGGGCATCAGGCAGTAGGTGTTGAGTTGCTGAGCGACTCATGCGAGTGTGTGTGTGTGTTTGTGTGTGTGTGCACATGTGTGTGTTTAAGTCACAGTGGCGACAGCTTGCCACTGGCCAGATGAAAGTGTGTGAAGCTCTCCTGCCTCCCGTGTGCCAGAGGGAGGCAGGAGCACCTGTTGCACAAGCTATTGTTGTGTCCCATCAGGAACAACACTGTCACATCTGCCTGAAATGTAAAAGGAGGATCACAGGGGAGGAGGCAGGGGGAGAGACGAGGCAAGCTTTAGGAGCCAGACAGATGGCAGAAAAGTCTCCTGGGGCTTCTTGATACCCCCTCAATCTTTTTCCCTCTGTGCTGCATTGTGACAGTGAAAGAATGTGAATAAACACATGAATGCCTCTGTGTGTCGAAAGCACCAAAAACTACACACACTTAAGAAGATGGGAATCAAGAGCACGGCAGACAGTTTATATTTTGGAGGAACTTTATGGAATTCAAATTTCACCTTAGTAGTGACATACTTCAGTTGTTTTGCATGCAAAATATATACACACTTTACAATTTTTTTGTAACCTGCAATTAAAATGGGTATTTTAATCGATGTACGCAACATGCCAACAAACTTGAAGATGCAAAATAGTACAAAAAATCTTTTTTACAGTCATGTTTTGCAGCAATTACTGCTGCAGATCTTTTAGGTATGTCTCTATGAGCTTGGCACATCTAGCCCCTGTGATTTTTGGCCATCCTTTAAAATCCTTTAAGCACCTTTAAGAATTTCTCTTCCTCCAGAATTTGCCTGTATTTACCGCCACCCCTCATTCTGTCAGTTCTGACCAGTTTCCCAAACCCTGTCGATGAGAAACATCCCCACAGCATGATACTGCCAGCACCATGCTTCACTGTCCATTGTCCATTTTCCTTGATGGCAAAGTTCATTTTTAGTCTAATCTGACCTGGGGACTTTCTCCCATATGTTGGGGAGTCTCACACTTATGATGAACTCTAAACATGCTTTCTTATATTTTCTGGAAGCAATGGCTTTTTTCTGGCCACTTTTCTGTAAAGTCCAGCTTTGGACAGAATGAACAACTCAACTCTCAACTGTGGAGCTTTTCATCTCTTTTTTGGGTTACGTTTGGTCTCTCTGTTATGTCTATGTTCAATGCCCTCCTTTCCCAGTCTGTGAGTTTTGATGGATGGCCCTCTCTGGACAGGTTTTTTGTGGTGCAAGATTCTTCTGATTTTGTGATGATGGATATAATTGTTCTCCGTAAGATTTTTAAAGTTTGGATAGAGCTACTTGGTCTACTTGGTGTTTCTTGCTTGGTGAGTGCATGTTGCAGACTGTGTGAATCCTGAAGGAAATTGGTAGCACCAGATCTTATTTAAGGGTTTTATAGCAAAGTGTGGGTTAATTCATATGCACATACCACTTTTTACTTTTTAGATTTTTTTCCACTTCATCAAGTTGGACTATTTTCTGTAGGCCCATTACATAAAATCTAAGAAAAAATTTAGATTCCAAGTTGTAAGGCAACAAAGTAGGAAAAAATGCCAAGTGGGGTGAAGCCACTGTATAATGGACTCTATTGTTCACCTTTTTTCTCCATACATTAACATTTCAGGACATGAAATGGCACAGATGCATCATCACACAGGTGAATGATCAGCTCACAAGGTTAAGAGTTGCCATTAATGTTAATTTGTGCCCCGAGGCCTTGCCTTAGTTTCACAGACATCTGGCTGGAGCAGCTTTCATTGTTTCTGTGGTCAAATGCTGGAAGAACAGCAGCTGCTCTTGCTTTAAGAGTAAAGCTCTGCACGTCATTTCTGTGTCAAACTGCGAGCTACCACTGGCAATCATTGCCTAGACTTACACTGGCAGGTCTCCAAACATGTCTAGTATATGTCTTTCTTTCTTTGTGGGTGTTATCAATAAAAACAAAACCAGCCACTTTTAATTAATACAGCAATGACACAGTAAAAAAAAATGTTATTGAATCATATTTAACAAATTATATTCCGCCAGTATATCAGTAAAATGAAAACATGTTCTTTAGTCAGTGTAATGTTACAATGGATGATGTAAAGGATTGGGTCATTGAGCACTGCTGAAGCTTTTGACTTCGTGCACTGAGCACCTTTTGTTTGCTTTAGTTTAAGCTGTGTTTGAGAGCAGAGCAGGTGGTAGGCAAGTCTTTCACGTTGGTGTCACAAGCGCTAATCAGGCGCTTATCTCCCTTGACTGGAGGGAGGCAGCCAGGTGAACACTGGACAGTTGAGGGTGGAACTTCCCCACCCCGCATTTACTCGCTGTTATCTCTACTTTATCTTCAGGTTACATTCCATGTGCTCTATCTTCTATGTAGCCTAATATATAGTGGATTTGCTAATTAATTTTTCATCTTTTGCAATCTGATTTGAGCTTTTACTTTATGGATGTATTTCTGTTTATTTATTTACACTATTAAAATATTAAATTTATCCTTTGCTTAACTGATTTTGCAGGTTCCTCAAGTGGACCCACGAGCTGTTCACCTCGGTTCCCTCTTTGTACGGGGTCTAACCTATCTGATTGCTGCCAATAGTGCCTGTTGTTTTCCTTTTGCAATGAATGACATCATGCCTTGGAAAATCTTTGACGGGTTGCTTTTCCATTCTAAGTACCTACAAGCACATTCTGGTTGTGCTCTACAGGAGCTCCTAGAGGGCAATGTGAGTAGAGAAGAATGTATGTATGAATATTGGTGAAGCGATATGTTTTATAAGGTATGAAGTTGAAATGCTATGTATTAACAAAACAGAGACGTCCAAAAATCAGAGCCCACATGGAAAAGATTTTCCCTCACGTCTTTTCTCTGCTGTTTCAGCATATTTTCAGATGTTACTACAATGGTCTTGATCTAAAATGAATCATAAGGTTTTACACAGACTTGTGCAGTCAGTGTTATCTCAACTGTCATGAAAGCAAAACTGGGGATATACTGTACACCAAATATTAAGTGACTCTGAAATTCATATAAACATTTCAAAGATTCAATTTTTCAGATTATACTGAATTGTGAAGAATATCATTTGTAATGAAAATTATAGAATTAACTTATGCAATAAAAGCATTTTCACTAGTGTTCTAAACCTTTTGGACCCCACTATATGTATTTAACAATAACTGGCAGCTGTGAATGAATAACACTATTTATCCAGTGCCCACAATATAACCTTTGAAGGTTCAGATCTGTTCAAACCAGCGATCTGTATTGTTGATACACAGCTCTAGGTTTAGAGACTATAGCAGCCATTTCTTTGGAAATCCTCTGGTGTATACCATCTGCAGTGTATGGCCACATCAATTTTAAGCTAATATTCTTTAAAGACATTTCACCCAACAGGAAGTACTGGCTTTTTATGTAATTTAGCATCAAGTAAAGTTAGCACACACAACTAACAACAGTGAAAAACCCAGTATGGTGCTTCTCCACCTGCTATGCGTAAACTATGATTAAGAAATCCCCCTTCATGAACCGACAGGTGTGATTAGTCAGATTTGAGATCTAAAGAGCCTGACTTGTCTCCTCTATCCCACTTTTTTTTTTTTTTTTTGCTTGAATTTATGTTTTTTTCTTTCTAACAACTGATTTTTTTAAACTGAATATCCCAGTGCTTTAAATGTTTAATGAGGATTTTTATTAATTGCATTTTTAACAATTTTTTCCCAAAGCACTGCAAATTTAGTCATGTTCTACTGATCTTTCATATGATTGCCAAAGAAATTATAAAGGATAAAGAAAAACACTTGTTAAGTTAAATACAGTCTGGTTATATTCACTTGTATAAATGTGGTTTATTTGTTTTATGAAAAGCACACTATGTCTGTGATGAATGATTATTTCTAATGTTCTATGCTCTATTATTGAAGAATGAGGACCATCACAAAGAGTTGAAAACAAAATATTAACACTGACTTTAACAAAGTGATCACTGTTTGTTTATTTAATGCTGTGTTGCTCAATTTTTAGTAATATGAAGTGTGTTGTTTTGCTTTCAGCCTGCATGGATATCACTGTTTCTCAAACTTCGGGATCTGGTACTCAAAGCCTGTAGAACACAAGGCTGTACTATTCGTAGTTTTACATGCAGACTTCAGCACGGTGAGAGAGCAGTTTTACTTTTTTATGTTTATCCACATGTAAATCTGAATTTCCAACCACAAAGTACCACAAAAACATTTTTCTTTATAGGTAAATTATCTATGTGGTAAACACTTTCATCTAAAGTGACTTACTGCAATTAATATCTGGCGTAAGACCCAGACGAGGCTCTTTGGCAGTTCTGGGATACAGCATACACATGCACAGAAACCTAACCACTGAGTTAGCACAGCCTTATGGAAAAAAGAACATTAGGAAGCTGCATATTATTACACAATGTAATAATTCACTGCTGAGAGGGAAAGCAAAAATGGAGAGATTACAAGATAGCTGTTTTTCTGTTATGCAGGTTTGAACATGCTGCTAGTTCATTTTTAGCAAGCTGATCATCACTCTATGATAAGAGTTCATGAATATAAAAATGGACTTACACAGGACAATCCACACAGTACTGTAGAGAATAATTCATTCCTGGTGCCTCTTGCAGACAAACAGTATCCTTTTCCAACATAATACACACCATCTGTTCTGTGGCAATGACACACTCCGCAGCCAACTTTAGAAACGGCCACTGCTTTGTCATAACAAGAATAGTTTTTTTAATAAGATGTGAGCTATATTAAGTAACATAACAAGACAACAAAATTATAATGTGGGGGCTGTTAAAAACTCATGGAGCCCTGTTTTTTTTTCACTGGCATCCAGCATACTGTGGCTCCTTAGCGAGATTAAAAGAGACCTTGTGGTGAAACCGTCTCCATCTGGTTTTTCTATTGATCTTGAACAGTGCATGGAACGTGTGTTGTGTCTCTGCGGTGAGCCTTGTTTTTGTTTATGCTAACACTATATTGTGTTTGCTGTGTTTCTTTTTCTTTATTGTGTGTCAGCTACAGTCAATCACTAGATGCAAAATTGATCTGCCTGTATTTGTTATATGTTGGATTTAATTACGGAGCCTATTGCCTTACCACGTTACTGTAGTAATATTCCTTTTGTGGGTGAAAATACCAAGTTAATAATACAATTTGTTTCATAACTGCGATACAAAAGGGAATATTCAGTGCTGTTTCTGGTTTGGTTCATTCTTCTTGTTTTTCTTAGTAGGGAATTATTCTGCCCTTCTGCTTGTGTATTCTGTCAGTAGAAATATGATATTCAAGTATACATATAAAAAAGTCTGTCTTCAGTTTATGTCTGCATGTGAGCTGGTAATCACTGCCTCAGGCTTGTGGGGAGGTGGTGGTGAAGTTCAGGCTTTGCAGAATTATATGGTTTATGTTTCCAGTGATTCGCAATTTCTCTATTCCTTAGTAAATTAGGGACTGTGCCCCATAATTAAAATCACGTTTCAATGCTACTGTCATTTCCTCAGGGAGGCCAGTGGATGGAGAGTCTCACAATGAAAGTGAACCCCGATTCCTTAGCACCTCAGATTGTTATTATAGGCAGCATCCCAGGGGCCCGGCTTTCGACATGCAAGGTACAGTACAGCTTAATTTCATTGGTGGCGTTGGGTTGTTTATCAGTAGGTAGAACTTAGCGTTAAAATCATGCATTAAATCTATATTTTTTACCTGCAGGACATGGTTATAGAGCAAAATCAAGAGCAAAACATAACAGAAGAAGGTATTACCTTGCCTCATAGTAAAAGTAAAATTGCTTAGTCTGTGTGGTCTTACTGTAAAGAAATGTATAATAAAACATCTTTGCCTTCTCTTACATATCATTTTACAGATGGCCTCAGTAGCGGAGCTAAAGTTGCTTTCCTTGCGAGCCAAAAGAGATTAAGACATCATGGAGGTATTTAGTGGATCATTCATTCTGTTGAAATGAAAGCAGAATTGATCCTCATGGATTCTTGTTTTTTTTTGTCTCCTTGATCATCCTGTAATGCAGCTGGCTGTTTACAATGTATTGCTTGCTGTGACGGTCTGGATTTGATGATCGAAGAGAATGTGGTAGTTTTATAGACACTCCTCTACAGGATGCTCATGAAATGAAATGAATGAAAACCAGTGATAACAAGCAAAGACACTTATGAAAACAGAACTAAGTAATAGTGAAGCTTAGAGCACCTGTCCTTGCTTTTAGCACGTGTCACTTATTTGCACAGTGAATATACAGTCAACAAAAGACTAAAGAGCAGAATAAAACTGTGAGCAAATTTGTATTTGTAGTCTATAACTGAAAAAGTGAAAAAGACCTCTGAAGTAGGAGGAGTACCGACTAAATTTACACTTATCTCACTCACTCATTCACTCACTAATTTGCTGAACCGCGTAACCTAATTAATACTAGGGTCCTGGGGAGGCTGTGACTCTCTCGGCTGACACTTGGGGAAGGCAGAGTTCACCCTGAACAGCAGACCATTGCAGGGCAACACACACACACCCATTCACACTCACATCCACATCTAGAGGCAATGTGGAGCACCCAGTTAGCTTAATGTGCATGTCTTTTGACTGTGGAAGGAAATCACAGTACCCGGAAGAAACTCACACAAGCATGGAGAGAACATGAAGACTCCATACAGAGACGTCCAAGGCCAAGAATTTGAACCCAGGACCTTCTTGGTGTGAAGCAGACATACTAACCACTTCGCCATTATGCTGTCCCACTTATTTCTGATGTTCTAATTTGCTCTAACTGTACTTGGTTGTGGGATTTTTCCCTTTTTTGTGTAAAGACATATTTCTTCATATTTGTCCTGAAGTACCACTACCATGCACATTCTGATGGGTTCCAGGATACCCTAACCAACAAGCTCAACAAAATGGGCAGAAAGGTGGAACTCTGCGACGTGGATAGAGAAACACTTTGTAAAGATATGACCCCTTACTCCCTGAAACAGCAAACCATTTATTTACTGATATTATGCTGTAATGTGGGAATGAAAGGAAAATGGTAAACTCAAAGCATTAATCTATCCCTTCGCATCCTCGTAAGACTAATGGTAATCTTTTCTCATGCCTCTTGTGGGAATTAGAACTGTCACAGTAACAAGTTGTGACCAGTCAGGATGTTGCAGATGGTGATAACATGTTTCCCACAGGTCAGAAGTATTCTTGTCATGGGATCTGGAATTATCAACCATAATAAAACTCGCTTGCATTGAAATCTGCTCCACTCGTTTATTATTTCATTTTTTTAACTTGAAAAGAAAGAACAGAAACACAATTTACCTTTAAAATTTGAGTCTAGAATTTCTGAGAATAACGGCATATTAATTCCTGTTACTGACAGAATTAATGTGATTAGTTACAGTTATCTGTTCTAACATTTCTGTTCCATATAGTGTACTATAGGCTCCTCACAGACAACGTCACACAGGGCTGGTGGCAGTAAATCAGAAAACCTGACTATTGCCTCAGTCATTAACGGCTGTTAGTGACAATGCTAATGTATCATGTACAAATACAAAAACATAAGAAAACGTATTGCTTATTTATTTTTAATCATTATTTATTTTACATTTAGCAAAATAGTAATATATCATCCCAATAACTGTGGTATACTGCAAAGGTGTAATTTTTCTTGTGCAACTCTACTATCAAGATCTAAGTGTCTATATGAGCAGTATCCAGTATAGAGTTTTGAATACAGCCAATGACTGAGTACTCAGTGTACACTAATGTGCGTTAAGTACCTATTTTTCAATTATTACTGTAGTATGTCCTTGTATGTGACGAGGTCAAATGCTGAGTGTTTAAACACCCTACGGATTATGACATGGCCCTCCTCTCGGGGCCTTAGAGGTCGTACAGTCGGGCCTTGGGGATGGGGGCTCCTGGCAACAGCTCTATTGCGCAGTCCCACGGCTGATGGGGTGGGAGAGATGTGGCTTTGGACTTACTGAACACCTCCCTCAGGTCATGGTGGCAAGGAGGATCTCTTAAGAGGTTGGGGCAGTCACCAGGGCCCGGTCCCGGCTCTGGGTTCACCCCCCCCAGGGAGTCCACGAGGGGACGAGGCGAGACAGGACGATCTGCAGATGGGGTCCTAGCTCCTAATCACAGGTGGGGATGATCAGGATGGAGCCGGCAATCACCACCCGTGCCAGAAGAAATCAGGTGACCTGAATGGGGAGAGAGCACAAACGAACATGAGACAGGCATAACTCTAGGATCTCATATTTTTCTTTACGATTTGGACAACTGCCTGTCTGCTATAATAAACTTTCTTCTGCTTTCAAATCTGTCTGCCGCCTGCTCCTCTGACACTGACACATTTTTAACTGCTCCAGTTGTTTAAGCACAAAGAACAGAATGGTGTGGATGGATTTTCTTTTATTTATCAGTGAAGCTTTTTTAAGCATTCATGCCTCTGATTTTCTTAATGGTGTCTCAGCTACTTAAGTATGTATTTTTATATGGATTACTTTTTTTATGTCCATCCTGGCTTGTGTAGATCTTCATTCATTTAATATTATATTTGTCAAGTTAGCAAATTAGACATTATTTACTTCAAAATCTATTTAAAAATCAGCTTTAAAAAAAATTTCTACAGAAATGAAAGTATGAATTTTAAAATGAGTTAAATTTTCTTGACAATTAAATATCCATTACAGATGTTAACACTGGTCCTATATAATTTTAGGTATGTATATTTTAGATGCTTTTTTCAATTGGTGCTTTGACCAGGCTACACAAAGAAAAGCGCTTTATGACTAATGATTTTAAACATATCTTTGAATTTCATTACTAGAATGCAGTACATGAACATGACTGAAAGCGCTTCCCTCTGCCCATGAGGCCATGAAACAATGGCACTGCTGGCATTTCTTAAACAGTCCAGAGAGGAAATAGGATATGGAGAAAGTTCCACCATTCTTCCTCCCATCTACAGAAAATGAACCCCATGCTGGAATGAAAAACAGAGCTATACAAACACTCCTTGACCTTGGCATGTGTGAAGCATGTAGGAATAGCAGGAAGTGGAGTCAATGGATTTATCCATGACAAAAGAGTATCTACAGAACTTTGACAAGCTTAGGAAATTTGAAATAAAAAAATAACAGAAAACCAGTTTGATCTAATATGAGGAGGAAAACTGAAACAAATCTAACTGAAGTATTTGGATGGGTATAAGAAATATATGATTGTCTCATTATGGCACGTGCAGTGATGCAGCTATATTATTTCACTACCACGGCCAGTACAATAGTGCTTTCACAATAAATCCTAATTATTTACTGTTTTATTCTACGTAATAATTTCCTTTTGGCCTTTTGTGGAACTTTAGTCTTTTTCAGAAGCACAAGGCAAAATTAGCAATACAACAGTAGAATGTCAGCTTAATTATAGTTTCTATGGGTCAAAATTAGCAACCCAGAGCCATAATCTTTTTTATCGGTTCAGTTTTAGACTGTGTGTGTGTTTGAGTGTGTGTGTGTGTGTGTGTGCGTGCGTACATGCATATGCATGCTCTTATGTTAAATATAGACTCTGTGCCCATGGCGCTGTGGTCACAGCCTAGTGGGATGTGGCTGGAGTTGGCGTGAGGGGGGGATCTGGTGCTTGGGGATCAGTGGTAAGAGGTAGTTACCGCTAGAGCTGTAGTGGGGATCTGAGCGTTTGTTGTGCAGCAAGCTCTGCGCAGTTGGGGTGGGGTGAGCTTTGCCACAGGAACCCAGACTTTGGCACATGCTCATCTCTGTTTCCTTTATAGAGAAATAGAATAGTTGGCTCAAAGAAGCCACAAATGCAAGCTGAGCTATATTCTTCTAGGTCTTTTTTTTTTTAACCAAGTACCTACAATGGTCAACACATCTCTGAAATGTGTATGAATAGGATGTTCACAAACAACATAAGATTATGGAAGAGTTTACTTGTACTGAGGTAATTTAGATAGTTTGATCTGTTTCTGTAATAGCCTCCTTCCCAAGACTTGGTGTTATGAACAAAACAAAGCCATTCTTTAGTTTAAAATAAATGTTTGTTATGATCTTAGAAGAACTGTAATTGTTTCCTCATGCCAAGCAAAGCCTGTTCAAAATTAGTATCAAGTAGGGATGTATTGTTCTGATTTATAAGCAGTTTTGAATATTATCAGTGATATTTTATACATTTTAAAAGTCCCTTAAAATACAGTACAGTTGTGGATATATAGAAACCCTGATATTTATGGCTATATCTATAAATAGAGGGCTGTTAAACCCAGGAACTGGGCCCGTTTCTGCCTCTGCCATGTATGTGGATTCTGAAAATTACACTAAACACGACAGAAAAACAGACAATCGAGGGGAACTTCACTATTGACTGGTTCAGCAGTGCATAGTGCTCTAGCTGGCAAATGTTTTTATGTAAGAATCACAACATATAAAATTTGCTATTTCATGTTTTGCTCCCAGCAGTTCACTGATCATGAGCAGGGCTGGGCTTCGGCGGAGGCCATTCCCCTGTTACTCTCTGGATTTTTGAGAGAGCTTGTTTGATATACACTAGGTTACACTGGTAAAACTGGTGAAGCTGGGGTGTAAAAGATTAGAAAGACCTAGTACTACATTTTGACAGGTCAAACAAACCTGTGAATCTGAGAATCAAAATAATCTCCAGATTCTATTTTAGTAAAGATAGAGGACAGTTTTATTTTATTTTATGCATTATGCATAATTCAGCACAAAATTGATTTATGCTTCCAATCAATACTCTATTTCATTTAATTTTCCAAACCACTTTATTAGGTTTTCAATAATGCTAGAGACCATCGCAGCCAACTCTGGGCAAAGGTGGGATACACTCCGAACAGCTCGCCAGACTATCACAGAGTCAACACAGCCACACACTCATTGATTGTTTGATGTGTATGTCTTTGGACTACGGGAGAAGGCTCGAGGAAACCCATGCAAGCACAGGAAGAACATTCAAACTCCACTCAGAAACACCCTCACCAGGCACAGGGCTCGAACCCAGGACCTTCTTGCTGTGAGACAGACATGCTAACCACTACGCCACCATGCTGCCTGCAAACATTACTTCACTAAGATCAAATAATGGTACATAACAAAAGCTCTAGATCAGTAAAGAAGCAACATAGACTAATTTTCAGACAAATTTTGCCCACTGAACACACACACACACTCACACATAGGGGCATGAAAGTCTGAGTAACCATTAGAATATTCTACATTTCTTCATGAATATGACATAAACATCTGATTTTCATACCTAAAAGTATGAAAAGATACAGAGAAGCCAATTAAATAAATAATATTACTTTAAAATATTACATTTCATTTATTAAGGCAAATGATACAGTATTACAAATCTGTGATTGACAAAAGTATGTGACCCTATGCTTTCAGACAGATAGAAACTTAATCCATTCCTCCTTACAAAACAGCTTCAGCTCTGGATGTCGGTTTCCTAACATGAATTGCTCACACAGCCTTTTTTTTTTTTTTTTTTTTTTTTTTATTTATTGGAGTGAGGACTTTCCAGTGGTGGAATGAACTGTGTGCTTAGGGTTGTTGTCTTGTAGTGCTTTGTCTTGAGATTCAGTTCACCGACAGATGTCCTGTCATTTTCCTTTAAAATTTACTGGTATGATTCAGAATTCACCGCCATCGATAAATGGTAAACTGTCCGGACCCAAATGCAGCAGAACAGGCCCAAACCATAATGCTACCACTATCATGTTTCACATATAGAATAAGGTTCTTATGTTGGAATGCAGTGTTTTCCTTCTCCAAACAAAACTTTTCATTTAAGACCAAAAAAAATCTTTTGGTTATATCTGTCCACATTTTTTCCCAGTAGCTTTTTGCTAGTCTTTGTGATCTTTAGTAAACTGTAGACAGGTAGCCATGATCTTTTTGTAGAGCAGTGGCTTCCTCCTTGCAACCCTGCCATGCAGACATTTATTTGCATTGAAATGCATTGGTGTTCAGCCTGGTTCCTTTGTTGACCTTGCAGACGACTACACACCTTGATCTTGAGTGATCTTTGCTGGTCGATCACTCCTGAGAAGAGTAACAATGGTGTTGAATTTCCTCTATCTATTATATGGTGGATTTGTGGAGTCCAAACTCTTTAAAAACTGTTTTGTAACCTTTTTCCAGCTTGATGAGCACAAAAGTCTTTTTGTGACGTCCTCAGAATTCTCCCTTGTAAATGCCATGATATACTTCTTCAAAAGTGGTGTGAAGATCAAACATCAATAGATCCCAGTTCTTTAATTAAAACAGGGTTCTCACTCACACCTGACTGCCATCCAATTGATTGAACAACCTGACTATAATTTCACCTTCAAATTTAACTGTGAATCCTAGAGGCTCACATGCCATTTCCAGTCACAGATATTTAGTCTTGGATCTTTTTGATGTTCCTCAGTAAAGAAATAATTAAGTATAATTGTTTTATTTCAACTGTTTATGTTTTCTTGAACTATTTTATGAAAATCTGTTAATTCTTTAGTTCATATTTATGCAAAAATTAAAATATATATATATAAATGAATAACTTTTAAGCACCACAGTACATGTACACATACTATACATAATATAATTGACTAACAGTGGACATTTTATTATATATTTCATAATTCCATAATAAAGCTGTTGGAATGAAAGTGCTATTTATAAACACTATCACATGAAACTTATTACATGATTATTACTGTTGCTGATGTTGTTGTTGATGTTGTTGTTAACATACCCATAAAATTATGAGATTTATTAGATAAGACTGCCTCAATTTTTTCAACTTTCATTAATTTAAACTTTAAATCCTATTAACATTTTTATTTTTACCAATAATAGGATAGGACTGGACACACTGAAAGCACCTTATTCAAGACTTCAGCACTACAGGCAGTTCTGGGCATTAAACTCACTGCACTGGGTTTATTAATTTATAATCCTGACTCCTTTACCAAAAACTTTCACCTTTCCTCTCATCTAAATTTGTTCAGAAGTAATTCTGAACTTTTTTCTTTTGAACAACAGAATTTAAATTGCTTATTATGCCAAGCCTCCACTGACCTGTTGCTTTGTGTGTAGCTATGCACCATTTGAAAACTGAGCCCCACCTCCATAAGGAGGGCACGGAACTATTCCTCTGGGAGTAAGACATATATCAGTCAGAACGTGCAATCCACCTCTTTCCCAGCATGTGATATAAAATACAGCCTGTCCACACATACTGGTTAAGTTAAGTTTGTGAAGAAATGCCAGGGGATTTTCGTAATTTACCTTTAAAGAGATTTTTGCGTAGCAATTCACTTGTGAAGGATAATCTTTTTTTGTGATTCATAACAATATAACTCCAAATGAGGAGGAAATGTCAGGTAATGTTACAGAGGCGACCTCCTCCCCACCCTCCATCTGTAGGAATGGCCTGTGCTCATTGCAACATATGCTGCCTGTTGCACAGCCACCATCTGTTCCCTCCTAACTGATGAAGTGATCCTGTTGCCATGGAGATAGGGTCATTCAGTGAATTGGCCTTGGAAACGTTTCCTGCAGCAACTACCCCTTAACCCCCCCCCCCTCCTTTTTTTAACGCCTTTCTTTGTGCTATACAGAAACGCTTCATACAATTCTGACCAGCAGAGGAAGCTAAAGGCGGGCCACATTCATTTACTGTTGACTCGTGTTATTGTGTTGATCTAAATTAACCCTTCCTCAATTTCAAGTGATTTCATATCACTTCCATATTCCACGTTTATAGCTTCCGAAAAAGTATAGCATAGGTTAATAATGTTATTATTATTATGTTATGTTTTGTTATTATTCAATTTAATTACAGAGAACATATAATAAAGTACAACAAAAATACAATATTTATTCCATAGGGGTTAACTATTACTTTCCTATCTGCTTGTAATAGTCTAATATTAATTTACATTTACAGCATTTGGCAGACGCTCTTATCTAGAGCGACTTACAATCTTTTTTTATACAACTGAGCAATTGAGGGTTAAGGGCCTTGCTCAAGGGCCCAACAGTGGTGATAGTGGGGATCGAACCGCCGACCTTTGGATCAGTAATCCAGCACCTTAACCACTAAGTCACCACCGCCGTTTGTTTTATTTAATTAATATTAATAAATTAGCATTAAGTCATTGCTGTTTAACTGAGCTTATACAGAAGTTTATGGCATCACTTTTTACATCCCAATGATTCCCAAGAGTATTGACTAACGGTAGACCTCCCCGAGGACAGGAGTCTCAGCAGCCGGCTCTTTGCATGGTTACTGTACATGGCTTTAAGACTGATGGTGTCTGATGTCTTTGCTCATAACTGCCACTTTTCTGTTAAGCCCAGGCCACAAATAAGGGGAAACAGCAATGCCAGACAAAGGAGCCTAGAGAGAAGCTAACAACTGTGGAAATCCAATCCCTTGCTTGCAACTTGCTTGCAACCTGTCTGCTTCTTTTCAAGTCTATCCAAAGAAGCAAGATAATGACTGAAGGAGCTCTATTTTTTTACTGGAACTGTTAGCCATATGTCAGTCTTCCAAGAGACACTGAAAAAAACCAATACAGTTTTGAAACTGATAAATAGACAAATAGAAATGAGCGATGCATTAAAATACACCATAGAACGTTCCCTCAGGAAAGCACCTACAGGCCAAAAGGGGGATGGAGGAAGTATGTGGAAGTGGAAGTCAGATGTTAAAGGATGTAGAGGGAAGGGAGTGCACTTCCTGCCTGTTCCACTCAGGCAGATAGATAGAAGCTTGGTAGACATTTATGGTTGAATTTTGCTTTGTTGGTCCATGTTTCTCAGCAGGGTCTCATCACTACATTATGTGTTATCACTTTCAGAATTCCATGTAGTTATGTAACCTTGTACCAATGTAGCAGTAATACTTCATAGGGCACTTTGAGAGCATAAACCTTCTCTCAAGTCATCACCATACACATAAATCTTTTCAACTGCTGACTTTTACATTTGGTGGTGTTGCAACTAGTTAAAAGATTGACAATCCCTGCTCCAATTCATGTTAAAAATTGGTAACCACAAATTGTGAGCTAATGTAATGATTTCTTTACGTTTACATGTGTGGTGACACAGTGATTGCCTCACAGTGAAAATGTTTTTGGTTCGAATTTCAACAAGGGATATTCTGTGTGGATTTTGCATTTTCTCCACGTGCCGGTGTGGGTTTCCTCCAGAGTTCTTTTCACAGTCCACAAACATGAACATTAACTCAACTGGCTACTCCAAATTTACTTAACCTTGGAATAGACTGGGGACCTCCCCAGGGTGTACCTTACCACTTGCCTGAAGATATTGGATCCAGCTTCCCCTGTCACCCTGATGGATAAGCGGTCCATAGTTTTCCGAGTGATGGGACAGTCATGTGATCTATGCTGATTCATCCATACTGCCAGTCAGATGTGGAAGTCGTGAATAGTTACTCTGGTGGTGTGATTTCAATGGTCCTCACAACAATGCAGGTTTTAAACTGATCTGAACCAGTTTTCCTGTCCACATCATGCTTAAAACCAGTTTTGCAAGAACCTGTTCTCGAGAAGTTCTCTGCAGAACCAATCAAACATTTGAGTGCGGACAGGAAAATCGAACTAAATCAAACCTACTAAGTATGTGTATGTGCAACACGTGTAAACAAGCAGCAAAGTTAATTTGTTATTATTATATAAATGAAAGCCATGCTAAATCATGGATTTAAAAATGCACTTGCACCAGATATCTTTGCGACAAATTCATCATGCCAGGCGATGGAGAAAGATACAACCAGGAGTAGGATAACAACAGCACTTTAGGTATGTAATGTTGTGTTGGTGACCAGACCAATATGGAGGTTGCTGAGGTAGGCAATCTTATAATGGTCTGAAGGAATCTTAAATATTGTGATTGTGATATTTGAACCTCAGGTGGCATGATGTATTCGTTAACGTGTCCACCCCACAGCAAGAATGTTCTGGGTTCAAGTCCCGGGCTCGGCGAGGGCATTTCTGCGTGAGGTGTCCATGTTCCCCCCTTGCTTGTGTTGGTGTTCACAGGTTAATCCAGTTTCCTCCCACAGTCCAAAGAGATGAACATTAGTAATAATTGGCTGGTCCAAATTGCTCATAGATTTGAATGTGACAGTGAGTTGTTGTGTGTTGGTCCTGTGATGAACTGGCAGCTGTTCAGGGGGTACCCCCACTTCACTCAGAGTCAGCTGAGATCCAGCCTCCCTGTGACCTCAGTAGGATAAAGAGTTTCAACAAATAAATAACTGAAAATATTTGGACCTCTATTTGGTTGTCAGCTCTGAGGATTATATAGTAGTTACATCACTGTTCACTAGTATTTAGATAACATTTTTCGAATAGAGCAAGAGCCACGTGAGGGTTTGGTGGTCATGTGTCCACACATTCTTGGTCATGTGGTTTGTGCTGCTTTAAGCATGTTGCAGTCTTGTCTTCCTCTGTTTATTTATTCAAAGTAATTGACCAGTAACACAGAGAAACTGCTAAACATGATCAAATTAGCACGAGAACACCAGTCGCTGTTGCTATGGAACTTTTCCATAAAAGAATAAAGTCTTGCTTCCATTGAGGATCCTTTTAGATCATTTTAGCCGTTTGGATGCACAGATTTTCTAAGTGTTATTAGAATTGATTGTGCCATTTGAGATGTGCATAAGATTTATGGAGGACCAAATATATGACATTATGACATTTCAGACCGGCAGGCCACAGGCTTTCCACCGTTCATGGGTCCAAAACACACAGCGCCCCCAGTGGTGCCTGATACCCCTGAATTTATCCTTCACATCAACATCAACACGTGTCTCAAGTGTGGGGTAATTTGAACGACTTGCAGAGAGAAAATGTGGATGCAGAACATTATTTTAATAGCAAACACAAGTCACAGACAGGAAGATGAGGACAGTATAAATTTTAAGGTAAGGTAGCTTGGGGTAAAAACAGGCTACATACAAACTGAAGGCTAATGAACAAAGTCTCTAAATACAAACATACACTCTCACCTTGCAAACTTGTGTTTTAGTGAGGTCTTACAGAGTCTTTTATAGATTACTATCTGTCGATTCAAAATATGGCACTGTATTGCTCTCCGAAAGTGTCCAAAATACCCCCAAGGAAGGTGATAAGGGTCTAATATTTGTGCATCTGTGATCTCTGATACATATCTTTCTTTATTATGCCTGCTAACGCGGTGTATTGCCACAGAAAGTATGGGACTAACTGTGCTGACGAGCAACACTGCCATGAGTTACAGCGGAAATAAGCTGCAAAAACTCAGTAGATAATGGATGGATGTATTCACTTAGATTTTTCATATAATTGTAGTGTGCTAAGATATTTCTTTGGCTGATTTCTATTGTGTCTATTGTGTAAATTGTAGCTGGATGGTGATTGTCTCCACCTATCAGTACATGAGTTAACGACATGAGTTAAGTGAAATCCAGCTTGTTTATGGAAAAGACTGGTTGGTGGAATTTGATGGCTTTACAGCATTGAGGAATTTGCACTACTCTCTACACAAATTGATAAAATGCTAGACTGGCTGTTCACAGCTGCAGGCTGCCTCCCAAATCCCAGTGAAGACTGTCCTGAACTTTGGATGACTGAAAAACAGCTGTGATTGACATCCACCGCTACAAGTGTGTGTGGTCAGATGGGAAGCTCTATATAAAATATGTTCAAAGTATTGTTTTATGGCCTTCTAATGACAGAACACTCCCAGAATGATGATATTTTGGGGTCTTCTTACTTAACTTCATCAAATCACAGAGATTATTTTTATTTTATTAGAAAATGTAACAGAAGTGTGTGCGCTTATTGTAAAATCTAAATGTGTAATTTTAATTATATTGTATCTTTGTTTTAATTAATATATATATATATATATATATATAAACCCTCCATATATTTCCTTGTATTCACAAACGCACACACACACACACACACACACACACACACACACACACACACACACACACACACACACACACACACACAC
>JAOUQZ010000039.1:8037180-8050047 GCA_028564935.1 Neosilurus hyrtlii
ACACACACACACACACACACACACACACACACACACACACACACACACACACACACACACACACAGACAGACATACATCTGTGTTGATTTAACTGACATAAGTCATGTAGACATTTTCATTAGCTTCACTTTAATACTTTAATAATTCAGGGTTCTTTCATTGGTATATTTTGCTAGTAGGAAAAATCCCACTCCTGGCTTGTAGAAACGGTTTAAACACTGACAAAATAGCAAACATGGGTCTCCACACAAGCTTAGAATTAAATTTATCTGAGCTGTGATTTACTGGAGCCTGCGAGTCCAGTCACAGCTGAAAAAGTGGTGTCTCAGAAAACAAAAGGAGAGAGAAACCTCACATATTGCATGTAGTCGCCAAACCACCCCCCCAGCCCACCACCACTGCTACCACCACTGTCTACAATGCCCTACTAGAACAGCAAATCAAAACCAGTTTTATTTTTTCCCACATTTAAGAGAGGCTGTTGCTAAGGATCCAAATATATTTTACTGTGAGCTTCTAGAGACAACCAACAGGACAATAAAAGACAATAAAAAGGAACAAGAAGGGGGAAATGGTGTTGAAACCTCGACAGGCTCTTATTATCGTCTCTTTACGGCACCGCCCCTCTCGCATCATTGCACTCACATTTGGGTTGCATTATTCCTGAAAACTTAGACAGTCCCAATTCCTGCTGTTAACAATAAAACATTGCTATATAAAGATTGACTGTGTGTAAAAGATAAATAAATAAATAAACAAAAAGGTATCCACTCTGAAATTTTAGAAGAGGACAGAATTCAGTTTACTTTTTTCACTTAATATGGCTCCAATTGTCTTCTAGAAGAGGCCCTGGACATGCCTCTATAATTGTTCATAATTTCATATAAATATATATTTTTATTCTTCCCCCTACTAAATCATATCATGCGCTGATTTATTTAATGTCCAAACATTTTGGTTGTGTCTTTCAAAGGCTCTGCACATACCTTTCAATGAACCTTAGTAAAGTAAATGTTAATGTTGTCATGCTCTTGTAATGAACTGACTTAAAGTATAGCTCAAATAATAACACACAAAACTGTTTTGTTTTGAAATTTACAATGTGACCACCTTTGCCTTTCTAAATCCCCAATTACCCATGAAAACATAGGAAGGCAGATCAAATTCAGGAGCTTTTATCTGTGAAAGATTTATGCTACTGTGAACTGGAGTTGCTGGACTATTAGCTTATGTCATGCTATTTTTCAGAATGATTTTGAAACTGAATTATTGCATGGACTTCAGGGGACATCTGGAACCTGCTGGAACTGTGGCGGGTCCAACAGGTTCTGTGATCATTTCGCACGTCTTTAAGAAGCCATGC
Source organism: Neosilurus hyrtlii (assembly GCA_028564935.1). NCBI lineage: Eukaryota > Metazoa > Chordata > Actinopteri > Siluriformes > Plotosidae > Neosilurus > Neosilurus hyrtlii. Next base: position 8,038,545 of record JAOUQZ010000039.1, read on the forward strand.
AGAAGAACTGCGAGACAGCATATGGCTTTGCAGTTACCTAAGGGGTCAACCCCTCCTGGACCAAACAGCAACCGTCTCAGTAGTGTCCAATTACGGCAAACTACATGTAAATTTTAAAGACCAACCCAGTGCATAGGTCTTCTTCAGCACTATGTATTGCTTTCCCACCCTCAACAGGTGTCCATCAAGTCTCCTTTGGAAAGTTAATTTCCCTCCATGCTTCACTTGGCAGAAATGTGCACTAAATGCACTAAAATCCAACAGATGGTACCTGGAAAAACCATGCACTTCCTCTGATTTTATGGCAATCACATGCATATTAAGGTTGAGAAGTGGGAGGGTAAAAGTTCTGTTCTGCTTCTCTGTAAGTTGCCTGGGCCTCAGTCAGTTAACCCTCTCCTGGGTCTTTTGTGATAAATCTTGAGGATGCTGTTTTTCCAACCAGCACCTCTTTGATCCTGTGCTCAGAAGCAGTAAATAGCTTTAATGCCACATTAGAGCTGTGCATGTTTCACAAAGCCAGGCTGCATGGTCTGGACTGAATAGAGGTGTTACCTTGATCTTATAGCAACACAGGAGAGAATGGCAAGAGGTGAGAATGGGAAGTGTGAGTGGAGGGATCAGCAAAAGCCGCTTAACTTTTTTCTCTACTGTCATGCAGATTTCAGGCACTAATTTTTTGGACCAAGAACAACGTCTTTGCGAAGAGACAAAGGCTAGCACCTTTCTTCCTACAGCTAAAAAAATCAAGCAGACATCTGTGTCAGCATCAGTTCAAAAGAAGTAACACTTCCATGCTTACTATATACAGGGTGTGCTATATGGGATGAATAATTTTGATTATTTAATGCCTTTCTGACATCATGGGGAAAAAAAAACATACCATTTGGTTGCATATCCAAGAGACAGTCTAACAGAGAGAAATGTGAAAAACTTTGTGATTATATGAGTCAATAAGTAACAGCAGTTCTCTGACTTGCAAATCAGGGTGTCTACACAGATATGCAATATTAAGATCAGCTTAACACCCCTTAAAAAGCCAAAAATGATCTCCTCCCTGTACAGAAAGCTCCTGTAAAACAAGTACGAGGTGTATCCTGCCGATGAATCAGCCGAGCTGTTAAATGCACGCCCTACACTGCAGGCAGGTAAGTGTCACAGCACAGATTTCTTTGATAAGTGACAGGGCTTCCCTTTCACATGATGGTGTTAAACAGCGGCCTGCCACTCTTAAGTTGCCCCAAAGAGGAGCCGCCTGTGTGTTATCCTGCAAGTTGCTCTAATAGAGACTCTAATTAAACAGAAAGGTGATAATAGATGCACTGTAGCCGGAGCAATGTGAGTGCAGCCGGTTTATGCGGGTGATGGGGTTGTGTTCTTTTATTCTTATCCAGAGCGACTAACTTTATAAAGAATAATTTCAAACATGTAAACATAAATATTAGTACGCCTTCAGGTTGTTCACCCACTTGACAACAATGGATATTCTTTGTTTAACGGATGTTTCGTATTGTTACAATCACTTATGATTTTCTTTACCATTGACAATATTTCCTTTTCATAGAATAATTTATTTTCTATCAATTCTGATGTTATAACTTTTATTTTCAATCTTTTTTTAATCCTTATATTAATCATTATAACTGAACTGCTGACCTTTTGATCAGTAACCCAGAGCCCTATACACTGAGCCACCATATTATCAACAAAACGCAGGAATGACAATGAGTTACATAGTCTAATTGAGTTTAAGGGTTTATTGTTGAGTTGTCAAAGCAAAGGCTACGTCTTAACCTCAGTTTAAAGTCAATCTGTCCTCCTAAGACCTTACGGTCAGCAAGGTGTGAATAACCTCTATTCTCACCATGCTCTGTTCCTTCACACAACCGAGCCAAAAAACTGCCCTTTACCATTAACACAACATCAACAGTTAGAAGTGAATAACAGAGACAAGGGACTTTGTTTCATATGTAATTACTACTGTTGTATCTTGGAACAGCTGATGCATTTCTAAATCGAATTATTTTGAGGGAAATTATGAAATAGAATTTTAATTCTGGCATAATTAAAGGAGCAAAAAGAAATATAAAACTAACCGTTAAAAACCCATAACATTCCATCTTGGGCACTCCAATACACATGCCTATGGATGAGGCTGTTAGTGGAAGTCTGGCAGACAGCAGTAGTCTGTGACAGTGTCAGAGAGGAAGCATTAGTAGGCACTGTATCTATATTCAGCTGATTAAAGGCTGGTTTTAGAAACTTCCCATCCTGCTTCTCGTCTCCCACCTATTTCACTGCAGATAACTCCTTTGCTCTGCCCACTGTAAGATGTATCGCCTAAGATGTTAAGCTAATAGTGAGCATTGTAGGAAGCTGATAAGACAATGAGAGCTTCTGATGCTGAGAGGAGTGAGAAAGTCTTTCACAGGTGATGACCTTGTGCATTTCGTTGCTCCCTGTCACACCTTATCTTATCTCACTTATATAACTGTGTGTGACTGATTTATACACACTAAAATTCATATGAACCAATACTAGAGATGCATTTATTGGTCAACTGAATCTTTCAGATTTTTATAACTACCTTTGCGTTATTTTTACTGTGCCTTATAAATTAGTACTTATGGTAGCTAGCATGTGGGACAAATAGCATTGTTAAAGTACATCACTCTTATTAAGTTCTCCATAAACAGGAGAGAACTTATTTAACATGATGATGATGAAAATATATTTCTTTTATTTCTTTAAGCCAGCAGCAAGAGGGGTTCACTCTTATCACCCATCTGCATTGTGCCCTTTCTTTCTGAGCGTATCAGCTACTTTGAATTCCATGCAGCACCCCATGAAAGAACAAAACCAGCCTTGTCTATTTTGTTATGTGATTGAATTATATCTCTTTCCCACAAGCTGGTGTCTGTTTTCTCCCAGTGACACCCCTTCGTATGCCACTCTGTGGGAAAAGAAAGACATCCTGATTGCAGTGTATAGCATGCTTTGTAACAGGTAATTTAATTTTACCGTGGATGTATGTTGTACAATAGAGAGTTCAGGGGCATGTTAAGACATAGAAAGGGGTTCAATAAACAGCCTTTCTTGGATCATGTGGCTTTTGGCATGTGTAAATAAAAAAAAAGTATGAATGGGTTCAACATGTTGGAAAGGGTGGTGTTAAGCACAAGTATTACAGACAACAATACTCTACCTAATAATGAAAGAAAAATCATGGTCTGGTTCGTATATCAGATCACATCCTAGGGCAACCAGCTTTTCAAAATTAGCTATAATAAACGTGTTACAGTACAATCTTGTGTTTTTACAAACAATATGCTTGTATAATATGCAGCAGTTTGCTAAAACAACAGATACTGGAAAAGTGTATAAAGGAATTCTATTGTTCTTCCTGTCTTGTTTGCTTTGTGTAGTGTGTATGGATTTGCACCATATGAAGACAGTATAAATGGCTTTGTGCTAACATGTAGTACGAAGAAGTTCACTAGGAGAAGACACCTACACATTGCTAAGACTTACCATAAGACCACGCATGCCACAACTAAACTGCAGTCTCACACCCCAGTCCCTTTCCACATACCTCTTTCCATCTGTGTATCACTGTGCGTATCTCCCCCTTCTATAAGATGTGACTTTGAATAGAGAAATTTACATTTGTGAAATGTGTGAGTGTGTTTCTGCACAATTATCACAGATCAAAGAACACACTTTAGGGTTCTGATTGGAATTAGCACCTACCTGTTAGTCTAGTTGAGGAGACGCTAAGGTCCGGATAGCCTGAATGGTTTAATGCCATTGGCAAGCCCTTGATTATACTGAAAAACTAAAACAAATACAAATCATTAGTCAAATGAGCATCATTCATTGATTCATTGATTCATTCATTCATTCATTTAATCATTTTCTGATCTGTTTTATCCTAATTAGAGTAGCAGGGGGCTGTCGCAAATCTCAGCCGACTCTGGGCGAGGGCAGAGTACACCCTGGACAGCTCGCCAGGCCACTTCAGGTTCATCATTTAGTCATTAATTATTGCTGGAAATGGTTCAAAATGTCCAAATACATTTATGCAGCATGGCATCTTCAAGGACCACTTAGGCGTCTAATGTAAATAAGCTTACAAGTGAGAGTAAGTGAAAAGAACTTTCCTCAAGTGCACTGAAAAAAACAAGATTAAATATAATTATATATGTTTGTTCGACTCATGTTCCAAATATCAATCATTCTTTCCCCCTTTTTTTTCTTTTTTGCTATATGATCATTAAACCTCTGAGTAACTTGTACATCTTTACAAATATTCGCCATCACTTGAATACAAGCTTTAAAAGAGTGAAGAAGTTTCCTCCGTAGTGGAACACAGTGCATATATTTAAGTACACTGCCTATTTGCATTCTCTATTTGCTTGAAAGTGTAGTTATAGTACAGTTAAATAGCAGCAGTTATTTAAAAAACTATTAATTTAGTTCTAAATGAATATATAATATATATTAATATAACTGCAAATAATTATTTATTTAGTAACCTTCAAGAAGGAAAACATTGGAGACCTCGAATGTACTATATCACTTTCTATATCTGTAATTCTTATAATATCACCTGAAAAAGAATAGGTTCACTTTTAATTCTGTTTCCTCTCAAGTACTCTTCCTCACGTCACCTCAAGGAGTTTTCCTTGTCACTGTCACCTCAGGTTTGCTCCTAAGGGATCTATATCTGCATCCGGATTTTTGAAAAGATATGCTGTGAAAATATCCTAAAGTTAAAAGTGCTTTACATCCACTCATCTATCCATTTCCACAACTGCTTAATCCTACTAGTATCACGGGGAGGCTGAAGCCTATCTTAGCCGACTCTGGGTGAAAGCAGGGGACACCCTGGAGAGTTTCCCACTCCACTGCAAGGCCAACACACACATACAAACATTCTCACTCACACTTATGCCAAGGGGCAAACTGAAACAGCCAAATAGCTAATGCATGTCTGGACTATGTCACTGTGCCACCCAGTGCTATACAAATACAATTTAAATAAACTGAATTGCAGCACTGATTTACTAAGAGGCCAGGTGTGTATGGTAGCCATGAATGAGTAATTCTAATTATATGAGTAAAAACTAATTATAATAATATAACTCATTAATAATAAAGTCTTAAAATTCATAGTGTAAAATGTTGCAGTGTCAGAGTCAGAGCACAAAATGTACAAACATTCACAGTATTTATTTACAGTGGAACCTTAATTTGTTTTTCAATGTTGTTCTAAAACCAATTTGCTGTAAACCAAAACATATTTTCCCATAAAAAACAATGTAGAATGAATTAATCCATTCCTGACCTCCACCTCACTCCACAATCGTATTACGATATGACTTTATTATAACATACCAACGGAATAAAGAATACAGTTTAAAATAAGAAAGAAAGTTGAATTTACCCGTCACCAGTGCCATTTTCATACTTCGTATGATTTCTTTCTTAACCTCTAGCTCTTGTTCTCATTATTTTCCTTTTTGCCTTTACACTTTCAGTAGATTTCCCAGGTGCCATAATGGCTTATCGGTAAAAAGAAAGAAAAGAAATAATACACAAGAAATGTAGCAAAAATCTAATCAAATTTCAGAGTGGCTGTTCTGTGAGCAAGCTCTGTGTGATGAGACTGATGCACATGCAGCCAGTTGTTGCCGAATAGATTGTTCGACAAACAAGCATTTGTGCTGCAACCTATTGCAGTTATGGCTTTGAAATTTTGTCCGTGATCTGATTTGTTCAAAAAGGAAGTTGTTCAAAAACTGTGGTTCCACTGTATTTTGTTTGTTTTAGCTATTCTATAGCAGCACTCCTGAACAGAGCCCCATGGGCATGGAACATGATTTTGACGGTTGTCCTGTGTCAGTGCCAGAGTTGATTTTTGCACAGAATGAAAAAAAAATCGAACTCAGGTAGGCAGACAAATTTTCCCGGAGAAAAACAATTCCAAACCTGAACGGAAACATGGAATAGGAACTTCTTAATTGGATCATTAAACTAACAAGACAGGAGAAACAAATGAATGTGGAAATCAGCAAGTGAAAGGCGATGAAAATTCAATTCAATTCAATTCAGTTTTATTTGTATGGTGCTTTTTACAATTGACATTGTCACAAAGCAGCTTTACACAGTAAGATTAATTAGGGAGGAATCTAAAAATTTTTCTACAACACCAAAAGAAAACTCAGTGTTAACCTTTCCTGCTTTCGCTCCTAACCGTAGTCGGGAAACTCAGGAAAGATTTATTTATTTATTTCTTCTATGGCTATACTTCACATGGCCACTTAAGTCCTTCCCACTTAGTGCTTTAAACGCTATACGTATAATGTAAAATAATATTACTGCCAGGCTGTAATGTCAGAATGATATTTTTTTTTTGATGAGAAATATATTTGTTTTTGATGGTGATTTTTAAGAAAGGTAAAGCCATGTGGATTTCTGCAGCAAATGGAGGGAAGGGGCAACTCTTTGGAGTGGAGGAAAGTGCCTGACCTGCCATTTTTCACAACCAGTACTAACACTTAGAGGTGAAAAAACAAACCTATGCTTGAGAATCCGTCTCCCGGTTCAGTGATGGAATATTGGTTCACATAGAGTTAGACTCTCTCACCGTCCCAAATGGTCTCACACCCCTTGGTATAGTTTTCACCATGTAAAAAAAAAAACCTAACAGCTACACCAGGTGAGAACAGAGCTGTAGAACAAGGAATAGCAGACACTCTACAGACAAACATTATTTGGAGCTCAGTTTTATGTGCTATCACTTGTGTCATGTCAGGAGGCAGACACAGTGCAGACACAAGTGCATAAAAACAAACTTGGAGAAATAGAGACAGAAAAAAAGATGTTTGAAGAAAAACTTCACGTTGGTTTAGAAAACGCCAACAGCCAAAGAGCTATCTGTAGTTACACATATAGTTTTACATAGAAATAATACATACAGGCCGCATGAGGAAGACTTGGTATGTAAGTAGCACAGATGGAATGGGTTATATAGGATTCATTCAAAATATTTTCACATTTATGATTGGTGGAAAGCCACCAGCTAATACTTGGTATTCTGTGAGGTGACTTCATTCCATCATTAGGATAGGACAAGTCGAACAATTATGGCATGTGACCATCAGTCATGCAATAAATCCTCCTGAAAAATATCCTATAAGACAGATGCTGTGCCCCATATCAGGCCACTCTGCTTGTCCGCAATCTGGGTACTTGCTACTGGTCACATGACTCTGCAATTCTAATATTCAAATATGCACATGATTAGCTAATATTTAATTTGATATCCAGGGATAATAAGATATTATAAGGTACACAGCAAATACATTCATTCAGCTTTCAAGGCTCAGGGTCAACTGATGTAGATTTATTTCATTTATAACAGATGGCCAAATTTTTTTAGAAAATTATTAATATTAATGTTCCTCCTCTCCCAGAGAAAGCCAGCAAGAAAATGACTTCCCACTTTAAAGACTCGAGGTGTGCTCTTCACAACAAACCAATAAAGTCTCATTTGGTGTTAAATAAATAAATAAATAAATAAATAAACTATTTCAAAATAAAAAATTAAAAAAAGAAGGCCTGGGTTTGACTCCCAGTCTCAGGCGTTTCTGTGTGGAGTTTGCGTGTTCTCTCCATGCTTTCATGGGTTTCCTCTGGGTACTCTGGTTTCCTCCCACAGTCCACAAACATGCACAGTACGCTAATTGGCTGTTCAAATTGTTCTTGTTGTAAGTGTGAATGGTTGTGTTTGTTGGCCCTGCAGTGGCCTGGTGAGCTGTTCAGGGTGTACCCCGCCTTTGCCCAGAGTTGACTGAAATAAGTCCCAGCCTCCCTGTGACTTTAATTAGAATTAGGCGGATGGATATTTTGTTTCATATTCTGTTCCATATTTTTGTGGAAGTTGTTTAGAATGAATCGAAAATGGTGTTGGTGGGGAATAGCATGCTAAAGCTAGCACCATTTCCAGTAGACTCACACCAGCTACATTGTGCTTGTCTCTGGACACCCTCATTAGGCCATACCACAATGAGTGCCTTGAATGCATTTTGAATAAATGATAAAACAATTATAGAATTCAGCTTTTGTATGATTGTTGTCGGCAGCATTCATCTCGAGAGATGATGGAGTAGGTTATGTGTGATGTCACACTCAGGTGTGGCTGTGTAGTCCTGTTTGTGAGTGGCAGTCCCTCCAGCAGCAGCTGCAGATGAAAATGGAAGGTAGTGTGTTGTAGCTGAAAGGGCCTTCTATCTGGATCTCTTCACAGTCCATTTTTTTTACTATGTAAAGCTGCTTTGTGACAATGTCAATTGTAAAAAGCGCTATACAAATAAAACTGACTTGACTTGACATTTTTCTTTCCTGTGGACTTCAGCATGGTGCTTGGCTTCCTCTAGCGTGGCACACCAAAGTCCATGTTATATATAAGCACCAGGTTATAAATGTATGTAGATTTACATATTTTAGGTTTCCTAATGTTAAATTTAAAAAAAAAAAAAAAATGCATCAACTCTTTATGATTCCTTCTTGAATTATTCCGCAAAGATGCACAAAACTTGACTTTAGATCGTCTGATTCCAATACATAAGTGACTTTCTACATAAACAGTGTAAAGCAAATACCTTATCCGCTGTGATATAAGCACAATATTTTATAGTTGTCACATTGTTTTATATATTCCTTTAAATTTTTAATTCAAATTGTTTAAATTACTAGCATGTAATACTGCACATTAACATAGTAATACATTATAATATTAAAATCTGTATGTTTTACTGAACCCAGTAGATCATATCCAACAACCAACTAAAATTTTAAAGTGTGATCATGGTGTATAAGAGCAAAGAGAATAAGTTTTCTGTTTTATTTTATTTTATTTTACTTTATTTTAATATATTGACCAGCCTACCTACCTACATACCTACCCACCCACCCACCCAGAAACAGTGTGTAACAGTTACTGACATTTAGCTAGATTTTGGGTCACTGAGTGATCTCTATTTTAATGTTTCCCAAATAAATAGTTCTCATCTTTTACACATCATTATGATTGTAACAATGAGTTTGAAGCTGCTATTGATCAAATAGTTTTCTAATAGCACCCATAATGATGCTTATACTGATGTTTCAAATTTTGTTTAAATCATTAACCCCAGTCTGTCTGTTTTTGTACTTCAGATTTTAAATAAATAAATTATATTATTGTGATTTTTGATGTCTGAATATGGTCTTTTACTGTATCTTTGATTATCAGCTGGTTATTAGGACATTCTTTTGCTTAATTATCTGTTTATCCATAAGTCCAAAATGCCTAAATTAACCTTTCAGTGCCCTTATTTTATTGGATAATATTTGGATGTATGATTTGCTATGTTGTTAAAATGACAGTGGTCTGGACTGTGGTAGCATTCTAACAATCAACACATACACACACCCACACACGCACGAGCACACACACACACACACACACACACACACACACACACACACACACACACACACACACACACACACACACACACAATCCCAGTGCAGTCCCGTGCACATAGCTTCACTGCCATATTGTGAAGTGAAGTGGGAAGATCCATCATCAGCTTGGAAATGGGGATGCCTTAACATACGCCTCATTCTTCTGCATGTTCTGTTCCTTCACAGCCAGTATTGCTTTAAAGGTGGTGCTGCTGGGGTCATACTGTCCTGGGAAAGTTAAGTTCTCCATTTAAATCAACAAACGATGCAGCCTTCTGCTGAGGATATGAATGTGCCCAGTGGCAGATGGCAGTGTCCCATACCAATAGACTCACTCACAGCTTAATCCCCAGGGGATCTTGCATTCCCGGGTCATCAGTTGTTCACAACAAGTAAAAAAAGGGGAGAGAGTAGGACACAGAGAATAAGGTGCATCCCTCCACCCATAATCCCCCTCCCTAAATTAAGCAAATACGTTTCATTTCAGCTCTAGAAAAAATCGGCACTCATATGCCTGGAAAGAGTCTAACTACATGTTGATCCCAATAGTTCAAGAGCTTCAGGGAGTTGTCAGTAAAATTACTCATACTATAGAATGTATATTGTACAGTTCCTAATAAATGAAAAGAATCCCCCTGCATCATTCATCATCATATGAGGGACACATGGTTGAAAGAGTGGTTCTGTTGAGGTAATTTTACAGCTCATGAGTAGCTTGTGCTTAGTAGTGTCATTATCTTTAATTTCATACATGACCGCTCATTTCGGACATTGTTTGTTTAGGTGGGTGAGTGCCAAAGTGATCCCACGCTCTGGCTGTGGGTGTTTGTACATATCAGCTGCTCCAGTCCAAACAAAGGGGACTCATGTGACTCAGCAGCTTCCCCCAATGCCCCCTTAGGCTCTATTGCTGAGAGAGACTTTCTCACACCTCTCCATCTGGATGAGCTCCTTTCGAAACGTCAATCACAGCAGGGACTCCCATTTTTCCGCCTGCACTGGGGGATGACCCTCTCTGGGCGATCTGGTGGAAAGTCAGTGATGGTTGATTTTTGCTCAGGTCTTTGAGAAGACCACTCTGTTGTTTGTTCTTACATGCATTCTGGAGGTTTGCTGAAAAGCTTAGATACATGCCTGCACATTCTGTCCCGCTACCTCCGTGGTACTACAATTGTTGAGTTACTCTAAACAATTTTTACACTGCATTATAAGAGCTTCTGCCTAAGAGAATTATTCATGCAGGAAAATAAAATCTAATTGCAAGTGCAGCCAAAAAGACATCAGGTCAAAAAAATACAGATTATGTTCCAGTGCATGTGTCTTATGAAATATGATTCGAAAGTCAGACATAATACAGTAAACAAGACCAAAATTTAAAAAATTAGTTCATGACAAACGTATCATAAAACATCATGAAAACCAGTCTGGTGCAGCTTGACTAGGTTCAAACAAAACGGTAGCCCCAAGCTGCTGTTCAATACAGAGTTATGCCTAAATCTGTTCATACCACTGAGCTCAATATACAACTGAGGACGTGCACAAGAAGGTGAAACCACCATCCGTCATATTGGTACACCAGACTAGTCATGGTGAGGTTACCAGTACACAATTAAACATTTTTTAAATCCATTTTCATTTTCTACCTTTACTGAAATATGAATGAGGTTTTGTACATATATCTTTAAATTCATCATCTTTTTTACATGAAAAAACAGCAAGATTTTAATGACCTATTGTCACCCACACAATTGTCGACTATTCATAATTTGTTAGAATTATACCAATTTCCACACATGAATTTCTATTAAAAATTGCTTTAAGTTCTACAATTAAAAGAAAAAAAAACTTATTCCTTTCAAATTCCTGTGTTTCATATCTTAGTTCATCTGTGATGCTTTGAATTGCCACAAATGCACACACACACACACTTACACCTAGGGAACAGCAAGAGAGCCTAATATGCTTATTTTTGGACTGTAGGAAGAAACCA
>JAOUQZ010000039.1:8110664-8123745 GCA_028564935.1 Neosilurus hyrtlii
AGGGGCTTTGGTTTAGACTTTCTGATCTCTCTTTTCTGTCAGATGGTGGAACTGGATGAGGCCACTTTAATTCAGTTAACGGTGTCTAGTGAGGTTGCGCGTAAGATCCTGCACTACCTGAAACAGACCCTGCAGTCCTCCTGCCTGGGTGACCTGCTCTGTTCACATGTCTTTGCTAAGCACTACTTGCGCCGTGGTGGAGCCAGTCTGGAGGATGAGGAAATGTTTACTGACAGCTCCCTCAGCTCCTCTGGGATTAGTGGACGGGGAACGTCATCATCTTCAACAGTGACACCTAAAGCTTCTACCTCTTCTGCATCCTTCTCCATGACCGGCTGTGTTTCTAAGAAGCCCAAAAAAGAAATTCCTGTAGATAGTGGTAGCTGTAGCAGTGATGCAGAGAGTGAGCTGCCAACAGAAGATGAGACCAAGTATCCTGAAGATCTGGAGGAAAAAATGAAAGGTGGGTTACATGTGTAGATGGCATTTAGGGTGGAGCTTAAATGACCTTCGTTCTTGTTCTTAGTTGTTGTAATTTTTACCCCCAAAATATTCCTTTTATACTAAAAACAGGATTATTCCCAGGACTGCCATCCAGGATGTTTACTCAAATTTCAGAAAATCGCATTGGCTCACTGTCAAATGCAACGATTTATCGTGCCATGCTTTGAGAAGCTTGAAATTAGTATAATACTCACATCTCATTGTTATTGTTTTCGTATCGCTGCCATCTTGGTTTGTGGTCAATGCGCATGCACGGATTTAATTTTCAGGAAGATGGGGCTTGAATGGATTTTTATATTCTCAGAGTCAGACTTCAGTGGGACCCTGCCCACCGTTTAAAACTAGAGAAAAACAAACCATATATTCCTTTGTTGTGTAATACTTTTCAGTTTAGAATATATTTTGCGTAATTATCATTCATTAATTCAATTTCTAAGCTGCTAAATTCTAATTAGGGTCGCGGGGAGGCTGGCAGACAATAGTACACAAAATATTTACTTATGCCTACGAATGTCACAAAAATTTAAAAATAGTCATGCGGAAATCAGATCAGGTAAATGGTATATATATATATTTCCCACTCACAAAAAGTTAGAGATGTTCGACTTTCAGGTGAAATTTCTGGAGGAACCTAAAATGCACTATAACCCTTACAGATGAACTTAATTTGACCATCTCTAAACTTTTGAATGCACATGTCCAACTGTTCAGTGTTTTAGTACTTTTTGCACAGCTTGCTGTTCTCTAACAAGGAGCTGAACGGCAGAATATATATACCTACATATATATGCATACACACACACACTTCACCCTTGATTTCCCAGATTATTAAGGGGTATAGGCTGTCCGGGAACCTCAAAAGTCTTGCAATCACTAATGTCCAGGGTCCCTACCCTTTCCCGGATATTTACCATAATCGGCCCGACAATCACCATTATTCAGCAGCAGTCCCAGACTTTTACAACACTTATCCAACATTCAATACACAATATTGTGTTTTCACAAACTTAAGGAGCGTACCATCACATTCATTTTAATGTGTTCCGTCTCGGCGTCACTGTCCTCACTTTCACTTGGCTCTCCCGTCACTGATGCCACTATCTGTTCATCAGACATTATTTTGTGCCCCTCTGCTGCATCATTTTTGTCCATCCACTCGGACGGGAACAGGCCAGACAGGAGGGAAGTCATGACCGACCCGGACTTCCATCATCGATTCCTGGACTTGTCCGAGTATTTTTCTGGCAATAGCAAATGTTTTATTTCATATATTCAGGAATAACCCTGCTAAAGATTTTTCGTGAAAGCTCTAATCATTGCATGTTAATATAGTCAAATTCAAATCAAATATAGCAAAAGTAACTTTTTATTCAGTAAATGCAAAAGGCAACCAAGTTCTCCCACTTAAAAGATGAGGGAGGTCTCAATTTTTAATCACAGGTTCACCTCAACTATGAGAGACAGAATGGGGGAGAAAGAATCCAGGAAGTCACATTGTAGGATTTTTAATGAATCAATTGGTAAATTCCTCGGTAAAATAGGTATTTGGTCACTTACAAACAAGCAAGATTTCTGGCTCTCACAGACCTCCACTCATTACCTGTATTAATGGCACCTGTTTGAACTCGTTATCAGTATAAAATACACCTATCCACAACCTCAAACAGTCAGACTCCAAACTCCACTATGGCCAAAACCAAAGAGCTGTGAAAGGACACCAGAAACAAAACTGTAGACCTGCACCAGGCTGAGAAGACTGAATCTGCAATAGGTAAGCAGCCTGGTGTAAATAAGTCAACTGTGGGAGCAATTAGAAATTAGAAGACATACAAGACCACTGATAATCTCCCTCGATCTGGGGCTCCACGCAAGATCTCACCCCGCGGGGTCAAAATGATCACGAGAACGGTGTGCCAAAATCCCAGAACCGCACAAGGGGACCTAGTAGATGACCTGCAGAGAGCTGGGACCACACTAACAAAGGTAACATACTACACCGCAAGGAACTCAAATCCTGCAGTGCCAGACGTGTCCCCCTGCTGTGTTAAAAGCACTGTTGATCTAAGCACTCTTAGATCAGACTCCGCACACAGCATCCGGTGAGGCTTGTAAAGCCAGTGTACACTTGGCTATTCAGTGGGTCAGAGTTTCAGGATTATATCTAGAATTAACCTTTCCACATGAATCTGCAAGTGTAAATGTTCCCACTCGAGTCACAACTGACAATCAAAACCCTTACCAGTCCATGATGTTCATGCCTTAAAGTTATCTTAGGAAGTTTGAAAATTGTGATGGAGGTTGTTATTCAGAATGAAAGGAGTTCTGGTTTGCCAACTCCAACCCAATACATGTGATTAAAATCTTAGGATGTACAAACTGCCTGAAAGACAGTACATGTCCAGGCCCATCTGAAGTTTGCTAGAGAGCAATTGGAGGATCCAGAAGAGTATTGGGAGAATGTCGTATGGTCAGATGAAAGCAAAATAGAACTTTTTGGTAAGAACTCAACTTGTTTAGAGGAGAAAGAATGCTGAGTTACATCCAAAGACCGCCAGACCTACTGTGAAGCATGGGGGTGGAAACATCATGCTTTGGGGCTGTTTTTCTGCAAAGAGACCAGGACGACTGATCCGTGTAAAGGAAAGAATGAATGGGGTCATGTATGATGAGGTTTTGAGTGAAAACCTTCTTCCATCAGGAAGGGCATTGAAGATGAAATGTGGCTGATTCTTTCAGCATGACAATGATCCCAAACACACTATCCGGGCAATGAAGGAGTGGCTTCGTAAGATGCATTTCAAGGTCCTGGAGTGGCCTAGTCAGACTCCAGATCTCAACCCCATGGAAAATCTTTGGAGGGAGTTGAAGGTTCGTGTTGCCTAGCAACTGCCCCAAAACATCACTGCTCTAGAGGAGATCTGCATGGAGGAATGGGCCAAAATACCAGCAACAGTGTGTGAAAACCAGACTTACAGAAAATGTTTGACCTCTGCCATTGCCAACAAAGGGTATATACCAAAGTGTTGAGATGAACTTTTGTTATTGACCACACACTTATTTGAAATCCTGGATAAATACTTATTTTGTATTAATACTTATTATAATCCTTTTTTAATACTTATTATAAAGTATTATAATAAAATTATAATACTTATAATGTGATTTTCTGGATTTTTTTCTTCTCATTTTTCCCCTCTCATCTTTTAAGTGGGAGAACTTGCACAATTGGTGGCTGACTAAATACTTTTTTGCCCCACTGCATAGTTATAAAATTAGAAGCTAAAAGGTATATTTACCAACCTAAAAATAAGCTCCATTCTAATGTCCCTGGTGACTTCCTAAAAATCCTTTTTAAATTTTAAGACATTTACACTGAAACTACACCCACCTGCCCAGCACACATGCCAATATAGGCCTTCCCTAGATTGTTGCTATGGAGTTGGAAGCAATAAATTGTAATGAATATCCTAATGTGCAATGGAGTTAAACTTTTCCTCGACTGGAAAATGGGGCATAGTTGCAGGTCTCATTAGTGTACCTAGTTATAAGAAAATGGAAAATGGTTGACTAAGTGGTCAGTCTTAGAGCTCTGTTAGTATACCAGCAAAGGGAGACTAAGAAAAGGGAGAATAGTGAAAAAGCTCATGTTGTATTGCCTGGTGTCTAAAAACATTTGGTCATGTTCTGTTTATGTCCATGCAAAAAGGCATCTGTACTTTCCACAAGGTTCTTAACCAGATGATTATTATGGGTGTGGCATTGATTTCCATTTAAAACAAAAACCTGTTCTTTGTGTTTTCTGCACTATAGTATTTAATAATCCAAAAGTGCAAGGGAAGAAGACAGCCTTGGAGAAAATTGGTGAGGTTGTGGATATTATGAAAAAGAATAGCTCTGACTCTGGACAGCTGCTGGCTGGCATGAAGTTCATCTGTAAGATCTTGGAAGAAGAGGGGCCTCAGGAGCGCAGCACTCTTAGATCAGACTCCGCACACAGCATCCGGTGAGGCTTGTAAAGCCAGTGTACAGTTGCCTATTCAGTGGGTCAGAGTTTCAGGATTATATCTAGAATGAACTTTTCCACATGAATCTGAAAGTTGTAAATGTTCCCACTCGAGTCACAACTAACAATCAAAACCCTTACCAGTCCATGATGTTCATGCCTTAAAACTATCTTAGGAAGTTTGAAAATTGTGATGGAGGTTGTTATTCAGAATGAATACAATACAATACATGTGAATAAAATCTTAAGATGTACAAACTGCCTGAAATCACTAGATATAAACAATTCTCAATCAACCATTTTAGTTAATTACATTTATACACTTTTATGATTTGTGATAAGGAAATAATTAAAATAGAAATAAAACCATGTTTTTCATAAAAATTAAAAGTTCACGCCAAAACATTTTGTTTGGTACTCAGGTATATTCCTTGGGAATACCCTGCAGAATCTGCTTGTGAAAATACATGTTATCTAACCGTTGAAGAATCTTTAAACTGTTCATGTCTGTTCTTTACTAAGTTGATAAGTTTCATATTTTGTATAAATTAACTGGTGTCTCTGTAAAGCACTGAACTGTTTACTAACCACTGACTCAGTCCTTTATTTCCTTAGGGACAAAGTGCTAAAGATACTGGTTGAGATGGTTGGTAGCCAACCAAAACAAAATACCATCATGGCCTTGCTCCTTACCCGTAGCCTAATGCTGAAATATGAGTGGCGGGTTTCGTTTGCTACAGAGGGCGGAGTGAAAGCCATTTTGTCCTGCATGCAGGAGTATCCCACCTGCACACGTGTGCAGCAGATTGCGCTAGCAGTAAGTTCCTAATTGACATTCATATACACTCTGCATTTTGCTGACCAGTTTTTGTCCATGAACCTGAGTGGCTAATTTCTTGATGACACTTGTTTAAGCATTATAACTATGTAGATAGTAATTGCCACATGACATTGACTGCTACTATATATTTTCAGTAGTCCAAACAATCATTTCACTCATCATCAGTGTGTCAGATATTTTAACAATCTGAATGTTACCCTACATTTGACTAAATATTATGATGAACATGAGAATATATATTTTCTCACTCCAGACCTTAAAGGTAATCACTGGTGCCAGTAAGCTTGACCTGCGCAGTGTTGGAAGCTGTCTGCCCCTCTCTGAATCTGGCACTCAAATGATGCTCGAGATCTTTGCAAGTATTGGTTCAGCAACGCCTGAAGGCTCAAAGGGGCTTCTTGCAGCAATTCCATCTGCTATTGATCTTATGCTCAATAGCCCTGGGTAGGTGCCTTAATTCTGGAAGTAAGCAAAATTGGGTTTTTTTATATTATTGAAGGGGTGTCCTGAATCAAAAGTTTTCCTGAAGTGAACAGCCACTATAGTATTACATTTTCTTGAAAAAGTTGTCTTATCCTACAAGCTGTATAGTAAATTTCATGATGCAGTGCATGACAGCAGAGCTCTATGCTTGCTATCAGATGTCATAAAGCCATAAGCTTGATTTTGTTGTTGCAAACAGGTAACCCAACGTGCACTTAGACTTCTTAGAAAATGTTCTTGTTTAGACAGTGGTTTATCTTCATGAGGAGAAATAAGTTATTAAATGAGTTTTTCATTAATACTATTGAAAAGATAGAAGGTTATGTTATGGCTGATTCTGTACTGAAAGTAATTGCAAATAAATAGCACCAAAATATTTAAATTAATACTTTTATTACTTTTAATTTTTTCGTGCAAATGTTTGACATGTCTGCAGAAAATGTACTACAGCCAAGTTCATAAAAATGAGGACATTAATTAAGTTGATATGTAAGCTGCGAATCAGAGCTGCTCACTTTGACTGAGGAAGTTGTTGGGAGGTGGAAGGAATACTTCGAAGACCTCCTAAATCCCACAGAGGGTGTCCTCGAAATATTCCTTCCACCCCCCGACAACCTCCCCAGTCGAGGTAAGCAGCTCCCCGCTTCCACTGTAAACAGTGTTGGGGAGTACTGCTTCGCCCTCCTAAGGTGTCGGATGGTGGTCCAGAACCTTTCTGAGGCCAACCGATTTTTCCAGGCCCTCACTGACCTCCCACACCTAAGATTTTGCTTCGACGACCGCCTGGGCTGCAGCGTGTCTGGCCTGTTGGTACCCGTCCGCTGCCTCGAGAGTCCCACAGGTCAGAAGGTCCTGATATGCCACCTTCTGCTTGATGGCCCCCCTCACCACAGGTGTCCACCACCTGGGTCTAGGGTTCCCCATGACAGACACCGATGACCTTCCGGCCTCAGCTCCGAATAATGGAGATACGGTGCATGGCCCATTCAAACATTTACATTCGAACATGCAACAGTAAGTCCTGTGACACAACTACAAAGTCGATTATCGAACTGTGGCCCAGGGTGTCCTGGTGCCAAGTGCACTTATGGACATCCTTATGTTCGAACATGGTGTTAGTGATGGAAAAAACGCAACAAGCACAAAAGTGCAACATCGAAACACCATTATGGTTCAGATCGGAGAGGCCGTACCTACCAATCACACCCTTCCAGGTTACACTGTCATTTCCCACATGGCCGTTGAAGTATCCCAGGACAACCAGGGAGTCCACAAGGGGAATACCCTCTGTAGCACACTCCCCTAGGGGCTCCAAAAAGGGTGGGTATTCTAAACTGTCATTTGGTGCATAAGCACAGTCAGGACCCGTCCCCTCACCTGAAGGCAGAGGGACGCTACCCTTTCGTCAACCCTGGAGAACCCCAACATGTTGGCACCGAGATAGGGGCAACAAGGATTCCCACACCAGCTCGCCACCTTTTCCCAAGATCAGCTCCAGAATTAAACAAGGTCCAGCTCCCCTCAAGATGGGTGGTTCCAGAGCCCAAGCCAGGTCTCGAGGTGAGCCCATCTATATATAGTCAGTATCTCTCAACCTCGCACACCAGCTCAGGCTCCTTCCCTACCAGAAAGGTGAAATTTCACATCCCAAAGGCAGAGCCAGTAGTCAAGGATCGGTCCGGCAGAGCCCACTCCTTCGGCCGCCACCCGGCTCACACTGTACCCGATCCCTATAGCTCCTTCTACAGGTGGTGGGTCCATGGGAGGACAGACCCATGTCTCCTCTTTGGGCTGGGCCCTGCTGGGCTCCATGGGCAGACGCCCGACCACCAGGCGCTCACCTTTGAACCCCTCCCCCAGGACTGGCTCTGGGGTGGACCCCGGCAATTCGCATCCGTTCAAGGGAAACTGTGTCTTTGAAATAATATTGCTCATAGAGGTCTTTTGAACCATGGTACATCTGGACCTTCACCTAGGACCCGTTTGCCTTGGGTGACCCTACTAGGGTTGTCACATAGCTCCCCGGAATATTAAGACACAAAAACCCCTCCACCACGATAAGATAAATGTATTCAAGGAGGGGTATATCGGGTTTCCCTGAAGTGAAATATGTTTAGCCTTTGCACTTGTCTTAATCAAGATGCCTGAGAAACTACTAAAAATAAAGACATCTAGTATTTACCAGTGTTGTTTTATGTTTTATTTTCTTCTACTTAATTTAGTTGTGGCCTGTCTGTACGGAATGGCCTGTTGGTGGTAATCATGCTGATTTCCAATCACAAGAGTTTAGCAGAGCAGCTGGTGGCTTGTGACGTCACCACTGTCCTCAGGAAGTGTCTTGCTGGTCACAGCTCTGAAAGCATGCTGGCTGTTATTGCCCTCACTCACATCTCCAATGTGCACAAACTAGAAAAGAAAGGTATGAGAGGAGGACTTGTGCTTGTTTGGTGATGTTTAAAGTGTTATGTTTGTGTTTGGATAAAACCTCTCAGTATTTGTTGGCTGGTTGGTTCCCTGTAGAGTCGAATGAGGAGCTTGACTTCAAGGACACAGAGCTGAAGATGTTAATTGTAGGACTAAAGGAGATGACTACAACTAAGGAGGTGATCCAGACCTTAGAACAACTGCTGTGTGATGAAACTCCTCAGCTTGAGGATGAGAGGAAAGAGGTGATGCATAGTAGAGACACTTTTCAGGACCTGGTGCGCCTCATGGACCAGCACAGGGTGGATCGCACAGTGCAACTTTGTATTCTCAGGCAAGTTAATAGTCCAAATTATTTCCAAAGTATTTACTGTATCTGTCCAAACTTAATTACTTTGTTTACATTAAGTTTTTAAGTGGCATTGTTCAATTCCACAGTGCAGGGTGATATGAAAATAATTTACAAACTATATATAAAATAATTGAGACTGTTACCTACTGGCACAGATAAATAATTTTGGTTATTCCTGACAATTGGTTTGTGACTCAGCAAAGTAAAAGCACACAAAATTGTGACGAGTCTTTGTCATGCCTACACTCTCGGGAAGACTGTTTTAAAATGGAAAGTGGTAATAAATATAGTGACTGACTACTTGTTTTTGGAACAGAATCCTGAGCAAGTTCTTGGATAATTATCAGGAAGATTTGCTACCTTGGCATGAGAGCATTGAACCATCTCTCTCTTCTATGATTGCTTGTATTAATGACCGAGAGGTAACTATTTGTGTTCACATACATTCTTGTGTGCTAATAGTTTTCTCTTTTAAGTGCGCATGTGTTAACAGGCATGCAGCCTTTTCAGTAGCCTTTGCCCTTCTCATACTTTAAACTCTCTCTTTTTTTTTTTTTCCTTAGTTAATTTTTTTTTGTATTTATTGAGACATTTTATCCTTTTCTTTACTTGGTATTGAGCAACCGTGTGAAACAATTTTCTCCAGGATCAATAAAGTGTTCTGATTCTGTTTAAGCCAGCTTGGGGTTTCTTTAAACTAATATCTACATCTTTCCCCTTAATACCTAGGCTGTGCAGCAGTTCATTCGTTTCTTGTATCGACTGGCTTCTCTAAACAAAGACTATGCTGTAGTCATGTGTCGTCTGGGCACGAGGGATGCTCTTGTCAAAGCTTTGGACAAACATAGCACCAACCTGCTACTGGTCACAGAGCTACGTGACCTCATTAATGATTGTGAAAAGTATGCCAGCCTTTACAAGAAGATGACCACCAGTGTATTGGCTGGATGTATACAGGTTAGAATTGTTCTTTGTTTGAGGCATACCAGTAGCTGTCATTACTTAAAGAACACTGGAATTAATTTAATATACCCTTGTACTTTAATGTTTTTAATAGAAATAAAATCAATAGTGAACTTTTTCAGTGTGTAATGACAAGTTCTCTACATGCATTTTCTCAAGTAGAATATCATCTGTAACTACATAAGCAGTCCATTGTTCACCAGTGGATGTTGATATAGTGACGGGGTCCATTGGTGCAGTAAATAACTTGAAGGAATTGGGTATATGTATTTCTAGCACCATCCACATATACAGGTTGAGACATCATGACCTTGGAAATATTAGGTGTTATCTCCCGTTCAGTCTTAACTCAAGTAAAACTGTTGACGTTTTATTTGAGCCAAAATATATAGTAAATTAGGAATATGATTAGAATTTTTTGCTAAAAATGTAATCATGTGTAATTTTTGTTCCCATTAGATGGTTTTGGGCCAGATTGAGGAGCATCGACGTAGCCATCAGCCAATTAACATCCCTTTCTTTGATGTGTTCTTGAGCAAATTGTGTCAAGGTTAGAGTTTGACAACACAACATACTGTGCTGACTTGAACATGATAAAAGTAATGTACAGTTCTGTGCAAAATTTTTGGATCACCCTTTATTTTTCAAGTACAAAACTTTGTTATACATTTTTATTTTTTATTTTTTTTACATTATATCCAGTCAGTACAAAAACATTTTAGATTCCCAAACATTAGTTTTCCAGCTCAAACTTTTCAAAGATGCTTATCTGTCAGTAAAGAAAGCAGCAGATAACACAAGAGACCATGTTCTAACTAAAACAGTGATGGATGCTGGGTTTTTCTGCAAAAATGAGACAGTCATATGAATCCTACAACTCATTTCCATTCTTTTGAACGTCATATCTCAAGAACAGATGAAGGGATTTTCTTTAAACTGCACAAATGCCCACATTGACTCAAGGATGAACTGATTAGATTTTGGAGGACAAGGTCAGTGAAGCCTCGTTTGGGCCATTCTTGTAAACATAATGGCTCAGTAAATCTATTTATTTTAGGCAACAATTTGACCCCCATACACTTCACTAGCTCTGTTATCCAAGGTTTAATAAAGACATTTTCCTAAACCTTCAAAAGACTAAGACATTTTTCAGTCATACTACCACTGACATGACACCAGCAGTGCTTCTTGGCCCAACACAATTTTTTTTTTTTTTTACTGTTTGCTTTGTGTACTATGCGGAGGCTTGTAATCACCAGTTGGTTGGCCTTGTTAAAAAAAAAAAAAAAAAGTAATTCATATTTGCTCCACAGCATTTCTTTGAAGGTCTGATATGCTGTTCATTTTAGTATTGAGCCTAATGAAATTGTTCCTAACAACAAAACATTCTAAGCATATCCATCAGCTTATTGTAATCTACTGTCTTGCTGTTTGTTTGTTTTTTTTTTATTGAGTTAATTTGTTCTTTTCCAGGTTCCAGTATAGAGCTGAAAGAGGATAAATGCTGGGAGAAAGTGGAAGTCTCCTCTAACCATCACCGAGCTAGCAAGTTAACTGACAAGAATCCCAAGACATTTTGGGAATCCAATGGTTGCACAGGCTCTCATTTTATCAACATTTATATGCACAAGGGGGTAGTCATTAGGTTTGTATACATATATATCATTATACTGTGTGTGTGTGTGTGTGTGTGTGTGTGTATGTATATATGTATATATGTTTGACCCACCACTTAATGTAGTAATGAACAGTTTTATGTGACAGGAATAAAGAAAGCAAAAGTAAGCTTTTTATTGCCTTATGGTTATAAATTTGCTTTCTTCTGCAGGCAACTGGCAGTCCTCGTAGCCAGTGAAGATTCAAGTTACATGCCAGCACGTATAGTAATACTGGGAGGCGATGATCCCACAAACATAAATACTGAACTCAATACTGTAAGAAAACTGTTCCAGCTAGTGTACCAGTGTTATTGCAGTGTCTGGTTTGAATAAATGCTTTATTTCATGTTTAACAGGTAAATGTGCCACCTTCTGCTAGCCGTGTTGTTCTGCTGGAGAACATGACCCGCTTCTGGTCCATAATTCAGATTAGGATAAAGAGGTGTCAACAGGTCAGGAAGCAGGCGCTTTTATTTTTTTTTAGTTCTTGTATTTGTTTAAAGGAGCAAATTGAAATCATCATATTTTGTAAACATTACCCAAATTAAAAAATAAAAAAATCCTGCTGAATGAATAAATGTATTTATATTAGGGTGGTATAGATACTCGAGTGCACGGCTTTGAAATCCTGGGGCCAAAACCAACGTTCTGGCCAGTGTTCAAGGAGCAACTGTGCTGCCGTACCTACCTCTTCTACACAACCAAGGCTCACACCTGGTGCCAGGAGATCTTAGGGGACAGGAGCCAACTGCTGCAGCTTTTCAATAAGTGAGTATGCCCTGCTTACAAGAATTCTTTATGATTTGTGACCTGCTCCAGCATAATACATACTAAGTCGCAAGGTACTGTTTTGAGTAAAAGCCATAAGAAATTGAAAATGGCTTACCTGGACGAAAATGCGATATTGCCAAAAGTACATCCTCGTACCGACATGACCAAGTTCAAATATTCATAAACACGATCTATCCATGATAAAATGCTTGATAATGAAACGGTTCCATGCATAGGTTGTTGTAAAACAATGGTAATATCCACTTATTAGTGGATCAGAGTTACACTATTAAAGTTGTCAGAGCTTGGTAGCTAAAAATAGGCATCACGTGACTGAATCTTGTATAAAATAAATAAGTGTTTGTGGGTGAAATAAATGAAATGTAAAGACGGTTATATAATGAAAAAGCTTGGGCGATGATCTGTGTAGTGTTAGCCTTTTTGTGGACTGAGATGAAAGGAAAACGTCTCAGGAAAATGCTCCATGGATGTGATGTGGCATTCTGGGAGATGCAGTCTTCATGCTTGTTCACCCATATTGCTAGACACAAAACATTTCCTGCTGTGGTCCTTGAAGCCTGATTCCAATGGAAGCATCTCCCATTTACTATTAGACTTCATTTTTTTTATTGTTTTATAACCTACTATTACTTTTTAATTATGCCTTCGTGGGCAGTGTTAAACTGTACAAACAAAGTTATCTGGATGTGGGAAATAATTCCATGTGTAAGTAGCATTTAAAGTATTAAACTTGAACTTTTTAAGTTTTGTAGAATTTACACACACGTGTATTTATGTTTATTATTTTGTGACTGTTAATATAAAAAGTTTAGATTGTGAGCAACATGCATTCTTACTATATAATATATAATTACATGAGTGAATTATCTGTTGCCCTATTATATAGGCAGAATTTATGTACATGTATTATATTTTGTAATCTGCACAGCCTATTATATAGAGAAATTGTTTGTGTGTGTGTGTGTATATATGTGTGTGTGTGTGTGTGTGTGTGTGTGTGTGAGTATGTGTATGGAGGGGTGTTAGTGTGATTGTGTGTGTGTGTGTGTGAGTATGTGTAT
>JAOUQZ010000039.1:8127102-8139505 GCA_028564935.1 Neosilurus hyrtlii
CTTTTTCTGTCTCTCCTCCGCGGCGCTGCTGTAAATAGCGCTGGCGCGCGTGCATTCATAGAAAATGAGGGGAAGGTACGGACAAAATTTGCATTTAGCTAGGTCTTATTGTCGGGGTAGGTCTTATTTTGGACCGTTCTGCTGAAGTAAGGGTAGATCTTATTATCGGGGAAACACGGTAGGTACTAAAACAGATTGGGAAAATAGGGGTAAAAATGCCTGTTTCATTGATCAGTGATATTTTCAGATAGATGTACACTTAAACTTTCCCCCCGCTTGCCTTATTTATTTGTTTGTTTGTTTGTTTGTTTATTAATTAAATAACTATTTCACTCATTAATTTTTTATTTTTTTTTTTTTATTTACAGAGGGCTATGTTCTAAGCCCACTGGCCTGGCTGCTCAGTGAATACTTGGAGAACTCAGAATCTTCAAAATCTTATAAGAGCAGAGCTGCCATCTTTAACTCCCGTGTTCGGCGCCTCACCCACTTGCTGGTTCATGTGGACACCAGCCCAATGGATATGGAAGAACTCAAACCACCTGTCAAATCCAGTGAGTGGAGCACTACCTCAATCTGAAAAAATCTTGCTGTGCCTTATGCTCTGTTGGCAGTATGCTAAACCAAACTGTCAGTAGATTTTACCTTAGCAGAGCATTTTATATATTTTTTTTTTATAATATAATTATTGTCTTATTTAATGGAAGAGACCATGTTTTCTAACCGTGTTCATAAATGTGCATGAAACAGCTGTTGATTTTCCTGTGCTAGCATGTTGATTAAAGATATCAGAGTGGCAGTGCTGACAAGAATAAAGACAACAACCAAAAAATCTGATTTGTTCAGTTAAACTCAGCAATTAAGTGGAAAATTAAATGACTAGTTAATTTGGACCCTTTATTTGGAATTATTGGCCATGTACAACAAAGTCACGAGCAAAGTGACATATGAAGCCAAAGTGCACAGTGCAAATTGAAAAGTCTGTGGTGGTCTATTTTATTCAATTATTCTACACCAGATAATTATAAAGTATAAGAAATGTGATAGGACATTATTAACAGTGTTATTTGCGTAGTAAGCCAGATATATTGGTGCTTGAACTTTCGGTCAGCCTGTTTCAGAACTTTTGTTAGGTTTCTGTATTTCAAACTTTTTTTTTGTTTTCAGAAGGTATCAACAGAAGCAAAGATGTAAAGAGTAAGTAACAGCTTAGAGAATAATCAGCAGTTTTTTTTTCTTTTGTATATTTAAAAAAAAAACTTTTTTTTTTTTTATTGTTTTTGCAGTTTGGGTTTTTCATTGATTGTATGCATCCACTCATCTATTCTGTGATGATAAAGCACAAATTTATCAGTCACTGTAGGCAATTCTGAAGAATTCTCATGAGAAACTGATAACTATTTTTTCTCCCTGTAATTTAGATGGAAAAGAAGGAAAGAACAAAGAATCATCTGGAGTGACTTCTTCCTCTTCCTCATCTGCTTCCAAGCCCAAAGTGAAGAACACCAGCAGCATTGCTGGCATTGCACTTTGCTGGCAGGGTGTCGTGCAACGACAGGTAATTCATGTCTATTTATATGCTGATTTTGAGGCAGTTTATGTGTATAGATACATCCATTGATGCACTGGGACACATCATCAGTTATTTATCCTGAGATAATTGGATGTTTCGGGTCTCGCAACATCAGACACCCTCCCTCAGGTGATGCGGCGAGGGCTGATCAGACGCCGACTTGTGTCCCAGCAACATTGGCCCACGCCTTGGACCTTTTAATCCAGATCCACCTAGAGACTTTCCCAGCAGCCTCTGTTGTGGACTTGATGGCTCTTCTCTTAGCAGCTCCAATAAAATAGGATTGATTAAAATAGGACAGTTGAATTCCAGATTTATACAGGGGGCCTCTACACTCTGCTTCTGCAAGGCGAACAGGATAACTGAAATTGTACAGCTGGTTATCCCTTTCTCCACTTTCTCAACCTGAAGTTCCCATAGTAGTTCAGAATAAGGTCGTGGATCTTGCAGGGTATGTGGTGTCATTCTAGGATGGTTTCTACCAGCTCATGGGGGATCGATCCATAAGCATTGGCTAGGTCCAACCAAAGCACTGCCAGGTCTCTATTGCCCTCTCATGCCTCCCTGATCAACTGAGTGCCTTCCAGAACCTTCCAGTGTGTTTCAGGCGCCCTGGGCTCCAGGGATGGCAAATTTATGTACTGAGGTGTCAATGTACTTGTTAAGGAGGAAGGCTGTCATTGCTCTAGCTAGGATGCTCTAGAAGACCTTTCCCTCAGCATTGAGGAGTAATATGGATCGGAACTGCTCCAGTCTGGTTGAGTTCTCCTCCTTGGGCATCCAGAAACCCTCTGCCTGTCTCCACTGGTCTGCGATGGCCCCCCTTCGCCAAATTACTCGGAGCAGCTTCCAGAGGATTCTGAGGTTTTTACTCGACTGGAGCCTTCTGTTACCACCTCCTGGAATTCCTTCTAAGTGGGTTCCAAGGTGTTAAACTCCACTACAGTGGCAGGCATGTCCAGAAGAGCTCTCTGTGCGACTAGCTCTTGCTCTCTGTGTGGTTCGCTAAGAGTGTTGTGCAATAAGTTGTCATCTTCCTCCTGAGAACACTCAAGATGTCCACTGCAATTCTGTCTTAACAGCCACTTTGTGAAGTGAAATAGGTTTGCTAAGAAGCAACTTCGCTTCCTGGCTCTTCATCCTCTGTCTCCTGTGCCACTCAGCTCTACGCAGGGTCTTGAGCTTAGTCCATGTGGGGTGTCTGAGTTCAGCAAGAGGTGGCTTCTCCTCAGCTGCTGCCTTGAACTGCTTTGACAACATCCACAATTCTTTAGATAGGTGTATAGATACATCCATGGATGCACTGGGACACATTACCAGTGATGTATCTTGAGATCATTGGGTGTTTCAGGTCTCGCAACATCAGACATCCTCCCTCAGGCGAACCAGCCAGGGGTGGTATCTTAATGGATAAACTACAATGGCTAAAATGGACATTCAATAAATGATAATTTAAGCAATTAATTTAATTTAAATTGAATGAATTATGATTAAAAATCCTTGTTTGAAATTAAAACCCTGATAATGGTACAAAATAAATGAATTCAATGTATTTAATTCCTGCTGGCACAGAAGGTGACAAGTTTGTGGTTAATGGGTTTCGTCTGTTTGTACGACTTGTTAGTGTTTGTTGAACTTTGAAAGTAATTGACATTGGATCACTAGATTTGATGTATGGCTTCTTCTCTGGGACTAGTGGGGTGGGATTGTATATGGGTCACTTTTTTCCCTATGTTGGGCTTCTCAAGGCTTGTTGGTAATTTGGTAGTTGGGTTCCTTGGTTAGGATTGTGTATGGATACCATTGTGTATTGTTTCAAGGTCACAGCAGTCAAGTTAGTTAATTTTTCTATAATCTGCTTGTCAAAGCTTGTTAGCATGATAACTTGGAAAGGGAATGACATTGGACAAATCAATTTATTTACTGTATTCTTTGTGTATCACACCATGAAATAATTACATCTGCCACAGTCACCCATCAAGGTTGGTGGGCAAGTTTTAGTATCTCAAATTGACTGTTAATGCCTGTATTGTGAACAGGTTACTCTAGTGACCAAATCAGAGTTTGTTTGTATGAGAAAATAAAGGAGGAGACAAAGTATTTAATAATTCTGAATAGGGACTTATGGGAGAAGTTGTTTACACAGGGGCTGGTTGAATACACAAATCTCACCCCAGTCATCTGCTTTATAATACGAATAATATGAACATACACAAAGCACAGCTAAGGTTTGCAACAATTTCGAATGTTGAGATAGCAGGAATGAGCAGGTGCACTGCAGAAGAGCTTCTAGTAAACATGCTGGATGGAGCTGTAATTAAAGTTGATGTTGTGAAACCTTGCGTGTACGTACTGGTAGTGGGTAAATGTTTCAACGTTCCCATCCCCAAGCCAGGTGAAATTTGCAACAGACAGTTAGCCTAATGTGCATGGCTTTGGACTGTGGGATGAAACTGGAGTACCCGAAGAAACCCATGCAAGCACAGGTAGAACATGCAAACTCTATACAGAAATGTCCTCATCGACCTTGGGACTCAGACTCAGGATCTTTTAGGTGTTAGGTGGACATGCTAACCAGAGCTTCCACTAGCAATTTAGAAATGGTTGGGATGTCCCCTTTTGTAATAACATTTTGGACAGGAGGGGGGTGTTTTTTTACAATTTTTTTTTTTTGGGGGGGGGGGGGGGGGGGGGGGGGTGTGTTACGACGGACAGACGACACCTGTGTCATATATGACAGAATGGTTATTTTCAAGAAGATGTATGTAATCACAAAACAAATAAAAAAAATTTATTGCAGAATTCTGTTGGAATTATATTCCTACATGACAAATACAAAGAACAGAACATACCGGATATCTCCCCATCAAACTGTAACCAATTCCACCTTTGGAACCAGCTTGGATGAAATTTATCAACCTTGACCCTTTTCTTTGAGGTATCATTGTTATCTGGCAGCTGTCTCTTCCCATGAACATGACATATATCAGTACTCTCCTTAGAGGAAGCTGGGATAGCTGCAAGGTATGCATGTGTGATTCACAGCTTGCCTGTCACAGAACAAAAGTAATGAAAAAAAACATGATTAATAATTGTAAGTTTGTTATATGGATTTAACAATAATTGTGTGCAAACAAGCCCGGATCATTATGAAATTTTGCATGCAGGTTTCCTATGGTGTGTCAGTGTGCACAGACTTGTTTCTCTGTTTGACCTTTGACCTTGTCAAAATGACCTTGACCTTAGAAAAAAAAGATTTGATGGGTGGTTGAGGGGTTTTGCCGTCTGATAGCTATTAATAATTTTATCATAATTACTTTGTATTCTGTTATAAAGTTTAATGCCTTTTTGTGTGTTGCCTGTATTACATACAGTGTATCTATTTAAATGTGACAAGAGGCACTTTGTTTTGTGTTTTGCAGATGAAGAAGTTTCTTGATTCAACATACAATCTGCCAGACTTTGTGGATCGCTACAGAAATATGTACTTGCATCTGAAGAATGTCATGGTGGAACTTTTTGGCCAGCAAACAGCTTTTGTGCTGGCACTGCGCCAGGGGTTTTCTGCAGCAATGCTGCAGCTCTCCATCCTTACCGCCATGCATGTGAGTCCCACTGTTCTGCAGTTTCTTTCAAACATTTGGGTGCAGGTTTTGTGTTCTTGCCTGAAAGGGTCCTTTGAGTGTGACGATGACTTTAGAAACCACAGTGCTGGTAAATGCTTTGTTGTTTGGATAGTACAGTTTGAGCACTTGGATTAATTTTCTATAACACCACCTCTGGAAGTAGATCTGGTTCTTATTGCCCTTTTTCTAAAATGTTATTCTTTCAGTGGTAATAATAAATATGATGACTTTTATAAAGGATGCTCCACAAAACCGATTTAAACTATGCATAATCTTTGATATGGTAAATTTTTCTCTTAGGGGAGTGTTTGTTTATTTATTTATTTTTATTGCCAGTGTTTTCTGGAAGTTTTATTGTATGAACCATGATTGGTAAGAAGAGATGCTGGAAACAGCTGAGCAGTTGATAACTGCTGTCATGCAATTGATAACGAGCTAATGTGTGTCAACAGTAGTCCACAACAACTAATCTAAACTGTGACTCTGTTTTGTTATGCTTGTTAGGTAAGTGAACGGTTTGCTCAATACATAGACCGTATGATCCAAGAAAGCGGAGTGGATACAGGAAACGTGGAGACCCTAAACAAGCTGCAGCAGTTCCTGGAGCCTATGCTCTTTCTTTCAGGACTAGAGTTGGCCAATACATTTGAACACTTTTACAGGTGTGAGAAATTGGAAATTCTTTTATGAAGATGTGGGTGGAGGTGTACTCCGTGTGGCTATATTGGAGCCGGGCAATAGATTTTACCGATTAATTTAAACTTTTGCTTTAGGACGATGTGTAATATGCAAATCACGTTTACTTTAAAGATACATTTTTTTATGGGACTTTTTTAACTTCAGTGGCTCTGTGGAGTCTGCACGGTATCACCGAGGATTGTTTTCTGCTTCGTACTCATTTGTGATGGGCCCATTTTCCCGTTATCCAATAGAAAAAAGCCTGTCCCCACCCATCGAACACCAACACACACAGTAGCGTGATGTCAGCACACACATCAAGTGAGGACCTCAGTTCGAAAACTGGCAGCTCTGCTCAGGAATTCAGTAGCAGTTAACTTATGAAAAGTCTGACAGCACAAAACAACATCTGCTGTAAAGTTTGTCTAAAAATCTGAAAATAAATGCAATAGCACAACAAACATATTTCAGCATCTCGGACACGTAGAGCTAAGCAGTAGGACTAAGCTATGCAGATAATGTGTATGCTAACATTAGCTTCCAAAGTGTCTGTTAAAAATAAGAAGCGAACCCAGTGGAAAGAAATTAGAGAGATGGTGGCATTTTATATTGACAAATATATGTTACCCATAGGAATATTAGGGGGAAAAACACCAGATATGAGCTACCAAGCCAAAAGTATTTTACTGGAGTAGCTCTGCTCCATCTATGAAGCACTTCACATGAATCATGCAACGCCTCAAGCTTTTCCTTGTTTACTAATTAAATAACCAAACAAATGAAAACACTTTAAAATAAATTACAAAATTTATCATCAATTAATGGTTCCGTATGTAACCTGAGGGGTCCATGCCAGTTACATACAGAACCGACCCATTTTTCCTTTGAGGGGTGATGTTCCATGTTACGACATTCACTGTACAATTGCATGACCTCCTGAAGTGTATTTATATCACACAAAGTCAAACGGTAATTTATTTACACAAATTGTATGAATTTTGTCCATATATGAATGAATTTGAATGAGTTTTGTTACATATGGACTTATTCCTATTTGTTAGTAATAAAGGTGCAGTTATGTGCATGAAGTAGTTCTCTCACTGTTTTTGTAATAATGGTTCATGACTTTATGGTCAGTGTAGAGGGAAACAAGATGGATTACATGGACATTTGAGGATTGTGAATAACATTTATGGTAGCAGTTTTAGAGAATGACCCAAATGTGTTTGCTTCTTTTCTGTAAACTAGCAATATACTGATACCTCCTGCTTAGATCTAGTGTGGTCCTCAAGATCTTGATCTCTGCGTTAGTGAATGCAAAGCATGAATGGGTTATTGTGAAACTGATATGATAGGAAATTGAGATTAAATGTAATTAGCCTAGGTTTATATGACCTCAGCTGTATATCCATTAAAGCACATTTACACACCACCTACAAATTTCCTAATTGCTCATTTCTGGGTCTTGTTTAATGTAAGATAATTTGCATGTCAACTCAAATTTGTTTTTAGTACATTGAAGAATAATAGTAAAAGATTTCTATTTACTTCTGTTATAGATACTACCTGGGGGATCGTCTGCTTAGCCTGGGGAACGTGTGGCTGGAGAGTGCAGTAATTGAGCAAATTGGTACCTGTTTTCCTCAACGCTTCCCCCAGCAAATGCTGAGTGACCTGAGTGAGTCAGATGAACTGCAGAAGGAATTTCACCTGTACTCCCTGCAGCAGCTGGACAAGAGTCTGCAGGATGTTGATGAGGTGGAGATTAAAACTATGACTTCTAACTGTGCCACTCTCCTATTATAAAGATAGCACATCAAGAAACGGGTTTAGAAATTCATTAGAGAGGTTAAATGTGTGCTAGCTCTTGGCTTTGCCTGTAATGAAATTTAGTTGAGACTGGATTTGTTTTAATGAATTTGTTCATCAATAATTGTGGGCTGTTTTTTTTTTTTTTTTTTTTTTTAAGAAGAATATAGATGAGCAGATATCGGAAACGGACGATGAGTGTGAGGTGAAAGTGCTGGTTCTATCTCCACGTTGTTGGGCTGTCTCTGCTCCCTGCTTCCTGGAGAATCCTATCAAATATTTCCCTCAGAAGTTCTGCACCTACTTGGATCAGTTCACAGACTTCTACTCTAACAGTTAGTTAACACCTACATGCTGTGTTCTCCAAACATGGTACAGTTTAGTAATTTTAAATGCATGTTTGATTATAAGTTCAGGTGTAAAGTCCATTATAACCTTTATTCTTAGAGTAGCTTGTGCCACAGTGAAGTTGAGCACAAGCTACTCTACACACACAAGTGAAGTGAATAGTGCATAGAGCAAACGGTAATCAGAATAATGTTGCATTTATTAATGTTTCTATTGTGTAAAGGCAATCAACAGCATCATACAGTGTAAACAGGACTTTGAAAGATGAAGTAAGTCAACGAGAGCTGTTTTACTGAAACTACACAGCAACAAACATACATACATACAGGCAGAGAGAATTAATGATTATTGCAGCTATAGCATAAGTGAATACAGGCTTTTCTCAGAAGGCCAATAACATTTGATTATGAACTGTTAATGTTCTACTCGTTGTTCCACCCTTATTTGTATTCATTTATTGACAGATGTTGTAGCTACTTAAAGTTAAATTTAAGTTTTAATATAAACCTACATTAGATCTATGACATTTGGTGAAACAGTACAACTTTTAGTTGCTTGAAAAGTTAAACATAGTGCCTACAGCCAAACAATGACCCAAACTATGCAAGAATTATTTAGAGAATTATCTAGATTTAATACTCAGTTGCTTCTACATTGCTGGCCTGATCAACACAAAACTTGGTATGTAACACACTTTCACTAACCTCAAGCAAGAAGTGCTACATCATAAAAAACATGGCCACCAAAAATAATTGAAATTGCAACATGTCCCAAATATTACACCATTGCTTCGATCATTTAAAATTTCTTATTTGCAGTGACGAGGCTTTATTGACAGAATATTTCAAATTTGAAAGCAAGCCATTTAAGTGTAGATTCTACAAACACTTCAACTTGCCAGTTTTTAATGTGTGTAAAATATATTTAAAAATCACCCTTATGTAATTACAGTTGATAATTAATTGCACTTGGAGTGCCTTTGGCGTACGCTCTAACTAAATTGTGAAGGAAACGTCTCTGTCAGAGAAGATCTGAGATATGTGTCAGTCAATTTGCAGTGGTTACATAATGCATTTTTGGATATTTCATTCTTCTGCAGGCCAGATCAACACAAATCTTATGTAAAGCTCTTCTACTGACCTCTGTGTCATTTCAAGCCTCAGAGGGAATTAGGTTCTTGATTCTTGAACTCTGGAATTGCTGCTGGAAGCTATAATCAGTTTATTTATCTGTGAATAATTTCTGGTCATCTTGCTAACTAAAACACTCAGCATTCTAAATTCATTTTTGATTGCTCTATTCATATTTCAGATGAATTGTTTTTTCAGACATGAACACGTTCATCTCTCCGAGTGATTACTTTTAGGCAATGTTTATTTTCAACCCAATGAGCGGTCATACAATTTACTGACATCTTAGCCGAAGTATCTGTTATCTAAAGTATCTATTTTCTGACAGGGCTCAAGAGATCTGTAATATGACAAATGAAAATAAGTTATAATTATTAAAAAAATAAAACAAGTCATTAGTTGAACAGTGTAATGCAGAGGTGTCAAACTAATTTATACTGAGTGCCACATTACTAAATTTTGAGGTCATCAAGGGCTGTATAATCTACTCAAAAAGGCATGAAACCTGCATGTCAAGATTATTTAAGTTTAGAGGTTTAGTTTGTGATTTGTCCTCTTTAATTTTATTTGCTTTCCTTTTCTGACTATGTTTGACCGAAACATGCTAGCTTGCAATCTTTCTTGAGCCATGCTTGACACTTGAAACAGGTTTCCCACCGCCTAGTGGCTGGACGATGAATTATGTTTCATGGAAATAATTGATAAGAAAAATGATTTGGTGGATCAGATTTGTGCTTGACCCCTGTGGTGTAATGTAATGTGAAGTAAATGTTCGTTTTTATTTATTTATTTATTTTGAGGTTTTGTGTGTTGTAACATGGTCCACCATTCCCATTGAGTTTTTAGTCCATGAATTATCATCATGCTGCAGCATGTCTCATTGCTAATAGCAGTACAATTAATTAGTTGTACCATTTATTACCAACTATTTTCATCTATTTTGTCCATCAGTTTTTGAAACATAAGTATTTTTGATGATCTGCTATTGCCTTTGTACATTGCAATTTTAGTGATTAAAAATTGTAATTTTAAGTTAATTTTAATGTGGTATTTATCAAATGTTTATTTGACTTTGAGTATTGTTGCTCAGAATTAATTTTCTTTGCATGTGTTTGTAGGTCAGTGCATTTACCAACTTGGCAACAGTAAACCACGGCGATTGCAATGGACCTGGCTTGGCCATGCAGAACTGTGTTATGGCTCATGCACGTTATACGTCTCCACTCTGCAGATGTACATTCTGCTTCACTTCAACCGACAAGAGGTACTAATATACTAACTTTATTTTATTTGGTATGATAAATTACTTGGGGTGTCTATAATATTTTTATCACTAGTCTATAAAACCCAACCTAATTATTCTAATCAATAGTCTATGTTTCACTATATTTTTTTTCTTTTCCTCAGGAAGTAAGTGTGGAAGCTCTGCAGCAGGCCACTGGCCTGTCCTCACCTGTACTGGTTCATGCTCTCACTCCTTTGATTTCAGAGAAAGGCGTTCTGACCCGTGAAGAATTTACCGAGGATATAGAGAAGGGTGAGCGAACTGCTAATTTTCCAGTACTATACCGGTCACCCATATTCTGGGAATCTTTTGATAATATTGTGTATTTGTTGTGAATGTTTAGGGGTTTAAAATATTTTTATATCAACTGTGAAATAACTTCCATTAATTATTATTTATTTTAATTTTTTTTTTTTAACTTAATTTATTTTATTTAATTTTTTTTTTGAGTTGGATGTGTTAACTTATTTCCCATAATTCTTCAGGGGTACTCAGGTTAAATAAGATGTCCTTGGCACAGAGCTTAGAAAAGCAAAGATATTACTATCTCCTGCCAAAACAAACCTATCTGAATGTGGATGAAGATGCTGCCCTAACGCTGGAGAGGAAACGGAACCATATGTACTGCCTCATTGTGCAGATCATGAAGAAAGAGAAGGAGATGCATATAGACAACCTGGTGTTCAAGGTCAAGTCTTAACTCTTCTTCACTAGAACTTTTTTCTTCTATTGTACTGGCAGATTCAAGCCTTGAGTCGAAACCCTATTTGCATTTCTATTATTGCATTATAGTCAAGCCTATTCCTCACCTATAAAATGCTGCACGAGAACAAAGAGTATTTTCCACGATGCATAGCACAGTTTAACAAACTAAAATGTGTACTGCTTTTTATTTAAAATACTCACAGCAAGCAACTTGTACTCTACAAAGGATGTATTTAAATCACAAACTATTTATTCAAATCACAGCAAACAAAGGGTATTTACATATCATGTATATTCATGTATTTACATATGTCCATCAAAAAAAATTCTTATGCACTTATTTACATGGAGAGCCTACATATAACACAAAAGCTATGCTATGTTAAATGTGGCATTATGGAATTATGGTCTAGTGAAAATGGATGCGATAGGCTATTTATTTATAAGTCATACAGACTTTTATTTTGTTGTGTCTTTTCTTACATTATGTGAATGACCTTTATCATGGCCACTACAGCTAGGTCCAGCTAAAATTTTAGCTTTTGGCAGATATTCAGCTAAATCTTTTTTCGTTGTTTAGCAAGAAAAGTAAATTTATGCTTATAAACTTCACAGACCGAAAAGGTCCCAACCCCACCTTCCACTTTAACACAGCCTTGAGGACTAGTTGACCTGTTCTTGCCCCTGGGTATTCATTGGACCAAATTCCCCAGGACTCTAGCCATGAAGTAGCCTTGAGCAGGCTCATGTATCTCAAGTATTAAACCCTGGTAGGGACCATCTAAACCAGGGGGCTCAAACTCGCGGCCCGTGGGCCAATTGCGGCCCGCAGGACGATAGTTTGTGGCTCCCGCCTTAATATGAAAGTTTAATGTTACTGCGGCCCGCGAGTTTGATATGTACATCACTTTACAGTGTTGTGGGTGGAGCTGAACAAACCTACGAACGAACAAACCTTTTTTAAAAGAAAAGTAGGAACTCAATGCAGCTGAATATAGAGTCTGCAGTCACATAGCGACACCATCGGCAATAACAGTCCCCGGTAAACCAGACCAGTTGTAGGGTCGCATTTTCCTGTAACAGCAGCACGGTGTCATTTCCGCTTCCTTTTCCTGTAACAGCAGCACAGTTACAAGAAAAGGGAAGCGGAAGTGACGTTCTCCGTGCGTCGACTAAATGCTTGATTGAAACTTCAAGGCAAGAGAAGCCATGTTCAGAAGAACAGTTCATGTTCTTCAATGTTCCATTC
>JAOUQZ010000039.1:8139605-8156786 GCA_028564935.1 Neosilurus hyrtlii
ACTGTTAATACAGACATTAGAATCTGAATACAGCAGATATAGAAGACTGAAGAAACCTCATATAGTCACTGACCAGAAAAATCTAATTATTATTATTAAGATTATTGTTTCGTTTATTTATTTATTTATTCCTGGTTGAATGATTTATTGTATTATTAATTCTTAATTTGTTTATTTATTTGTCCATCTTATTTTGTGTTAAAAAATAAAGACATTTGAGAAGATTGAAAATTTAAAAACAAAATGTTTTTTCAAACAAAAAAATTTTCTTGTGGAAAACCTGATGCGGCCCAGCCTCACCCAGACTCTGCCTCCAGTGGCCCCCGGGGAAATTGAGTTAGAGACCCCTGATCTAAACGTTCATGCTCTTGGCTTGTGCTAGTTTGCTCGGTTTTGGCTCAGTAGTGGAATCATGGGTAATGTAAGACAGTATGCAGGTTAAGTATGCAGAACAAATTGCTCTCAACAGGTACTTATTTTTGTGCTCTTTGGCATGTATGTTAATGTTACAGGTGTTGGACACTTGCCAAAAGCAGGAGGTTGCTCGCTCTTCCAACACAGTGCGATTCAGCTGCAGCACTACAGATGTACTATCCTGCATCATGCACATCATCAATAAGGGCTACATCCGTCGCAATGAGGACAACCCCCACATCGTGGAATTTCTGGTTGAAGACCCTTCCACTCCCCAGAAAAGCCAGGCACACTTCTTCAGCAAGCTGGACCTGAACAAGAGCATGGGCAGCACCAAAGCTGACACCAGGTGTGCTGATGACCCTAGACCACTTGAGCATGGGGAGAGTGAAGACATGCAATGACTTGGGTGATACTTGCTCTGCCCATTGGGGGCATAATAAACCCCGCCCCCCTCATTCTCAGGGCTGGTGTTTCATTTTTCAGTCTTAAGAGAGAAAAGATTCTTCCTAATGGGACAATCTTTCAGGGAAAGCTGGGCTTCCCTTGTGTTTTCCCCATGCTCTTTATCTTCTTCAGAATATACTGTTAAAGAGTACCATAGGTTTAGACTTTATTCCCGGAGATTTGATCTGTGCCACTGCAAATGGAGTGAGCTCCTCTTTTTGGTAGATAGGGAATGGTATTTTCAAATTTGTCAAAATGCTTTTGTTGAAATGCTCAAAGGCAGATAATAGTTTAAGATACCCAAAAATGTTTCTTTTTTTTTTTTTTTTTACCAAACTTAAGCCAGCTGTGCCTTGGATTTCATAAAATCTGTTATAAATAGAAGAACTAGATGAAAATGTGCTAAAACTGCCAGGCTGACAGTCAACTATATTTATTTACTGTTGCAGGGTTGTCTAACTAATACCTTTAAACTCAAGAATGATGAAGAAACTTGTGATAGCTGGAACTAAGAATGCTTTATGCTGTACTGTAACATGTGGTTCATATAGACTTGGTGATTTCAGTTCTGAGAGTTCAAAAGTCACATCCTAACTAGCAGTTACAAATGTAATACAGCAGTTAATTATGGAAGTCCAGAAAGGCCATGACTATGTTTTTTGAATTCAGGATAATTAACGATTACTTATCGATCTCCACGGAGCCCCAGATGAATAATTGTTTTTGCTTGTACTATACAGCAATATTAAATGCAAAACTAAATAAAAAACTTAATGGTTTATTTTTTAATATTTTAACCGTTACAGAGATGGGTCAAGTGAGCTCCACAAGCAGAGCATAAGTGCTGTGTACATAATGGTCAGATCCTTAGCTTTTTCATGCTGTTACCGTGTAGTATATACAAACAAAATAAGATCACATTATTTTCCCTTGTTGGTCAAAATTTATTATGCTCATACATATTATATTTTAGGGTGCATCCAAGGAAAAACAAGCTGGTGTGGGGTTGAATGGCTGGCATGGGGCCTTACAACCTAAAAGTTGTGGGTTTAATCTTGAGCTCATTGTCACAGTAATGTTTGACTACATTGTAAATTTCCTAATTGGGATCAATAAAATAGGGTGCCTTAGTCCTGTAAGGCTGTAACTCTAACATTGTACCAGCCAGTTTTTATTAAGATACTCCCTGATGTATGTATGTTTGTATCTATGTTAAACAGTTTTGAAATATGAGATACGTAATATCTTGAAAACAATTTTTATCTTGAAATCACAAGAATAAAGAAAAGATGCATAGTCTTTCTGGACTTTTGTTGTTAAAACTGTGTATTTTTTTGTCTCTGCTACTTAAACAAACCACAAAATTTACACATGGAGAAATTTAGGAGCAGGCAAGCCTATAAGTATGTTTAATTAATGTTAAGAAATAAAATTTAATACTCAGTTTCCATGTTTGTTGCTTTTTTATTCTTTTTAACACTTAATAAATTAATAATTTCCATTTTGAATCCATTCAAATCATCATTGCTATGATTACCAAAGTGAATATTATCACACTGATTATTTTACAGTGGCTCATCTGAAAGAAAAATACATCTTAGACAATTATGAATGCCACATAATGCAGAGCTCTGTTGAGAACCCAGTAGGCATTGATATGGGATATATAATGGTAAAAGAACAATTTGAACCCCTTAACAGACATAGTGACTTGCTTTGTGTATGTCTTCCCTGCAGCCTGGGTGGCCATATTATGGCCCCTCATCGGGTGGAGGACGGGGCATTGGAGACTATGCTCTTCTCCATGGGTCGCACCATGACCCAGGAGGAGGTGAAGCGTCTGATGCGGCGCACCATCCAGCAGATGGCCGACACACTCAGCCTGGAAGAGGAATCAGCTGAACACCTGCTCATGCATTGCAAGTGGAACATTGATTTGTTGATCCAGCGCTACACAGATGATCCAGAGGCACTGGTGCTGGCTGCTGGCCTCAAGATCCGCAACCCTCAGCCTCCTCCCAATCCCATAGGTCTTTGCCCTGTGTGCCTTGTGTCCCGGTCTGGGGAAAATGAATTGGAGTCAATGATGCTGTGCTGCAGGCACTATTGCTGCAGGGTAATTATCATGCTGCAGGTGTATGCTGAACTCTGCTTTGAGTTATGAAGCATGTGGTTAAGAAATAGGTCTATTTTTGAAAAATGAAGAACAAATGAGATAAAAGATAAGTAATCAATGGTGGCATTGCTTGAAGTCACCATTGTCTATAGGGCATGCTTTCAGGATGTGTGTTGGATTGTTCGTGTTTGTTCCCTGTGATGTAAAGTACTTTATTCTCTCAACTGACCTAAATGGGCTAAGTTGAATTAAAATATATATACACAGATCAGCCATAACATTAAAAACATGACCATGTCACATGAATAACATTGATTATCTTGTTACAGTAGCACATGCAAAGGAGTGGGATGTATCAGTCAGAAAGTGAAAATAAGCAAGCTAAAGTGCCCCATTGTTATGGTTAAATGACTGAGTATAATTCATCTGTAAAATGGCAGGTTTTGTGGGATGCAGTGGTCAGTACCTACCAGAGGTGGGCCAAGAATGACAACCAGTAAACTGGCAAGAATGTCATTGGTGCCCAAGGTTGATTGAAGACATGAGGATCAAAGGCTTGTATAACTTTTCTAATCCCACAAGTGTTACTGTAGCACAAACTGCTGAAATTGTTATTGCTGTTTATGATGGAAAGCTGTCAAAACACATTGCAACTCACTGTGTATGAGGCTGCCTAGCCGCAGACCAGTCAGGTGGTGTTAATGTTATGGCTGATCGGCTGTGGGGAAAAAATATAAGAATCCACTGCAAAATTTTCAGTTTTTGGGGTTTTACTATATATAGGTACGTGTTTGAGGAACATGAGCATATTTGTTTTATTCCATAATCTGATACTTCCACCAAATTCCACCATAAGAATTTCATTTAGCATTTAATTGCAGAAAATGACAACTGGTCAGAATAACGAAAACGATGCAGTGTTTTCAGAACATGAATAATGCATAGAAGTCAAGAAAATATTTCATTTTAACCAGCGTAATACTAATGGTAAAACTGGAATGGCCTGTGAGTATTCAGCTTCCTCTTGATTACATTCCAGAGGTTTTCAGTAGTGTTCACGTCTGGAGATTGGGCTGGCACTGACAGGGTCTTAATCGTATGGTCTTCAGTCAACACATTGATTAATCTAGTTGTGGAGCAATATCCTGCCAGAAAACCCAATCTTCAGAGATGGAGAACATTTTCAGAGCAGAAGCAAGTAAGTTTCTTTCAGGACAACCATGTACGTAGCCTGATTCTGGAATTGTGGATCATCATGTGAAGAGTTGTTTATGTCAAGTAGTAGGCATTTGTGACTACAGAGTTTCAGATTGGCAGAAGGTGAAAATGACTTTCCACTGATGAGCCTCAGGGCCAACACCTTCGAATATTACTCATTAACCATGGGATGATATCAAGTCACCTTTCACATAGAATGACAAATGGAAGCTGGAGTTAACTGCAAGCACAGTTCATAACCACTTCCTCTGGGCAGGATTTAAATCATGCATTATATCTAGAATAAAATGCCTTCATCAATGGGAAGCGAAAAATAGCCATGCTAATGTTTTGTAGAGGACTGGAGTAAGGTCATTATCTCTGGTGAGTTCGGTTTTTAGCTTTCCCATCATCTGGTCATTTAATGGTTAGACGGGGACCTGGAGAGGCCTACAAGCCACAGTGTCTCGCAACTATTGGGTGTTCTGGGGGTGCTTCGGCAAGGCAGGGTAATTTTTTCTTTATTAAGGATGCATGAATCAAACCATATACAAGGTTAACCTGAAAGAAGACTTGCTTCTTTCTGCTCTGACAGTGTTCCCTAACTTGGAGGGTTTTTCATCGGGACAAGCACAGCCAGGTAAATCAAGGTATGGATGAAAGACTGCAAGATTAGGATCCTGTCATGGCCAGCCCAATATCCTGTACTGAACCCCACTGAAAACCCCTGGAATGTAATCAAGAGGAAGATGGCTGGTCACAATGGTGATCTGCTTGAATTTTTGCCCAAGAATTGTTGTAAAGTTACTCAAGAGCAAGACGAAAGACTAGTGGAAAGCATGCCAAGACATGAAAGCTGTAATTATATACCTTGGTTATTCCATCAAATATTGAGTTCTGAACTCGTCCAGAGTTAAAACATTAGTATTATGTAGTTTCAAATTGTATATTATCTTGATTTTGTTATTCTTGGTTGGAATTCTGGTTATTTTTGACCAGTTGCAATTTCTGCAATTAAGTACGCTAAATTAATTTGGCAAAAGTGTCATTTTATGGAAAATGCAAACATCTTCCTCAGACACATACCTAATAGTGAACACCCAAAAAAATAGAAGTAGTCTCTTAATTTTTTCAAAATTTTGTATGTATATAAATCTGAATTACTGCATTGTAATACAATTTCCTATCCAACTTAGTCTTGCTGGCAGGAGTACCTGACTGCCCGGATTGAACAGAACCTGGTGATGAATTGCAACTGTCCTATCACATACTGTCCTGCTCAGCCCACTTCTAAGTTTTTCTACAGCATTCTGACTGATAAGGATACCATTGCAAAGGTTTTCTTTTTATTTACAGTTATTTGATGCCTAAATTGGAGATAGTATTTATCTCTGTTTCTTGGAATATTGTCTAGCCTATATGGGGATTCATTATTTAATTCATTTTCAAAGCTGCCTAATCTTAATTAGGGTCACGGGGAGGCTGGAGCCATCTCAGCCAACTGTGGGCAGGGGCGGAGAATACCTTAGACAGCTCGCCAAGCCATCGCATGCTCTTAATGAGGATATACTTTTAATACTTTTTTTAATAATCTTATTTTTGCTCCACTGTTAAGGAATCTGAAATATAGTCAGGAGTATCAGTACTTAAAAAGTGACACAATTTTTTGTAATTTTGCCTCTGGACCCATCAAAATGGATTTGAAATGAAAGTGAGCAAGATGGGATTGAAATGTTTTCAGCTTGGCTTAGTAGTCCCTTCATTGTCACATA
Organism: Neosilurus hyrtlii; assembly: GCA_028564935.1. Lineage (NCBI taxonomy): Eukaryota > Metazoa > Chordata > Actinopteri > Siluriformes > Plotosidae > Neosilurus > Neosilurus hyrtlii. The sequence continues at coordinate 8,145,552 of JAOUQZ010000039.1, forward strand.
TACAAAAGTAATTGGATGCTTCATGGCGTGGTGTGATATTTACAGACTGTTTAAGAAGATTAAAGGTCAGGAGCTGATGTCAGGTGTTGAATTTGCATTTGCCAGTTGTTCGTATTATAACTTTTAATACCAATCTACCTATGCAAGTGAAGGATGCCATCAGTGGGTTGAGAAAAATGTGGAAAAAAATTCAAGTAGTAATGTAATATAGAAGTAATGTGTTTTATAAAACACTTATCACAATATTTCTGTTGAATCCATTGAATTCAAACTGAGTCTACAGTTCAGATCAGTCAAATCTTCATTTGCAAATCCAATAGGGTGGTGTTTTGTGGTAAAATATGAGCCTGATTGTGTTGTATCTATTTTTGGTAGTATGAAAATGCACTTCTGCGGGGCTATGTTGAGTGCTGCTCCAACTTGACGTGGTGCACCAACCCTCAAGGCTGTGATCAGATTCTGTGCAAGGAGAACATTGGCAGCATGGGCACCTGCTCCAAATGCTGCTGGTCTTCCTGCTTCAGCTGCAACTTCCCTGAGGTAAGAATACAAATGAAATCATGGCTTCTTTATGACTTCAACAGCCTCTTTGTTTCTACTGAGGTTACCAACTGGTTGTTGCCATGAATTTATTCTCACAATATAATTCCTACTATCACTGGATCTAACACTGTCTCCAATATATGGGTGAGTCCACAATTATGGGCAAAATGGCATGACAATGAGGTCTTAATCACAAACAACACCCTAATTTAATTTTAGAGTTTCATGAACTTATCTTCGACCTACGTCACTGAGGTAGTAAACTCTGCTGAAGGTGGTTATCCTACATCTTTTTCACTTACTATGGGGAGCAAAAGTTATTGCTGTTTCCTGTTTTGTCAGGTTTAGTATACATAACTTTGACAGACAGGGTGGCATACATTAGTGAACATTTTAAACTTGAGTAATCTAGAAACGGAAAGGACATTTCAGTGTAAATCTGACCATTATGTGGCAATCATCTCAAGGTATATAAAACGTATCCAGTATTTAATAATACAGGTGAAACTCAAAAAATTTAAATATCGTGTAAAAGTTCATTTATTTCAGAATTTCAACTTAAGGTGAAAGTAATATATACAATCATTACATGCGAAGTGAGATATTTCACGCCTTTATTTGTTATTTTGATGATTATGGCTTACAGTTTATGAAAACCCCAAATCCAAAATCTCAGAAAATTTTAATATTACATGAAATAAATTAAAAAAAGGATTGTAAATACAGAAATGTCAGCCCTCTAAAAAGTATAATCATGCATATGTACTCAGTCCATAGTTTGGGCCCTTTTTCTTGAATTACTGCCTCAATGCGGCATGGCAGGGATGCTATCAGCCTGTGGTACTGCTTAGGTGTTATGGAAGACCAGGATGCTTTAATAGTGTTTATTATGCCTTCAGCTCTTCTGCATTGTTCAGTCGAATGTCTCATCTTTCTCTTGGCAATGCCCCATAGATTCTCTATGGGGTTCAGGTCAGGCGAGTTTGCTGACCAATCCAGCACAGTAATCCCATGGTCATTGAACCAGGTTTTGGTACTTTTGGCAGCGTGGTCAGGTGCCAAGTTGAAGTGCTGGAAAATGAAGTCAGCATCTCCATAAAGCAAGTCTGCAAAAGGAAGCATGAAGAGCTCTAAAATGTTTTGATTGTTGGCTGTGTTGACTCTGGACTTAATAAAGCACAATGAACCAACACCAGTAGATGACATGGCTCCCCAAAACAACACAGACTGTGGAAACTTCACACTGGACTTCAAGCATCCATTCTTCCTCCAGACTCTGGGACCTTGGTTTCCAACTGAGATGCAAAATTTGCTCTCATCAGAAAAAAGGACTGGACCATTGAGCAACAGACCAGTTCTTTTTTTCTTTAGCCCAGGTAAGATGCTTCTGACATTGTTTAATATTCAGGAGCGGCTTGACGAGGAATACGACATTTGAACCCCGTGTCCAAAAGCTCCCCCACACTTTTGAATGGCCTTTTCCTGACAGTCCACTCCAGGTTGTGGTCATCCCTGCTGCTTGTCCACCTTTTGCTTCCACACTTTTCCCTTCCACTTACCTTTCACTTAATGTGCATTGATACATTAAGTAACTCTGAGAACATCCAACTTCTTTTGTAATTACCTTTTGAGGCTTTCCCTCCTTTTGGAGGGTGTCAATGATAGTTGCAGTCTTCCCTATAATTGTGAATTCTACTGAACCAGACTGAGAGACCATTTAAAGGCTCAGGAACCCTTTGCAGGCTTTTTGGATTAATTAGCTTAATAGAGTGTGACACTTTGAGCCTACAATATTGAACCTTTTGACAATATTTTAATTTACTGAGATTTTGGATTTGGGGTTTTCATACGCCATAATCATCAAAATTATAAGAAATAAAGGCTTGAAATATTTCACTTTGCATCTTTTTATGTTGAATTTCTAAAATAAATAAACTTTTGCACAATATTCAAAGAGTTTTAGCTGTACATTAGGGGAAATAAAAAAAAAAGTTGCACACATTTAAGACAGAAATTGTCCACAATATATCACCCATATACGTTTTTATAATCACCAATCTTCTTTTACAAGGCTCACTATCCAGCCAGCTGCAGTCACATGTCCCAATGGATGGATGATGGAGGCTACTATGAGGGAATGAGCATGGAGGCCCAAAGTAAGCATTTGGCCAAACTAATCTCCAAGCGTTGCCCAAGCTGCCAGGCACAGATTGAGAAAAATGAAGGCTGCCTGCAGTGAGTATGCCCACACACAATGTTAATAAAGTACCCATAGTTGTGCTTGTATACTTTTAAAAGAATTCAATTATATTGTGTATTTTATTTATTTTATGAAATAGAGCTTATGCTGTTAGTCAGAGCAACTGTTTTTCACAAAAGTTCATTTTGTGTGTGTGTGTGTGTGTGTGTGTGTGTGCTTGCCTACTTCATATTGTGACCAGAACGCATTTTTAATTAACAAAGTTGTGACATTTTGTTAGGACAAGGGAAAAGAATGTATTATGTCACTGAGCGTCCCAACAAAAATGGGTGTGTGTGTGCATTTGTGTGGTAAGTTGTCAAGTTTGTGAGGTAGTATTAGAGGATTAAAGGAAACGGGAACACACTGCTGTGATTCTCTATTTAGTTGCATTTTTTTCGATATTGGAAATAAACAAATGGACATGGTTTGATAGTCATCAATTTTCATACTGTGAAACCAGTGTGAATCCCACTTTTAATCTTTTGTGCTTTCCAAGATTCCTTTTTGTTCTCTGTGATTGTAAACATAATTTTTTTATTTGCCATGCCTCTGGATCATGAATGAGTAGGAGAACAGTTGTTCCTATTAAAGTGGCCTGTGTGTATGTATTTAAAACTTAAGATAAATTTGTGTGTTCTGGTAGTATGACTTGTGCCAAATGTAACCATGGATTTTGCTGGAGGTGTCTTAAGCCTTGGAAACCTACACATAAAGATTACTACAACTGTTCCGCCATGGTGAGTTCTGTACCTGGCAAAGATTTTTCACAATGTGCTTAAAATAATCTCATACACATGTAGCTTGGTTGTATCCTTAATCATTGTTTTTATACTTTCTTAAGTCATAATGCACTGCCTCTGCATAAAAAAGTGGCCTTTGATATTGTAGTTACTTCTTGATTGTCAGCAATTACTTTAACCATAATTGATGCAGTGAGTAGCTTTTAATTTCTTAAAAAACATGTCAGAAGACATTCTGTGGTTATGGAAATAAGTAAGACAGGAAGTGCATAAAACAATATACCGTGGAGTGGCCACTGTACAAGTCCCTGGTGGCAGTATTACGAGTTGGGGTTGCTTTGGGCAATACTGGTCCTGATAACCTGAATGTACTGAACAACCAGGTTATCCCATCAGTGGTGTTTTTTTTCTTTCTTTATGGCAAGAAATATTCCATGATGAAAATGCCAGGGTTCATCATGCTCAACATTTTAGTAAATCTGGGAGCATGAGGAATTGTTTTCACATGCAAATTCTCCTTCACAAAATCCTTAACCCCATTGAAAGTTTTTGGGACATGCTTTATGGAATGGCATAACTCCTCCATTGTTAATACTAGATTTCTGCAAATAAATAGTGCAATTCTGGATGGAAATAAATGTTGTGACCTTGAATAAGTTTGTTGAAACCATTTCACCACAGATGGGCTTTATGATCAGAAGCGGTCAAACAAAATTTAATATTCTGCAACTTTTTTGTCCAGGTACTGTACAATGTGGGTTATCTGAAACTGTCATGTTGTTTGTAATGCATCTGTTATTACAGGTCAGCAAAGCTGCAAGGCAGGAGAAAAAATTCCAGGACTATAATGAGAGGTGTACTTTCCATAACCAGGCTAAGGTTGGGATTTATGGATCATTATGTCTTTTTCTGCAATGCTGCTTTAAATACCAATAGTGCTTGCATTTGACTCTGTTAATGACCCTGTTTAGGAGTTTGCAATCAGTCTGGAAAGCAAAGTGTCTTCCATCAATGAAGCCTTGCAGATGAAATCTTTGACGTTTGTTATTGATGCATGCAAAATCCTTGCCCAAAGTCGCAAGGTGAGCTCTTTAAACCTATTTTGTAATTATTTTATTTTATTTTTATAAAACTTGTGAAAACAAAAATGCAAGAACATGCCGTGCGATTTCAATTTGACAGGATACATTGGTAAATTGCACCCTACAAAGCGATAATGAAAGCAAAACATGATCAGAAAAGTAAAGTCATGAGGTACTTCCTGTTCTGGTGCAATTCTGATTTGTAGAATACACATTTTTCTGCCCAGGTGTTGGCCTACTCATGTGTGTACAGCTATTACAATCAGGACACAGAAAAAATGGATGTCATGGAACAACAGACTGAAGCCTTGGACCTTCACACCAATGCCCTGCAGATCTTGCTTGGTTTGTGTTGAAAAAAAAAACTGCCACTATTGTCATTCTAATTAGTACAAACACTTGACTGTAAATATAAATTAATGATGAAAATTATCATTTAAACCTTTTAACTGACAGTACTTTTTGCCTTCTACAGAAGAGACGCTGTTGCAGTGCACAGATCTGGCATCCTGTGTGCGATTGCTGAAGCCAGAGCACCTTAATACTGGCCTGGAGCTTATTCGCCGCATCCAGCAACGTTTGGTGGCAATTCTGCAGCACTCTACCCAGGTATACATTCTTTCGTTCCAGTTTGAGGAGGCTAATAATACTAAAATACTAGAAAAGCAACAACATTTGGAATGAAAGTATTTAATGTAGAACTGATTTTTTTTATGTATTTTTAAGATTGTCATTATTGAAGTTTTCTCCTAAGAAACTTATCAGTTTGCTAGTTTGTATGGGTTTAAGCTGACAAGGGGCAAAGCCTGAAAAGCATAATAATTAATTAAATATCCACAAGCATAATCCACTTCAAATTATGATTTTTAATCCAGAGAACAGACCAATCAAATTGTGCTGTTGCTGTGTAATGTACACTAATGAGGTAACATTTGAACAAAATAATAAAAATGCTATATTTCTCACAAACCAATGGATGAGGATATAAAAGAACAGTTATTCCACTCACTCTAATTGTACATGGATTTATGCATCAGATCTCTTTATTGTAATGTAGTAATAATTAATGATTTATTATACAGTGGCTTTCAAAAGTATTTACTCCCTTGGAATATTACAACCTGAAATTAAAATGCATATTTGATTGGTTTTTATCAGTCGATTTACACAATGTGCTCACAATCTTGAAGATGCAAAATATTTGTTATTGTGAGGCACAAAAGAAGTAGTTAAAAAAATTACTTTTCTATTTATTCACTAAACATGCCATTTGGTGGCCCCTAAACGTCTAATTTTTCTGTCTACTCTTCCATAAAGCCCAGCTCTGTGGAGTGTACAGCTTAGAGTGGTTCCATGAATGGATACAGCAGAGTATCCATCCATACAGTGGAGGTTTTCAGCTTCTTGAGGGTTACCCATAATCTCTCTAAATGATGCGCTCCTTGCCTAGTCTATACATTTTGGTAGATGGGCCTCTCTAGGTAGATTTGTTGTGATGCCACATTCGTTTCGTAGGATTATCAAAGTTTCAAAAAAAACTTTTCCTCCTAACCAAACCCTAGTTTGTACTTCTCAACAATGTTGTCCCTGACCTGTTTGATGAGCTCCTTGGTCTTCATGGCGTCACTTGCTTGATCAGTACTTTTTTGTTTGTTTGCCTCATTTCAGTTGACAAAGTTGGATTATTTTTTGTGAATTAAAAAAAAATCCATTAAGATTCCAGGTTGTAAGCCATGGGGGCCAATGAATCCTTTTGCAAGCCACTGTATACTACACAGGAGGGGCATGGTCTGATTTGGTCTGGAATCTTCTGCTTAAAAAAGCTTTAATCGATTATCAGTGATTAGTAGTTAAAGTGGATATAAAAAGTCTACACACCCCTGTTCAAATGCCAGGTTTTTGTGATGTAAAAAAAAAACATCTCATCTTTTTCCACTATTAATGTGACCTATAACCTGTAAAACTCAATTAAAAAACAAACTGAAACCTTTTAAGGGGAAAAATAAGAAATAAAAAACATACAATAACCTGGTTATATAAATATGCAAACCCTTTAACCAATACTTTGTTGCAGTACCTTTGTCGATAATTATAGCATTCAGTATTTTTGGGTAGGAGTCCATCAGCGTGGCACTATTTGCCCACTCTGTGCAAAAACGCTCCAAATCTGTCAGATTGTGAGGGCATCTCTTATGCACACTGACTGGTATTTAGAACTGTTCATAATTCTCTCCACCTTGAGTAAGGCCCCAGTCTCAACTGAAGAAAAAGAGCTTCAAAGCATGATGCTGCCACCAACATGCCATAAATTCCTGCAGCTCTTTCAGTGATGCTGTCGGCCTCTTGGCAGCCTCCCTGACCAGTTTTCTTCTCGTCTTTTCATCAGTTTTGGACTGGTGTCCAGTTCTTGGTACTGTCACTGTTGTGCCATATTTTCTCCGCTTGCTGATGACTGCCTTCTCTGTGTTCTGTGGTATATTTACTGCCTTAGAAACTATTTTGTACTCTTCTGACTGATATCTTTGAACAATGAGATCCCACTGATGCTTTGGAAGCTCTCTGCGGACCATGGCCTGTGCTGAATGATGTGACCACAAAAATGTCAGGAAAAGCCTACTAGAACAGCTGGGGTTAATCAGAGACACTTTAAATGGTGGCAGGTGTGTGCTGACTCCAATTAAACAGGTGTTTGAATGTGATTGGTTGACTGTGAACACTGACACATCCCCAGTTATAACAGTGTGCACACCTGTGCAACCACATTATCTCAGTTGTTTATTTTTACTTACCCTCCCTTAAAGATTTCTGTTTGTTTTTCAATTGAGTTGTACAGGGTATAGTTCACACCAATGGTGGAAAAGGTCTTGAAATTATTTACATTGGTCTCAATTTTTACATCACAAAAAGCTAGCATTTGAACAGGGGTGGGTAGACTTTTAATATCCATTGTACGTATCCTTCTTTTTGTTTATAGATATCACCTATCGGTACATGTATTTACAATTATGTTAATGATCAACTTATTTATTTATTATTTTGATTAAAGTTAGTTAATTTATTTTAATTTCATTTATTTTTTTTTGTAGGACTTCCGTGTAGGATATCAGTCTAAGACTGGGGCAGATCAGGAGTCTGCACAAGCCTTAAATGTTGCTAACAACACTGAAAAGAGCAAAGAGTGAGTTGCACAAAAATAGTAATATCAGTTCTCATAAATTTGCATGCTCTGATTTGCTAGGATAAAAAATAAATAACTAACAAGAACTACAGGGAGAATAATGCAAGTTAGGTTTTTTAATGTAATGCTGAGAAGGCATTGATTTATTTGTCCATGAAAGTACAACTGAGATGTGCCATCAGTAATTCCAATCACAGGTCTGTGTTAATTCAATGATTCTACCATACGATCATTTGTTCTGTAACAGCTCATATAAATGAGATTCTGTACCTTGTGCTGTACATAAGCTAGGGACTAAAATACACATTACTTAACAAAGAAAAATGTCTACACAATACTTATGGCATCAAAGATAGAAATTTGTGATGAACATTTATTTTGCTATATATAATAATAACTGTTCTGACTTTTTTTTATTAAATGGACTTAGTAAATGGTGTTGTTCTGTCTTTAAATGGTGGAAACATAATACAAATTTACTGCTAAATTACAAGTCAGTATTACATGTAATCACTCTTCAAAGAGTCATTTACAGGCTCACTAAATACACTGGAAAAAGCAGCACTTTGCTGTTAGGAAGGAATGCCAATAAATGCCAAAGAATTTTAAACTTTCTGTGAGATGAAATGCACTTATCTAACCAGTGATGCATTTTAAAGAGTAAAACAGTTGACCTCTTTTCAGGACCAAATCAGATAGAGGCTCTGAGACTGCAGACTCTGACAACAATAACTACAATGAAGATGGGGGTGACGAGGCTGAAGAGGACGATGAGTATGATGATGAGTACGTCCCAGAATGGCACGAAGACTATGATGAGGAGGAGATTGATGAGGACGACTTTTTCTCTGATGATGATGAATCCGAGAACCTAGATAGGGACTTTGTTCCTTACGACTGAATTAATCGTTAATGACCAGTCACTGTGCCTAGGAAGGAAGAGAGTATGTAAATTAATGTATCAGTGTTAGTTCTGAAGGTCTCCCTGTGTTGTAGAGATCAATGTTTTCCATCATGTAACATTCATATTCAGTAACTGGAGAGAGCAGAAAAGTGTGCAGTGCAGCAGGACCCTTGTGATAGAAAACACTGGTCTAAAATCTGTAAGCAATCACTTGCAACATCATACATATTGGTGAATGAAGATGCACTTAAAGTAAAAAAGAACTTTAAATTGTTTAAATTTAATCTTTAATTTCATTCTGGCTTCTTAGCTAGCTACGCCTCTATCAAACTACCTTCTTCTTACTCTTATGTTTGCTCATTTTTATGTAGAAAAAGGTTATTGCACGTATAATATATGCTATTTTTTTCTGACATCATAAAGAAGAAAAGCTTACCATTTTTGATATAGCAAAAAAAAATAAATGCCAAAACATAGGCAATTACACACATTGCTGGACAGAAGTCCTCTCTTGTTAACAACCTGAGCTGCTTTTTCATTTACTCACAGTGATAAAGAAGGGGAGATATTAAATAGGCCTATATAAAATATCCAAATATCAAAAAAAGTCTTCAGAAAGCAGTATGTATTTATGACCTTTTAAATAAAAAATGTTTGCCTTGATTTATTTTATGGATTCAGTTGAATGCTTTACTTTATTTCTAAGTAGTTACTGGTTCATCATTGCACTGATGGGTAAATATGAAACATCTTGCTATAGTTCACTATTATTTGAAGAAAGTTTTGTTTGGAGGAATTTTTATTTGAGTTCAAGTTTAAATGCAGACATCTGAAATCCTGGTTTAACAATATTGTGGCAATAAATATCTAAACGTATCATTACAAAGGATTGTATTATTTGCTGTGCAACCTTTATTTTGCTGGTTTTCTCAATAAAATAAGAATACAGACAATTTAAAAACAGGTTTCAGATGTATAAAAATACAGGGATGATAAACATCTTACCCACAACAGGTTGTAGGCTACTTCTTTATACAAAAATATATTGTTCTCCTCATTTAATGTTCTCTCTTAGACCTGTGCAACTTAAGATGATTAAATAAAATACTTTTCTTCAGTTGTTTGTTCAGCTTTGAAGTGATTCTTATTGTTATACACTTAATGCTTATGTCACCAAAGTATGCACTGAGGGCATGCACAAATTAGGCACCATTAGGGACAGTGCAAATTTTTTTAGTGTGCATAAAGGACTCCTCACTGTCTCCCACACTGCAAAATTATTATATAGCACAAAACTTTAGTCAGGCTGTTTCTAAACCCTTAAAGGCTCCAAACAGCATCACAGCCTCCCATTTCTAATGAATAAATTGTAGTAAATATTTTGCACAGGCACACACAAACAACTCCACTCTCAATGCACACGTAGAGGGTAACTGACATTGCCAAAGTAAATTGCTGTTACTTCACAGCCACCTTGAGCTGTAAAAAAGTTATTTTACCAAAATATTAATATTTTCCAGGATTTTCTTTGAGAGTATTTGTCAAAGATCTTAGTAGTGTTATTGACTTAAACATTGCTATATGTTTATAAGCTACCTCATCATCACTTGACTTGTGTGCCATGTTTGATTCTGCTATACTTTTATATGAATGTTTAGCTTTATATTTACACCTATGGTTCTCCTTGTAGTGATGAGCGATCACTGATTTAAAAATGTGAAGTTCGATATGCAAATGGTGTAAGCAGGTGATCTTAAATAATGAAATGCTGAACTTGTGTGAAGTGAATGTAATTCCCTATTGAACTGCTGTTCATGTTTCCTCATGGTGAGGTGCCTTGCAGGATCATAACATTTTTATTAGGGTCAGTTTCTTTTGTGGAAACACATACACGCTGCATGACTTTAGTTGACATAGAGGATGTGTGAAATACGGTTCCACACATGGAAAAATGGTGAAAAATTATCTCCCTTTTTCAAAGTGTTTCGTGGGGACTAGTTTCAAGTATTTTGTGATTTCCAAGATGTAGTTGGTTCAGAATTTTTTTCTGAAAAAAAAAAATGACACTGGTTATTGATGTAACCTTGATCACGTTTAAACAATGTCAGTGCAGAGGAGTACATACAATTTTGGACAAATTTGTATTTGGACAATACAAATTAGGTTTGGTGATGAAGTATTTTTCCATGATAATGCCACAGACCCACAGTGTTTTCTTCAGAAAAAAACCCAGGAAATCATTTACATGGCTACTATATAGTCTGGATCTCAACCTAAATGAAAATCTATGGGTGAAATTTAAAAAGAATTGTCAATCATAAGGTTTTATTCCACAAATCTGATTAGTGGACTTGTATTCAAGAAATTAGCCTGATATCCATGCCCTAAATCACTCAGCCAGGCATAAAGAATAAGCAAGGTTTATTTTTATTTTTTTTTTAGGTTTTCATTTTTGTATTAATTAATGTAATGTTTGTGAGGTTTTTTTTGTTTGTTTTTTTTTTATTTTTGTTTTTTTTTTTTTTTTTGCTTCACTTGAAAAAAAA
>JAOUQZ010000039.1:8172075-8193543 GCA_028564935.1 Neosilurus hyrtlii
CATGCACCCTGTCACTGTTCAGTGCGCCGCAGCTCTGTGTTGGGCTGCGACCCAAACCGTGTAGTACAGATGAAGTCGCACCATAAGTGAAGTGTCACGTGTGTTAGTACTTAGTATGGCAGGATGAGCTCTTTTTGTAAGATCATAGAGGTTGTGGTCCCACAGTGCCCCCTGCCCCCTGTATCCTGCCTCCTGTTGAACGGTGCATGGAATCAGGGGAGAGGGTAAAATGTGTGGTTTCTGAGAACTTGTATTTTGAGCATGTATGTTAAAAACATTTCAAGGATGTATTGCAATTTGATGCAGTCTTACTGCTACTCTGTCTTCCACACTCTTTCCTTCCTACAGCGATATACCCCATCACCCCCCCACGGTGGTCTCCCCACTGACCATAGTCTTGTTATAACTGTGGGCAACGAGTTGACGGGTTTATCCCAGGATGCGGTAGCAGAGCTTCCCTATGCCAGGTATAGTATTCTCTTTTTTATTATGTGATCACTTCAGTTCCCTTCTGCTCGTTGTTTTCAGGTCAGTCATGACTTTGCTGGATCCACCGTTAAAACAGTTGAACATCACTGATGATTTTAAACAGCGGCCTGGAATGTGTGTAAGTTTGGTCTATCTGGTATAGCATCGGAATGTCTGCATCAGCACCAACAATACCACTGTTGCCCAAACTGCTGCCGGACACTTTCGACCCATGTATGTGTGAACCGTGACGTCTAGTTTCGTGATGCTGGAGCTCTTGTCTGTTCTCATGAAACTGAATGAAGTGTTATTTATCATAGTTACATGTTCGGTAAAGGACCACAGGAGATGGTCTTTAATACTTCAGCAGTCAGTGTACACCCCCACCCCCCACCCCCATTCCATAATCAGGTCATAAATATAAGGGACAGCTGACAAGTTTTGGGTAATCAACTGGGAAGATAAAGTTTCATATCTGTATGAAATGTCTGAAAATATTCATTAAACACTGTTAGTGGTTGAGTCTGGTACACATGATTTTACCATCTTGACTGTCATGCTTCTGTGCTACTCCTGTTTGGAGTTCTCATCTTAGAAGCCCCTCACGCCTGCTGATGATGATCTAAATGTACACGCAGAAACTGTGATGATATAAAAGCTCCTTTGCAGAAATTATTTAGGATTACGCTCATGATTACAGTTATTAGATAAGCATCTAGACTTCATGTTAAGGCAGCATTTAAAAAAAAAAAAATCCCGGTTTCTCATCAGAACCTTTTAAAAACCCAAAGGAGGCATGTGTGTTATTTATTTATTTTTTTGATCGTAAAGTGAGGTGACTGTCTGAGTGGTACTAATGAGAGACCAGGAATTGCTATTTTATTTATTTATGTTTATTTTTTTATTTAGCCTATATTTGCTGAGGGTAAAGTCATTTTTAAGGAATACAGCACATTTTGCCATAAAGCAAAGGTTCAAGAATTTTATTTGTCACATGCACACTTATACATGTACAACCTGCAGTGAAATGTTATTCTGAATCACTCCTCAGACTGTGCGTATATTTAACAAAAATTAGGAAGGAACTAAAGCTAGAGTAGCCATATATATATATATATACACACACACACACACACACACACACAGAGAATTGTGGAAAAATTGGGTATTTTTGTGCATTCTGTATTTTTGTAACAATTTTGGATTTATGAATATTTAATCTCAACTTTAACAATACTGAGAGATGCAAGTAATATAGCTGAATAAATGAAACTGAATAAAAGATGTTTCAGGATCTTCTGTAAAATGAAATTCTACAGAAAGTTAGGACACCCAACCCCCTAATAGCTAGTGTTACCCCCTTTGGCTTAAATAACTGCAGTGAGACGCTTCTTGTAGCCATCCTCCTCTCCATCTAGTCTCTATCTGATAAGTTTGCCCCACTCGTGAATGCAGAATCGTTTCATCTGTGAGATGTTTGAGGGATTTCTTGCATGTACAGCCTGTTTCATGTCACCCCACAGCATCTCAGTGGGATTAAGATCTGGGCTCTGACTCGGCCATTCATGGATTCTCCATTTCTTAGTATTCAGCCAGTCCTTGGTGGATTTACTGGTATGTTTTGGGTCTTTGTCATGCTGCAGGGTCCAGTTCCGCTCCAGCTTTAATTTTCTTACAGATGGTCTCACATGTTGCTCAAACACCCTCTGATACACGGTGGAATTCATGGTGGATCCTGTGATGGTGAGCTGTCCAGATCCTGCTGCAGCAAAGCAGCCCCAAACCATGAGACTCCCACCTCCACACTTCACAGTTGGTATGAGGTTCTTTTCCTGGAACGCTGTATTTGGTTTACGCTAAACACGTCCTCTGTTCTGGTGTCCAAATAATTCAATTTTGGACTCATCTGTCCATTGAATATTATTCCAGAAGCTCTGGTCTTTGTCTACTCTCTCTCTGGCAAACTTCAGTCTGGCCTTGATGAGCCCCGAGGTGCTTCATGCTGTTCACCTTCTCCACTGGAGCGCCACCGATGGAGAGAGAAGAGTAGGACTGCTGCTGTTTCCTGCTGAAGTCCACCCCCATCTCCTTGGTTTTGCTGATGTTCAGCTGGAGGTGATTATCCTGACACCATCTTTTTCCAGGATTTCCACCTCTTTCCTATAGGCTGTCTTATTGATGGAGATGAAGCCGAGCACTACTGGGTCATCAGCAAACTTTATAATGGAGTTGGAGCTATGAGTGGACACCCAGTCGAAGGTGTAGAAAGTGTACAGCAGGGGGCTCAACACATCCTTTTCCATCCACTCCAGTGTTGAGGGTGATGGCACTGGACACCCAAAGGCCCAACCTAACCACTTGGGGCCTGTCCATGAGAAAGTCCAGCACCCATCTACACAGCTGGGTGTTTAGTCCCAAGTCCCTCAGCTTGTTGAACAGTCTGAGTGGGATCACAGTGTTGAAAGCTGAACTACACAGGGCAGTAGTCATTCAGGCTGGAGGGCTTGTTGTGCTTCGGCACCAGGACAATGGTGGATCTCTTAAAGCACGCAGGCACAATGAAGTCAGCCAGAGACTCGTTGATGTTTGTGAAGACACCAGTCAGCTGGTCCACGTAGTTCCTCAGGACACACCCCGAGATGCCTTCGGGACTGGCAGATTTTCTAGTGCTCACGCGTTTCAGAACCTCCCGCACCAACACGGTCACCTAACAGTAATGCTAACATTGGCGGCGCTGGCCTCGAACTGGGTGTAGGAGTAGTTCAGTTGGTCAGCAAGCTCAGGGTCGGCTCTCAGAGGAGCGGTGTTTTTACCCCTGTAGTTCGTGATGGTGCACAGACCATGCTCTAAGCGGCGGGAGTCTCCGAGATGGAAGTGAGACTCCACCTGCTCCCAGTATCGACACTTGGCCTCCCTTACGGCACGCAGCACTGCGTAGCATGTGTTCTTATACTGACTCATGTCGGCACTTCTCAGTCCCTCACGGTAGGCTGCTGTACAGGTATTGAACGCCTCACTGACAGACTGGTCGACCCACAGTTTCTGGTTGGGGAATGTCCTGATGGTGACCTGAGGGAATGATCTGGTCTGCCACTGTGCTAATGGCTACATCCGCAAACTCACTCACATCGGCTGAGCTGCGCTGGAACACATACCAGTCCACGTCATCAAGCGCATCCTGCAGCTCGGCTTCTAATTTGGCGGACCAGCGCTTCACTGCCTTTGTTGCTGGAAGTTCCCGGGTGAGCTTTTGTTTATACTTTGGGATGAGAAAGATGGCCTCGTGTTCAAACCCGGCTGCAGCACTGCATTCTACCCCTGCTTGAACTGAGTGTAGCAGTGACTTAGCATGCTGTTCCCTCTTGTTGGGCTGGTCACATGTTGGTAAAGGTTGGGCATGACCTGCCTGAGCTGAGCCCTGTTGAACCCAGATGTTTCTGCTGAGAGTCACTGAGCATATCATGTAGTGAAGCCAGAGTTGTGCCTGTGTCCACCTGGGGTGAGATGTAGACGGCCGTGGCGATGAAAGGCGTGAGCTCGTGGGGCAGGTAGAATGGCCGGCATATGAGGAGGTGCTCCAGGTGAGGAGAGCAGGAGCTGGAGAGAGTCATGTTTCTTGGGTCGCACTATCTGTTGTTGGTCATGAAGCAGACCACTCCATTTTTGGATTTCCCACACTCAGCAGTTCTGTCCGCACGGAACAAGGAGAAAGACTCCGTCTAAAAACTGGTGAGTGAGCTGGAGTTCGGAGTTTAACAGAGTTTCTTGTCGTAGGTAGTGAAAGCATGTTTGTGTGAAACACTCAAAGAAAAAAAACTAATATAAATACACAGTCTGTGCGACGTGAACAGGAAGGCGTCCAACCTTGGCCTTGCCATCTTCAAATGGAATGATTATCAAATCTTTGGGAAAGGCATATCAATTCAGTGACATGGCTAGCCAACACTTTGGATCTCAATACAATTTGAAATTGAAATTGAGAAGGGTCCATCCTGTAAAGGTGATGTGTCCACTGCTATAAAAGTTGTAGCAAGCTTATAGAATATTGTTTTTATTAGTGAACTCATTGATTTTAGTCCTGAGAAGGAGTAAAAAAGTACTAACTACAAGTTTGCTTTGTTTTTTGTTGTGCCGTTGTGAGTTTGCAGTAGTATTTCAGTCTCATTTCAGTCACTACTCTTCAGCCCAACAAAATTCAAAAGTCCCATTTTCTTCCACTCCATGTCATCCTTTTGTTATTCAAGTTGAAAGGCTATTTAACAAACATAGAAAAGTATTTTGGACATTCTTTACATGACTTGTGGGCAAAAACGAAAAAATTTCGTTTCAAAGCATGACAACATCGCCGCGGGCTTGCTCATTAGGGATGTGTAGGGGTTGTAGAGAAAATGTTTAGATTCCTCCTTAATTTAATTTACTGTGTAAAGCTGCTTTGTGACAATGTCAATTGTAAAAAGCGCTATACAAATAAAACTGACTTGACTTGACAACTCCTTTAATCTTGAAAAAAAACATGCTATTATTTAAAATAATTACATTTAAATTGGTTGGGGTGTGTTTCACAAAGCCAAAATGTTTATCTAATAAACTTCATTGTTCTGTTTTACGTATGTTATTTTATTTCATATGAAGTAAAAAGGCCAGAATGGACATTCTCCAAGTGTGTTGATTTCAGAATTTGCCAGGGGTAGTAGTTGATACAATACTGCCTGAATCTATAAACTTCTTATTAGTCATGTAACAATCGATAAACTATCAATTAATCGCTCGACTGGACCCATGACAACTAATATAATCTTAAACTTACTGACAATTTGCAATCATTATTCCTGTAGATTTGGTGAGATTCTGTCTGATTTTCTGTCATTTTTCACTTATTTTCTGCTCAGGACCCTGCAATCCCCTTGTATTTGTCACAGCGTCATTTTGGTTTAAACGAGCGTGGTGGTGTGACGTTAATAAAGGAAACCGCTTGTAAAATCTCCAAACTCACAATAGATATTGTTGTCTATTTGCTGCTCTCCCTCCTCCTCCCAAGCAACCACATGTGGCGTATTGTGTGTATTTATTTATTTTTATTGGTTGATGCTGGGAAGGGGTGTGTCATGTTTGTTGTTTTTTTTTTTCCCCCACTTTCTGCTTCTGTGCTACTAAGCATATCCCAATTTTACTGCATCACACGTGCACCAAAAGTGATGAGAAAATTCAAGGGGAAAAATGGCGTAAATTGTTTATCATAAGTTTAATTTTACTTGGCCTATCAACACCATTTAAAACTGGTATATAGTTTGAAGTCTGCACTTCTGACACAAGTTGAAACAGAGACTCGGTGTGACTGCGTTTTCCTGCTGCGTTATCTTAAATTGGTCATGTGATTTGGACGTGCCGGCGCCCCCAGCGTCTCTAGAAGGTTAGATTTTTATTTTGTTTTGCTCGGTATTGCACGATTATCGCTTGTACATAGATGTTCGATGCTCGAGTGCAGTATCGACAGCCGATTCTAAAAAATAGTGGGTGGGTGGTTGGTCAAACAAGTATTTTTGTGTTTCTCTTCCCATTACAGCTTTGAAAATACAAGTGCCCAATGGACCATGCTTGCTAGCTCAAGCTTTTACAATAACCCTCTAGTAAAATGTCATGAACCACTGCTTTGCAAGTCAGTAATCTTAAAGAAGCAACTGAGTGAAAAGTCTAATTGCTTTTTTTCTCTCTTTCAGGGATTATTCTCCCCGTCGGTCAAGCTATGAGGGCCATGACAAGCGTAGTTCAAGAAGGCGCAGTCATAGCCGGGGTAGGAACAGAGGTCAGAGCCGCAGTCCAGACAGAAGTCATGGTAGAAGTTGTCCTCGCAGCAGGAGCAGGGCACTGAGCCGAGGACGTAGCAGACCACGCAGTAGGAGTAGGAGCAGGGGAAGGAGTAGGGCCAGGAGCAAGAGTAGACCCCACAGTAGAAGCCGCAGCAGGGGGAGGAGCCGCAGCAGGGGGAGGAGCCGCAGCAGGGGGAGGAGCCGCAGCAGGGGAAGGAGCCGCAGCAGGGGAAGGAGCCACAGCAGGGGAAGGAGCCACAGCAGGGGAAGGAGCCGGAGCCACAGTGGCAGCAGCAGCAACAGCAGAAACAGCAAGACGGATGAGGAAGGCTTTAAAGAGCTTGAGAGGGCCCGTCGACGTAAAGAACTGGAGGACATGCTGACGATGCCCACAAAATCCATCTTGAAAAAGAGAGTTGACTCCTCTGAAACGGATTCTCCCATAATAGGATTGGTAAGTATGAGTTGATACAAAGGGGATGATTTTTGCTACATTTGTAACAAGTTAGATGTGGATATTTAATTTTTTCCTTTTTTCATTTTAAATGTCTAATAACAATCAAAGACAGAGTTTTAATAAAAACTTTTATTCAATGGTTTTAGAGTACCGACTCTCCAATTGGGAATTCAGGCAGTGGTCTTTCAAAGGATGCTGAACAGTTACTGTGTGCAGTGACTAAAAACATGGACCCTGACGTACTGACATCAGTGCTGGCTCAAAGTTCTAATGCCAGTGCACTTGAAGAGCTCATAAGCAAACTGCAACCTGTCAAAGAAAGTGAGCATGGGTTCCCTCTCCCACATGAAATTAGCAACCAGGAGAATTCAGACCTCACCCAGCTTCTTGGTTTGGTGGCAGAGGCAGTTGCCCAACCATCAGACAAAAAGAAAAGCTGTACAGATATTGAAGATGAAGAAAAGTTTCTGTATGGGGATGAAGAAGAGGAAGACAAATTTCCAGGAAAAGAAGTGCCTAAGTCTGGACAGTGCAGCTTATTGGATGTCTATGAGAATAGCGGACCTGATGTGTTTTTTCATGAACCAAAACCTGGAGTAGTACATGATCTCCATAAGAAGGAATATGGACATTCTTTTAGTCATGGGCATCCTGAAGAAGTTGAAAGTCAAATAACAAAACAGAGCAAATATCAGGAGAAGCACTATTCTCCAACCTCACTTCGGCAGCATCTTGATGAGCCACCACAGAGTAATGCGCCAGTAACTGGGTCTCATGATGCCCTAATTAGGGCAGAAGTGGAGGAATATGAGAAGATACAAGACCTCCTCAAGACTATTGGCCTTGACCTGGGCGTCTCAGAAATCAGCAAGATGGCTTCCAGGACTCAAGAGCGCCTTCAAGGTAAGAATCCTGCCAAGTCGTCTGTCAAAAGGCGCCAGTCAGACAGGAGCCACCGGAGCCACAGGAGCCACAGTAGGAGTTCCAGTAGCAAAAGCAGGAGTAAGAGTAGGAGTACCAGCAGGAGAAGCAGCTGCAGCAGGAGAAACAGTCGCAGTCAGAGCAGAAGCTATGGGCACACTACAGGTCATGGCAGGAAGAAGTCTGTTCCTCTTGAGAGGCATTCCTCACAGTCAGACAGTCAGAGTCAGAGGGAGCCCTGGCCTGCAAGTAAAGCCGAAGAGAGTCCGTGGACAAACACAGTCCCCCCTCCTCAAGTTGTGAATCCTGTATCAAATAATTTCCCATCTCACTCTGCCCATCAGATTCCTCCCTATCCACAGCCACACACACATGGAGTTATGCCTCCAAACTATCCTCCCCCTGGCTATGATCCATACGGGAACTACATGCAGTATATGCCCCAAGGCTGGCCCATGTACCCACCCCCTAGTATGCCAATGCCACCGCAGATTCCCATGGATGACTACTGTTCTCGTGCCGTAGACAGACCTTTCCTCAAAGTAATCAATACCGGGACAAATGAAGCTCAAGGGATAGATAAGAAAGGTAAGCAGCTTTGTGTACATTGTTTGCAGTGGGTAAATATAAACATGCTTTTTATTATTTTAATGCATGGAATATTGTATTTCTTACCACAGGCTCAAAGGTAGACCCATTACAGAGCATGACAATTGCATGCAGTGGAAACCAGAGGAGGGTAATCGAAGAAAAGAATAATGCCAAAGAAAAGCAAAAGGTAACTACAACTAACATTTGGTAATTATGAATTATTTATTTTTAAGCATACTTATGAAGGCTTTCCCGACACAAAGTCTGCACACCTTTTTTAGGCTGTATTCTAAAGGAATCTGAATTTGGAGATCTGTGTTCAACAGACTTGGCAAACCCATTTTTATATGTGCACAGCCATTTGGCTTGCTTATTATTTACAAATTCAAGTTTGTCACATACAGAATCATACACAGTACAATATGTAGTGAAATTCTTAGTACGGCTGTCCAAAAATGTGAAGAATAAACTATCAAAAATAATAAGTAAAAAACAATAACTATAACTAAAACTGTTTAAAGGATTTTATAGGTAAAGGTCAATATAAATATAAAAATGCAAAATAGAAAATAAAATATATAAAATAAAAATATAGGATGCAAAAATATATAAAATTAAATATAAATGCAATATAATGAAGTATATATGCAATGGCGATTTTTCTAGTAATATTGTCTGTAACATGTAAAATGTCTGTGTGCAAAGTGTCAAGTGTGTGCAACAGACAGCTGAGGTGGAATGTAATGTTTGTGTAGGTCCAGGTACTAGCGTTCTGGTTCAGGAAGAAGCTCCTCATTCGCTCAGTGTTTGCTTTCAAGGAACGGAAACGTTTCTCTGACCGCAACAGTGGGAAAGGTCCATTGTTGGGGTGGCTGAGGTCCTTCACTATCTTCCTGGCTTTGGTCCAGCACCGCTTGCTTTATATAGTGTCCAGGTCAGGAAGCTCGATACGGATGGTACGCTCTGCTGATCTCACCACCCTCTGGAGAGCTCGCCTGTCCTGTTTGGTTCTGTTCCCAAACCAGGCTGTGATACTTCCCGTCAGAATGCTCTCAATGGTGCAGGTCTAGAAAGTCCTTAGCACCCTTGAGGGCAGTTTAAAGTCCTTCAGGCGTCTGCGATGAAAGAAAGGCTGCCGTGTCTTCTTCACCAGGGTGTTAACATGACAGGACCATGTCAGGTCCTGAGTGGTCCTGGTAATTCCTCTCCTGCTTAGTATTGAAGTCCACTATCAGCTCCTTAGTCTTGCTGACGTTCAGGAGGAGACTGTTGTCCTGGCACCATAATTCCAGCTTTATAACCTCCTCTAGGTAGGCCGTCTCGTCGTTGTTTGAGATCAGGCCCACCACCACAGTGTCGTCCGCAAACCTGGTGATGTTGGTGGAGGTGGAAGTGGCCACACATTCGTAGGTGTATAACGAATACAGCAGGGGACTCAGAACACAGCCCTGGGGGGCTCCAGTGCTTGAGGGTGAATTAGGGTGAGACATGGCTGCCAAACTGTACCGCCTGTGATCTGCCTGTCAGGAAGTTGGAGATCCAGCGACACAGCGATGGGCTGAGGCCCAGGATCTCCATCTTAGTGGTGAGTGTGGAGGGGATTATGGTGTTAAACGCTGAGCTGTAGTCAACAAGCATTTTCACATAATTCCCCTTTACGCTGTCCAGATGACTCAGGACTGTGTGATGGAGGTGTGCGATGGTGTCCTTGGTAGATCGGTTGGGACGGTGCGCAAACTGTAGCGGGTCCATGGTGGCCCGTAGGGGAAAAAGTGATGAAGTCTCTGATGAGCCTTTCGAGGCACTTCATCACTACCGAGGTGAGGGCTACTGGGCGGTAGTCGTTCAGGCAGGCGGGCTGAGGTTTCTTGGGCACCGAAACAATGATGGACTGTTTGAAGCACGTCGGGATTGTAGACTGATTCAGGGAGAGGTTGAAGATCTCCGTAAACACTGGGGCAAGCTCGTCAGCACAGGTCTTCAGGACCCGACCTGTGATTTTAGGGTAAACATAAATGTTTACAAATGTAATGGTTATTTTTTTAATGTTTAACATAATTAATGCATGTAATGCAAGCAATACGTTATAAATGGGACATCTATTTATATACAGTGTACGCAAAGTTAACGCACTCATGGATATATATGTGTGTGTGTGTGTGTGTGTGTGTGTGTGTGTGTATATTTGCTGGTGGAAGAAGAAGCTTGCGCCCTGCGGTCTGGTCAGACTGCTGTATAAAGGCGCACAAAGTTGTTCTAAAGTCATGCAAGCATGCCTCGCACTCCTAGAGCTCAAGAATTGTCAGATTTTCAGAGAGTTCGAATTGTCAGTGGCTGTATAACATCACATATGCAGAGGTTTGCTTGTTATGGCTTGTTTTGGTGATTTTTAAAGTCAATATGGGTAAATTATAAATCGTTCTGACCAATTCTGAGTTCTGACCAAAATCGTAAAAACATTTTTAGCACAAGCCTTGTTATAAGAAAAAAGTAGGTCAAGGTCACTTAGCCATGATTAAATAAATTTTTTATAAATTGTAAAGATTTTGTGATTAATACAATCAAAATCATTGAAAAAACTTTTTCAATGTGTGACACATTATAAATTATAACAAAATACATGGAATATACTTCCAAAAATAATGTGATTTATTTGCAAAGGGGATAATCCAAAAATGTTCTGCTTTAAAAAATGTCAGATAAATATATAACTATAGCTAAATATTAAATTAAAATAACATAATTATATATTTAACAATAATATATACAGGGCTTTCAAATTGATTTCCACATCGTTTTTGTTCCACGTCAGGTCGGAGCATAATTTCTCGAAAGAGGTTTTTAATAATTAAACCTGGGGATTTATTATCAAATTTAGACATGTGCAAAAGACTAGAACAGCTTTCCAACTCGTGCTGATAAGGGAAAATTCTTTATTATATCAGCGGAGAGATTATGTGGGAAATCCAAGTTGAATGAATGATTCTGGGAAAAGTAAATAAACAATACAGAAGTTCCTTGAGTAAACTGAATAGATTACTGCATTCCCTATATTTGCCTTTTTTCTCCCCTCTAGAGCATACTAAAGCCAGTAAGGCGAACAAAAAATAGTTTGTGGTTCCGGTTGCCCGACTGACTCTCCCAAAAACAGTCCAATTCAAAAAAAAAAAATTTAAAAATCCCTACCTTGCTATCAAAGTTGAATTTCGTATATTTTTGCATGTTTGACCGCCTCCATTGGCGCAGCTATCTTGGATCACGTTTTCTCTCATTGTAGATGAGATTTCAGTGACACCTCTCGCTACTTTCCCTGCTTCCATGACCCTGGCAGCTAGATCTTCCACTTTAGTCAGCAGGAATAAATTCTTTCTTAACCGAATCTCCATGCGCAGCATGCATCAACTCGCTTCTAGATCCCCAATTGACCCCGGCAACTAGATCTGCTGATTAATCAGCAGGAAATATTTTTTTTACTTAACCAAGCGTCCATGCGCAGTACACATCAGCTCGACATGTCTTCTGTGATATTAATGAAATTAATAAACTAGCATGGTTACATCTATGTAAAAATGAAAAATTAAGTCATTTTATTCAGGTAATTATGCTTGGATCTGGCATGGAGTAAACCATCGTGGATGGAAACAATTTGAAAGTCCTGTATATATTAATAATAATAATATATAAATTATTATATTAAGTATTATATTTGTTGTTATTATTATAAAACTATGTTTATACATTTATTTTCCTTTTTTTTTTTTAAGCAGAACTTTTTTTGAATTCTTTATTTAACCATGGTTGTGTTTTTTCTTCATTTATCAAGGCTCTTGCTAAAAAATGTAACGATATTGAGTAAGTCAGACCTACTCAAAATTACTCTGTAATCAACATCCTCTTCCTGACTTGGAGCGTTCTAGATATTTCTGGAACTTGCTTCTTTCTGTCACATTGAATTGGAGTCTTGCCCGGGATAGAACAATATTGTTTTTATCGAGCCGTTGAACATGGCACAATGACTGAGCTTAATGACTTCGTGAAAAATCCCTCCTTGGAAGCTTTAGAGACTTTTCAGAGGGAGCAGTTACTAGAGATTGCTACAATTCTTGAGATTAATGTGAAAAGGTCAGTGAGGAAGTAAGACATTAAGAAAACAATTTAAAAGGTTTTAGTTGATGGTGGCTTGTTCCCAGGGGGATCGTCACAGGATGATAATGAACCCCAAGGCACTTCAGAGGTGGAAGAGTTTGGAGATAGAGAACATCGGCTCAAGGAAATAGAATTAGAAAAACTTGGACTAGAGACGGAAAACTGGTGAATAGAAGCAGAAAACCATCAAATTACAAGCAGGGATGGAGAGTGAAATATACCAGATAACAAAGAAAATAAAAATGGAGAAACATAGACGTGAAATTCAAGCCACCAATGATTAGTCACGGCATAAATTTTCTTATTTATTATACAAACATGTAAACCTTAATGAGGATGCAGCGGACAAATATTTTGTGAACTTCAATAGAATCGCCACCAGCCTAGAGTGGATGCACTAGCCTGGAAACCTAGACACCTGAGAACATTCCAGTTCTGGAGTGGATACTTGCTGCACACTGCGGACGTCACCTATCGTCTTCGACCTCCATTACAATCGTACTGAAACTGAAAGTTAATTCGTTGTACTCATTCCATACCTGTGTAATTGCTGCATTCATTGGCTCATCCATAATAAACTGTCGAATCATCAGTTCACTTTCGTTTTCAGATTACTTAATTTCAGGGGTGCAAAATGCCTTTTCAGGCATCTGTCTGTTTTCCACCATATAGAAAGACATCTTTTGAGCTATAAGGATGCTATGGTTTCAGTTTTTACAATACATTTACAGTACAATAAAACTTTAATATACGGAGCTACCAAGCATGTTGTGTATTGTCTTGAACATTCTCTTTGCACCGTTCTCTTCCGAACTTTATTTCCGTAGTTATTTATTTGATTGTTTTTGATACATGATTCACCCTGACCCCATTCAGTGCATAATAATCTCTTTAGACTGACCACTTGCTGCAGTGGTTTGGGCTTTTATAGCTTTTAGCTTCTGACATCAAAATAGTACCTCCTTACCAATATTGCTAAGTTTGTGGCTTTCACATCGAATCAATTAACATTTTTATCAACGGATGTCCTTGGAATATGATTTTAATTGTTATTCATGGAGTCATGATGCTGTAAAGTTGCCACAGGATTTGAAAGAGCCCCATTTCAAGCCCCTGAAAATGAATGAGGGACATGTGGAACTGGTTTAAATCATTATTTTTTTTTGGCAAAAACTGACAGATATGAACTGCCCCTGGATAAATTTTGAACCTTGTCCCATGTGTGATACAGCCCCATATCTGTCAAAATGGCAAAATATGTTGTTTATTTTGGACAATTCAGGGACTTATGCTTATGATACCCCAGATATGCTTAGCATGTTTTGGGAATCATGAGCAGAGTAATGAGAAAACTGTAAAATTGGCAATGTACATGTATTAACAGTTGAGGGTATTCATAACTGAGGCTCCAAAATTACAATGAACTAAAAGCATTTTCCTTGGTACAGCACCAGATGTCATGAATTATCTGTTTTGTACAGACTTGGATTTGATTTCAGCTCTATGAAACTGTTATACACAGTATAGGTCCCAACTGCTCATATCCTTTGTCCTATCAGTGCTCCAGCAACCTGCCGTGGCTGACAGTACCAACTATCTGCTGAAGACAGTGACCTTTATAGCAAATAAATTTAGTAATCAAAACAAAAGAATAACTTTAAAATATATTAAATTATATAAAATATTAGAATTTTGGTCAGTCATAAGCTATAGCCAATCCAAATGAGGCTCTTCACCTACAAATACCATATTCAAATGTAAAAATAGAAATTTTACCATGTCATAACTCCATAAATACCCATTAGATAATTCTAAAACTTGGCCTAGCTTCTATCCACACATGAATCTCTCAGGGGATAAAATGTAAAGTAAATCCAAAAAAGTCATGCAACAATCTTTTTCTATATTAGTTGAGATGAGAGAAAATTACTCTTTAGTGTTCTGATGAGAAAATGTTTCACTTTTGTTAAATTTTTAGTTATTTTGTTTGAGGTACACACTGATACTATTTTAAAAGGTTTTCGAAGTGCTTTAAATTAGTTGTTGGCCAATAAAGCTATTAAACCCACTTTGGGAATTGCTCATTCCACTGGGTAGGGCCTAAATACTATTGTCTCATGGCTAGGTAACTGAAGAGCTTGAAAAGCTGAAGAAGGACAGAGAATCCCGAACAAAGAAAAAAGAAAGTCTTATGAAAGAGTTGGACACACTGCGAAAGCAGCAAGGTATTTCCCTGCATATGCTGATTCCTATCACAAAAGTAATACGATTATATATTTGGAATGCTTTATTGGTAGTTGTTGATGAATTGCCATGTTATTGCACTGTACCATAGGGGAGCTCCTCAGGAAAAAGCGAAGGGAGAAAGATGGCCACAAGGATCCCATCCTTATGGAGCTTGGTCGTCTTCAAGAGAACGTGATGGCCCAGATATCCAGTTTGCGCAGTGAGCATGAAGCAGCAGAAAAGAAGTACGAAGAACTGGTGAAGGTGGCCACAATCCTCGGGCTGGACCACAAAAATCTTAGGAGCTCTGGGCAACAAGAGCATGCACCTTCTCATAGCAAGTCGAAAGACTCCAGAAGCCTAGAGAAATCTAAATCTGCATCCATCACATCCGCCACTCAGGTAGATTTACTTTTGCTGCTAGTGGATAAGCCAGAGAGGAAGGCGAATGGTAAATCCTATCCTTCCTATATTCTGGTTTATTTAAAGTGTAACATCATCTCCAGCCATCAGCCTTAATCCATTCTGATCTGAATAGAGAGTGTTAACATTGTGCGAGGTTTTTTCATGATGTAGAGAATTACCAAATGTTCCACTCTGCATCAACATCAGCCTTGCAGATATCAGAATGATTTTAAGTAGCAGATGGTGCTTTGAGGCAAAACAAACAGATTTTTATCAGATATATAATTTTGTCAACACCATCACTGATGTGTTTTAATAAAATACAGTTATATTATTGAATTTGTAGCTCATAAACGCATTTAACGCATGTGGTATCTCTATAGCCAAATTTTGTATTAATACAAATCAGGGTTCATTTATATATTGTTTTAAATAATTTTGTATTGTAGCTGATGCGT
This sequence comes from Neosilurus hyrtlii, assembly GCA_028564935.1. Lineage (NCBI taxonomy): Eukaryota > Metazoa > Chordata > Actinopteri > Siluriformes > Plotosidae > Neosilurus > Neosilurus hyrtlii. The sequence goes on from JAOUQZ010000039.1 coordinate 8,187,555, forward strand.
GAGGTCTTTTGCCAAATTGCGTGAGTTATCCATTATCATGGGTTTACACTGGGGCACAATGTCCATGATCTCCGCCATTAAAAATGGCGCAAACTGCCTCGATTTATGAGCACGCTTAAAGCATGATTGGGGAATAAAAAGGAGACTGCTCGCATCCAGGAGATGAAACTTGAAGGAATCGTGTTGCCAGGTTCACCAAGATTTCCTATGATGGTGCATCAAGGATTGTTATGCTCTGTTAGGGTCTATTAAGATCTACTGCGCTCTTCCATGCTCTCCACGTTCTATCAGGAGTGGCGGAAAAATAGTAATACGGCGGAATAATCGCGAGAAAATTTTTGATCCCACGCTGCACGACACTCATCCCGATTCTCTCAAATTGTGGAGATTGTGGACACTGTGTCCCAGTGTAAACCCAGGGTTCCAGTGCAAGAGTGACAATCTATAAGAAGAATCCTCGACCAGAAATGGGAATGAATCCATGGTTCCAAAGACTTCTGCATGCAAAGCAAGGTTCTACATAAGAGGAGGCTTTATAGTATAAGGCTTTCACTTTATTTGAAAGCTTAAAAATTTTGTAGGACCATGCTTTAAGCTATTTTCCAAATATAAGTGAATAACTGAATGGCCTAGAATGACGTCAAATAATAATGGTTTGTAATGTGATCTTGAAAACATCAGAGGTAAAATCACACCATAGTCAATAAGACTGGAAGAGTATATTTTAGTTGTGTCACCTGCCGGCGAAGCTGGAATGACCCATAGGGACTAACTACACTTCACCTTCCATTTCCCGGATTATTAGGGGGGTATAGGCTGTCCAGGTAGCTCAAAAGTCCGGTAATCGCTAATGTCTGGAGTTCCTACCCTTTCCCGGACATTTACCATAATCTGTCGGGCAATCGCCATTATTCAGCAGCAGTCACTTTTCCAACACTTATCCAACACTCAATACACGATATTGTGTTTCCACAAACTTAAGGAGTGAACCAGCACATTGTTTTATCACATTCATTTTAAATTTGGGTTCCGACTCGTCGTCACTGTTCTCACTTTCACTTTGCTCTCCCGTCACCGATGCCGTTTTTGTCCATCCACTCAGACGGGAACGGGCCAGATAGGAGGGAAGACTTCCATCATCGATTCCCGGACTTGTCTGAGCATTTATCCGGCAATACCAAATAATGTCCGGCGCCGGATTTTGTACGGGAAATCGAGGGTGGAAGAATTTCGTTACTATGTCATTAGTGGAGCAATTCAGATTTAAAAACTTAACCTTTCTGATTCTTCAGACACACATATGCTCTGTCTAACTTGAAGACAAAGTTGAACTCCTAATTATCTAAACATGTGATTCAGCTAGTCTGAGGCTTGCCGAACTGAATAACTTACTAGCACTGAGTGTGCACTCGTGTACTGCGGACAAACACACACAAGTTCCTACTGAACAGAAATCGGCACATCACAGTACCTTCCATATGTCATAATTGAAAGGACCTGGGATAGGGAGCACATAATACATAATTCTCCTTCCGGTGTACAGTTTAAGTCGAACTGTTTTCATATTATTATCTGTATTATGTTTAACCATGTTTAGGTAAGTCTGATGGTAGCTTTTTTTGTGAGGAAGACGGAAGTTTAATAAGTAATCTGTCTGGTGACCCCTTTTTGTGAAAAGACCCTGATCCTTTGAAAGGGAGTTGAAGTTTCTGAGGTTTTTCCTCAGGAGTATTTTGGCATTTTTCAAAAAAAATATAATTGTATAATTTATAACTGTGTATTTATTTAATTTAAGGCTTCTTTATTTTATATTAAGTGTAGTATGTGTTTATGTAAAATCTATAGCGTAATTGAAAATTACCTCTACATGCAATACAGGGTGCATTTCTTTCCTAAAGAGAATTCACAGTAACCATTGGAAACTGTCGTTCGCTGTGCATTGCTCTTCATGATCGTGGTTAGGCTGTCTTTAATGTCCTTCACACAGGGGTGTGCATGGGACATCTATTTATTTATTTATTTTTAGTGCTGCTGCTCCTGTAGGGACTCGAAACAATCTGCTGTCATTTTTGTTTGTGCCCGTCAAAAGATACTTCACAAGTTGTCCAGTGATTTTGTTTCCAAAAATATCAACAAATATCACCACCAGGACCCTGACCAGGGTAGAGCAATTACTGTGTTGAGGGAAATAATGAAGATAATGTATCATACAGGGTTGGGCAAGGACCTTGCATTGTCCGGTTGGTGTTTATTAATCACTTGTTCAGTACACTTGTTAAACCAAGTGTGCACCTCTCCTTAAGTCTCAAATTCTCATTGATCAAACGTTTCAGGAAAGGTTTACTGCGAACATTTTGGGAAACCTTGATTTGAACTTGGAAGCTTTGTTCTAGAGATATTAATGCTTCAGCATTTCTTGGCGTAAAACCGACATTACCTGATCTGTGTCATGATTTTCCTCAGCACATTCCACGTAACACCATTTTACACATGCATACTCCTGCATTGTCTGATCCATATATTGCAAGTGTGAACAAATTACAACAATTACATTTCTTTATTTACTGTCAAGAATAATAAACAAGCCTATACATAGTCTAGTAACCCTAGGTCATTTTTGAGTGGGTAGAGCTAAACTGTTGCATTCACACCTACATACATCTTGGAATATTAACAGATGTGCACCGAGGTTAATACACTACAGGGGCACTTAAGCAAAAACATCACACTAAAACAAGCTTCTTATTATTTATCATCTTTCACCTAATCTGGGTTCAGGTCGCGGATTCGGCTCTTCCAGGGGGACACCGAGGCGTTCCCAGACCAGCCGAGAGACACAGTCCCTCCAGTGTTCTGGGTCGACCTCGGAGTCTCTTCCCGGTCGGAGATGCCCGAAAAACTACACCAGGGAGGCGTTCGAGAGGCATTCTAATCTGATGCCCGAGCCACCTCAACTGGCTCCTCTCAACACGGAGGAGCAGCGGTTCTACTCCGAGCTCCTCCTGTATGGCTAAGCATCTCACCCTGTCTCTAAGGGAAAGTTCTGCCACCTTGCAAAGGAAGCTCATTTCAGCCACCTGCATCCTCAGCTCGTGACCATAGGTTAAGGTTGGAATATAGAACGTAGATTTGCCTTCTGGCTAAGCTCCCTCTTCACCACGATGGACTGGTACAAGCTCTGCTTGCTGCACCGATCCGCCTGTTGAGCTCCCGTTCCATCCTTCCCTCACTCGTAAACAAGACCTCCTCCACTTGGGGCGGGACCTCATTCCAGACCCAGAGGGTGCATTCCACCCTTTTCCGGCTGAGGACCATGACCTCGGACTTGGAGGTGCTGATTCCCATCCCAACCGCTTTGCACTCAGCTGTGAATCACTCCAGTGAGAGTTGGAGGTCGGGCTGTATTGTGGGGTGCGCTCCAGGAGTATGGTGTACGGGTCCCATTGCTACAGGCCATTAGGTCTCTACCATCGGAGCCAGAGCTTGGTCCGGGTTGGTAACAACGGGTCGAATTCGTTTCCCGTTTATTTATTTATTTTTTTTTTTTTAACCGTAATGGAAGCAGACAAGCTCCTAGCACAGGCAGGTGCTGTGTAACGGCATCTCTGTAAACCCTTTTCCTAGTTTGTTGTGGCAACTTAAAGTAAAGCAAACAAAAATAAGATTTTTAGAGTTTATTCTTATATATTTTAACCAAGACAGAGACAGGTCAAGTGAGCTCTTTACTTGAAGCTGGTAATAAGCGTTACCCAGATTTAATGCATGCTACACGAACATGAACATAAAACAACCGGCTCTGTAAAACTTCAAAATTTTTGTATCAACTACAAGGAAATGCAAGACAAAAAGACTAATATTTAATGTTTATGTATTTTAAATTAGACAGACTGTTCAGGTGAGCTTTGCACTTTGAAGGGAGTGTTTTGCCATTCAGAGGTACATACTACACAAACAGAAGAAAACCAGCTTTGTAAAGGCATGTTTGCATTGATGATCATTGATTGATGCACATTTCAATTGTTAGTATATACTTCAAAGAAATGAAGGGAAAATAAATTAAAACAAGTTTTTCAGATTTATTTTTCTATTTTAAATCATAATTCTGCCGGCTCGAGTGGCCATGACAAACTGTGAGGGTCTGTCATTCCTGATTCAAGCATCATCCACGTAGAATAAAGGTTTATAATCCAGAGATAGTGGACCAATCAGATTGTGCCATTCCCTTGTGGTATATACTAATAGTCATCATTATACATTCAAAATATTTTCTTTTCTTTTTTTTATTTCTGATTGCTGGAAAGTCACCATAGGATAAAACTCTCTCAGTCTGAATAATTATTTACATCATATTTTACCTCATTTAATAATTGCTTATTATCCACGCCTCACACACATGATAATGCTTAAATCGGTTAAAAATATAAAAAATAATACTTTGAGGTCTATACATAAACTCCGTCTCGGTGGATATTAATGAATAGTTCTTTTTGGTGTTCCATCCTGATGAATAATTATTACAGTTATTATATACAGTATATCACCCCAGTGTTTATTGGATTAAAATTTTCTGTTAATCTGTAACAGCCGCTTATCACAGCAAGATCTCTTTTCGCATTGAGTGCTGCAAAGGAGAAGCGCTTTGTAGGCACCATTGTTTTTCATGTACTAAAATAATTTTGCCAGGCATCGGTTCCTGCATCAGTTTAGAAGTTTGCTTTTTGTCTCAGACCTGGAATATTGAAGATCAACGTGCAGATTTAGTTGTTAGAGCTTAAAACTAGAGCAGTGGTTCCTCAGTCGGCGCACAGATGGCCTAAATTATAAAGGTAAGACTGCCTTGTGAAACATCAATAAAAGGGAATCAGGGTTCATTTATATATTGTTTTAAATCTTGTTGCTTTTCCCCTTTTAGTTGGGTTTCTGTGCTGTTTACTAAAGTGTAATTTGTCCTTCCTCAACTAGGGTACCAAGTCACCAGTGCCAGGAACCAGCCCCAGTTCAGATTCATTAACTGAGATAGAGTACTACGATGCAGGAAACCACTGGTGCAAAAACTGCAACATTACTAGTGGTTCCATGTTTGATTTTTTCACACACTTGCACAGCAAAATGCACAGAAAGGTAAATACTCATTATTTTTATTACAGATATATTTTACTTTATCTTGTTAGATCATATGTAGTTGTTTGTTGTCGCTGTTCTGTATGTGTTAAATTGCTCATTAAAATCGGTTACCTAATTTATCTTTATACAAAAGACTTTAGATCCCTACCTCAGACCTTGGGCATCAAATGCTGAGCGTGAGAAGTACGCTACTGGTGAACTAATTTCTAAACCAGCAAAAGGTAGATTTACTCTCATACCCATAAATAAAGTGAAAATACTCTAAGTACCTTGGGTATAAATACAGCTTTCATTGAAAGAGGTGGCTTGGTGGGACTTGTCATGTGATTTTCTTTTTGTGTTGTTCTTAGTACATTGTTAACGTCGCTGATACTGTGTGTGCCTTAAACCTTGCTGTGTTTCTGTTCTGTAGGCTCTGAATTTGTTTTACCTGTGAGAGGATTTTTTTGCCAGCTGTGCAAAGAGTTTTTTGGTGACCCGATTTGTGCTGAGACCCATGTATTGTGCCACGCACACAATGAGAAATATAAGGTATACTGTTTATTTTATTTTTAATTCTGGAGAGCCCTTGTAGTTCATGGTCAAACTTTCTTCATTTCTTCTTGACAGCACCAATAGCTATAACTAGTGCAGACACTATTCTGGAGGGGATTAAGACAGTTAAAGGTCCAGTTTTACATAAAATATTTAGTCATGTTTTTGTTGCTAATAGTTCATGGTGACTAAATAAATCAAACCTTTCAGTTCCAGCATTTATCACGGCTGTGTGTTCTGTGATATTTGAGTTAAATTTTGTGTTTCCCGGCTCTTTAAGCCCACAGCTTCAAAACAGGCTAAACAAGGTCACGTCAGGTCACGTGGTACG
>JAOUQZ010000039.1:8214308-8225059 GCA_028564935.1 Neosilurus hyrtlii
TCTCTCTCTCTCTCTCTCTCTCTCTCTCTCTCTCTCTCTCTCTCTCTCTCTCTCTCTCTCTCTCTCTCTCTGTTATCTGGAAAAAGAAGTTCAGAAGTTTTGAACTCAGAGCAGTCTCTTACTTCCACAGTGGTTTTGCGCACTGGATTAAATTCATTAGATGGCGGTAAAAAGACATAAAAAACTAAGACTCCCATGTCACTGAAGTTTTAACTCTAAAATATCAACCGAAACATCGATGTATAAAAAAAGTTCAGTTTGAAGAAGAACGTTTGCGTCCTACTGCTTGATGTGACCAGTAAACAAAGTTCAGTTGTGAAATTATGTCTGTTTCATATTGTTATAGGTGAGAAAATTATTATTAAATGAAAGGCTCTGTTATAGTAATAACCACTGTTATGGTAAACTGATAATTTATTCAGCTTTGAGAAACGATCACTTTAAACAAGCAAACAATCTCAGGGCTGTGGATTTTGTAATATTTCTTTGAGATTTAAAATTTCACAGATGATAAATTTTATGAGAATTGTAGTGTATATCTTTTTAAATCGTTTTTTGGAAAAAGTTTTTATGAATTTATGATTTCTGCACTTGATCATATGTAATCATAGATATTGGGGTAAATTTGTGATTTAGTTATTGAATAAGTTTAGTGCTAGTTATCTATTAGTATCCTTTCATTATAAAGTTCTCAAAGCAAAAGCCAATCACATCACAGATGGTAGCTCGTCAGAATTGGATGGTTCGAGTCGAACAGTGACATCTTTTGTATGTATGGCTGTGTACATTCAGCTTGCAATACTAGGGGTGATTCATGTTCATATATCATCTGTCACATGACTAGTCAGTTGCTATTAGAAATGGTTTTATTTAAATTATTCTAAAAACAGAGAGATTCAGATGAAACATTTCTATCAGTATAACTAAAGTTGGGGTACTCACTGTGGAAACGCTACAATTGTGCTCTATGCACATGCAGCATATACTTTATCTTATCTCATTATTTTTTTACAGTGTTTCCTATTCCTTACATCAGTCGAGAAGTGTAAGAACAAGTATGAATGTATCCTTTATTAAACACACAGGGACCACTTTAACATTAGCTTTTGTAAAGAAAAAGTCATGTCATGCAGTTTTGGTATTGTATTCTTTCACAATCTTATTTTTTTAAGTTTCATTACAAAGTGTGACTATCTCGACTTTTTATCAAACATTATATGTATAAATAATGGCACAATTCAGTTGTAATCTGTCCCATGTTTTACTTTGCTAGCTATGATTATGTGGATGTCGAATATTGCTTTCTCAGACTGACAGAAAAAGGATATTGGAAATAAAAATCTAGATTCTCAGACTTTCACTAAATTCCTACAAAAGAGTTCTGCGCTGTCCAATCGAAAAGCATGAGTAGTAAAATAAGGTTGTTTTTTTAGAATGGCTGCATGCATACATGAGTGTTGATTGCATTCATTAGTCACTGATCATGTGACCTCACTATTTTATTACTATCTGTATATACGACACTTGGGTGTGTGGGTGTGATAGACAGATAGATATATAAATAGGCACTAGTTACTAAGAATACAAAATTTCTTCTAACACTGTATGCTTGTGTTTATCTTTTGAATTTTAGATGCCCCACCCATCGACAGGGAGGAGTTGTTTGTTCAGAAACTGCGCCAGTGCTGTGTACTCTTTGACTTTGTGACCGATCCTCTCAGTGATCTCAAGTTCAAGGAGGTGAAGCGTGCTGGACTGAATGAGATGGTGGAGTACATCACACACAATCGTGAAGTAGTTACAGAATGCATCTACCCTGAGGCTGTCATTATGGTGAGGGCACAAGCACCCACGTGCACATTCTGACATATCCAGGAAATTGGTTCGTGCCTGTATGTTAGCATTCTGTGCCACTAATGCTTAGAGAAATCAGACAAGTTGTTTTCTGCTACTGCAGATGCCTTTCTCATTTTTTAAGAACAGAACAGTAAGTGTTGGGTCATTCCATGTCAAATCACCTAGCTTTCAGAAAACTTCCCAGGTGATCAGAATTCACTGAAACTTAAACCAAATACAGAACATGTTTTAACATGAACACATGCAAAACTTCAAGGTCCTAGTTAGAAAACTAGAAAACTAGTTGTAAAAAATGTTCAGAGATATGTTCATTTAAAGATCGCAGGCTAGTATCCATCTGTCGGCCCGCGACTCGCAATTTGCCATTTTGGGCATTTTTGAAAGCTTGTAACTTCCCTAATAATTACTGTATAGGGCTGAACAGGACCCACTCTGTCAGAATCTGTCAGATTCAGATGGGGGGGGGGGGGGGGGGGGGGCAGGTGAAACTCGTAAAATTAGAATATCGTACAAAAGTTATGGAGCTGCTGACTTCAATTTCAAGCAGGACTTGGCACACACTGCCAAAAGTACCAAAACCTGGTTAAATGACACTTTGAGCCTACAATATTGAACCTTTTCACAATATTCTAATTTTCTAAGATTTTGGATTTGTGGTTTTCATAAGCTGTAAGCCATAATAATCAAAAAGGCTTGAAATATTTCTTTTTGTGTGTAATGAGTCTATGTAATATTGGTTTCATCTTTTAAGTTGAATTACTGAAATAAATGAATTTTTGTGTGATGTTCTAATTTGTCGAGTTTCACCTGTATATACACAGGAAGTGATTCACTCATTGACTTGCAGCTGAAAATTTGTTGCTTGGGCCATGCACATAAAGCAGTTTACTCGTCGTCTTGACCTCCCAAGGTTTGGTTGCCTAGGTAACCCTCTTGTATATTTCCCACCCCCATATGTTTGAGAGAAAGTAGCCGTTTCTGACTAGTTCCCTTGTGCATGCAGACGAACAGAGCTCCACTTTTACAAATAACCACTCACCCAAGTTTAATTTCGTTTAGTTTACAAATTGTACAGTGTATAGTTCAAAGCTGTACTTTTTCTAGGTTTTACACTTTGCTCATTTTTGGCTGTGTGAGTACAATAACATGAAGAAACAATTAAACCAATTAAAATATATTTTTCAGATATATCTATAAATTACATGATGTAACTAAGCTGGAGTAGGGTTGCGTATAGCATTAGACAAACCAGGTGTGAGAAAATTCCGGAGTCCTCTGGAATTCCAGTTTTAAATTCCCAGATTAATCCCTAATTCCGCTTTTTGTTTTTTAAACAAGATAAAATATAGTTAAAACTACCTTTTAATAATCACACACTTTGTTTTCTTGATACTGGCTAAGGGCAGAGTTTTTCAGCATTTTCATTTGTAGTTGTTATCACCCCTGAAAAACGTACATATAGATACCCTGATGAGAAATGCCAGTGACCTTGAACATGTGATCAGGTTTTACACTTTTAAATACTGCTGTATAATACAGGGTAAGTAGATAAGTTATTCTTCCATTTGTGGTTCCTTAGGTTTCAAGCTAAGAACTCACGTTCATTGGTTTCCTTTTGAAGTTTTTTTTTTTTTATTAACAGTAGTCACGTCACCTGAAAGTTGAGTGCAGTTTAACCATAATATGCATATCATCACTGGCTTTCATTGTCTTTACGTGGTTGCACATTGCTGTCTGTGTGTTTGCTCTCTTAGGTATTTGGAAATCTGTATCATTTTGGTCCATAAATCGTCAGCAATGTTAGTTACTGTTAAACCAAAGTGCTTTCATTCATCAGATCGTAAGGAATTTTATTCCCTTCCCCTTTTACCATTGCTGTTTTTCCTGAGTTAGCATGCTAGAATAATTCCTTTGAAAAACAATATGATTAGGGGACGCGTGTAAATCTTTAAAACCTTTATATTGTCACGTGATTCAGGATAAAAGCACGGTAGATTAGGTTCAAGTTTTAATGTTCTACACCTCACCTAGTATAAGAGGCAATTTATTACAAATGGTCCACTTTATTATACAGTTTATTGGACGTGTAATCTGATATTCAAACATGCAAGTTCAGAATACATGTATACTGTATTATAATATTGTTATACACTTATAATATAGTTAGCTAATGTGGACAATATGTTTAAGGTTGGGAATGTGTTTATTATATATATATAGTCCATATTTATATTTTATTTCATTTGTATTTTAAGCACCTTTTCATAGCTGCTCAGTTACCTGTTTACATTAGGCTCTATTTCTGATGCTTTAAACTTATTTTTAGAATTTTTTAGGTAAAAGAAAAAACACTGCAGCGTTTGCTAATATTCATTGCATTTATCACCCATAAGAAAATAAGTGAAAATTTACTGCTGTTTGTCCCTGATCATGTCTCTCTCTCGAGAGGAACGTTATAGCGCTCTTAATCTTCTGGCCTCAGTTTGACATGGAATGATTTCATTTTTCATCTTTTTCAATTGCGCCAGGTTACAGGAATGTTTTGCCTGAAAGTTCTGGTTCTGTAGAAACATGAATCCTTTTTTTTTTAAGGACTTATCCATAGTCCTACATGGTGTTACCTGTTGTACAAAGAATGTTGTGCGTCTTTTCCCTTAAATTATAATCCTAAGGGGAACACTTCACTGGTTATGAGAAAGGTTGCTACGTGTAGTCAATCTCTCAAACCTGACCTGTCTCTATCATGGATAAACAGGTTGGGCAAACTCCCATGCCCCCACCAGGATCTTGTAGAGTGTGTAGAGCTGGTCAAGAGTGCTGTGGCCGGGATGAAAGCCACATTGTAACTCCTGTGTCCTAGGCTCGACCATCGGTCGAATCCTCCTCTCCAGTACTCCCGGAGACTTTCCCGGGTAGGCTGAAGAGTGATTCTACAATAGTTGGAACACACCCCCCAGTCCCCTTTTTTAAAAAGTGGAACTAACACCCCGGTTTGCCAATCCAAAGGTACAGCCTCATGATCATGTGACTCAGTCTCCCATGGCTAATATATATATATATATATATATATATATATATATATATATATATATATATATATATAATGAAATTCTCAAAAGTTTGTTCCTATATAGATTATGGCGGAAAACACACAGAGGAACAAGGGCCAATTTTGGTGATTTTTAAAGTTGGTTCAATATAGGTAAATTTACTATCATTTTTTTAGTTTGGGGTCAAACCTACTCAAAATCGTAAAAATTTTAGCACATGCCTTCTTGTATAAAGAAAAAGTAGGTCACGGTCACTTACCCACTGGTAAAATAAAGTTTCAAACTAATGATTGAGATGGCAAAGATTTACTTGATTAATGCAATACAGTTCACAGAAAACACTTTACAAGTGACACGTAAATGATCACAAAATACAGTGAGTAAATTTCCAAAATAAGGTGATTAATTTGCAAGTGGGATAATCCATAAAACAGTTATACTTTAAAAACAAAAAAGGCAAAGAAATATATAACTATATAATTATAATAATAATAATAATGATAAATATATATTTAACAATTATAATAATTAATAATATTAATAATAATAATAATATGTACAGGGATCCAAATTGTTTTTCTCTGCGATGCATTCATTTCATGTCAGATCAGTGCATAACTACCTGGAAGAGGTTTTTAATAATTAAACCTGGGTATTTATCAATTTTGGACACGCGTAAAACACTAGATCAGCTTAATATATAAGGGAAAATCCCGTATTATATCAGCTGGGAGATTAAGTGGGAAATCCAAGTTGAATTAGTGATTCCAGGAAACGTAAATAGAGCTGTTCACTGAGTAAACTGAATAGATTATTGCATAGCCTATATATATTAAGCATATATTCCCCCTTTTCTCCCCTTCCCCTCTAGAGCAGAGATCCAAAATGTGCATTGCTCTCTAATGCCAGTGTAACAGATCTAAAATGTGCGTTAACTCTGTTTGTTGTGAAAAGCAGCTTTAGCAGTAAGTACACTGACACCGGAACGACCAAATGATCAAATATAATACTATAAATAATATAATACGTGTGCGAGAGACGGAGGCATATGTCGATCTTTTTCTTGCTGTTGATTACTATGGTAATCTAGACAATTTATAGTAATTGGGCTCAACTTGTTGAGAAAAAATTACTAAAAATACTAAATACAGAAACTAAAGTATACTACTTACAACACTGCTTGACTAGCATATGAAAAACGATGCTAAAGTCCTGATGCGCATTTCTCCCTTCACTTTTCTTGCACTGGAGTTAACACTGATTTAAGAGACAAAAGTAGGGTTATGACATCACATTGTTTTGATCTCACAACAAAAGCAATGAGCATTTTTTTTCATAAAGTATTGGATTTAAGTTTATAGAAGTGAAAAAAAAAACATATGCACAGTAAAAAAAATAAATATTAAGAAGTATGCATTTCTTACATTGGAAGTCCAGTAGTAAATCCAAGTAAATGTTTCCTGTCACAATTACAACACTTCACAAATGTAAAAAAAAATATATTAAACTAAAGTGATTTTACAAAGCCCTTGCTGTCACAGCTTCAGGAATAGTGTAGCAAAGGAACAAAATAAAAAATCGGACTCAGTTCACTATCATTTTCATATTACTTAATTGTGACTGTGGAAAATGCATTTTCAGGCACCTGTGTGTTTTTCGCCATGTACTAAAACAGTTATTTTTGCCTCAGGCTCTGAGTATATCAATGAATAGAAATCATACAATAGGAACTAATTGTTATGACAGCATGAATGAAAGCCAGAGAGAAGGCTTCATGAGGATGTGGTGATTTCATGTCACATAAGGGTGAAAATATAAAGAGAGATTATGTTAGTCTGCAGACATTTCATATAAATCTGTGTGATCCTGCTAGCCATATCCACGGGCAATTGGAAAGATCTACTGATTGTGTTATTGATGAATAGTTTGAAATAAAAAGCTTCCCAATAATATTTTGTTTGTTTGTTTTTGGCTGTAGTTTTCTGTTAACCTATTTAGGACCCTGCCTCCTTCATCTAATCCTACTGGTGCAGAATTTGATCCTGAGGAGGATGAGCCTACACTGGAGGCAGCTTGGCCCCACTTACAGGCAAGTGCAGCCCTCTGAACCCCCGTAACACTTTGTAATTAGTAGGTTTGTAGGTTGCTCTGTGAGTAATGTGCCTCTTAATCAGAATACTTCATTGATCCCGGAGGAAATTGTGTGCACACGGTTGCTCCATGTGCTTAATGTGTGGTTGTCCTTCAAAATAAGGGCCTGACAATGGAGAGACTATGACAATGATTAAAATTTAAAAAGGAAGCCCATATTTTGGTATGTATCTAACACATTTTTCTTCTCCTGTTTTTTTTGTTACTGCTGTTTTAGCTGGTGTATGAATTCTTCTTACGGTTCTTGGAATCACCTGATTTCCAGCCTAATGTTGCCAAAAAATACATTGACCAAAAGTTTGTCTTGTCTGTGAGTATCCAGTTCTATATACTTGTTCACAAAGTGGGATGATGACATGCATTACAAGGTTTATAAAAAGATGTATGAAATGTAGTTTTATTTTACTTTGAGCTCATATTTCTTCAGTATCACTTTAAACTGTAATGTAACAAACACAAATGCCTTATGCAGCTTCTGGAGCTGTTTGACAGTGAAGACCCCAGAGAGCGGGACTTCTTGAAAACAATACTACACAGGATTTACGGCAAGTTTCTGGGTCTTCGAGCATACATCCGCCGACAGATCAACAACATATTCTATAGGTAAATTCCCTGCATATATAAATCATTTTAGTCTACTCTTTTCTTGTTTTTGGGGATTTGTACATTTTGATTGATTAGAAATGCATCCTATAATTTAAACACCTTTATTGTTGTGTTGAGTTTTTTTCCCATTTGGTGAGTGATCTCATTACAGGTTTATATATGAAACGGAGCATCACAATGGCATTGCAGAGCTTTTAGAAATTCTAGGAAGGTGAGTACAGGCGTTAAACATGCTGCGGTGCCAAATCAGGCCTACAGGGTCATTCTGCTCTGTTTTGAATGGAACTGAGGTTGTATGTCACATGACCACAACATATTATTTGCTTCCCCGCAGTATAATCAATGGTTTCGCCCTGCCGTTGAAAGAGGAGCATAAAATGTTCTTGATTAGAGTGCTTCTGCCACTGCACAAAGTCAAGTCACTCAGTGTTTATCATCCTCAGGTATTTTTTTAATTAATGAACCCTTTTTTCTGATTTACTGCTAAAATACTCTGTTGCTTAAAGCTATACATGACGTAGTTTTGTTATAAAAGTTACAAAGATAGGAGAAATTTTGGGAGATGGAATAGAGTGAAAGGCGAGCTGAGCTTGATGTTAACTATGACGTTGCGGGGTTCCTACTTCACAGGTGTGTTTATAGTGTCTTTGCAAAAATATAGAACTCATTTTACATGAATTTATGATAGCATCGTAAATCAGTGAGTTCTTTGCAGAAACATTGTGAAATGCATTAAAATAATTCTGTTTGTGATGATAAATGTATCACATGTGTTGTTTCACGTTTTACATTGTATGTATCAGAAATCTTTATGATGTATTGCTCAGTTCTTACAAACCATATGTCCGAATTTTCAATCTTCACTAAATTCACAGTTACGACTTGTATGTGGGATTTGAGTATGCACACCTCTTCCTCAACTACAGCATCAATGCTGTTTTACCACCACATGCAGTGTTGAATTATCAGATACTCAGTCATAATCATCAGAACCACATTCATATTCATGAGGAAAACCAAGACGTTTACAGCTAAAAATAACTAACACCAGGGCGGTACCATAGAAAATAATTAGCGAAACGTTTAATTTCTTGATGCACTGAAAGTTTCTTAATTCAAAATCATCTATTCTATGCCATTAAATTTTGCTCGTATACGTCATATATAGCTTTGAGGATTAAGTGACAGTATTTTTTTATTAATCAGCCTCAGTTAATAAAAAAAATGTGGTAAGGCTAAGGGATCTTTTTTACCTTTCCTACAGCTGGCATACTGTGTGGTTCAGTTTTTGGAAAAAGATAGCAGTCTCACTGAACCAGTAAGTGCTACAGCCTTTACAGCTCTAATCATTTTGTATGACATTTTGTTTTAATAGGAATGTACATTTTAATGCTTTTATCATCTTCTATGATAACTCTATACATTTTAATACTCCAGGTTATAATGGGTCTCTTGAAGTTCTGGCCCAAGACTCATAGTCCTAAAGAGGTGATGTTTCTGAATGAGTTGGAGGAAATACTGGATGTTATCGAGCCTTCAGAGTTTGTAAAAGTTATGGAACCTCTCTTTAGACAGCTGGCAAAATGTGTCTCAAGTCCACACTTTCAGGTAGAGTGTGTTTCTGTTGGAAATACTGTGCATATACTTGCTGACTGTTCCGTGGATGAAATGTAATTTGGTGAAGTTTTGTTTATTTTATGAGTATATTAGTTTTGTAGTCATTTCACATCATGTGCCATAATAATCTACTATGGAGGGCCTTTTTGGAAAACTACTACCTGTTTTCTTGTCCACCCATTAGAGTGGACTACCATTTATGGAAGGGGAAGCCTTGAATCCAACATTTGTTTCTGACCATGCTGCATTCCTATGATTCCCTAACTAAACTTAGATGTGTTATTCACACAATTTTTAATAAAAAGGACCTTTTATGCTTCAGGTTGCTGAGAGAGCACTGTATTACTGGAACAACGAGTATATTATGAGTCTGATCAGTGACAATGCTGCCAAAATCCTCCCGATTATGTTCCCTGCTCTTTACAAGAACTCGAAAAGTCATTGGAACAAGTAAGGGACCCATATAAATTGCAGTATTATTATATACAGCATAGTGCTGTTTGCTGTTCTAAAGTAACACTGGTCCTCTTTTTGATGCAGGACAATCCATGGTCTTATTTACAATGCCCTGAAGCTCTTCATGGAGATGAACCAGAAGCTGTTTGATGACTGCACTCAGCAGTACAAAGCGGAGAAGCAAAAGTAAGGAGTGAAGAAGACTAGAAGAAGGGAAACATGTTAGAATGAGAAAAGGCAAAGAGAAACAGAGCCTCTTCCATAAGTATTGGCACAGCAAGGCCAATTGATTTGTTTTTGGTATAACTGATATGAGAATAAAAAATTAGCTTTTAGATTTCAGCTTTTATTCCCTGATATTTAGGTCTATATATAATTAAACTAAAATCAGACTACCACGTTTTTCAAGCTTGCTAAAATATTGGAACATGACAGGCAACAGGTGATTCATATAAAAATTATTTGTTTAATCATTAGGTAGCCCTGGAAATCTCCTCTCAGCCTAAACTTTGGCTTTTACCTGTGTAGACCACATTTGTAGTCAAAAGGGTAGACCACTATGAAGATCACAGAGCTGTCTATGAGAAAATAATGCCATTCTGAATCTCAGAAAGGAGGGGAAATCCATCAGAGGTATTTCAGGAACACTCGGTGTGTAGCCAGTAGCACAATTCCAAATGTTCTGAAAAAGAGAGGAAACCATTGGTGTTCTGAGCAACAGCCATTGAACCAGTCATCCTAGGGAAAAAAAGCAACTAATAATGACTGACTAATGGTGAGGTTGAACCTCAGAACAGCACTCTGTAACATCAAGAACAACCTCCAAGCAGTTGTGGAAATGTCACCGTCCGTTGTTTGAAGGAGTCATACTGCATGATGCAAACCACTTATGGGCAGTAAAAAAACAGAAAGCCGAGTACCGAGGTGGGTGTGTGTGGGTGGGTGTGTGTGTGTGTGTGTGTGTGTGTGTGTATATAATGTGTGTGTGTGTAATGTGTATGTGTGTGTAATGTC
>JAOUQZ010000039.1:8225159-8254397 GCA_028564935.1 Neosilurus hyrtlii
GTGTGTGTGTGTGTGTGTGTGTGTGTGTGTGTGTGTGTGTGTGTGTGTGTGTGTGTGTGTGTGTGTGTGTACGTACATAAAACGCCCTACTGTTCCAATACTTTTGGAGGGGACTCTGCATAAATGCTGCACACTGATATATTAAGAAACATTTTTTTTCGTTGCACATTGTATATGTAGCATTGTTCATGTTACCTTTTTCTCTGCAGTTCTCATATGCAAATCCCTGTTTCTAACACATAGTAAACTGTTCTGTTTTCTCCTCCTCAGGGAGAAATACAAGCTTAAGGAAAGGGAAGAGATCTGGCATAAGATTGAACAGCTTGCAAAACAAAATCCTCAGGTATAGATTGCAAGCATCACTGCATCACCCAGAAAATCAAAGCAGTCTCATTTACAGTATAGATGAAGAGGGAATAAATTTACTCGATTACGCAGTCAGTGAAACCACATCTATGATTTGTTGATATGACATGTTCATCTTGTACCCCATTCCCCTGACACTAAAAACCATTTATTTATTGATAATATGCTGTAATGCTGTCATTTAGGAATGGGACCAAAAATTTATGAAGTCTAAACATAAACTTGTCCCTTGTGACCTAGCAAGGTTAACGTTAATATTTTGTCATGGCTTCTGTGGGAACTGGAACCATCAGACTAGTGGGTTTTAACCAATCGGGACATTGTTGGTAGTGATGACCTGCTTTTCACAGGTCATAAATATATTTGTGGGGGTAGCTGGTAGAAAAAATAGTTTTAGTGTTATTTACTACACAAAAATTATCTACTGCATGTGATCTCGACTCACGTTGAAATCTATATAAAGAGATGCACATTTAGCTTTTAAATTTTTAGCCTGAGATTTCTAAAAGTAAAAACAAAAGTGCTGTATTTCTGTCACTGAGATAAAAATGGAATGAGTGACCAAATATACACAGATCATTTAATGTTGTTCTGATAATCTGATACATAGGCTGGAGAAGCTTTATCTGAAAGATAAAAACCTTGACTGGGCCCTAGCACTTCATGTTGTCATGGTAACATATACTCACTGCCAATGAATACGCAACACTCAGAATAAATTATATATGTTTAATATTTTGTCTCAAAATTAAATTAAATTATTAAAATCAACTGAAAATCTTTGTGTCAAAATATCGCAACTTTAAACAAAACTGAGGCACACATTCTTTCACAACAAAATGTCCATTCCAAAAACAAAGTTCAGTATGGAATATGAATGTAATTTGTCTGCACACGGATCTAACGAGCCTCTGTATGTTGTCCTGTGGGATGTTTCTCCACCCCTGCAATGCCATGATCAGTTCCTGCCTGATACACGGTGTCCAAGCTGATCCCACAAATGTTTAAAGGGTGACAAACCAGTTGAATACGCAGGCCAGGGAAGGACATTAAATGCCTGCTGCTGCAGATATTCGATCATTGCTGATCACATGACAGTTGAGGCATTGTCAAGATTCCACTGCAGAATGCTATCCATTTTTGCTGAGCTTTATGCAGGCAAAATGACCACTCCTTAATTTCTTTCGATTATTGAGACCCCCAAACAAACTTGGAGCTGTAAAAGAGTCTAGATCCAGAGCTCAAGCTCAGTTAAGTGGGACGGTGAGCGCTCCATCTGGAAATGAGTCAGTGCGGTGTTTAGGGTCATTGAATTACCAGTACTCATGCTCAGATAGGATGGTCCCAAAATATTACAAATAAAATTGTTGCCTTTTCATTGGCAGTGAGTATAGATCTCCATTCATATGGTGATCTGTTTTCAACACAGGTTTTTTAAAATTTATTTACTAATAAAGTAAATTATGCTTATTGTTATTTTTCACATAACATTCTCATTCTTTATACTTATTTGCTAAAATGTGTCCCTAAAATAAAGTCTATGGTAAATTTAAGTAAAGTGAATGGCTGAATCCGAATACACAGTGTGCACTAATGTTGGTTAAGTATGTACTACTGCAATAAGTTCTGGTACATATGCGTACTATAATGTAGTCAGTAATTTTGGTTGCTATTAAATGCCTAGTGAAGTTTTGGACATAACATACTGCTTTTTGAGCACAATTCATTAAGGCAGTTTGAGTGTTAGGTTAGGATGCAGCCTTCGTATGTGTGTGGAGACATTGCATAAATGCCCCCTACATAATCCAAATACTTGTACCTCCTCTCTGTAAAATGACAGCTGGCAAATTTAATATAGGCCATTTTTTATTTTTTTTTTAATTTCTTGTTTGGCAGGTTTCTGTTATGTAAACCCAATACAGGTGACAAAGAAAAGGAAAAAAACAAAAAAAATCAATTTAATAACAGGTATCTTATTTTTTTAACAACACAAAAGGACATGAATAAAATAAAAATAAAAAAAATAACAGTTTTAATACAGTAGTCTGTCCTTAGTTTTTAATGCTATTCAAAAAGGAGGTTTCCCTAAAAATACTTTCAGAGACCTCCCCTTTCACCTTGCCTTTAAAGGTGGTATTAGAAGCGACTCGGCGGTCGAGTGGCGCATCGACCAGGTACGTGACTATCAACTCGGTGAACTCAAGTTTGAATCTGGGTTGGTGCCACTGACATCTGCGAGCAGGAGTCCATGGAAGCTAATTGGCTGAGCTCTAAGTGGAGGGACCATATGCTCACTTCCATGTCACTCACAGTGATCACCAGCCAATCATGGGCATCTGTGAGCTTGTTCGTACGAGGGGGCAGATAGTACTTTCCCTCGGAGTGTCTTAGGCCAACCCCAAATACGCATGAGCAGCAGTTTGAAAAGAGCTGTGTGATAGGGAAGGCAATACATGACGGATGGGAATTGGATATGACAAAAATTATGGGAGAAAATGGTGGGGGGGGAAAAAAAAAAAGAAGTGACTGGATCCCCAGGTAGCTTTTGATGCTGCTGCCATCAGTTTCGGATGGAGAATGTCTGCATGTAGAATAAAATCTGAAGTCAACACTTTCAGAAATGAAAACAAATAAAACGAATGTATGTATTGACCAGTTCTGTCACACATGTCGATTGTATTACTTCTCGCGCACCAGATGTCTTTACACCTACGCACTTGTGTAGATCACTGGATTCAAAACTGCAGCTGGGTGCCAGAGGAAACACCTCTGATTGGCAAGTATGCATGTGCAGATGTACATGATGTTACAACAGCTGCCTTGTGAGGGCGGCGAAAAATGTTCTGGTTTTAAAATGAATTGCTCACTCGGCAAGTTAAGACCGGCAGGTATATATTAAAAATATATACTTTCCCCCAATTTTTATTCTATAATATTTATATCTTAGTTCAGGGATTATATTGTGTTGTTTAAACTGTATGTCACCAGTGTCCAATCGTTTTAGTAAAGGGTAGTGTGACTACAAGTTTTCATTACAGTCAAGCAGCTTAGAAAGACAAGCAGACAAGCAGCTTAGCTTAGAAATGAGGTCAAAGCTAATAGTCATGTGAAGCCCAATATCAGGTTATTATCTAACCTTCGTAAACAGAGTTATAGATTTTATTACACGGCTCTTGTGCACATGTAGCATCAGATTTTGTGGATCAGTCTTTTTTTTTTTTTAAATGTAAAACTAAAGTGTGCTTTTTAGTGAACTTTTCCCCCTCATGTACTTCTCAAGCACTAAAACCATTACTCTCCTCAGGCTGTTTGGATGTTGCTGAATTGAATAGTCCCCTCAGTGTAGCATCTCTGTATCCGAATCATTATTCACAACTCAGTTTTTGAGGGCAAATATAATTATCATTCTCTCCTCAGTGTTTTGGCCTTATTCAGAGGACTAAAAATGAATTATACAGTTTAATTATTGTGTATATGCAGTAAAACAATAATGAAATTTGGTCAGCATGAGTGTATTTAATATTAAAATGCTATAACCTTCTTTTTTTTTTGTCAGATTACAAAAATCCATCCTAGTCTCCGACCAGGCTTACCTCAGGATGCGGTCAGTCCTTCCTTCTTTCAGTAAAGTTTTATGTTTTTGAATTATATGTGCAGCATGGTACTCCTGAGCAGATTTTTTGAACATTTGTTCAGTTTAGTTGTTAAAATCAGGTCAGGTAGGCACACATTTGTAAATATTTTATTTCTGTCTCTAAATGAACAGTATATAATGTATAATGAAAACCAAGGGATGCCACACTATTCCATGGAGACAGAGACTCCCACTGCTGAAGACATCCAACTGCTGAAGAAGACTGTGGAATCAGAGGCTTCACAGGTATGTCTGCAATGTTTCACTCGTTAGTCTCTCAAAGGCTTTACATTTATTTATTTTGCTATTCAACTAAAAATACTAGGGGTGCCGGGAAAAAATCGATTCTCGTCTGAATCGCAATTCTTATTTAATAGCATTCTGAATCGATCCAAATTTTCAAGAATCGCTTTTTAAGAACACGGTTTTCCAACCTTACTCACAACGCGTACCATTTGTCCACACACGGCTTCCGTAGTGAATTGTTCCAGTGAGTGGCGGCTCCAGAACTAGCTTTTAGCCGAGCTTTGACATGGATGAGGAAAAAGATATACAGCCAGCGCTGTCTTCGCTGAAGGCAAATGTTTGGGTGCACTTCGGATTTTCCGGGTAAGAAGGAGCTTGACAGGACATGTGGTGTGCAAAATAAAAGTTAAGTATTTTGCGAACACTTCCCCAAGCCCACATCTTACACCATAACCCGGAGCTAAAGGAACCGGAGCAGCAGGCACGACCAACTCCTAACCAACGCACACTCCATCACTTCACTAAACTCCCAACCAACACTCTGGTCACTAGTTTACCAATTTATTATTCTCTAAAGCAGTGGTCTCCAACCCTGTTCCTGGAGATCTGCCTTCTTGCTGGTTTTATTTCCAACTAGCACCCCTTTGACCTGTTCAAGAATGTCTTCAAGGAAATAATCAGGTACTCAGATATGCATGATTAAAGAACATGTCTTAAGCATTTTAATTACCACGATTACGAGCATAAAGTGAAACATTGCTAGTACTTGAGTTCACCCGGTTCGTACTGCACTCACATTGCCCCCCTTAATGAACCAAGACACTTTAAACTTCCCGCTCTCCGAATGCTTCCGAAAATGCTCTCTTCGGCATTTTCCGTCAAAACTGACTTCTGGCGTCACTTACAAAAAACATTTCAGTGCGCAAGCAATTCATTCGAAATGGTGACATCTTGCGTTGTTGGTGGGTGTAGCAATAACTACTCGGAGAACAGTTACAACCCCCACCCGAAGTGCCTGTAGTGAGAGACGGAGAATGACCGTGACTGAGCCGAATTTTAGAAGGGTACGTTTACTTTTAATCATGTACAGCTCCGCTTCATCGGCTTTCATACTAGTAGTGGATACATATGTGTGTGTGTGTATACATTACATGTACTAATACTATTACTAGCACAGTGCTAATGTAGCCTCTGGTTTTGTCATGTTTGTAGGAATAATTAATAAATAACGCTAACGTTAGATGCTTGTGATTAATTCTGGACAGAACAAAGAAATAAAACTTACCAGTCAATGTTGTTGGCATGATTTTCATGGACATCATTTGCATCCATGGACTCGACCGGGAGTTCCGCGTTGTTAGCAACTGCAGCCTGTGGAGGGGCTACCGGTTCGAACCGATGAGGCTCTATAACCGGGGCCTGTAAATTTTTAATTCACAACATCAACACTTTCATCACCGTCTGATGTAAGTAAGTTGGCGGCTGAATAATTGTTTAAGTCCTCACTCCAATCGCTAAAAGACTCGTCCGAACGGAATGGAGAAGCTTCTCTATCGCTGGCCGCCATTTTACTGTAGCGAAGCTAGTCTGTTGTTTTCTGGAATCTACATCACACCGTCACATGACCAACTTCAGCTCTGATGTGAGTGTACTCGGGAATGTTCGGAAAACACTTAAGTTTCTCAGCTGGGTTTAATAACCGCAGTGTGTAAAACAAGCCGTGGATGTATTTTTATTCGCCGCCCAAACAATTTACACAATTTTGCATTGTTAATTAAGACACGTCCTTTAAGGATGGAGATAAAACCTGCAGGAAGGACGATCTCCAGGAACAGGGATTAATGCTGACGAACGTTGGGATTTTTGGATTCGGCAACTTTTTTGACGAGTGTTGGTGAAAATCAGGATTCGTCAATGTCATTAGCAACATTTAGTAACATTTGTGCCAATGTTTGTGAAAGACAATTGGTGTATGTTAGTGACCGTGTGTGTGATGATTTGCCACTCTTTTGCCCTATTTGGGAACCTATAATATCCAGTAAATGTCAGGCGAATCTTGGAATTGAACCACCCTTGCCCCAACCCTATAAAAAGAGTAAGCCCTCCCCAGCATGGTGTTCTACTTGGTAAACCGAAAATAACTTTAGCGACATGTGTTAAGACCTTTGCAAATGCTTAAAACTGTTTTGCTAAATTTTGTGGAAAAGGCCAATTCGAAGAGAAATTTAACATGTTTTGAAAGATTCTTTGCGACAAGAAAAGCTTTTACGGACCTTTCTTAGAGACCCAGCATGTGCATGCCACTGATTATTAGAGCACACATACCTCTACAATTAACCAAACTGAATGGGTGCAGGTAGGGAAGAACAGATGTGTGGAGGTGGAGAGGAGGGGGTGGTTGGTTGTGGTGCAGGCAGCAGGTGGAGAAGAGATAGGTACAGGAAGATGGTAGCAGGTGAAGTTATATATTTTGAATGAGATTTCATCAGATGTTTGATTCCTTTTAGGGAATGAAGGATATAAAGAAGGACAAGGTGCTGATGCGACGGAAGTCAGAGTTGCCGCAGGATGTGTACACTATAAAGGCTTTGGAGGCCCACAAGCGGGCAGAAGAGTACCTGACTGCTAATCAGGAAGCCCTCTGACTGAAGAACACCACAACCTGTCACCTGCACCATGTGTAGACTGTCCCACTCGTATTTATCCAGAAATGTTTCCTGCTGTATCCCCCCCCTCCCCCTTTGTCTCTGCCTCTTTTCTTTCTTCATTTCCTCTTGGAGAAGCTTTTCTGTAAAGTCCTGGCCCAGGAGGTAACCGTCAAGCACTCCCATACCCCGACCCGCCAGCTTCCCCAATTTGAAATCAGTGGCACCTCCAAATCGCAAGAAAGCAGTCGTTCAAAAAGTATTCGAATTGTATCAACATTTCCAAACCAGGGTCTCCTCTTTGTTGTGATATTTTTTTAATGTTCTTTATCTTGCTGCAATTTTTCCAAATGTTGTCCTCACCTCATTTGCCCTGCTTTTAAATTGTTAAACTTTTCCATTCCCAGGCCCTGTAAATCCTTATTCACTTATTGTCTGAGATAATAAGCAACCCATTACTGACACACTCCGTGCATTTGCCTAAGCCTGGTTTAGCGACTTTATTTCTGGATCATGTTGCCTTGCTCTTGTGGGACAGTGTGATGCATATGAATGTAAACTTGCTATCAAAATATACCACAGGCAGTCTACAGGGTCTGTAGAGCTGTTTGTTTCCTGCAGAACCTAGTCTTTGGTAATACTTGGTGTCTTCATGCAATAAGTACAAAGTAAAATATAATTGTGTTTAAAAAAACAAACAAAAAAACATGAACAATACCTCAAGACAAGGCACCATGATTCCCTCATTGATGTCATAAGTTTAAGCTTTGCATCAGCTCAGTGAATGACTCAAAAGAAGTGAGCCAGGTTTATTGGTCCAGATGCATGAGCTAGTGGCAATCTGAAATGTATGAACTGGAAGCCTTGCTGTGCGGTAGCCCAATGGCAGAATCACAATCATTTTATTTAAGCCTGTAGTCATATTTATGCTGACTGTCAACACGGGATTTAATGTTGAATCCTTTTCCTGCCTTACTGTTGAACTGAGAACACAACACTGTAAGGTGCTGACCTCTTAAAATACCAGCAGACCATTCCATATTTCATTATTATTCAACACAACAATGCTGTATCTCAATATGTACCTCAAAAAAAAGTGTTTCCACAATTTACCAATCATTATACATGGTCCAATGACGCATGGTTATATCTTTGTAATGTTTTCATTTTTTTATATTGCTTACCGAGAATTAATGGTTCCCTTTAAACAGCCATTTTTATCTTATAGCCTAAACTTCTTACCATCTTATTTGTCTTACAATTTTGTAGTTTGATGTTTAAAAAAGAAAAACCTCCCATATTTCAATCAACTCCCTTATCCAGTGGGGAAGGTTAGTCCAGTGTAAGCATAGGAACATCTTCCATGCACCTTTTCATTTTGTTATAGATCTTTACATTAATAGGTTTTGCATTTCTTAAGGGCCTAAGCAGTGTTTCTGGACAGAGGATAAAGGAAAGGTCTGGGTGAATGCTATTCAATCATTATTATGATTGTAGTGGTTTAACTTTCCATGTAGTGGGTGTATGGATAACAAACAGGCTGTTACTATTCCAAGTAATTTTATGTTTCCTAGGTTGGCAGCCTTGCTTGTCATGTCCCCAAAATATTTTTTCCTTCCTCTTGTCAGTGTGTTCCACTTTTTGGAACACTGAAGTCATGTATCCTACAGAGTGAAACATCACTCATTCTGACCATTTCATGAGATTCAATATATTTATTCCCCGGCTATGCTGCCAGACTGAAACACTTTTCATAGCTTGGCTACAACTTTTACCTCCTACATGAAATAATCTGTTTCCTGAGTGCTCTAATGCTTGCTGATGGACGGAAAAAAGCAGTGAATAGAAATGATCTAACATGGATAACATTGTGTTCAGTTCACTTAAAGTTATTCAGTTTAATTTTACACCAGAAGTCCTGAATCCAGGCTGGCACTCGCTGTGGTTGTCTGGCAGTTAAACATGCAGAAGAAATGTATGACAGGATGGGTCTCTCCACCCTTACCCCCCTTCTTTCTCTCCCCATTCCTAACTGTAACAATCTTAAGCTGCTTTTCAGATCATGTACATATGTTGTACTTTATTTAGGCAGAGCATTACATACTATTAAAGTCATATTTTGTACAGATGTTCATGTATGTACAGAACAAAAATAAAGTTAACAATGGAAGATGAGTCATTTTCTGAATGTGCAGGACATGTGCATCAATAAGCTGCAAATTATTTTAAGTCAACCATATTAGTATAAATGATTTTAACAAAAAAAGAAAACAAAGACTTACAAACACCCACTAACTATCCTGAAATATGTCTGCAAAATTGTAGCGTATCTTGTGAGTCATGGTTCCAGGTACATTCAAACAAAATACATTTAACAAACATTTGTTCTCTGTCACCTCAGTCACGTGATCCAACAGGCTCTTTTGATGATTTATTAGTAATGAAAACGCAAAGCTGAAAAGAGAACATGAGAAAAAGGTCTTGTCTAATTTCACTTGCGTTGGAGTAAGAGGCCTGCTGAGCTCTGCCGAGACTGGAGAGTTTTCTCCACCATGTCCTTCCACTGGTCATCTGAAATCTCACGAGCCCAGGCAGGGATCCCCAGAGACGGCAGGTTAACTGTTGCCATGGTCCTTTTCACAAGTTCAACATGATCTGTGAACAGTTTCATAACAAATTTTAGTACACAAGGAACCGTTTGGTGGGGGCCTATTCTAAGAAGCTGGTTATTCCAGATAACTTCAGAAGTAACTTTATGATGCCAGGTTCCCGATTAGCCAGTGCTACAAAAGGTGGGTAGGGTTTCCATGTGTGCTGCCATGGCAATTTATATCGCGCCTCTACCCTGCTACAAGCACGTTATGTTTATGCATACCATGATATCTTTATAAGCACCACCCAGTCACCTATGTTTTCCAATAGATATTGTCCAGTAAGGGGGAAAAGGCAGCACACTGGCATAGTTGGAGCACTTTGTGTGGATGGTGAGAGTCTCACCCCACAGAAAAGGGATTAAGAGACCATATTTTACCCTGATATTCCAAGATAGAGATTCTCATATAATGGAATACTTTATCTCTGTCAGCATTTGGAGCCAGACGTCTCTAATGCCACTAGGTGGAGTAGTGATTGATTCATTTTATTTTAGTCCGATACATATCACAAATTTAAAATACCACATGGTGTAACAAATTAATTGTAACCACAATACTGTAGTGCACCATTAGCCTA
Source organism: Neosilurus hyrtlii (assembly GCA_028564935.1). Lineage (NCBI taxonomy): Eukaryota > Metazoa > Chordata > Actinopteri > Siluriformes > Plotosidae > Neosilurus > Neosilurus hyrtlii. The sequence goes on from JAOUQZ010000039.1 coordinate 8,235,282, forward strand.
ACAAGTACAAATATAAGGAGTACTAAAAATTCATCATAAAGATCAACTTATTTATGTATTACATGACAGGAACTGCACCAGGCAAAATGGATCCTACAATTTACTTTAACCAGCAAACTTTAATTGACTACATTAAAATACGTGTTATTTAACTTAAAATGTTATCATCAAATAAATGTATTAGTAAAAGAAAATTGTACAGAGATACATGAATTATAATAGGCTACATGAATTATAAACAAAAACAATACCTTCTCTTTCTGCATTAAATTTAATTTTGTTTAGCGTTCTATGGCACTATATATACATATACATACAATTTATATATACACATACATACATACACACACACACACACACACACACACACATATATATGCACACACACTTAATGTCCTCATAGCCAGAAATGCTGATTGTACAGTTCACCTCAAAGAAATATGGAGTTTGTGCCGATCCCAAAACTGTCTTTGCCTTCAAACACATCCCTTTTTACGGGCACACGCCCCTTTTTACGGGCACACGCCCAGACTCCAGTGAGTTAACATCAATTCAACTTACAAACTTCTTAATCACCTTCTTAACCGTTACACCCAGTGTAGGAAGTCAGTAATTCCAATTTCACTCAGTAACCCCGAGTTAAACTCGCTTCGTAGCATATCCCCTGAGTCTTAAGTTAGGTTTATCTGAATGTATGTTACCAGGATCCATAGGAATGGATGCGTGGCTCCTGCATGCAGCAGCTCCTTCAGGATCCTCTTCCTCATCACTATCTGGGGCTGGTGGCTGAGGCAGGAACAAGCCCATGGCCTGTGTGAACATGACCGTCAATACAGACTTTATAATAGCTACTGTGTACACACCAATCAGCCACAACATTATGACCACTAACATGGTGTGATTGTGAAGTGAATAACATTGATCAGTGTATAATAAAAGAGGAACAACGCAATCTGATTGGTTCACTATCTCATGTTAATAGACTTTATTATGCATTCAAAAGAATTTCTTATTTGTGACTGGTGGAAACCATCAGATAATTCTTGGTATTATTTTACGAGCCTTCATTATTGAACGAGTTCAATAGGTTGAAAACATTTTGAATGATTAACAAAATGGTAAAATTCTGCTTTTGTATAATGTAGAGAATTATTCAGACCTCAGTGGGTGTTATTCTCGTCGGCCTTCCGCTTGAGCAGATAAAACCCTTCGATCTGAATAATTTTTCATACCGTGCTTCGCCGGATTCAATAATCGCTTGTTATCCTGAGTGGATAATGCTCCAATCGCTTCGGCGGATAAATTCTCACAGATTTGAGATTCTACAAATTTGAAAAAATCCTGTTCCAAAAAATCCAAAGATATAGATATGTAATATGGCCCTCACGCTTTCCGAAGTTAAAAAACTGAATGAATCAGAAGATCCCATCCTGAAGTGCACATAAACATCTAACGAATCAGACGAGATGATTTTCACACTTTAAAAATGTTAAACCGAAGCACTTTAGTTTGCTTTCCTGATGTTCTGAGTGTAGTATACACCACACCACACCCCACCCCACACACCATACCACACCACACACCATACCACCCCACCCCACCCCACACCACACTACCCACCTCCCACACCACCCCACACCGCACACCATACCACACACCACCCTACACCACCCCACCATACCACACCCCACCCCACACCACACGGCACACCATACCACACACCACCCCACTACACCACCCCACCACACCACACCCCACCACACGCCACACCGCACACCATACCACACGCCACCCCACTACACCACCCCACCCCCCACTACACCACCCCCCACACCACACCACACACCATCTCACACACCACCCCACACCACACCCCACTACACCACCCCACACCGCACACCACTACACGTCCCACCCCTACACTGAAGCTGTGGACGGCTTTGAAAGTGTGAACCTTGCAGTGATCCACCTGCACATCTTCCATGTTATTGGTTGTATTGTGAGGGACCTGCTGCCCTCCGTGTTACCTCGATCCTCTCCTGCACCTCCTGCAGCTGTTCGGCGTGTGTTGGCTCGTCGGGTTGTTCCAGGTGTGTGCTGGGAGCTCCGTCGGGTTCCTGGTTCAGGGGTTGGTAATAATAACCCGCGCTGTCCTCCTCTTCCTCCCCCTGGACTCCGTCCTCCTCCTCGCCGTCCTCACCGCTCCACTCATCAGCCGCGGGTTCCGACACCCGCTCCTGTCCCAGATCCTCCTCCGAGCTCGGCAACACTCGTTCTGGACCCATGACCCGGGTCCTGTCCACTTCCATGCACGAGTTCCGAGCTGTCCGGCCCTGCAGCCACCAAACACACCGAGTCTGAGGAGAGAACCAACAGGAGAGCAGCTCCAGTCCCTCAGTGAGGGTCAAACAGCATCCAAACCCAAAACATAACCTTCACACAACGGAATATTATTATTACTACATTATTATTATAGTGTTTTATTCACAGTACCGCTCTTTACACTCCGCTGTTGCTTCCACCAACTCCACTTTCCAATTTTATCAGCTTTATCACTGTAAACAAGCACTTACGGCTCCGGCTACATCATTTCCTTCCCCCGGAAGCGGAAGTGCGTACAAATAAGATGACGTCACGTCCTTCTTTTCTTTATTTCTTTCTTTTTTTTGAACGATTTATGGTCAGCGAATTTAATTTTGAACTTGTAGTTTAATATATAGCTACTGTTGTTTTTTTAACACGTGTTTTATAATCAGTAAATTCCAGTAAACCGCAGTTTCTCCTTTGTTTGAAGCATTTTTATGGTATTAATGATTGTCTGCCACCAGGGGGCGCTCATCCACAGAGCTGAAGAAGGGAGGCTTGTGTATTTCCACACAGCCCCAGTTTTCTTTCGCTTTACTGGTTCCTTTGCTGTGTGTTTTGTTGAGGCTTCACGGGATGAATATCTATTTTTGTGGCAGTATTAGGGGAGGAAGACAGGATGTGAAGATTTATCAAAGAATTGTGAAGAAACTGCAGACCTACGGACGGGTTTTGAGCCACGATGACGTGACTGAGAAAGGTAAACACATCCTCCTGAGGATTCAGTGCAATTCCTTTATTTACACATCTCTCTCTCTCTCTCTCTTTCTCTGTCTCTCTCTCTCTATCTCTCACTTTCTCTCTTTCTCTCTCTCACTTTCTCTCTCTCACTTTCTCTCTTTCTCTCATTCTGTCTCTCTTTCTCTCTCACTCTCTCTCTCTCTTTTTTTCACTCTCTCTTTCTTTCTCTCACTCTCTCTTTTTCTCTCTTTCTTTCTCTCTCTCTTTCTCTCTCTCTCTTTCTCTCTCTTTCTTTCTCTCTCTCTTTCTCTCACTCTCTCTTTCTTTCTCTCTCTCTGTCTCTCTCTCTTTCTCTCACTCTCTCTCTCATTCCCTCTCACACACATTCTCTCTCTCATTCTATCTCTCTCTCTTTCTCTCTCTTTCTTTCTCTCTCTCTCTTTCTCTCTTTCTCTCTCTCACTCTCTCATTCCCTCTCACACACATTCTCTCTCTCATTCTATCTCTCTCTGTCTTTCATTCTCTCATTCTCTCTTACATTCTGTCTCACACACATATTCTCTCTCTCTCTCTCTCTCATTCTGTCTCTCTCTCTCTCTCTCTCATTCTCTCTTATTGGGGACAGCCAACACTGGGCGAAGGTGGGGCACACCCTGAACAGCTCGTCAGACCATCGCAGGGCCAACACACAACCATTCACACTCACACCGAGGCCATTTAGCCAGTTCGCCTAATGTGCATGTCTTTGGACTGTGGAAGGAAACCGGAGTGCCTGGAGGAAACCCATGCAAACTCCACCCAGAAACATAGTTCTGAATCCCGGGACCTTATTGCTGTGAGGAGGATGTACTAACCAGTGCACCCCGAGTCTCTCTCTCATCACTAGACGGTTGACACGATAAGCCGAACCATATTTCTTTAAGCGGATTGTTCCACACATTACTGGCTCCGTCTACCTGAAGAAGTCACATCAGGAGCTGACAGGATTATTGCATTGCTTTGATCCATCATATTTTAACATGTTTTCCGAACAAGCTTTGGTCCATCTTTTGCATCAAGCAGGTCAGCTGAGCTGTGCTGGCTGTGGTGGATGATGGTTGGCAGGCTGACAGGCAACTCAGACTGCATGTTCTCCCAGTGCTTGCCTGGGTTTCCTCTGGGTACTCCGGTTTTCTCCAACATTACAAAGATATTCACGTCAGCCTTATTGGCTGTTCCAACTGTGAGTGTGAATGCTTGTATGTGTGTTGGCCCTGCAATGGTCTGGCAAACGTTCAGGGTGTATCCCGCTTTCACCCAGTGTTGGCTGAGATAGGCCTTGCTCCCGCTCGACCCTAATAGGGTTAAGTGGTTTGGCAAAAGAGAGTGAAATCAGTTACATGGTAAAAATAAATACCCTTACATTCTTCACACATTTCCATCTTATGTATCATAAGAACCTCTTGCCGGTGAAGCCCATCTTATTTATGTACACTTATCTGATGTATACTGTCTGGTGCTCAATGTCTGAAGGCATTCAGACATCACGATTCAGAAAATCATCTATAAGTGGCATAGAGTTCAAACTAATGCCCCGAGAAATTCAGCCCAACAACAGATAGTCTCTACCGTCCCTGACATTTCATCACAAGACCTGCAAGTAACTGCAGCTGTTGGTGTAAAAGTACATAACGTCTGCAACCAGAAAAGCCTTTGCAGTCCAAAAAGAACTTTAGAGCAAGTTTGCCAAAGACCAATAGTAAAAGACCCTTTGGAATAATGTGGTCTTTGACCACAGTAGACACGTACACACGAGAATATTCACAAACTGGTGAAAATGTTATGGTTTGGGGTTGCTTCTCTGCCTCAGGGACTGGGCAGCTTATAGTCGCTGATTCAAGCGCACTAGCAAATCCACCGAGGAACGGCTTAAAAAGAAGAAATGAAGTTATGAAACGGGTTTGACAACCGTGATGTAAACCTCAGTGAAATATTGTGTGGGATTTTAAAAGGGCAGTACATGCAAGGAAACCTTCAAACATTTACAGTTGAAGGAAGAGTGGCCTGAATGTTCAGCAAGTAGATGCCAGAGACAGTGGACAATAATACAACCCACGCTGAGTGGGCAACGTGAGCTACTGAGGCCAAGGACGTGCTTACTCTCGCCACAAAATCATATTACATCTACTGGCACGTCTATTTGTTATATTTCTATTAATAATTGGTTTAAAGAGTGAATCTTCCTTTTGGTTTTGTTCAAGTTCGTGGTATCACCTTTATCTTTTGTCACTTTAAAGAGGGTAAAATGTCTTTTTCAAATATATTAAATGAATAAATAATTCCTTAGGCTCCTTATCCAATCATGGTTCAATTGATTGTAAATTTCCTGCTCAATCAACCTCCATTTCAGTAAATTTCTCTCACTGTTGCACCAGATTCTTTATTCTATCTAAAAAAAGTCTTGGTTGTGTTTTCATCCAGGAGCGCAGCACTTCTTTGACCTCACTATCACTCCCAAATTTTCATCCTCTCCAAGTGTCCTTCATAGGTCCAAACACATGGCAGAGGGACAAAGTTCTGGGCTTCATGGACGAGGCTGTAAAATCTCAAACCTCAATCCCTGAATGGTTTCAGGAGTTTCTGCGGCCATATCAAGATGCTCCTCCAACCCTGTAACAGATGCAGACATCTACATAGTGTTGCAGGATTCTGCCATGAATTTCACACGGCTTCACATCATCCGACCACAAAATCTCAGTGATCCCCTCCAGCAAAGAGAACAGCCATTTTGTACACGGTGCACATTTAATTATGCATGATATGCCATCTATTGGGTAATATCAGCTTCTCCTCAGATAACCTATCTTCCCTGAGCAGTAGTACGAAACACCGGGGTGTACTTTTTATGAAATGATTTCAATTTGCTGTTACTTTTTGAAACACCCTCATTCTTAATTTTTGACATGACGGAATTTCCAATACGGTCTGGATCCATCGTGACCCTTATAGCTAAAACGTTGTCATCTGATGTCTCTAATTCATTACATTTCCCTGTATCACATTACAAAACTTCTTTGCCTTTGTTTTTTTCCCCTCATGATATCCATTATGCCCCTAAATATTAAAAGAAAATATAGCTTGTTTTTAGTAGCAAATAAATTATTTCATACAGAAGGCATTTATGCTTGTGTGTTTTAGATGAAGTGACATGCCATCGTGGCTATTATTTGTTTATTTACTGCTGTAACTGAAAGTTTTCAAAGTTTTATAATTTTCTATTTCTGCATAAATATAATTTAAAACATCATAAATTTGCAGACACGTCCTAAAATTAGATAAAGAGAAGGCAGTAAAACAAATGAGACTAAAATATTACATTTAGTCATTTATTACTAGCAGAAAATGATCCAGTATTACATATCTGTGGGTGGCAAAAGTATGTGAACCTTTGTTTTCAGACCCCCTTGTGCAGTAATAACTAACTAAATATTTGTGGTAACTGTTGATCAGTTCTGCACATCAACTTTAGTCCATTTTAGTCCATTTCTTCATATAGAACAGCTTCAACCTTGGGACGACACACAACATTTCTGTTGGAAAAAGGTCAGTATTTTGACTTGCCCGTTCCAAAACATTACATTACATACATGCTGTTATAAATCAGAATTCATTGTTCCATCAATGAAGACAAATTGTCCTGGCCCAGATGCAGCACAACAGGCCTAAAACGTAATATTTATATTAGTAGTATTTTTAGACAATTGTCTAAAATTTTTAGATTCCTCCTTAATTTAATTTTATTATGTAAAGCTGCTTTGTGACAATGTCAATTGTAAAAAGCGCCATACAAATAAAAGTGACTTGACTTAGTACTACCACCATCTTTCACAGATGGAATAAGGTTCTAAAGCTGGAATGTGCCGTTTTTCTTATCCAAATATAAAATTTGTCATTTAAAGCCAAAAACAGGTCTTTTTTATTAGTGTCCACTCAGAGATATTTTCCAATAGATGTCTGGTTTGTCCGTGTGATATTTAACAAACTGTAGGAGGACAGCAATGTTCTTTTTGGAGAATAGTGCCTTTTCCCCTTGAACTCCGCCATACCACTTTTGTTCAGTATTTTCCTGAGGGAGGACTAAAGAGAATTAACATTAGCCAATGTGAGAAAGGCCTTAAGTTGCTTAAAAGTTACTGAAGGTTCCTTTTAAACCTCCTAGACTGTTTTATACCTTGCTCTTGGACTGATCTTTGTTGGTCCACCACTCCTAGAGAGTGGTCACTCCTGGAGACTATGGTCTTGAATGTTACCTTTATCTGTCTGCTTGTTTGGAATCCAAACTTTTCCGAGATGGTTTGTATCCTTTTCTGAGCTGCTCTCAAATCTCCTTTGTTCATTCTTCCAGAAACATGTTTTGTGAAGATCACACCTTGACAGATCTCTGTTCTTTATGTAAAAACAGGGTGCTCACCCTGGGAATACACTGGGGCATGATGTCTGCGATCTCTGTGATTAAAAAAATCGGAGCTCCTCAATTTATGAGAATGCTTGGAACACGATTGGGGAATAAAAAGGAGGCAGGGTGCATCCAGGAAAATTAAACTTGAAGGAAGTTCATGTTGCCAAGTTCATCAAGATCCCCTACGATGGTGCATCAGGGTTTGACTCCTTTAGAGTCTGTTAAGCTCTACCACACGTCCTACATTCTGTCATCATTGGCATCAAATTGTAATACATCTTCATAATCGTGGCATATTTTTTGACAGTCAAAAATTTGCCGCGATCATCACAAATCCACCAAGTTCCCTCACACTCCTCACGATTCTCTGGAATCACTGCAGACAGGGTGCCCCAGTTTAAACGCAGGGTCATTTACACATGATAGTTATTCAACTGATTGAAAACAACCTACTCTAATTTCACCTTCAGATTTAACTGCTAATCTCAGAGGTTTACCTACTTTGCCAAAAATATCCAAATAACAAATAACCAAGTATAATACTTTTGTCTTGTTTGTTTAATCTGTTTTTTTTAACCTAGTTTAATGACTTCTGTGAAATGCTGATGTTGTTTTAGGCCATAGTTATGTGAATAAGCGTATATTATAAAGGTTCACAGTCTTTCAACCGTGAAGATGGACATCCAGTTTGCATGCTGCAACATTCACTCCATAACAGCATTAATCTTTTAAGTCTAGTTAAAATGATCTGAAGCATTGCTTTAATGAATAAACTTGATTTGCTCCTGACTCAGGTGAGGATGCTGTACCAGGAGGCGATGAGGCCGCTTATGACCGTGATATGGAATGGCTGCCTCAGTCTAATGGTGAGAAGTTTTGTAATATTTCAGTTCGATTCAGTTTTATTTGTATAGCGCTTCTTACAGTTGACATTGCCGCAAAGCAGCTTTACATAGTAAAAACAAATTTGGTAAAATTCTTCAAACCTTTTACATCCCCGTTATGAAGGTTTCCTCCTTCTTTACCAAATAACCACTTTAACCAGTAGGCATTTATTATTTTATTTTAACCCTTTACTGATGTTCCATTCCCACAGCAAAATGGAAATCAATTTATCTGACTTTTTAATAATTCACTGGTTGAACCACTTAATCCTACTGGGGTCAAGGGAGACTGGAACCCTTCTCAGCTGACTCTCGGTGAAGGCAGGGTACACCCTGAACAGCTCTCCAGTCCATCACAGGGTCAACATGCACACATCCACTCACACTCACATCTAGGGGCAATTTGAAACAGCCATATAGCCTAATGTGCAGTTCTTGAGACTGTGGGACGAAACCGGAATACCCGTAGGACACCCACACGAGCACAGGGACAACTTTCAAACTTCACACGGCAACGCCTTCGCCAAGCCTGGGACCCAAACCCAGGACCTTCACGCTGTAAGCTGTAATCACCACTGCATCATCGTAAGATTGCTGCCCCTTTTCCAATCAGTATAAATAAATTCAGTAAAGAATAAATATCAGTATGAATAAATAAAACAAAGATTTGTGACAACATACGCGGCAAATACTTGAAACCAGCAACGTCTTGCAACATGTTGCAGCAAACCTTTCCAGTAGTGTGGGCTTTGCACCACTGAGACTTACAACATCACTATTTCCAGCACTACATTTTTTTTTTTACAGCATTTATTGTTAGCTTTATTTACTCAGCCTACTTAAATATGGATGTAAACAAAGCGGTAGCCAATGTATCGGCAGTGATAGCTATTATCATTAGAGACAGAGCTGTATCACTGAGTAAATACGCAAGAAACACATAAGAAAATAAACCAGTGATCTTTACATGACTGTGTGTTTGTGGATGAAGTGGGTAGGTATGGACTTCAACTGAGCTGAGCTTTCATTGTTGTAGAAGATGAAATACATTTTCATCTCTTGGAAATAAAATGGAATTGGCCACAATGTCTAGTTGAAACCATTTGCTTTCTCCTGTATGAATATGTATGCGTATAGGGCTGGGTGATATGACGGTGGAAGTGGGGCTCAGTGGTTAAGGCTCTGGATTACTAATCTGAAGGTCAGGGGTTCAAGCCACAGGACCACCAAGGTGCTAATGTTAGTCCCTTGAGCAAGGCCCTTAACCCTCAGTTGTACAGTTGTGTATATAAATGATAATTGTAAGTCACTCTGGATAAGGGTGTCTGCCAAATGCCATAACTCTAAATGAATGTAAATGTGGCCAAAAAATAAAATCTGAGATTTTTTTCACCTGCACTCAATTTACAATTCAGATTTTTTAATTTTTTTTTAAAACACATTTTAATTGGTTTGGAAATGCTGATGCCTGCTAATGGGTGTTTGTGTCTGATAGTTAGGGACAGACTTTTCTATTGGGAGGCAGGTACCTGTACTATCAAGAGTGTAGGTAATGTGTAGGTACTATTGAGTGTGAGGCAGGAAAGAACCCTGGCTGGGGTGCCAGCGCAGGGCAGGATTTAGAGCCAGTGAAGGTGAAAAAAAGATGTATGCATATAAAAATATATTAAGCATTAAAGTGAATCACGATTATCATTTTACACATCATCCTAAACCCCCAAAAAATTTAATTATTGCCCAGCTCTACTCCTGCTCCAGGCATGATGATATTAGTAAACATTGCCATCCTGGGGCGAGGCAAGAGGGCAAAACCATTCATTCATTCATCATCTTCCGCTTTTGTCCGGGGTGGGGTCACAGGGGCAGCAGCCCAAGCAGTGAGGTCCAGACGTCCCTCTTCCCAGCCACTTCCTCCAGCACTTCCAGGGGAACGCCAAGGCGTTTCCAGACCAGCCGAGAGATGTAGTCCCTCCAGCGTGTTCTGGGTCGACCCCGGGGTCTCTTCCCGGTCGGACATGCCCGAAACACCACACCAGGGAGGCGTTCGGGAGGCATTCTAATTAGATGCCCGAGCCACTTCAACTGAGCCACTTCAACGCGAAGGAGCGGCGGTTCTACTCTGAGTTTCTCCCGGATGACGGAACTTCTCACCCTATCTCTGAGGGAGAGACCTGCCACCCTGCGAAGAAAGTTCATTTCAGCCGCCTGTATTCGCGATCTCGTTCTTTCGGTCACTAAAAGGAAGGTTTCTTCCTCGCGTTTACTGAGGGAGTTTTTCCTTGCCACTGTTGCCGCGGGCTTGCTCATTAGGGTTGTGTAGGGGTTGTAGAGAAAAGTTTTAGATTCCTCCATAATTTAATTTTACTATGTAAAGCTGCTTTGTGACAATGTCAATTATAAAAAGCGCTATACAAATAAAAGTGACTTGACTTGACTACCCAAAGCTCGTGACCATAGGTGAGGGTAGGTTTACCAAAAGCTGGTAAACTTGGACACTTTCCTGTGTCATGGGCCTTTACTCTCAGTATTACTACAAAGCACTTGTAACAGATCTTTCTGAGCTTTTAGCTTTAGTGGAATTTAACAGGAGAAATTGTAAAAATATTTTCAGTTGTATCTAGCCTAAAGTGCACCTTTTGTTCTTTTGCATTTAGTTTGGAAATAATATTCTCGAATAGCAAAAAGAGAATGTCTGATATAAAACCAACTTTACCGCAATCACAACAGGTAGGTGAAAGAATTCCTAGACCTGCAATGAATGAACTAAGTCTGTGAGCAGGTCATCCACGGATTTTCCTTTTTTTTTTTTTTTTTTGAGGGCATAATACCTGTCAACCATTTTAACAATGCAGTTTTATTATTAGTTTTAAAGTCAGGCACTACACTGAATGTTTTCCAGGAATTTCTCAACTTTTTAATGTTTTGCATGTCACCGCTACATGGACTGCCCCTGTCCACTTGATTCACCCTATAGTTTTTTTCTCCAATGTCAAACTCATTTCTATGCAACTGTGTAAAGATATCCATGGATACTTGGAGAAGGAATCACATTTGCACAGACCAATTTAAAAAAACTATAAATAAAGACCACTGCCCTGGGAGAGGGCTTTGAATTTGATCAAACTAAATAACTGTTTTATTTACCTTCCCAGTTGTTGTTGCTGAAGTAACCCAACCATCTTTTGGCATGGGTTATGAAATTGGTCAAGCCATGGCTATGAAAAAGAGGATTCTCTGCCTTTTTCGACCCTCATCAGGGAAAGGTAACCAGATAAATTTTAAGTTGCTAATAATACATGAATATTTTCCCCTGTAGTTGTACAGAACACTTTAGTGTATTTCCCAACTCATTACCTCCAGTTTCTCTATTTTTACAATGAAAAAAATATTTATCAATGTTTATATAACATCTTCCTCTTTATAATATTTTTGGCTCTTTAGTTCTGTCTGCCATGATACAGCGTGCTGAGGGCAAATTGGGCAGCTCTATCTTCCAGGTACGGCATTATGAGGAAGAGGAAATTGAAGGCATTTTGGACAATTATTTTGGTGACCTCAACAAGAGTTAATGTACATTTAATATATGTGAACACATGACCATCACAACCAGATATCCTTGTTGAACATGTTCCTGAAACCATGGCCGTTAATATGGAGCCGATCCTTTCTTTGCTGTTCTGGGAAAGCTTTCCACTAGATCTTGGACCGTGACTGTAAGGATTTGTCCATTTAGCCACAAGAACATCAGTGAGGTTAGGGTTAGGGTTTAGGGGTTAGGGTTAGGGTTAGGGTTAGGCACAGGTGCACTGTAAGGCTGGAACAGGTTTGAGTGTCTTAGTGCCCGTAAAGGAAAATTGTAATGTTACAATATAGTATAAATCACTAAGACACGATGCATTTTATTTCAAATATCTAAAAGTGTTTCAAAATATTTAAAACAAGATTTCACAAGTATAAAAATGTTGATATTTTCTATGATAGTAAAGTTTTACTGTTCATTATTTCTCCACATTCTTTTGCATGTATGTTTTGTTCTTCTCTGACAGAATCTTATGTAAACAATGTGATCATAAATTGTAATATCGGAAAAACAAAAAGGGAGGAGTTAGAGAAGCTGCAGTGGCCTGGGAACTGCTCAGGGTGTACCCAGCCTTCGTCCAGTGTCAGCTGAGATAGGCCCGAGCCTTTATGCAACCTTAATAGGGGGTCAGGTGTCATGCAGGTGTCATGTATTTGCATACAGCTGCTTGAAGGAAGATGTAAAGCATCAGTATACTTGATATAAAACTGACAGGTGCCTTGAGATCAGAGCAGGGATTTGTTTGAAATTTCAAGGTTAAATCTTACCCGTACTCCCCAGTACTGACGGTCATCCACTTTTATTATGACCTCATTAAGACAATTAGATATTAGATAATTGGTGCACTCTCTTTGAAACATCTTTACTGAATTTCTGGGCAGTACAGTGTTTATACTGTGTCTAAGACAACAGTAAGCGTGTGAAATTCTGACTTCCAAAAAATGTGTGTTCACACAATTAACCTGAAAACAATATAGCTGCACACAGTAACATTTTTGCACTTTGTTTTGCTGCCTTCACAAGGACTGCAATGTAAGAAAACCTCATGAGGTCAGCACTTATTGAAATACTCATACCAGCCCATCTGGCACTAACAACCACTATACTACCATGCTGTCCCAGAGTGCAATGTGCTTTTGTTTATATATGGCAGTTTCCTGATTACTGCATGCACAAGACAATTGTCTACTATGTTAGATATGTTCTTAAATATTGGGCTGAAAGGAAAGGACAGAGTGGGAAACTAACACTCCCCAGGTTTGGGGTATGGAGGACACAGAGACAGGAGACTTTTAACTCTGTTTATTCACTTCCCTTTTCACTTAATCCTGGCACTTTTTATTAGTAGTATTTATATATTATTACTGTATATGATTATCATTAGTAGTAGTAGATAAGTAGTAGATGGGTTTTTTTTATTTTTTATTTTTATTTTTTTTTACATCAGAGGATTGAGTGAATCCTTTCACGCATTAGATTGTGTTTTTACTGGCAGACAGTGTACCATATTTTCCAAAAAAAAATCTTATTTATTAGAATTTGAGTGTTCCAGATTATTGTGCTAGTCAAACCAAAAATAAAGAAAATTATATTATCAAGCAAACAACGTGGAATTTTATTATTACAATAACAAGTTTTGCATTACCAATATTCATAATAATTAGTATAGTTATTTTAATGATGTCTAAATGGAAAAGGACACGTTATACCAAAATGTAACCACCTTTACAAACTACAACTGGATTCAACAGATGAAGTACATTTTTTTTATAAATTTGGAGTCATATTGCTTTCCGCAGTCTTTAAAGAAATCTGTTCACTGTTGGCACACAAATCCTTTAAGACTCCCCGAAAAAGTTTTCTATAGGGATCCAATCTGGAGAACTTTAAGGCCAAGTTGTGAGGCTTCAGGAAAAGGCTTCAGTGGGCTTCTGAAAATATGAAGATAAACTTTGACAAGGTTCTTTTCACTGATGAGCTGCGAGCTACTTTGGACGGGCCTGATGGGTGGGACAGAGGTTGGGAGCTCCATGGACGTGTAACTCCAACACGTCTAAGGCGGCAGCAAGGAGTGGCAGGAGTGATGATCTGTGCTGCCATCATTACAGATGAAGTGGTCGGGCCTCTTAAAGTGGAAGAAGGTGTAAAATGAACTCTGAAAACTACACCAAATTCCCGGAGCAAAACTTTATTCCATGGTACAAGTCAGAACCTGCTAGTTTCCGTAAGAACTTTTTTTTCATGCAGGATAACGCTTCATTAAGCATCAAGTCATGCTTCAAAGTACACAAAAGAGTGGCTGGCCAAGAAAAACGTCAAGGACAACCGACTGATGACTTGGCCTCCTGCTTCGCCAGATCTAAACCAATAGAGAACTTTTGGGCAATTCCAAAACAGGAATTATACGCCAATGGCCAACAGTATTTCTCTAAGGACCGCCTCCGGAGAGTGATATTAAACACAAGCAAGGAAATTGACTCCAATCCTATAAAAAAGCTTTCACCCTCTGTTGATAAAGTCTTACAGAATACAGGTGGATATATCAACATGTGAAGTGGACTATTTATTTAAATATTTTTGAATATTGTATAATATTTTGTTATAGCAATTATTAAAGACATTGTTAATGAAATACTTGGTGATATGAAAATAAGTTTCTGTTTCATAATTGTTTAAAATTTAATTTTCTTCATTTTTGGTTTGACCTGCATAATAATCTAGAACACTCATATTCTAATAAATAAGAACCCGATCTGTACCAGATAGTTCTTAACCCAGTTTTAGTGATATCAACCATTATCTTGACGCAGGCCAATAATGTGACCCTTCTGACACACATTAACATCCTTGCCACACACCTTGACATGGTTGTTTAGGAAATAAGAAGGTACTCACTGCATCAGTTAGGGTTATAAGAACTGTTGCCAGCTGAAAGATATTAATCACTGCAGTAATTATCCAATCCAGGCTCTTATGTGTTTGCTTTTTTAAATCCAAATAGCCTTTATTTTGGCCACGCGGTGTATTTTAATGCTTTGTCAGGTTAGAAAGCTTAATCGAATCCCTGTGACTTGTAGTGAGATAAATGCTGCTCTGACTCCCTCCAAACTGACTGAATATCATTATATTAGTGAAACCAACCAAAAGGAAATGAAAAACATCTGTCAACAAAATGAATTTAGAAGGCAGAGGTAAAATGAAGAATGATTACCAAGGCATGAAGCTTCTCTTCCAAATCCTGGTTGGCTCTCTGTGAGGTGGTGTAGCTGTTCTGTAGTCTGTGGGAGAAACAGAGAATTAACACTGCAGGAAGAGGAACGCTCGCTTTTGCTTCAGATCACGTTCTACTTTTTAGAGATGAAGGATCAGTCATTAATATACAACAGTACTGTATACACTGATTAGCCATTAGATCACTTTCTGCCTAACATTGCGTAGGTCCTCCTTGTCTTGCCAAAACTGCTCTGACTTGCCAAGGCTGTGATTCATCAGAAAATGTGATTCATCATTCCAGGCCATCTTCTTTCTTTGCTCCATGGTCCAGTTCTGATACTCATATGCCCAAAAGAAGCACAACTGAACAAGAGAGCTACTCTGGCTGGTCTGTATACAATACACTGTGTTCTGACAGAAGGGTGAAGCAGGAAATAGAGCATTAACCGTTTCAGCAGTTTGTGCTGCAGAAGCTCTTCTGTATGTTCAGACCAGACAAGTTAGCCTAGCCTTCACTCCCCATATGTACCCATGAGCCTGGGCATGCATGACCCTGCAGCTAGTTCACCTGTTGCCCATTTTAGACCATTTTTGGTAGGTATTGTCCACTGCATACCAGGAACACACCACAAAACCTACTGTTTTGGACATGTTTGAACCCAGTCACTTAACCATCACAATTGGTCCCTTGACCAAGTAGCTCAGACCCTTACGCTTCTTCCACAGCTACAAGAAATTACTTACTGTCAAATATATCCCACTCCTTGACAAGTGGCATTGAACTGAAATGTTATTCCTTTCACATATTAGTGGTTTATTGTTATGGCTGATTGGTGCACTCAGCAATGCATTTCAGGAAACAATATGATAGCAGCTCATCAGTTTCTCACCTTAACATTTGGAATGATGCAGACTGGCAGAATACTCAACTATGTCCTTAAGATACCAATATAAGTATGGCCAGTGCTTAGACACAAAGATTAAAGATGAGCAAAATACCTAAGCAGCTCTCTGGAACACACGCTGAATGTATCTATATATTTTTTAATCTGGGGATTTTGCAGACAGGTCTGATAGTTACACAAATATCAGTAGAGATGAGTGGCAAAAAATGGCAAGGACAAGGTATAGGATAGGTGCTATATTTTAATGGAAGTACATAGAAATACGATACGAGTTCAGACATCTAATCCATCAAACATTTACATAATATACCATGAATAAATGTTATGAATTTAATGACTACCTATATAAAAATGAGTAAATTGTGAATCACAAAGAATTTTTAAACTTTATTTTTATTTATTTATTTTACATATATTCTGCTTAATTAGGTACGGATGTGAACTCTAAATACTATCCAACAAAAAGGTAAGTACTGTGTGTCCTGGAAGCAGAAGAACCAAAGGGCTCTTGAGACTCTGCATACCATATATATCTAAGAAAACAAAACAAGCCTATAGTAAAATAACTCAAGCATACAAACTTAAACAAAACCACAGGCTCACGTACAACACATTTTTAACAAGAATAAACAATTAACACACTTTTAAAACTTTAAAATTCCCACTGGTTTCTCGGATTTCCTATTTACACCTTATCCGCTAAACTCGAACTACGATTATGGTTTACGGATATTGGCATGTTTTTTTCTTATATTTCTATGAGTGTAACTGATGAACAGATGCTTTTTTTTTAAACAGAATACTTTATTGATCCCGGAGGAAATTGTGTAGTAACTGTGTAGTTTAATGTAAACTAGTAAGAGAATATGTGACCCATCACAGAAAAGTGGGTATTAAGTTGGAAATTATTAATTTTGAGTTAATGGTACCATTCTGTAGCTGATATTCAAAGCTTTAAAATGATACCAAATGTTCTGACATATGTGGCTTGTTTTGGAGTAACTATACAAAACCTGGCAGGATTTTTCAGCCTTTTAAACAACTCTGGAGAAAATCGTGTTTAAAATCCAACAAAGTATTTAACAATTTCCGACTTAATACCCACTTTGCTGTTTACCCACATCAGAAAAAATAGGTGGTTCTATTGTGAAAAGGATTTAAATATATATTGAGAGGTTACTGAGGAATTTCAGTAGTAATGAGACAAGGATGAGAATTTGTGGCATTAATACATGAACTCACTTAGGCTGGGCCTCCAGGAATCGATTTGATTGATCTGTTGACCACACGGTATTACACAGAGTATTAACATGTCCTGCTCATTATGCATAAGGTATTATACATCTACTATTCAAGTCTGTGCACATTCTCAGTTCACGGAATGGGGGTCCAAATTTTATAACTCCTTTCCAATCCACAAAGTCTTAGCCTTGCAGCTTCTGAATACATTACATCATATTAATACACACGCTGAGGCATTTTTACTTCAGCATTAATAAGGACTTGTCAATATCTGCAATAACTGCTTACACAGACTACTGGGATTGACAGAGTCTATTTCACAGGTAATAGAGTTAGCTTGGCCCCCTCTGTTTCGCTCTCTCCTTCTGATCAATACCAATTTAACCCTAGGGGAGATGTCTCATGCTGTAACAAGTGAACTTCATAATTCACAATTCAGTTTATAAAATTAACAATTAAAAATTAATTTTCAGGAGCACCATTGATTGTCAATCAGTGCAGCAATAAACTCCTCCTTTGAAATATAACTCAAGCTTTACTGACGCATGCAAAAAGTGTTGAGCAATCAACGTCTCTCGGTGTTTTAATCACAGCAGAACAAACTACATTATCGGATGAAGTAAATAAAATTGCCTCGTCAGATAGGCGCGGTCAGACTGGGCAAACTGGCAATGACTGCGAATAAACTGGGGAGAGGCTGAGAAAATAAATACAGCAATTCTAACTGCAGACAATTCCTATTTTCAGGTGGAAAAACCCACTGTGATCCCTAATACAAGAGCGAATACAGGCATGATCGCACACCGATACACATTCATTACCTGATTGTTATTCAATTAGATTATTACACAAAAAGGCATCGAGGGTTTGGAGAAGTGGAGCAGAAGCCACTATGCACTCTTGGATTCGATGGGATGAATGCTGATTGAATTCGGTTTCCACCGAGAAACCTATGTGACAGGTACGCAACCTGATTAGAAATGAAGACCGGTTTGATTGAAACAGATTCAGACAGTCACTTAATCAGGGAGGCAGGCTCTCAGAAGACAAGTGGTATTAAATGAGAGCAAATTAAGCCAGATCATCAGGATACACAATACAGATACAGCTAAATCTTTCAATTAACATTTCAGAAAGTTGAGCAAAGGAATGGAAGAAAATAGGTAAGATTAATAAGATTAGTAAGATTATATTAACACACCTCAGCAAATCTTATTATATGTACTTAACTTTGGGGGGTGGGTAATTCAGCAAAACCATGATAGAACTTTTTTCCAGGTTGGATTGCAATTCATGTTTTATGACTATTTTTCAAGTTACTAGTAACAGAACAACCAAGTTCCTCTACAAACGTTCCTTAAAAAGGAAACACAACCAGAATTCAGGAGGAACATTGTGGCTTTTGGTCATGGAAGAGTGGACGAGCTCTTTACCTTTGCAGAGCTGCTAAGGGGATCATGGGAGTTTGACCATGAAGTCTATATGTATTTTGTGGACCTGGAAAAGGTCTACATCCTTTCTGTGGGGAGTGCTGCTGCGAGCTATCCGTACCTGTATAAGCAAACCGATCACAAGTCAGCGCCATTTTGATTCATCCGGGTTTCTGGTTCTATATATAACCGATCAGCTCCTTGCTTGTGAGCATTTTTTGTATATGATTGCTTATACGTCAACTTCCTAAATTATCGCTCACATTTCGCTCACAAGCCTGTTTCGTGGTTGCCCACTCACGCATAAATCCCCTGATGAGTGGGCAACCACAAAACAGGCTTGTCGGGATGAAATTGTAGTACTGTTATTTTTTCCCCA
>JAOUQZ010000039.1:8316335-8331209 GCA_028564935.1 Neosilurus hyrtlii
TCAGTCGGTTTCTTGATCTGGTCAGAATCAACTTTTTGTGCAGCTGCACCCACAGCGTCCCAGACCCTGTTCAGAGAATAGATGTAAAAATCATCATCATCTTATGAGCTGTAACGTCAGTTGATGCACAGTTGCAGGTAGTCTACATCATGTGTCAATCAAATCGCAGTGGTGACATATTGGTGACATTTTTTAAAATGTAATTCTTATGTACTTCTGAACTGCTGGTCAGCTCAACACAAAACTTTGTATGTAAAGCCATTTCAAGACCTCCAGGGAATTAGCTTCTTGACGCTTGGACCCCACAATCGCTGCTTGCAGCTATATTTAAACTTTAGTTATTTTAAGATTCGGACATTAGCCTTTAGTTTTTATTTACATTTGAGTTAATTTTTATGCTCTTTAAATGTGCAGTGAATATGGTTAAAACTCTACAGTCAAGCAAGGTTTTTAATGCCTGAGGCTTTAAATCACACTTCAAAATAAGCCCCTGTCACATACATCATTACACAACAGACAACTGGGCATATTCCTGGGAGACTTGTGGGCATTATGTGAAACCTGCCTGTTTTGTGACAGAAAACACCACCGTAAGTTTTAAACACGTATAAAAAAAAATTCTGTCTCATCTGTAATTCTTGACCGTTTCCTAGATGTGTTATGCTACTATGACATTCTACAGCTCTGTTATGGTGGGATTGTGAATTTCATATGCTTTTGGGTCATCAGATGCATTTCAGAATCATACTCGGAGGACTTTCTCACATATCCATGTGTATCGCACGACATTTTTACAACAGTGTAGGTTTGAGCCGTATGGCGCTTGTACATAGATCAAGTATCACAGGAATATCATTTTTATCATTTTAAGATTTGATTTTATTTTTATTTGTTTGCCTTTCAACAACTGTATCACTTTTGTTTGAACGTGGTACAATTTGACTTGTATGCGTGACCTTTGAGAAACCTGTAACACATTGTGTAAATGTGAACTATGCAGCTACGCTGCACTTAAATTCATCTCAGTCAAACCTACACCAGCGCTGCTAAATTCATACAGCAAAACAAAACAATTGCAGCTTTGGAGGGGAGTTTTGGGAGGACTTCTTGTGTGTTCTGAAATCTTTATATCTCAATTCAGTAACCCTGGATTTGGAGGCATGGGGAGGATTTAAAGAGATTTTGATCTTTGTCCAGATATTGCATTCAGGAGGTTGGGATATGTGTGATGTCATTTTTATTTTTTTTACCTCGGTGATTCCTTTGAGAATTAACTTGTCACCTGTGTAATCTATTTCTGCAGTGTTTATATGCCGGATAAGTGGGCAGAGATGAGATGAGCCATTTTTACAACTCCTATCCCAAAAAAAAAAGCCCAGTCATTTTGTTCTGAGCGCAGTATGAGAGTCATATTACCACCTTTTTCAGTGCATTCGTTAATCAAGCCATTCTGTCATGATGTTTCACTCTTCAATCACGACTAACTGCTTTAGCTGCCTAGGAGGCTGATTGATGCGTGAGGTTTTATATATAAGGTTCCCCAAGGCTTTAGTGACTAGCAGCGGGTCGCTTTCCATGCCCGTGTTTATTTTCACCCACCTGTCTTTTGTTTCAGGTCATCAGTAGCCTGGGAGTTCACATGCCAGGAGGAGAAGGGCAGGTAGGAGGAAGAGGAGAGCGAGAGGGATTGAGTTTCCCTGGTTACCGTTGGGACACGTTCACTGCAATGACTGGAGCTTGAGGTGAGATGCAACACATTCACTGTCGGGTCTTAATGCTTTTCTGGACCTGTAATTAAGCCTGGATTTCTAAGGTTCTGTTGGAGAATTGTGCGATTTTATGATTGAGAAGCAAGGATTTGATACTTAATCAGATCAAAGCTGGTAGCTTTTAACTTGTATTTGCGTCAATATTTTAGGTCTGAAACGTCTTTACAGTAGAAAGTATATTCAGATGCGTGAAAGAGCATTTTAAATATTGTAATTATTATGATTATTTTTAAGATAGAACTATCCAAACCTTCTCTTTATTCTCACCTTTTAGGGCGTCCCCTGAATACTTGAGTAGTTGATCAGCTTGTTCCTTTTTCTTTGGTTTGTTATTTTCACTCTGAAACCTACTGCATGGGCTTTTACATTTATTTTTATTTCATATATTTTTCCCTTATTATCACCCAAGTTGTGACATATAAATGTCAGTATGACTTAAAAGACACGGGGTATAAATCTTTGTAGGTTTTACACGAAGCCGAGGCTGTTGCTTTGCGGCTGTCTCGTTATCTGGGTTCATTTGAGGGAGGAATAAGAAATTGGAAGCCTACCTGACCCTGCCAAGTCACTGCGAGTATAAAGAGTCCTTTTATTCCCCTGAGATGTCTGGATATATGAACCAAGGCTTCGTGTGTCTTGTTAAATTATTCACCGTGGGCTAGGTGAGCTCTCCCTCTTCCTCCTAAGGTGCTTGTTAATAATTAACAAATAATTTCCATTAATTTAGTTCAGTCTAATTACATGCATCCCTTCTTGCATCTCTCTACCTGAATGCTGTAATTGAGGAGGTGATCACACCAGAGGCGCGATAGAAAAGCGACTGACGCAAATGATGATGTTGGTGTCAAGATGTTTTGCAACTCCACATGTAAGAAAATAGTTTGCAGCTTAAATACTTATTTATTGCGAGATATTTGCGAGAACGTTGTGCGGCAGTTTTGTGACTAATGCGAATAAAATATGAATAATGACAAAATTTCTGGAATTTGGCCGATGCCAGCACGTCTCAAGCTTTGTCGCTTTTTCCAAAAAACTTGAACAAAAAACTTTGCGATCTTCTTGCGCCATGTGCAGAAATTTTAAACACTAACCAGGCGAATAAAATGCTATGCTGTGAAAGTTGCGTGACAAAGTGAATGAGAGAATGAAAAGCGACAGCTATGAGTTGCCATTCGCGTCGGTCGCCTTTCTATCGCGCCTCTTGTGTGATCACCTTCTCAGGGTGAGCCAGTCATTTGCATGACATTTACACTAACGATGAAATGAGTTTTGAAACTGTTTGTCTGCGCCTGTACCTGTGATTGTATTCGTGTGTTGCTATGCACTACCGGCAGACACTCACACAGCAGACAAGGACCTTTTCTACTGAATAAATGCCTTATGCCATCTACTCAAGTGGGGGTAAACTCTCTATACCCATGTGTGGGAATTGCTGCTAAAACATGTTTGCTGCAAATGTGTAAGCTGCTTATATTTGAGGATAAGACCATTAGCTTTAAATGTGGAGGACCACATCAGACTGTAATGTCTATTCTGTGTAGTGTCATCTCTGTGAAATCTAGTTTAGTGGATTTATTATTGTGGCTGTCAGGAAAACCATGCAGTGGGAGATTGTGTGTGCTGGATTCTGTCTAGTAAACTAATGTTTACTAGACAGCAAAGATGATTATAGTGTTCATATAGTTTGTGGATGTTTGAGGCCATATTTTGCAATTGTTTTGTAAAGTGGTGATATTTTCTAAAGGTTTTTTAACCTAATAATAGATTGTAGATTTTAACCTCTTAATACATCACTGTTGACTTTTTAAAATACAGATAATACTATTTTTTTTTTTTTTTTTTTAGATTTTTATACATGAATTTTTGATTTTTTTTTTAACACTCCCTTCTTCCTTTAATACTTTCCAATAACTTTCTGATGAAACCCTGCAATTTCAAAGTGTTTAATTTTATAATTTTGTATTTTTTTGAAAGTTTTATTCAGACTGGGTTAGTTTTACATATGGTGTTGGCCTAATGTAACCAGAGTACAGTATATCCGGGCCGGAGTTTTTATAAGTTATCATGCAAGTATTTTACAGATCGCTTGTGCAGGCATCTGGAATGTGGATTGAATGCTGTATTTTACCTTCTGCTATAATACAAGTGATTACCAATATGTCAGTTTAGATGGCATATAGGATCGATTTTCTCCTATCATTTCTGTTATGCACTCACTAGTCCACTTTTTAGGAACACCAGTACACATGCACACTCAAAAAATAAAACCGCTCAGACTCACACAGAATAAAATGCACACAATCTAACTCTGGTAGAAAAACAGGCTTGCAAGTAAATGTTTGTGAAGCAAATGCCAAAATCAGAAGCCTGGAGTAAGCTCGAGAGCTCTGGTTCTGTCTCGTAACCCTGGTGCAGTCATAAATAACATGGCCAGGCAGAAAGGCATGAGGGTGAACAGACACTGAGCTCCAGATCAGTCTGGGCTTGATGAGGGGAAAAGTACACACAACACAGGTATTAATCTAAACAAACCTATTACCAGAAAACACAAATCAACCACTGAGAAAAGACGATAGAACATGACGTCAGTAGTCTGGTGACTGGGATCCTATCAGTACAGCCATCAATCAGGAGTCCTGCTTTTGCACAGTGGATAAATCTTTATATTATGAGTATTTCAGAAACTGTTGACCTTCTGGGATTTTCATCTTTCATCAGTTTATAGTTTATAACATAATTAGAGCGGAGTTACCTACCCTTCCTATTTACATGGTGGAAGGATGCGCATGGTCCAAGGAAAACCTCTTCAATTTTGGATGGTGTCATAGGGTGGAGCCACGCACTTAAGTTCACTTTCACTAAGGTTGCAATATGTAGCTTTTGGCCTTAGTGCCGTACTGTACAAGCTAAAATCCAGCAGATGGCAGTAAACTTAAACTGCGGTCAAAATTAACCGATGTAGAAATATCGTGACTCCCTATCATAATCAACATTCTTGGGTAGCGGATCACTGCTGCTGTAGAATGTGGATTGTGAAATACATCCAGACGTATAAAGTTCGTAGTTCTAGATTTGCACTTTGAAGAAGTTCTAGAAATAGAGTCGATACAAGTGTGGGCAGAACCGTTCAAAGGCGGACTACGAAACTTTTTTGACCATCAGGATGCGAGCCAAGGGGATCCAAGCGCTGCGACACAGATGGAAGAAGTGTGTAGACCACAGTATGACTATGTTGAAAAGGCCCCTGAGCAGCATGCATGCATGCGTTATGTTTACACTGTTTGTGTTTCAGAGATACCTGGACCTGACTCCATGTGAATGAGGACCTCTCAGAAATACCCCCTCAGTTATTTATTTATTTATTTATTTATTTGCTTAAAGTTCATCAGTTGAGATATCCTGTTCAATGATTGGTGTGGTTCTTCTCCTTTGGCTTGTGGATTGTTGGGAGTAAAGTCCTCCAGAAATAGCCCTAATTGGCTTAATCCATCTGTGGGATGAACTCCTTAGTTGTTTCAGTAATGACAGGTTGATGTGTTTGGCGTCAGTACAAAGATGCTGCAGCTCTGTGATGAGGGAGAGATGATCCGCCCATCGCGCAGTATATTTATGTACTACAGTTGAGGCTGTTTGTTCTGCACTGATACATGACTCACTTAGATCAGCTGTTTTAATGCTGTTTTTTTCTTCCAGATTTGCTCTCCAGAATATTCCACTGTACTACAGCTCTTTAGTGTTTGTGCTTCTGTACCTGCTCTATCTTGTGCCCAGCATTTTCAATACAGCTATTGCAACATTTGTGGAATTTGCTATTCCAACATTCTCAGTAGAATATTTTTTCGCTCGTCTTGCTATTTTGCCTCAGTGCCAGCAGGGACATATTAACACTAGCTTCCATGTGCTCCCTGCAGGCTTTTACTGTCTGCTCATTCACTATCACAGACATGATATTTAGTGAAGCTGACTCAAGTCTGCAGAGGCTGTTTCCCGGCCTCTGAAAGGATCATCCTTAGAGAAGAGGAATGGACTCTGACTGCAAATGAGAGCTGCTCATAGCAAGGCAGTACACACTAGAGCAGAGCCTCAAAAGAACATCAGGCTTAAGGATTGCAAGCTAAGCTTCTCTGCCCTCGTACTTTAAAATAGGTTAACTCTTGTAATTGTTTTAAACAAATGCGTCCATTTTTAAGGTTCCTTCAGTTGGAGCTGAAGTAAAGCAAAAATCTCTAAATAAATAAAACATCTCACGGAAGATTTACGTCATATAGCAGAGAAGAGGTCACTGTTGTGAAAAGAGCACTCCACATCTATTTCAACAACTTTATCAATGTCACTATAATATACCAGACATTTACATTTACCAGCCGCGTAAATGTGTTGCTGGGGATTTTACGTTTCAGTGCGTGTGCGCGCGTGTGTGTCGTCGGACTGTCAATCGGGCAGCAGTAAAAACAGTAAAAATGTTGCTCTCACACTATTAACCTACATGTGGTAGTAATGGAGGAAACAAAGAACTTTGTCTAAACCAACAGAATTATAACCTTAAATAGATGCATGCAAAGCTGCTCTTTATAACCCTTTATATTATACTTTTATAATAAATATTTTCACGCTGACCCCCCCTTATTTTGAAAGATGCCAACCATGGGAAGGTCAAGCATGGAAGAGAAGAATATCCAGGAATGTCTAACCATTTGTTAAAAAAAATAAAAATACGGCTATAAATTTACACAGAATAAAGAATATTTATGAGTGAGCACTTCGATTTAATTGTTCATCGATTTAATTGTTTCTTTAAAACCTTTTTTCATTTCTAGCTATAAATACAACAACAGAAAACAATTTCAGTATGGTCACAGATTTTTGGGTTCACACATTTTATTTGATTTTTTTGGTTCTCAAACATCCATTTGGCGTATTGTGGTTGTTACTCTAGCGCAAGATATTTAAATGAAGTGTGTTCCGTAGCCTTCATAACTGTATGCATGCGGTGTAGCTGTGACCTGAAGCTGCTCTGTTAGTAGCAAAGAGAATATCATTGATTAAACATTGGTGGAAAGCGGTGGCACACCAGCCTTTTGTTCCTGTTTTATCAGTAAGGGTAGGTTTCATTGCTCTCACAAAGCAGAAGGGAGACCTGTGAGACCTGCCCCTGGGTGTGAGATTTTTCCTTTAGGAAGAGATCGGGAAGGGGGGGTTGTAATCTTTTTTTTTTTTCATCTAAGATTTAGAACTGCATGTTACATGTGCACTGACTTATTGTTGGGTATATAACCGATGTTAATATAGTGGGTTTAGGTTAGGCTTTGGGATGGTTTTATTAACCTGGATCAGAAAGGTTGCCCCCTAGTAAGAGGGTTAGCCCTGTGCCACTGAGTGATCATTCGAAAACAGTGGTACAGTCAGACAGCATGGAGTGGGTTATCTGTTTGAAATACATTCAGCTTGATATCAGTCATTAGTTAAAGGTCAAATCCACTGTCGCCTTCTCGCCCATTCACCCTGATTATTTCCTCTTTTATCTCTCACTTTACAAAACATTCTCGCATACTTAATCTGATTGAAAAATACTCTGCACCAACATCAGCAGATCTTTAATGTTGATTTGAAGCGGCAGGCCCCTCCCTATCTTCCTCAGTTCTGATGGTCTGCTTCCGGCAGTTTTTTCTTACTGCCCATTGCTGCTGCATTCATCAAAGCCTATTGATTTAAACAGTTTTTTTTGTGTTAGCCGCTTGGGGAGATGGAGATAGTGAGCTGGGAGAGACTGGGGACAGACAGATGAATGGAGCGATGTTTTTTCATGAAGCAGGACTCTAGGTTGGTGCTCTTGTAATACCTTTATGTCTACGTTTTTTCAGGATTAAGGGTCACTGTGTGGATATTAACTAAGGCCCAAGAATGACGAGTGCAGCTCCAGCCCGCAAGCCGTACCGCAAGGCACCTCCGCAGCACCGTGAAACTCGCCACAACCAACCCACATTCCGGGAGGACCTTAGTGAGAGCCCAACAGCAACCTGTGACTCTCCAGCTTCTGCCCAGCATGCCCCCAGTCAGGTAATTTGTCTCCAAGATTATTCTTCCGTTTTGCAGCGCACACGCTATACTAGTCCTTACCCAAAATGCTCCCACAGTCTTGATGGCCCAGATGTTTTCTCATCATCTTGGTCTGACAGCGAACTGGAAGTTTCCAGTCTCTCGAGCTTAGAGCTCATTGTCCTTCCTCCGCCACGGATATTCAGTCATGGTGCTGTTGGAGTGACTCTTCCTCCGAAACCAAAAAAGGGCATGAACCGATTTATTAGCCGTAGTGAGGACCTGCTTTCAGTGTCCGTTGAAGAGGATGATCCTACCTGGCAAGAGTCCCAGAAGAGCGTCCGATGCATTTCCCCAGGCCGCTCCAGCAGAATTGGTGAGCGCTCATTAGCATTTAAAGAGGAGGCAGAAATGTTGCTTCCCAGAGGGGAACAGCATTTTTCTAAGACTATTTTTCAAACTCAAGCACCTCCAACCAAGGGTATCCTCAAGCAGACAAAGAACTTGAGAGTACATACTATGGACAGCCTACGCAAGTCCAAATCAGCAGAGATGCTGGGATGGAGCCACAGCCATAGGAAAAAGCCCAAGAGTATATCCTTGGACAGAGAGAGGAAACCAGACGTGTCTTTCTCAGGACATGTTTCCTCCCTATCCTTTGCTTCAGCAAATTTAGAACTTCCTGAATGGAAGATACAGCTTCTGGAGGAAAAGCTCAAGTTCTCAAAGTTCTTGGATGAGATTACATACAGAATTATGAGCCCTGCTAGCTTAAATTTGCTGGGTTATAAAAAGCAGGAAACCTCTAAAAGAATCCAGGCCCATCTGAGTCCTTCTAAGCAAACCCTCAAGGAGCATGAAGGGAAGAAGCAGGAGAGGAACCGAACATGGGGTGAATCTGCCACCCCACAGGACAGAGAAGCAAAGAGAGAGAAGAAAGGCAGTTACCAAAGAAGGCACATTTCTCTGAAGAAGGACGACGCAGAACAAGAGCCATCAAAATTGCATGGACCTGGTATGGACCCCAAAATGGAAGGCCCACAACATGGATCCAAAAGTTTTGATTATGGATGGATGGATGATTCCAGGGATAGCCGTCAGACAGTGTGGGATGGTAGGAATCGACAGGGTGTTCAGCAGCAGCCACCATCCCACCATTCAACCCAGCTGGAGCCAAGAACTCAGCCAATGGACACTGTGAATAAATCAGGACTGCCAAAGGCTGGAATGTCTGCGATTTATATGGAAAGTAAAAACATACCAGTATCACAAACTGCTTTTTTGGTTTTATCTCAAATTAAGGTATGCATACCAAATGTTCTTTATTCTCTGTACTGTTATGTCATTGTTTGTCTAACCGTACCCCAATTCTTCATGTATGTCACTTAGCAATGAAGAGAATAAATGATGTATACTATATCTTCTATATAACCATAATAGCTTTGTTGAGCTGTCGGAGAAAACACCATGCTCTTTTTTAAGGTCAGATATATTGAGGCGCAAAAGCAAGTTCAGTAAAATCTGAGATCAACTTAGGATGTGAATGTAATGCAGTTTTATGTGCAGGTGCACCTAGCCTTATTTTATTCAGTTCACTAGTTTAATTTGTTAGTTTAATACCTGTATTGTAATTTTTACTGTTATCGGAACTGACACTTCTCCGTCCTATTGCCGCGATTTCACTCTCTAAACAGTGTACAACAACAAACTATAAAACAAACCATGAATGGCAGCCATTTCAAAAAGACTAATGCAAACGCATTTTAGCAGATTGCAGCTTCATATATGTAAGTAAAAACCACCCGATAATGAAAATATACGTATTTTCAGCATATCAGGAGAGTTTTGAAGGCTTTCCTTTCATTTCATCTTTAAAAAGACTGTTTAAACAGTGTGACTAAATCAGTTTAATGTATTTTATGGTAATGTGCTTTTTAGGTTTTTAGTTTGTTTTCTTTGTCCTAAATAAAAAACAAAAGGTGCACAACTTCATTTTTATACTTGAGTAACAGATCAGTTTAAAAAGACTGCTAATATAATCTTTTGCTAACATATTTTAAAAATTTCAGAAAATGTTTTCCCCCCTAAATGCAATAAAAACAATCTTTTATTTGTTAATTTACATGAGCCTTTATTTATGTCAAAAGTACAAATAAAATATTTTTAGCATAGACTTAATGGTATTTTCTAAATATAAACGTGGTTAGAATTTCATGCCTGCATCATACAACAAAAGTTCGGACAGAGGCATGTTTACCATTTATCAAGGTCACAATAATATACCAGACATTTACATTTAATAGCCGCGTAAATGTGTTGCTGGTGATCCTTTCCTTCCAATTTTAGGTTTTTTTTTTTTTACTTTGTTTGAGAACTGTGGATACAAATTATTGCAGTTTTGTATTTGGAATTTTTGTCCATTGTTCCTTGATACAAGACGGCAGATTTTAAACAGTCTGATCTCCGCGTTTGTTCATGATGTGCCATGCATTTTCAATAGGAGACAATCTGGACTGGCAGCAGGTCAGTCAAACACATGCACTCTGTGTCTAGAAAGCCATGCTGTTGTAACACATTCAGAATGAGGCATGGCGCTGCCCTCCTAAAATAAGCATGGACTTCTCTGAAAGAAATGTTTCTTTGAAGGAAACATATGTCTTTCTGAAATCCCAGTATATGCATCTGAAATCCCAGTATAATGTCCACATCAAAAGATGATCCATCCCCATAGCATCACAGATGCACGCTTTTGAACCTTTTACTGATAGTCTGGCTGGTCAATTTCATCTTTTGATACAGAGAAATTAATGTCCATTGTTTTCCTAATAACAAGCAGAACTGTGGACTCATCTGGACAGGGGACATGGTTTCT
This sequence comes from Neosilurus hyrtlii, assembly GCA_028564935.1. Taxonomy (NCBI): domain Eukaryota; kingdom Metazoa; phylum Chordata; class Actinopteri; order Siluriformes; family Plotosidae; genus Neosilurus; species Neosilurus hyrtlii. Next base: position 8,327,013 of record JAOUQZ010000039.1, read on the forward strand.
CTGACTTTAGACTTGATTAGCTCGGACCGGGTGAACTCTGGTATTTCTGGTAAGTTTCGGTTGCATAGGTTGGCATAGTTGTGGTCGGTAAAAATATTGACATCTTATGATATCTGTTCTTTGTTCTTTTGTCAGTTGAAAAGGCTCACAAAACTTGTCAAGTCACAAATTTTTTTTTTTTAATTGCATTTTGAAAACTATCCCAACTTTACAAATTACAAACTTAAAGTAGCGTATGTATGTACACATGTTTTCATTAAATGTATGATTTTTCTACATGGTACACACCTTGGAATGATTATATACAAGTGACAAGATTTCAGCTTTTTATTCTTTTCAATTAAATAAAGCTTGGGGGAAAAAAAGGTTCTCATTTTAATTGGCAGAAGACAAAGTTCACAGCTGACAAAGTGATTTCATAGCTTCCCAAAACAAGCATATTAACTTCCCATGCCAATTAACTCTCCATGTTTCTGCTTCACAAATGCACTTTTTAGTAAATTTTAGTTCAAAACTTAATTGTCAGTAAATTTTTTTATCTGCAATCTCAAAATCAAGTTGTTCTTAATGAATAATAACTCCTGTCCTGTGCAAGCTGCCTTCATATTTACTCCTGTAACTTTGACTCATAGCTTTTTAATTACTTGAGAGAGAAATACTTTCATAAATCAGAACGCAGCAGTAATGAATTGATACAGACAGTCCTGTTTGGTGGTGGATTTGTAAAAATGTTAATATTTATTATTTAATTTCTTTTCATATGCTTCATGTTTACATTAACATTTATGTATTCACTTTGCAGGAATCATTATCAGATGCTGACAAAATCAAGTAAGTGCTTATTATTATTGTTATTATTTTTTTTTATCACTGCTATTCTTGCTGTTTCTATGAAAAATTAATTAGTTTAAAGAGGTTTTTTTTTTTCCTTATCATGTTGGTTGGCAGTCTGTTGTGTAATTTTATCTGGGTTGCTTTCTGTAGACCTTATAGGAATCATGTTAGCCATGTTTCATGCGATCTGTAATCTGACATCCCCATGGGGCAGCAAGGTTAAGACTGGATAGACATGCTGGTAAACAATGGCAATGTGACAGGCACGTGTCAGTCAGCAGGAGTGACAGATTTTGTCTGTGGAGAAATCAGGCAGGGCATACCTCAAGAAATGTTTTCCTTTGCCGTCGTGGTTCTCTTTAAATGCATTAATGCTCAAGTGTGATTACTGGTGTCTTTTCAGTGACTGAGGAGGTCCTTCCTTAGAAGTGCCTAATGAGACCATCTGTGCGAAGCTGCTGGAGCTGTGTTTTGGCTGTTTTAAATTATTCAGAATTAGCCAAATATTTTTTTATTCTTTAAAAAAAATCTTTTTCTTTGTTACTTGCTCACTGCATTATGTTCCTCCTTTTCTGTATGTATAATACTTTATAAAAATTGAATGGAATTGTTCAATTACAACATAACCTGGTGAAAATTAGTAGCACGTCAATAAGCATCATTGTTTTCTAAACTAAACTAAACTGCACGTGCCAAGTGATGCAAATCCTCCCAAGTGATGTATAACAAGTGTTTGTACTCCATGACAATGGCAGCTTCATTGATTGGCCTAGATGCTTACTGCTGGGGGGGGGAAAGAACTAAACGATTTGTGAGGCTTAGCCACTGATGTACCAGACAAAAGTCCCTCTTTTTTTTAGTATTTCTTTTATTGTACCTTGTCTTTGTCATGGTCGAAGCTCAGCCATCCTGAGTCGATTCAAATTCTGTTCACACACGGCTTTTTGTTGTTCATACAAGAAGGTAGACTTGTCAGTGCTTGTGCTCAGTGTCATACTTTATGGCTCACAGCTATTTGCTGGAGAAATGCAAATGCCTCTGCCACTTAGTACAAATTAAAATGAATGAATATAGCCGATAGCATAAGATTTGTTTGATAAGTAAAGCTGATGGTGTAAAGGAATGTGTTGGGTTCTTTTCTCCAGGTACTGTAACTTGGAGTGCCTTCAGTTCGTTTTCACATCAGGCCCACCTTATACCACATATCCAAACAAGATACTTAGTACATACCAGGGACTTAATGCTCGTGTTAGGTTTAACCCCCCCCCCCCCCCCCACCCCGCTCAGCCATTACCTCATCAGGCCTGAGGAGAAAACAGGAACACAGGCTCATGGTCAACAATGTTCTACCTTTATTTTATGACTCATCAGGCCTTTTACACGTTCACTTTTCTCTTTACCTTTCGCGTGAGTGACGGGGAAGGTACTGTGACACACTGATTTTCATTCTGCAAGAAATTGTGTGCGTTTGTCTGTTTGCAGTCAACGCGTATGTGCTGGGTTCTAGTAAGTTATTACCTTTCGCACCTGTTATTAATTTTTCTTGTTGTTAGTACTAGATGTATGGAAATTGTACCAAAGTACAGTAATATCACAATAGTCCTTATATATACATAGACAGGAACTTTCCAAAAGGTCTAACACCAGGATCTAGTTTCATAATTAAAAGTTCAACATCATCTTCAAGCTTGACAGAAAATGCATGTGTCCGGGTACCAATAACACACAAAAGGTCAGTGAATGGGTGTCTTTGCTCCACCAGACATTTGGAAATGTTACTGAGTGAACTCTGTACAGGGTTTTACTGCAAAGCTTCAGCCCTACATGTACTTGTTCATGTTATTTCTGCCAAGCTTCAGGATTGCACCTCCTGGTTATGGAGGGTCATATCTCAGGTGCCCACTAGTTCATTTGGATGGTTGACCCCTATATGGAGTCATCAGAACCAGCACCATTGAAAGGCAGCAACAGGCCCAAATCCAGATCATCAGCATTATTGGCTAACTGCATGGTTTATGATACAACATCGTGTATGGTTGTAGTTGTGTGAAGTTTAGTTTTGCTCTTCTTTGGCTGGTTTATTTGGCGGAGTTCTTGGTGGTGGTGGTGACTCACACTAGTGTAAGCTGTAGCGTCTCAGCTTTAATAAGGACAGAATGTATAGATATCTTGAAATGGCGCCTTCTCCTAGTGGCTGATTTCGTTGTATGCACTCTTGATCTGTTTTTGCTTCTTGCTCATTTATCCACTCTGTGTTGGAATTGTTTTGTTTATGTAGAAATGCTTGGATGGGATTTTTTTTTCAGAGTTCCTTCCTGTTATGTAGGTGTGCAGGCCTTTGAATGTAATTATAAACTATAAGAATCTAGTTGTACTTTTCTTCTCAGTATCTTTTCACAAAGTATCAAATCTCTGAAGAGATGTCGTAACGCCGCTCTTAGACCTCACCTGATTGCGTTGGGAGCTGGCCTGTGTCCGTCATGATTCAAAAAATAATAATCTTGTTTTAATGTGCTTTTTTGCATAGGTGCCTGTGCAGTATACTGTATACTCAAACAATTATGCACCTCAGGCTTGGTGGACAATTCCAAGACCTTCCCCTTGCCTTTGGTACATAATAGTAAATTATGACTATGCCAAGTCAGATTTTTTTGGGTTAATCAATGCACAAAATCCCCATTATCCATGATATGTGGCTGGAGGAGGGGCTTTGCACTCCTAGTGCATCTCCAGTTCAAGGTTTTAGAGAGGTATAATGTACCTAAAAAACCAAAAGTTCCCAGAATTTCATTAAACTCAGTGCAGCAGTTTTCATGGGAAGTGTTTTACCCTCATAACATGGTTGTAAAAACTAACATGGGGGTGTATTTTAATGTTTCGGGTCTATTTTTAAGCTGGTAAATGAGAATTGTGTCTTTGTCTGTGTTTATTGAGCTGTCAGTTCAAGTTTGGCTGTGTATAGATAAACAGGCATGAACTAGCCACTTTAAAATAAACCCGTGCAGGCTGTAGTAAATTTCAATTTAAATCTCAGACCTGCTGCTTTGTGGCTGAATTGTGACAGTCACTACATGAGTGTTTGTTAGAGAATGAAGCTGCTTCTGTGTTCTGGAGTTATACTTCAGAAATGGAGGCAGTGTAAACTGCAAACTGTTGTGCCCCACTCGTTTGTTGCTCTCGCTTGAGGTATAGATTGCCCTTTATCAAAGGCTAAACATGACATCCAGATCATTCTGTTAAATAGTAAGGTGACAGAGTCAATTTCTCAGAATAAAGTGCATTATTTTAAAAGGAAACACACACTCTCCCTCTCTCTCTCTCTCTCTCTCTCTCTCTCTCTCTCTCTCTCTCTCTCTCTCTCCC
>JAOUQZ010000039.1:8340116-8350453 GCA_028564935.1 Neosilurus hyrtlii
CACTCCTTGCTGCCGCCTTAGACGTGTTGGAGTTACACGTCCATGGAGCTCCCAACCTCTGTCCCACCCATCAGGCCTGTCCAAAGTAGCTCGCAGCTCTTCAGTGAAAAGAACCGTGTCAAAGTTTATCTTCATATTTTCAGAAGCCCACTGAAGCCTTTTCCTGAAGCCTCACAACTTGGCCTCAAAGTTCTCCAGATTGGATCCCCATAGAAAACTTTTTCGGGGAGTCTTGAAGGATTTGTGTGCCAACAGTGAACAGATTTCTTTAAAGACTGCGGAAAGCAATATGACTCCAAATTTATAAAAAAATGTACTTCATCTGTTGAATCCAGTTGTAGTTTGTAAAGGTGGTTACATTTTGGTATAAAGTGTCCTTTTCCATTTAGACATCATTAAAATAACTATACTAGCCCTCGCCCAGAGTCGGCTGAGATGGGTGCCAGCATCCCCACAACCCTAATTAGGATTAGGCGGTTCAGAAAATGAATGAATGAATGAATGAATAACTATACTAATTATTATGAATATTGCTAGTGCGACACTTGTTATTGTAATAATAAAATTCCATCATTGTTTGCTTGATAATATCATTTTCTTTATTTTTGGTTTGACTTGCATATGGAACACTCAAATTCTAATAAACAGGTTTTTTTTAATAATATTGCGAATACATATTTGCAATAGCAGAAAAAATTAAATTGAGTAAAAATCAGCAAAAACATTTTTAATAAAGCAAACTCATATTTGCATAATAATTTGGAACCCACGGTAGCTATTTAAAACAATCATCATGAGCAATTCCTTCCGGCACTATCAGTCCTTAGGCATTTCCAAAGTGTGCGGGAGTGTTACGACTCTAGACATGTTCAGAGGCATGATGCCTTTCAGATTGTCTGCTCTAGCCTGGTGGTGACGTCAACGTGTTGGATTGGCTGGGCTACGTCATTGACCCGTGTAGCATAAAACGTCACCGGCCAGTGCTGACCTGCACAAACAACAAGCACAGAAATAACAGAAAACATTTCTTTCTGTTCCTAAACCAACTGACGACAGGAAATCCAAGTTGGCAAAACGTTAGCTGCATAAGCCATTTTGTATTTACCATCACGTACATCTTTGGCAGTATTCTCATTTTAGTTTAGCAGACTGGTAGTAATCTACAGGATAAAATCACCCAGTTTTGTGCTTCTTATGGTCATTTATGTTATTGCGTAAACATTTTACATATGCACAGATAATGCTGTTAGGATGACCAATACCGGTACACTTTAATTGTGAATATAAGATTATTGTGAAAACCTAGAGTGTCACAAGAACTTAGATGTTTAGGACTAGCGAACGACGTGATGAACCCATCATGTATAGTGGCCACTGTACAATCCTCTGAGGGGAGTGATATGGGGTTGTTTAAAATGCCCAGGTCTAGACTCTGCAACATTATGTAGCAAGTTAGCTGACCTCCTGAATGCACTGAATGACCACTTAATTTTTTTTTTCTTCCCTGACGGGTATATTCCAGGATGACATTTGAATTAGCTACCACATGGAGCGGTCGGCTCTCTTTTCGTCAACACAAGATCTTAGCAAGCATTTCTGCATGAAAATCTTGTGATATTGAAGAAGACTGCTGAAACAATGGCAGGACAAATGTGTGGCATAATCAATGCTGAAGGCCTTTTAACAAAATATTGTGTGATTTGGCCAGGCAGGGTACATGTTGAACAATGTCTAATTTGGGACCACTTGCATGGCATTGTTCTAGCCGGACTGCTGCTCCTCAACTCCTCAACTGAATTGTGTACCGGCTTAGTGACCGACGGTAATCCTGCAAAAATGAATGATTAAACCAGTCATGAGGAATAATATTTCTGAATTTTCATCCTATCTAAATGATAATGTTCCCTTAGTAAAGAGCATTTCTGCTGCCCCTGCACACCCTCTGAATATTAATCTGTGCTGGGATGTAGTGTTCAGGGTCAAGGTACACAAACACATGCAAGACAATGCTGCAGTTTTGCAAACTGTTACTGTCACAGTGAAGGTCATGTATCTGAGCTTTTTACATATTCCGGACTTTATTTTGCATGTTTGTTGTATAACACAAAATAAATGAACAAGTGGGGGAAGATGAATTAATATCGAACTAGGAAGCTGTAGACTATACTGTAATATACACTATACAAATACATTCAAATTCCTGAAGGGCTTGATTTCTGTGAAAGCCCTGAATATAAAACGTGACATGCCAAATTCATCACACTAAAACAATTCACGTTTTCTTTTACATGAGTATTTACATTCATTTCAATCGAAACTCTGTCTGTTGATGCAAGTCACCGGCATCGACTCACAAAAAAAGTATTTTTACAGTCTTTTTCATTTTGCAAGTTTTGGGACAATGCAGACATATCTTGAACACTAGCTGCAGATATACATGGGTATAAATTATGGGCAATTGAATATTTTTATGCTTTTGTTTTAATAATGTTTTAGAAATGAACCGAGTAAACTGGATTATGTATTGAATTAGATATAAACTACTTTTAGGTTGTTGTTGTTTTTTTGTTTTTTAGGGTTTATGAGTTATTGTACACAATCGGTCACTGCTTTGTGTCCATTATTCTTTGTCTCTTTTTCCATCTTCTCCTCTTGTCTGCTCATGCTGCCATGACTTGGATCTCACATTGCCATCACAACCATCACCATCAGGCTGCCATCAGTCGAACCTGGGTTCAGGCAGTTGCGTGAATCACACATTCTCTTCTATCTTCTCACCCTTCAAAGTGCATTAGAGTAGCTGTCCTCCTCCAGTCTCCCTGCTTCACCCTTCTGTCCTCTCTCTGCATGGCACTGCTTTGACGTCACAGGCATTCAAGTGTGCAGTGCAGTGGCTGAAATGTACCTCCTGTTGTAGTTGCTGTATAAGATTTTAGGGGCTTACGCGTTTCTTCCACTGAACTTCATCTATGGATGCATAATTGAAATTGAATTGATGATGATTAACTTCTTGTAATTAAGGATCTCCTCCCTTGTTTTCCCATTCGGCATTCAGCTGTTTCATGGATACCGCCATATTGGAATTGGTGCGGTGCATAATAGGACCATTTGGGAACAAAGAAAGGAAGCGTGAAGGCTCGTGACAGACAGATCTAGAAAGCTCATGGTGAGACTGATGCCTATCTCAGCCAACTCTGGGCAAAGGCAGGGCAAACCCCGAACAGCTCACCAGTCCATCACAGGGCCGACACACACTAACATTCACACTCTCGCTCACGCCTATGGGGCAATTTAAAACAGCGAATTAGCCTAATGTGCATGCCTTTGGGAGGAAACCAGAGTACCTGGAGGAAACCCATGCAAACACGGGGAGAACTTGCAAACTCCACACAGAAACGCCCTTGCCATGCCCGGGTTGCGTACCCAGGTCCTTATTGTTGTGAGGTCGACATGTTAACCAATATGCCACCATACCACCTTGTTTAACATGTCTATGTGGCTTTTTTACAACGGAGCGTACTAGCTAGTCTTGGTTGCGTCTAATTATTTGTGACAACTTTAATGCACTTATAAATACCAGGGTTTGCAGTATCAACCTTTGATCCCAGTATGTACCTGAAGGGGTGCAAGGTAGAGCCTTCACATGTCAACAGTGCTGACGTGCAAAACCTGATTAACGATATAAAAACACTAAGTGCTGCATGTGCATTTTGAACATGAATTGTTCCCAGCTAGCTTGCTAACATGGGTACAGCATGACCATGATGTTCTAAAATATCCTTCTTGACATTTGCCACCAACAGATCCATCAACTTTTTCAGCTGTTCATCTGTGCTGAATCTGTCCTGGCCTCCATATTTGATTTTGCATGTTTCCAGTTAATCCCAGCAAGCTCTATCATGCTCAAGCATTTATTTAAATGCCTCATTATAAGTGATGTAGAAAGCATCTTGAACAAATAATATAAAAATGTGTTTTCTGTAGCATCTTCTGTACTGGATCTGTCTGCCATGCGTTTCCTTTGTTTGTTTCCAAGCGGTCCATGCCAATTCCAGTATGGTGGTATTGGTAAAACAGCTGATGTCTTTTAGTTTCTTGTGGTTTTGGATTCATTATTACCAGTGTGGACATAAATGAACAGTTGATTTGTTCCACTGACGTTATCGGTTCACTTCATCTACTTGAATGAACTGTAATACTGTTGCTGAATTCTCCATTAGTGTTTAGTATCAGAGGATTTTCTGGCACTTGCTGTCACACTGCACTTTTGAACCTCCTCTTTAGCTAATAATAGACCGAATTTAAGTAGTAATGTATCAGTGTCTGGAACACACAGAAAATGTAGCAGGAGTTTAAATCACAGGAATCGTTTGCCACTGCCAACTGAAATACCCTGTGGCTCAGAAGCCAGGGTTTAGATCGAGCCATCTGATCACACGCCTATTTAAATTACTGTGCGTGCGTACTGTGTGTTACGACGTGCTTAGGTCTTCATTTCTGCAATGTTTTATGAAGCACTCACTTCAGTTCAATCCCTTGGCTCTGTCAGCTTTCTCGACGTGTGCAGTGGGTTCATAATACAGACCCCAGCTTTGTATACAGCCAAACTGCTGTTAATATGCTGTTGGCAGACAAGTGGATACACACAGCATCAGAATAGTAAGACCCGTTCTTAGATTTTCTTTTTGCTACATGCTGAACATATTTGTGTTTGAAACCAAAAGGTGAATGTAAGAGATCTGCTTTCAGTTCTTGATATTCTTACCTCTTGTCAGGTACAGCACTGATTATAGAGAATATGAAGCTCCATCATGCTGAGGTGCATGATGGGATGGGGTATCATAAAGAATAGTTATCTTCCAAGAAGAAATTGAATTGCACTGTGAAGCAACAATATTTGAACAAACAAAGCATGAAACCCTGATACAGACCCTGATGCGCTGCGAGGTTACGTATATGTTGTGCCATTTTTCCTTTTTCTTTTTAAATCAATGTAAAATCAAACTTCGATTGTCCAGAGCACTTTATTAGGTAGACGTGTACACCTCCTTGTTCATACAGCTATCTAATCAAGTGTGGCAGCAGTGCAATGCATAAAATAATGCAGATAGCAGTAATGTTCACATCAACCAACAGAAGGGGGGGTGGGGGGGGCTGTATAAATATATTAGTATTATTACAGTGTTCTTAATAAGGTTCTTAGTATACTACACTACACATGTTACATATTCTTCAGAGCTGTGAGTTCTGATTGTTAGTCATGTTAAGGTGATATTTTGTCATTACTGTCATTTATCAAGACAATATATCCATATGAAACATATAGTTTATTATATAGTAATATAGTATTATATATTATTTACTAGGATGAGTAAAAGCCCCCCCCAAAACGTTAAGAAGAGAACCTTTTTTAATGCAGTTCTGAAGATAAGAGACAAGTACCTTTTTTGTGAATCAATAAAAAAAAGATTCGCTACTTTTACTTAAAATGCTAGTTCAGGCTTTGTCTGCTCCATTTAGAGAAATGCTTAGAGAGCTTTTTAGCATTTCTGCTCACTCTGTCTTTTGCAGCTGCGGAAAGTAGAAAGAGACAAGAAGACCATGGATCAAGAGATAGTGGAGCTCACCAACAAGCTTGTGGATGCCAAGAATACTATTGACAAGCTGGAGGAATTGAATGTATGTAGTGTGTGTGTGTGTGTGTGTGTGTGTGTGTGTGTGTGTGTGTGTGTGTCCGTCCGTCAGTGTTGTAGAACTACAATTGGTAACCAGTGAAGCTGAAAATTGAAAGGTACATTAAGAGGTTGAGTGCTTAGATTTTATAGAACTGCACTGTCAGGTCTGTGAGGCAGTCTTGAACAAGACTCTGTCTTTAAAGAGTTTTACAGCTCTCACACTCCCAAACTCCTTATCTGTGCTAAGGTTGTGGTACTACACTTTAGATCCAGGTATCCAGGATCATACCTGTATGTAGATCCTCTACTTAAATCTTGTTGTTAAACCGAAAGCAGGAACTGCGTCATGTTTACAATTCAGCATCTCTCTTTTTTCCCCTAATATTTTCATTCTCTGTTAGGAACGCTATCGGCAAGACTGCAATTTGGCTGTGCAGCTGTTGAAGTGCAACAAGTCCCATTTCAGGAACCACAAGTTTGCAGACGTGAGTGTTATGCATGTCCTTCTATGAACATGGGCCTTTCAGCATGAAGTTTCCCTGGTTATGTGTGCCGTTATAGTTCACATTTTAAGCTCCATAGTGATACACAATGAAAGATGACTGGGAACGTGTAGATGTAGGGTCTCATTTTCTGTCAAAATGGAGATGGCGTTTTTAAGCAGCTGAAAGGGAATCCAGTCTGTGCAGAGGGTAGTGCTTTATATCACTGCTGTGAGATATTACTTTCTTATTTATTATTTAATTTTCCAGCGAAGCGTAGGGGATACTGTTTTTCCAGGGGCTGTCCACATCCACCGTAAACTTCTTGTTAACACTCTAGCAGTGTTGGTTCTTTATGGAATTATTTTAAATTTATCTTGAACGGTCCTACCATCCTATCAAAACTGGGTCACCTTGACCTATTTTTCAGGGTCACAGGGGTTCATTCATCAAAAATGCCTGTTAGCACTCTAGAGAATTTCCATTTGACTATGCGGGGGATACACCTTGTGTTCTGTGAAAAGAACATATTTCTAGTTTTTGTTTTAATACAGTATACTATACACTTCCCATATACTGACCTACAGAGGCCACATGTGTTGGTGTAGGGCAAATCTCACAATCCCTTGGTGTACAAACCCATGCCACAAGTGCATTTTTTCAGGCTTGCTGTCCCTGAAACACAAAACTTAACTGGTACAGATCATCCTAAACTAGCCGAAAATTAGTAGATTTTACAATGATTTAATGATAGATAATATTAATTTAAGACGTGCTAGAGATAAGAACTTAGATGAATTGTTTGCGACATAAAATTCAGTCCACATTCTGTCAGTCAAGGAATTTGTAGAGTGCAAACCCAAGACATGATATTTATTGTTGTTGTGGTTCTTTTTAATTTATTTTTTGGTCTGGATATGTTGCCATTTCACATTTACTAAAACTCAAAACTTTAAATAGAAATTGACTAGGTGACTGGTCTCAGCTGTGTCGCTGGTGCTCCCTGAATAACTAAAGACTTGCATTGTTGCGATCTTGATTAGACCTGATTCAAGAACATACACAGCACATATTAAGCATGAGCAGGTGTCTACATGATTTGTATATACCTGACAAACTTAATGCTTAGACCCGATCACTGAGGAAGATTGATGGAGTAAACGTCCCTGTTTGTGTTCTCCATTAAGCTGAACCCCTAAACCCACATCTATTTTTGAGGGTTTTTTTTTTTTAAAGAATCACAGAGATTCTGTTCCCTTGTGCACAATTACTGTTCATCATATCTGGATATTGAGATGTTTTAGGACCTTTTCCTTGTTAGATGGCTAGGAATCTTTGGCCTTGTCCCAGATCATAAGCCCTCCAGCTCTATACATTGAAACATGATTGAGATGTGGACTTACGGTGCATGAGTGATGGTGTGGTTACAGTGTAAAACTGAGCATTTGGAATAGTCCCTAACGCTTCATCCTTTTTGCAATGAGGGACAATAAAATTCCTTCACTGTATGGAGGGCAGGGGGCAGTGGTGGCTTAGTGGATAAGGCGATGGGTTACTGATCCGAAGGTCAGCGGTTCAGTCCCTGCTTATCACCATTGTTGGGCCCTTGTGCAAGGTCCTTAACCCTTAATTGCTCAGTTGTCTAAAATGTATAAAAAGCTCTTACCTTTTACTGGTTCCTTTTGGCGTGGCGCTGCTCCTGTCTGTTATCATCCTTTGACTTTTTATGAAGGAATTTTGTAGGAGCGTAGCAGCATCTGTTTTTAGATGCAAAAGCTTGGGCTTCATGCCAGGTAGTCCTGCCTGGAGGTCACACTGAGTGCAGGTTGGGTTGAAGTGGTCTACACAGACTACTGAATTGCGTCCTAAAGGAAACAGAATATGGCCTGCGCCAATGTTATATTATGGGCTGTTTCACAATCAGAGTGTACTTTTTTGGGTTCACAGTAGCTCAAAAATAAAACCCCTAGTTTTTGTGGTTTCTTGTTGCCAGTCATCACCTTATTCGACTAGAATATTTTTGTGAAGAATCAGAGCTACAGGTCTAATGGTGTCTAAATTACGCTGGGTGAAAATATAACAGGTTACTGGGTCTTTAGAATAAGTGCATCTGCTTGTAGTGTATCAGAATAGTAAAGAATTCACAGTATTAAGAATAAAAGCTCACTAAACACATTATCTGAGCAGGTTTCATGCAACATTAGTTGTATGTATTATTAACTGCAGTAACAACAGCATCAGTGACAATCATTGTGGTTTTCCGGAGAAGACACTTTTTTGATGGACGTGTTTATCAAGCTGATGTGGAACTCCGTACAGAAACTATTTCACATCCAATCCCAATTATGTTTTTTAGCAATCTTTACAGTACTATGCTGATTTAGAAAGCGTAATTAATATCTGGGGGAAAAAAGCACTTCTGTCCTCCACATGTAATGTCTACTTTCCGGAGAAGACATTCTTTGACGGACAAAGAATCCCGACAAAGCCACTTAGATTATAAATAGAGCTTACAAGCAGCAGAGCATCTTTCTAGGTTGTATGAAAATACCCCTCCAAAAGTAAAAATCTGGTAGTAATTAGGAGGCAATTCAGAATTTTATCAGGTAAAAGCTACTATTTTTATTACAGTGGAGAGAATTGAATTCTGTACTGGGTCAAAATTTGAGCAGTACTTTCCTCCGATAACACTGTTTATCAGAATTGAGAAAAGATTTCACTAGTGGTACTACTCTATACAACAATAAACAAGAAACAGTCATAAAGTATGCAAGTGCCTACTTCAAGGGGTCCTTTGTACAATTTAAAACGGACAACCCTGACCATGAAACAGCCCTCATCTGCGATTTCTACGCTTGATGTTTGTGCAGCCGTATTATTTGCACTTCCTGGCAACAGCTTTGGCCGATAATGTATTATCTAAGACTGGTGTCTGCTGCACACAGCCCAGCCAATAGGACAAAACTACCAGGGCTGGAACAGCCAATGAAGAAGAAGAATCATTGATGTTATACGTGATCGTTTTAAAGAGATAGTAATACAAATTCACCACAGGTTCCCTTTAATCAATTATCATACAGTGGTAATCAGTTTTAACCCTTCATTACTTGGTGGCATATTCACATGAATAATAAATTGAACCCAGTAAGAGTTTTCGTGAGGCTGTGCTTCCTGTAACCTCAGATTAATGTTCTTGGCTGACAGGAGTGAAACCTGTTGGTCTTTTGTGGTTGTAGCTTGTTTGCCTTAAAGTTCTGATATGCTGTGTGTTTTGAATTGATGTTCCTATAGCCATCCTGTCAAAATGAAGGCGCCTGTATACCATTCACTGAATTATTTTTGTTTAATTGACATCATTCTGCATTAAATCTCTGTGTGTGGCAATCACAGATCATCATCAGCTGATGTTGAATTTTAAAGAATATGCTAGTCACAAGACAAGTCCAGAACTGATTAAAGAAAGAGATGCAGCTTAAGATATTTTTTTTTATTACTCATAGCAGAGCTTTGGAGCTCCACACTTATGAAAATGTCGTAAAGTCTTGTGCTCACTGCTGGGCACAAGAGATTCTGGTTAAGAAACCAATTACTTAATACACCTTGAGGCAGACATCTTGTAATGGTGCACAGATGTTCATGTGCACCCTTTTGAAGCCCCAAATGAGAAATGGTATATGTGGTTAAACCATTTTCTCCCATAACAGAGATATTCCTTCAGTGGGGTCTGAAACAATACAAGAAATGCATTTGTAGCACATATTACTGTGTGGAAAATACCAGCTTAACGGTTTGCATTGAGGGTAATTCGTTAAGTAAACATGTGAGGTATATAATTTTTGTAGCCTTGAAGAGCGCTAGAAAAACAGAAATGTTCTGCCACAGTTGTAGGTGGTGTTTGCCACCTTGGGGGGTTTTATAATGAAATATAATACTTGGATGATGCAATGAGCTTGACATAAAAGATGCCCACTGTAAGCACTGGCTGCTGGGAAATCTTTTCCCAAACAACCATCATTGTTAATGTGTATAGGAAGCACTCTGCTGCATACACTGGAAGATAAAAACAGAGGGAAATGGAATGCACGTAATCATAGGGTTTTGAGGTGTGTGTGTGTGTGTGTGTGTGTGTGTGTGTGTGTGTGTGTGTGTGTGTGTGTGTGTGTGTGTGTGTGTATTTATG
>JAOUQZ010000039.1:8350499-8373112 GCA_028564935.1 Neosilurus hyrtlii
TCATACATATATTTTGCCTGTTGATATAGATTTCTATTCATGCTCTTCAGCTAAGATGCTTGACAATTGGGATTTTGTGGTAGAACTACATCTACTTTTTGAAAATGTAGAAGACAAAATGCACACAAAGATCCTTGACCAAGTGTTTTATAGAATGGACTGGTCTTGTGTTCCCTCGCGTCCAGAGCAGTTGTGGTGGTACGTGGGCTACTAGCTGGCCCCACAAGATTATTGTAGCATCAGCTGAGCTATACTCTATAGTGACAGATTTTCCCTGCCTGTGTTCCACAAATCAATAAGACCCATTTGGAGCCATCCAATCAATGTGTAAGAGAAATGTCCTTGTTGCCTGCCCTTTATTCCTTTCAGATCTTTTCTATTCAGTTACAAACTAGTTTCATTAGCCTTCTATTCCGTCTTTGTGACATTGTGTGTTTTTGAATAAAAGGAACGCATGAAATTGCCTCTTTTTAAAATTGCATTCATAAGGTTGAATGAAATGTGCATCTCATTTATCATTCACAATTTATGGGAAGATTATAGAGAATTTCCTGAACATACAGTAGTGTGCAGTGTAGATTATACATCACCACTTTTGTCTAAAAGGGCTCCTAATGAAAAGTAAAAAATTACTTCTCTATAATTTTTTGGTGAAAATGTATCATTCTGACAGGTATACTGAAGTAAAAGTATGGCTAATAAACCATATGGAATGAAAAAAAAATATGTGAACACTATGCCTGAAAGATTAAATTCTGTAATCAAAGGGTGGCCACAATAAATATCGACTTTTTCTTCCCTCAAAAAAGAAACTGTTATTTTTGTTATTACTATATATTGTTGTTTACTTATTCTCATAAATATGATCCAATATTACTTGGTCTCTGTTTTATTTTCATTTTGTTAAGTGTATAATCATCACTGCACACTACTCTATTTTTTTTTCTTCACTCGCTAAACCATTCCATATGCTTTGAAGTTTTATTCGTTTATGCTATGCAAAAGTAAAAAAAAAAATTCAATTTGTGACACCTTGAAATTTTTCAGAAAATTTGTTATTTTCGGTGTTTTTGTTAATTAGCCATACTTTTACCTCAGTATACTCATTGGAATGGTTTTTTGATTCTCATTGGCTTCAATTTCATTGTTCAATATTTTTTCACCAAAAAAATTATAAACAAGTAATTTTTTACTTCTTTTTATTAGGAGCCTTTTAAAACCAAAATCGTGGTGTATAATCTTCACTGCACACTACTGTATTCCTAACTAATTTTATGGAAAGTAAACACCAATAAGTAGCCATCAAAACACCTTTTAGTTACAGTAGATTGTTTTCTTCATATTTTTTGCTGCTTGTAGTACTGCAGTAACAGATTATTGTGGGGGAACTTAATGTGTACTTATTTATGGACAATAAGAATCTGTGTTTAATGTTAACTTACACACTATAAATTTTCCGTACGTGTCTCTTGCTTGCTTTCTAGTTGCCATATGAACTGCAAGAGATGGTGAATAAGCACATGAAGAGCAGTCTGCCTGACAAGTCCCAGAGTCCTCAAGGAGCCCATGGTCAGGATCCAGACACACTGAGTCTGACACCAGCTGATGTGGTGCCCACCTCTGTCATTGCCCGGGTACTTGAGAAACCTGAACCGCTTGTTCTTAACTCTGCTCAGTCCAGCAGCAGTGGCCGGCCAGTTGCTGAAGATGTGTTTGTCCACGTGGATATGACTGGATCCCAAAATGAGAATGTTGGCCGAGAGAATGGGGGTCCTGGACAGACTAGGCTTAGCACTTGCTCAGGATCTGATCCGTCACCTCTTAATGGTGTATTCCGTAGTCCAGATGGACAATCAGCTGACAGTGGGGCGACACCCTCATTTGAGAAACTGAACCCCTACCCTACACCACCTCCTCCACATCCGCTCTACCCTGGTCGCAAAGTGATCGAGTTCTCCTCTGATGATAAGGTAAAGATCCCTAAGAACAGCCCACTGCCTAACTGCACATATGCCACACGCCAGGCCATATCCCTCAGCCTGGTACAAAACGAAGAAGAAAATGGAGAACGGCAGCGTACTGTTCCCAACAGCCCTGCGGCCTCTGATGGAGGGTGGCGTTCTGGGACCTCCTCATCTTCAGGTGGAGGGCATGTATCACACCCGCGAACCCCTCAGCAGAGTGATTTCACTGACCCTCTGTCTAGCCAGTCAAGTCCTTTTAGCAGCCCACCACAGCCGCCGAGTGCCTTTGCCAGCTCAGGTAGCTCTGAGGAGGACTTGCTCACCAACTGGCAGCGAATGTTTGTGGAGAAAATTGCACCATCCTCAGAAGGAACCCTAGTAAACCGCACCTCCTTCAGCAGTGAAACGATAAAGGAACTCCAGAAGAGTCATAGTAACAAGTCAGGTAGAGGAGCTTCAGACCGAGGGATCTTGCGTGGGGCCTACTCCGATGGAGAAGAGGGTTCCTCTACTCAAAGTTGGACAGCCAGCAGAGAGTCCAGCCTGGATACTGATACAAGCAGCATTGCAGACCTGCGCACCAAAAGGGGTGAGTATGGCGCTACCTTTTCCCAAGAGGAGAGTGAGCAACTGCTGATGGCTCTTGACAATGATGATGGTGCCAGTGGTGACACAATGGTCATGGTGGAATCCAGCCCAATCTCTGCCAAGCAGCAGGACTTTATTGACGACGGTGGGTCTGTAGGTAGCCCAGGCGAAGAGCGAGACATCCTTCCCCAGGACTTTCCCATTATCGCACCCAGAGTCCTTGCCGGGTTGGAAGATTACACAGAAAACCCGCCCTCTCAACGCTACCCGAGTGGTTCCACACGGCCTCAGAAGAGCCCCAAAAGGATGGGGGTTCATCACCTTCACAGAAAGGACAGTCTTACCAGGGCTCAAGAGCACGGAAACCTGCTGGACTGAGAAAGTGGCTAATCCTGTGCTCCTTACATCACCCAGAGTGCTCTTCTGCTTGTTCGATCACAAGTCTTACCAGGCCACAAAGGGAAGCAGGAATCATACTGGTGATTGATCATCTAATACCCAGGCTGCTTTCTTTTATGGGTTATTACTGTAATACTTAAGCCACTTCTCAGAAGCAAGAATTTCAATTAGTTGTGGTATTTATAGTACCGATTAAGGTGGTCATCATACCTTTTAAGAAGTCTGATGCACTTCAGTTATCCTTTAAGAATGTGCGCGTATGTAAGAAGTACATTTTTCTCTAACATTTTCAGGACATCGTCAAGCTGTGGTGTATTATATGAGAAGAATACAGGATATAGCCATAAAAAGACACCTATATATTTGGCCAATGTATTGTAATGGGGACATCCAGACGAAATAGCACTGTAATGTTTTTCCGTAAGATACTACAATACCACAGAAACTGGAAACAAGGCTCCCTTTGATTTGTTGAAGGGTTTCAAACCGAGAGCCGTCTTTCTCTAAAGATTCAAGAATGCGATTGTGTTCTAGACTGAGATCCAGACACTGTTGTATGCTATGGATTATGCAGGTTTCAAGGGATCCAATGGATTTTAATATTTCAGTGCCTAATCCTTTTTAATGACTGTTTTCCCATCACCCTTTAAAAAGTATTGCTACTTATGTCTACTTTCATTTCGCATCAGAAACAGTAACCACCCTTTCACGACACATCAACTGCAAACACGTTTTCACTGAGCTGCCACTGTAATTTTTGAGTATTTTGTTGTTGTTGACTGTGTTGACTTTTATTTTGATTTTAACAAATTCTTATTAATGTAAATTATATCTATTAGTTTATTCATGTTTTAATTCCTGCCATGTCGCTAAGGATCATAAAAACATTTCTTATTAACTCCCACTGACAATGAGAATTTGTGAAATACAACTGAATGTTTTGTTCATCCTTACATTAGATCCCATGGAAAAGAACCACTTAGGTGTTTTTGAAAAAAACTATTTCACCCTCTAAAGAATTTGTTGTTTTATTAAGCATTTAATTATTTCCCTTTTTTTTTCGTATTTCATCATCTTATTTCATTGTGCGGTAAAGGCAAGATAGTGTCACAAAGGCAGTTCAGTTCAATGAAGGTAAGATTGTTGGTTATTCACTGGTGTCCATTCACAGTGATCATGTATTTTCATAGCTTTTGCCAACAGTGAACTTTTACTCAATGCATTTATTCCAATACTGTGGATTTCAGAATGTTTTTCATTGTTCACATACCATTAATATTTTCATAATCAAAGGCAAGCCAAAAAAAAGCCACATTTGAATGTGTGAGAAGTCCAAGTTTTAGTCAAACCACACCAACTGGTATAACAAAACAGATGTCTGTAACTGGCAGTATATCTTATTTGCTGCCTATGTTTAAAATATTGGCTAATTTAAATAAACTTTTAACAATTTCTGTTTCCCAAGACTAATAATAAAACATGAATAATAGTGTAATTATTTAAAAAATCGTTCTGCATTTACACACTGAAATGCGTTGGAACTTTTTTTTTTAAGTCCAGAATAAAAATGACAAGTGACACCTCAGACAGGAATGGTTTGCGTTGTATATTGATTGACACTCTCTAGGAGTTTATTAAAGTGAATAAAACCAATACATGTATTTGAGACAGCTAAAATTAAATTAGTATTTAATTGACATGTTTTCACACCAGGTGTTCAAAGGTTTAAATTCAACTAGTTTGGAGCAAGAACTATTATGAAACCTTTTTTGAAAATATTTTTGTTGGAAAGATAAAGCTATACACAGGTTTTACAATGCCATAATTTCCCTAGATAGGAACAGAATGATCTGATATATTCGCTCTTCAGGGGTTAAAAAAAAAAACATTATCCTTGGTGAACAACGCTTGAGTGAAAATGACAGACAATCATGGTTTGTCACGGTCATAATTATCAAAATAATGTGCACCATAATCCCATTTATGTTTGCTCTACGTGTGTTTCTACATAGTGTATATGAATATACTGAACTTTAAATGAGTTTGAAAGCTACACGGCGCTTATTCTCTGCAAACAGAGCTCACCTAACACAGAGAGGTCACCTAAACTGCCTCTGTAATTGTTAAAATACGTAAAAATAAACTATAGAATTCCTGTTTTTATTTTTCTTTGTTTCTGTTTAACACTGTTAGCTACGCAGTGCTTAATGCTCTGTGTGCGGAGCTCAACTGACCCGCCTCTGTGATGGTTAGAATATATAAAAGTAAACTATAAAACTTTTGATTTATTTTGCTTTTTATTTTCCTGTGGAGTATACAGGAAAACAGTTACTCGCCTCAGGCTCAGTGGAGGTTGATGACTTGAATAGTCCCCTCAATATTGCATCTTGGGTACTATTCAGCTATTGGGTACATCCACCTCGCCTTAGGTGAATAACAGTTTATCATATATAGTCAGGTACATATATACTGTGTGTGAGAAGATGTTTTAACTGTGTATCAGTATATTTCAGTTAAGGTTAGTGTTGACTTTCACATTTCATTTAAATGTGTTTACAGTGGTGTTTGAAAGTTTGGGAATGCTAACAACATTATCCGATTTTCAAACAAAGCCCTAAAAGTAGATCAAGAGATCCCAGTTTAAAAAAATCTCACACAAATATTAACCATGGTCATTTAATTATTGAGAAAAATGATCCAATATTATGCATTTGTTATTGGCAAAAGTATGTAAACATTCAGGTTAGTATTATAGATACTACACGTTAGTATGGATTGGTCCTTGGTGCTGAAATCGCAAGACAGGTGTATTCAATCAAGGGGATTAGGTGTTAAGTGGGTGCCCTGTGTTTTTTTTTTAAGGATCTCCCAACATCTGATCTTTACATGTTTGTAGAACCGTATTATAGCATGAACAAAGCAGATCACTGAGAACATCAGAAAAAGAATTCATGATGCTCCATCAGGCTGGAAAAACTTAACATAGAATCAAATCAAACCAAAAAAGAGTAATGCTTTTAATAGTACACAATTTTCTAGAAGAACCCAGGGTGACTTTTAAGCAACTCTCTCATGTTGGCTAATATTAATATTCACAAGTCTCTGTTCAGGAGAGCAGAACAGCAACAATGCTACCCATCTGCAGTTTGTTAAAGGTCATGAGGGAAAGCCAGAAGTCTGTTGAGGGGAAATGTGGATGGATGAACCCAAAAGTAGAAATTTCTGGTTCAAATTAGAAGAGGCATGATTGAAGGAACGAAAGCGCTGCATTCCAGCATAAGAACCTTATCCCATCTGTAAAACCTGGTGGTGGTAGTATCATGGCTTGGACCTGTTTTGCTGCATCTGAGCCATGATGGCTTGCGATCGTTGATGGAACATTGAATTCTGGATTATGCCAGTGGATTCTAATGGAAAATGTCAAGACATCTGTCTGTGTACTGAATCCCAAGAGAAAGTGGGTCATGCAGCAACACAAAAACTGTAAGCATGCAAGTTCTACCAAAGAATGCTTTGGCTTAAGCCAATAGAAATTTTGTTCATTCAGCTAATATGAACAAATCCATCAACACCTTTTTCAGTTTTTGTAAGTGAGCAAAAAAAAAAAATAATTTGGCTTGTGAGACTAGCAGTTAGCTTCTCAGACATGGACAGGTGTGAATCATTCCCTTATTGTTTTCTTTCCAAGGTAGCAGATAAAACATCTAGAGCAATTTTCATGTGTGATGTTTGCTTTTGGATTATGTTGCTGTTAACAGTAAATATGAAGTCCAGAATCGAACCATCCATATGCTGAACAATCCAAACAAACCTGTCACTGTACCAGACTATTTGGTACATTCTTAAAAAGAGAGAATACACTGGTGAGCTCAAAAATATGAAAAGGCCGGAAAGACCACAGAAAAGAGCCATGGTAGATGAGAGAAAAATTCGTTCTCTGGTGAAGAGCTGGAACTACCACCTGGTGGTTATATGCCTCATTTCGTTATACAAAGTGGACCATAAAAGCACAGTGTTTTGTCGAAAAGCAGTGCTGATGTGGTCTCGGTGGTGGTGCTATTGGAAGACGACAGAGATTTTTTTTAGAGGTTTAGGAGCGTTTTTATTTTAGTAAATCTTGGATATCAGGTAGAGCTATTCATGTGTATGCAGCCAAATTAATACAGTGTATGCAGATTGTATGATTCATACAAATGGCCTGGAATTTCATGCAAAGTTTGAAGAAAATCTCTTAAAGTCTTCTTGAGATATTGCATATGCCACATATGAGGCTGAAGTGAACTTGACCTTTGACCTCCAAAATCGAATCATTTAATTCTTAAGTTGGGAGTCTGTGCAAAGTTTGAAGAAAAACCCTTAAAGCAGTCTTAAGATATTGCATACACAAAACTTACCTGGACGTACCTGAAAACAATGCCTCTGGCCCTGGCTAGCACGCCACTGAGGCATTAAAACCATTTCACAACAGTTGGGCAGATGAAGACCTTCCATGAGATAGACATATGTGTCAATCTCAGCAGTCTAGACTACACCAGGGTTAATACAGAAGGTTTACCATAAGATGAAAACCGTTGATGGGGCTCAAAACAAAGGGAACACCAGTATTAAATTCAGCAGAAATTTATTATTATTATTTTAAATTGTTAAATAATTCTGGGAAAAAATCCACCTGATAGTCGAGATAAAGGTCAATGTGTGCCAGAATGTTGGCAAGAGAAGAGTATAGACCTCCACCTCTTACATGAATGAGTCATCTACAAGTGCTATGGATGTGTATGTCTGCCAGTAGAACCCGATCTATTCCCATCTATTTCTTTCTTTATTTATTTATGAGGAGACCGCTGAAAAAGCAGCAGAGCCATCTAATAGTGTATAGAGCTATACATAGTGTACATCTGCTCAGATTAGGCCAGGTATTTCAGAACTCTTTGGATGTTGCTCCACAGCGATGATAGAAAATGGTGAAAGCGTACTTTAAAAGCAATCCAAGCTTCTTTAAAGAAAAAACCATTTTCACACAGTGTTAGCCAAAATCTTTTCTTTGTATAAGTCAGCTTGTTAGGACACTAGCATCAGAATGGCAGAATATAAAAAGTGCTGTGATTCCGAAAATGTAGACAGACCTTTTAATATCTGGTTTCACAAAGTATTACCTTCCCAACTTTGGGCAGTGCTAGTAGTAGACAGAATTAATAAAAGCAATTAAGTACTGGTTTGCAGAAGCAAATTTTATTATGATTATTATCTAGATTGTAATCCTGTAAAAGATAATTTTCCCTTTATTTGAGATAGTGTCTTAAATGTATTACTTACTATGAAGCCTTCAGTTATAAAGATGATCCAGATTTTCTTGACTAGTTAACTCTGATATGTGTGGTGTTTCAATTCATGTCATGTCATGTCATTTTCTGAACCGCTTAATCCTATTTAGGGTCGCGGGGAGGCTGGCGCCCATCTCAGCCGACTCTGGGCGAGGGCAGAGTACACCCGGACAGCTCGCCAGGCCATCGCAGGTGTTTTAATTCATTTCAATTGTAATTTTTTTTCAGTTGTAGATCCTGGGTGTCTCCACACAGACCTCTACTATTCTTCATGCAGTGTTGAACATTTCAAACACTCGTGGTTAACCTGCCCACACTCTGGTCATGTAGTATCTAAATCAAATAGAGAGGCTCATTCACTGACTAAGGTATATTAAACAAACATGAAATACAGTGTTATCTCTTAGAAATAATATAAATTATTATCGGCCCCAATGTCTTTCTGAAACCATTTGCTTACTCCTGTATGTGAGTGCCAATGACCCCTGCATCGGGCGCCATGATGTAGTAAATGTCACCATGGTTTTTGTTCTGTTTTGTCTCTTGAAATTGTACACCTTCCATTTCTTAAAACTTGATCTCGGATTTTCCACGTCCAAGTTATTACGCATGCAAAAGATCGCTGTCTTATTGTTGTTGCTGTAAACAAACACAGAACCAAAACAAGATGTAAAACAGGTGAATAAGTGATACTATGCTGGTGAGCTTAGCATTTATCCAAAATGAACTGATAATGAAAGACAGAACAGGTTATTCACTAGTGAATGTGCAGCTTTAAGTGTCGCACATGGTTCATCAGCATGTCATCAGTTTTCTTAAAATGTGTGTTCTTATAGCGGAAGTATTAATCAGTTCCGGAATGTCTCCCCCCTCATAACTGGTCTGCACACAGAGTATGTCCACAATGTAATTTCCGTATTCTCTGCTTTAATACTGGGTTCCTAGTGTGGCCTATCAATCTCTTTCCCCTCCATATGGAACTCTAAGAGCCCATAATGAGTAGAACTATAACTAGTCTCTGTACTGAATATTTGATGTCTTTTCATGTTCAGAAATAGCTTGGTGGTCTTTACAGGAGACGGCGATATAAAGAACGGTCTGTCAGAGTCTTGCACATGAAAATGGATGTTAAATATTTCAGGGTCTCATCAGTGTATTAGACAAGAGTTCATGCAAATACAAAAAAAGAGAAAAGGGAGGCGAGGGGAACGTTTACTTTTTTTCACGCTGTTAATAAGGATGAAAGTGCTTGGTCTATATATAGACCTAAACATCTGATGTTAGAATGTAATGACTTCCTATCATAACTATGACTGATTGACAGTAACTTTCTTTGATTCAAGGTGACCTTTTTGAATTTGATGCACAAGACAAGCAAAATTTTGAGACAGAAAAAAAAGCTCTAAGCATATTTGTGATTAGCATTTGAGGCACTTATTAAACTCCACATTTCCATCCTTCCAACTTGACTTTACATTTTCTTTGAATAATTATTTCTCCCAGTGACCTATGGCTGAAATTCCATCAGAACAGGACACTGGGAAGTAGGGATGTGCCTTCGGTCAAATTTTAATACTTAAGTAGACCTGATAGACAGGAATTCAGCTAACTTTTCCTCCTGTTGGTGGCAGTGATTATTGAGCTTCACTAACTTCAGCTCAGTATTCCTCAAGTCCAACTACAACAGCATGTCATTCAGGCACTGTTAAGCTAAACACTGAGTGAAAGTCCCACCTACCAAATTTCATTGGATTAATACGGTTTTTGATCACAGCTCTATGAATCTGTCACCATGTTACAGCATACTGACCAACCTGAGAACAGTGAGCTGCTTGCTGGTTCTCTTCTGGTATAAAATAGCCTTAATCTGCTGTACGTGATTAGTGTCCGTTCATATTGGCAATCCCTCAAGCCTCATATCTAACCACACGCATGAGGAAAACCAGACCCACTCACAAGCCCATCAGTCACGATGCACTCCTCTAGCATTAACACCATAGTACTGCGCCGTACATTAGTATATAGCCGGACACACTTTCTCATATTTCTTAGAGTTAATGTGGACTTGGGTTATAATCACTACCTGGATAGTAATTTTAGTGTTGGAACCCAGCTGCTTCACATGGCTGCTAACAAGGTATTCAATAAACTGAACCTGACACTGCAGGTCTGTGGATATCTTAGTCCTTCAGTTTTCTAATCATGGTCACTTTAATGCTCCAAACGTGGCCCAATTTTTATTGTTATTGTTGTTGAGTTCTGGCATGAAGTTGTAAATATTCACACGCATTTGAAATACCAAAGGTTGTCCTGGCACCCACATACACCGTTCCCCTAAATCATAAATCAATTTCATGTTAATAACTCAGGCACATTTCAAACTGTTCAGCCTCCTGCTCTGTAAAATGTGTCCATGAACTGGCCTCTTATTGGTGAATATTCTCTTGGTGTGCACAGATCATCCTTCCACTTTCCGTAGTCGTCTCACTGAACAGAGATAGTACTTCTGTCATGGTTTTTTTTTTTTTTTTTTTTTTTTTAAGCTTGCTTGCAATGTTTTCTTGATTTAAATCTCACTGTGTAAAGCTTTCATAGTCAGGTAGTGACACCTTGTATGTTTTTTTTTTTTTCTTCCAGTAAAAAATCTTACAAAGGAGGAAAAAAACTAATAGAGAGAGAGACTGTTATATTCTGTTATTATACTCGACTCGTTTGATTTGTAAACTGCTGTATATTTGAAAATAAATAAACCTATTTTAAATCTAAAATTAGGATCTTTAATTGTGATTGATTACATTTATTTCATTAGCAGTCTTGATTTTATGATGATCATGCCTGGATGTGATGTCACTGTGGCTGTGTTAAATGTAACACCTGATACGTGTGCAGTCCGCTTGAGGTAGAAATGCTGCCCGACTGTTATTTATTTAACAAAGAAGCTGTTTTTTTAATTTTTAAACCTTGTTTTAATGAAATGTTTGTTCAAATGGGCAGGATTTTACTCACGAATAACATAAATGGAAGTTGGTATTAAAACAGTTGAACAGTTTCTGATGAGGAACATAAAGCAGCTGATTAAAATTCCACGTAGCTTCATTTATTTATAACCCAGATGACATTTCCATGACTAGAACCCTACTGCATTGCAAAGCTGTTCTCCAATTAAGTGGAAGAAGAGGGTCCTAATTCAGTAACATTCAATTTCAGCTGTCGATCCAAAGCCATCATAGCTGAGCCTGAGCTTTGGCAGTTAGCATTAGCATGGAGCACCTACTATTAGCTATACCTACTATTACCTTTTAGCAAATAATGCTGATTATGCTAAAATATCTTGTTTAACTGGTGTGTTCATTCTTTGGAGTAGTGCTTTAGTTCAAACAGGGTGGTGTAAGTGTGTAATTGGTACTTCATCATTTTGAGTCCTTTTAACATAGGCCTCCTGTCAGATGGGGATTAGTGGGTAGAGAATTCATGGCACTAACACACACTGCCTTAACGCAAGCCATCCGCTTGTCTCTGTCACTTAGTAGCTCAGGAGACTGATAAGAGCTCTTTCATTTATTATAGAAAACGCACTCCTCCAGTGTTGTCTGGCTCGTTTGGCAGCTGCTCAGCTGAGAGGCCAGGGTGACAGCAGGGAGGGAGTTGCTCCTGCAGTGGTGTCTGCTCCCATCTCTGATCCTTGTCCTTAGGGAGCTGCTTAATCAAACTGCAGCAGCACAACACAAAAGCTCGTGTACTGCATTATGGAGATTCAATGCTCTCTCTCTCTCTCTCTCTCTCTCTCTCTTAAGAAATAGACTCACAGTAAAGTCTGATGTTTTGCGTATGCAGCTGATGTGCTGAGGATTACAGTAAAGCTTATTTACAGTAAATAAAGTCCAGCATTCTCGCTGTTGGGGGTAACATCTGTTGGTGTCAGTTCTGCTTAGATGGAGAAACAATTCAAGATGGGGAAAATTTCCCATCATTATATCCTGAAAGGTTTTCCCATGCATGGCTTTCCTTTTCTTTGGTTTCCCAGCCCTTTGTTCACACTTTTGTCCTTTTCTTCCCCAGGATCCAGTTCTTTCTGGTGTTATCATGACGTCGCTGAACATTGTGTGTTGTCTCTCTGTACTAATTCCTGCAAATGTGATTAATATCTAATGAGGTTGTGTAAATCACACACAGTCTTCACACAGCAGATTCCTGACTATTCCTGAAGTCTTTTGAATGAAGTGTCTAGTCTCAGGGACATAATCCATAAGTGAGTCTCAGGGACATAATGATAATTAGGCAGTTAGGACCTGGATGAGTGAACACCTTTAAGGACTCATTTAAAAATAGTGGTATTGTAGAGGTTCAAACAGCACACTTTAGTTTAAAAGGAATAATTATCCTATTACACTGTAGTATTTGTAAACATGGTCCAACCCTCGTGTACAAGTGACAAGGCAGGACAAATGGCATAAGGTGTTTTCAGCGGATCTTGGTTTTCTTGAACAACACCGTCTGCTTTACGCAGGACCTGGAAAACATCCTGTTTGTCTGGTGGATTTCATCATTTTGGTGGTTCGGTAATCAAACAGTGCAATGCTTTGTACACCACGCTAAACTTAGAAATAAATAAACATAATTAGCATTCTTAAGAAAATTTGGCTTCGCTCATTGTGTGCACATTTCTGTCAGGTTTTATACCAAACTGCATGATATCTTAGTGGTGACTGTAAAACCGAATGAACACAGTAATGAAAAGGAACACAGCACTTAGAAAGATGTAAATAGATTTATTCAGGCCATCACAACAACCCTATTAGCTGATCTAAAGTACACTGTTGCTTAAATAGTTGCTTATAAATAGATTGTACATCAGGCAAATAAATAATTCACTATAGAGTATAAGTCACTTGGTGGTCAAGGTGTGGTTTTGTGTGTGTGTGTGTGTGTGTGTGTGTGTGTGCCAGCGTTGAACAGTCTACCACTAAATGCTACAAGTCATGCTTTGTGAGTGGCCGCACTCTAACACATGGGTTGACCGTAGCGGTGTGCGGCGCAAACGTAAAACCAAAGGCAACTCCAGTTATCACAAGTCAGTTTCTCCCAAAAAGCTCTCACCCTGTCCTGAGGACATCAGGACCATCTGGGAGTTGGGGTCTGGAAGGGTCAGAGACATCGCATAAACATTTGAAAACTGCAATTCTACAGAAGACAGGAAAGGACATCTCCAGTTCTCTAGTACTGATTCTTGCCCTACTGAATTTTTACACAAAGTACATTTGTTTAAATGCTACGGATTTAGCCATATACTGGATTTTATATTCTTATAGCGTTCTAGCTAATCAGGGGTCTCTGAGTCAGGTTCTGGAGGGTCAAACACCTGCAGGGATTACATCAGTTTACTCTCTTCTAACGTTCGCAATTGAAGCCAAAGAGATTTCCCAAATATGAGTAAAAGCACTTCACTGAATATTTGTTTAGAGCTCTAAGGCCGAAGACAATAATGAAGACTGTAATAATGAACTGAATTACTGTGCTTTTTAAATTACCTACTCTTAATTTAGCACTTCTATACCACGGCCGTATTTCATAGCTGAATTGCCTTATCTCGACCTGACTAGTGTTGGATTGACAATCCCGAACTGTTATGCTGTTGGACAGGTTGTCATGGGAAGATTCATCAGCGGAGCGGCTCTGCAATTTAAAAAACAACAATTTGGAAGACTTACATACATTAATTTAGTTTAATGTAGCCATCAACCATAACTTGATAACATGACTGTAATTTATGTGTACAGGTTTACGTTTCAATAATTTTCATTTATTTATTTGTTTAGGTTCAAATGTTCTGACTAATTTTTATAAAAAGAAAATGTGCGTGATTTAATTGCACCCTCTGGTTATAAGTTTGAGTATATCATAATTAGAACAATGAATAGGTGTCTGGTTGGTATTTATTGTGATCAGTATAAGCAGACTATGCAATACACTGTAGATATATTTTGGATATTTTTCTTTGATCCAGCTATAATGCATACAGAAATACACCTACTTACACTTAGTTTATCCAGATCAAAGGAGAATTAAAGCCAAACTTAATAAAAGCTTGAATACATCTTTGCACTTCAAAACAGCCTATTTTTATTACAACATTTTTTTTTCATGGAAAAAAAAAATGAGGATGCCATAGTAACGTGACTCAAGTATGAGAGACGTGGAAGTCTTATGCATTTAAATGAACTGAGCTTTATACAATAGGTTCATGTATACGAGCAGATGCTTGTCTGATGCATGTAAATGTAATGTAGTGTCATGTGTAGATGTGCCTCGGTTTTTTTATTCAGAGTTTCAGTAATTTATATCTGATTTGTAACTTTAATATCTGTATCCTGTTATTTTTGCTTATATATATATATATATATATATATATAGACTTATTGGAGCTGACCTAACCATGTCCTATTCTTGTTCTTCTGTGATACTGACTGGTGACTTTCATTTTGGCAGGTACCATTTTGTTTTGTTGTTTTTGATGAGCATTACTTATTCTTGACACTTATGTTGTTGTTGTTTTTTTTGAAGCCAACATGCTAAACAAATTATCCACATGAAAAACGTTGAGACCATCATTTTCTACATAATTTTAATTCTGGTACCCAAAACTAGATTTTTGCAATGACTGTCAGTGTACATATTTTCAATGTAACAGGAGAGTTTGAAAGGCTTTCCTTACGTTTTCGTTTAATTACACTGCAGGTACAATTCTATTCGTTTGAGAATTCCAAACAGCACACTGAACGCATAAATAGTAAATAAAGTATTAAGGGTGGCTCCGCGAGGGTGTTTCTGTGTGGACTTTGCGTGTTCTCCTTGTGCTCGCGTGGGTTTCCTCCAGTTTACTCCCGTAGTACAAAGACATGCACACTGGGCTAATTGGCGATGCCAAATTCCCCCCAGGTGTGAGTGTGAATGGTTATATGTTTGAGGCACCAGCCTCCTCATGACCCTAACAGGATTAAGCGGTTCACCGAGTGCGTGAGAGAGTATAGACGGTGCACACATTATGATTTTATGGCCATGAATTTGTATCTTGTTTTCACATTAAATTAAATTATGTGTATGAGCAGAGTGTGTATAGAGAGAACACTTTTTTTGTTCACTCCAGGGCTCTATGCATTTTTTGTGACTGAGTATATCTGCCTTTTCCAGTCAACACAATCGTGTGTGATTATTCCTGACAAATCAATCCAGATGTTGAACTCACATTTGTACACGTGCTGTTGAAAATGTTGAAAGGATCAAAATTAGTACAGTCAACATTCTTGTATTTGCTAAGTGATGTACGAAGAACAGGCGTTAGCTCTGCTCATGTCCGACATAAGACTCATAGATATACATAAGCATAGTAGCCATGTTGATGAAGATACCTCACAGCAGTACTCTGACTCACTTGGGGTTTCTTTGCAACATTAGATGCCTTACAACAGGGATTATTTTTAACAGTCTGAAGACACCTGTCAGAAGGTCCGGGTTGACCTGAGCAGGATGCTGTTGATTTCTTGCTTTTGCTAGTGAATTGTGCAGTCACTGATGACTGTGGATGAGGAATCCCAAGGTTTTGAGCAATCTGGTGCTGGCCAATCCCAGATTGACTCACAATACTCCCTCTTTCAAATTCAGCTAACTCGTTTGCTTCTGGTGTTTGTGGCATGGCCAGTTTGGTGTGTGTGTGTTTGTGTGTATGTATATGTATGTATGTATGTATATATATAATTTTTTTTTTCCAGGAATATAACTTTTGTGTTAAAATATGAAAGCATTTCAGTTGAACAGCATCTCATCTAACGTTCTCATTAGGGTCGCGGGGAAGATGGAGCCCATCCCAGTTGACTCTGGGCGAAGGCAGGGTACATTCTGACCAGCTTGTCCGACCATCACAAGGTAACACAGACATACAGCCATTCACAATTACACACCTAGGGAAAATTGAAGATACCCAAATAGCCTAATGTGTATGGCTGTTGGAGGAAACCGGAGTACCTGGATGAAACCCATGCAGCAGAAGGAAAATAAACTCCACACAGAAATGCTCTCAGCAGGCACAGGGATCGAATGCAAGACCTTCTTGCTGTAATTTGCACATGCTAGTCACTATGCCACCTTCCTGCCAAATTGAAGATGAAACGAAAAAAAAGTCAGACCAATACGGGATGTACATATCAGCTTGCTCTGGCTAGCCAGCGCACTACAGAGTGTGTGTACTTTCTTCCGAATCTGGCCATACGGTGTCAGAAATAGTCACTTCATATACTTTATTTATTTTGTATAAAAGTAATTATGCAGTTCACATTCATGCATTTTATGCCAGATGTCAGCATGGCTGTAATCAGCTACAAACAAATAACAACCATGCCAACATCCCATATAGCTGCAGTCCTGCTTGTGCTGTAGTGTTTAAATACATTTTAGCTTTTGCGACAGGACTACAGATGTAAAGAGAGGTAGAATGCTAAGCTCTGCAGTGCTGTGGCCCTTCAGGACACCCCTGCTATCTAAATAAAGCATACACTTTATCCTTATATTGCACAAGAAATGCTACAGATACCCCTGTATTACTCTAACCACACCAACACTCCTGCTCGTCAGAGTGCTGATGCCTCCTGGAAAGTTCAACACAGAAAGAGAAAGAGGGAGAATGAGAGCGATTAGCTCAATCGGAAGGAAAGAGTGGGAGAGTGGATCAGCCCTTACTGCTATGGGGAAGCCAGGCTGGTTTTTCTCGCATGGTGACTGAGCTTCCATGGGCCTCTGCATCCCTCTCCTCATCTTCCTCACCCTCAGACAGGAGGTCAGCGATCTGCTGCTGCAGCTCAGGGCTGATGGCGTTCTCAGCCAACACCAGCACACGCAGACAGGTCGGGTAGTTCTCCACCATATCCAGGAAGACCTGATGCCGCAGTAAGAGGACAGTCACTGACATGCACAAGCTTCGTAACACTTACAAATGCATTCTGTTCCATTCAGCATACTGGGGCTTACTGCTTTTGCTTACTTCTTGTATATGAAAGCAAATCTTAAACATTGAAGTGCTTCTGAATGTACATCAAGAAAACATATTTAGCTCAATACCTCAAGTCATAAACTAATACAGAGACCCTGAACTCATGTCATAGCTAATTTGCTCTCAGCTAGTCCCATTTACTCACTGTGAAATATTACCCATATTTCATAATCCAACATTAACCCTGACTGAGCAGCTCTCCTGAGAGGTGGGGCAGATAATGTTTGAGATCAGTCAGTCTGATCTGATTCTTTGGGCAAGTGAGGGCTTCCTGACCAGTGTGGGCCATGTTCACTTGTGGTGTTTAAGCCCATAAGCTCTGCTCGAACACTCCCTGTATTACACACACATAGGAAATGCTTATAGAAATGGCTGGGCTGAGCGCCCACATAATGGATCCATTGGGCAGATGAATTATAAGGACACAATATTGCCCTCTAGTGGAGTTTACAAGCACATAGTCAAGCACCCTTG
The DNA here is from genome assembly GCA_028564935.1 of Neosilurus hyrtlii. NCBI lineage: Eukaryota > Metazoa > Chordata > Actinopteri > Siluriformes > Plotosidae > Neosilurus > Neosilurus hyrtlii. The sequence goes on from JAOUQZ010000039.1 coordinate 8,368,286, forward strand.
GAATTTAACACTTTAAAGTGGTGTACTGCATATCCATAAAAAGTCACTGTTTGTGCTAAAAGGTATTTAAACTTACCTTAAAATATAATATACCAAAATAAAAAGGAAACCAAAATGTCATTTAAAGTGAAGAAAGTACCACTTCATTTCTGCATCACACAAACATCTTAATCAAGCTGAGAGGTTGAGAGAAAACAAGTGGCTAGCGGCGATTTCTACTGAATGCTTTATTCTATTTGTTGAAAGTTAAATAAGTTCACCTGCGAGTTTTCACAGATTTAACAAAATTCCGATGGTACGATGTTGGTAATGTTGATGATTAGACAGTGCATCGTAATGAAAATATGCTTACCTACCTGAATGGATGCATGTACGAGTGCTACTGTGCATGCAATGGGCCACTACTTGTGACCTATCCAAATACATAGCTGGATACAGTGACCAAAAGGAATATACTCGACCTGTCTTTGGAGAATATTAAGACACTCATATTTCATGCTTTTTCAGGAGTCACTCTGACAGTCACAGTAACAGAATGATGATTACGATATCTTTCCACCGGGGCTAATTATGTGTCTTTCATTCAAGCTGAACAGTGGAAGGTTTTCTTTTCTTTCTTTCTTTTTTTTTTTGCTAAGCTTTTATTCTACAGACAAAATAACCTTGTGTGTTTGGAAAATAATGCAATTTTCAAGCTAGGCAGATGGAGCCTCGCAGAAGTACAGGGTGAGAATAACCCTGGTGGGTTAACGTAACATTAAAAGAGCAGCACAGTTAAGGGCTATTATCTATAATCTCATATGACTGCCTTATTTTCCAGACTAAATAAGATAATATTCATAACAATCCAAATATGATACATAATTATACCAGAAAGATTTTCATATAAGATTATTTTAACCCTAATACAGAAGCAAGAAAGGGCAGAGCACATATAAAGATATCCTAAATCAAAATATTTGACTCATCTGTCTGAAGCCTTAAACATTTATTAAAGAACAAAAGTATAACAGGAGAAACTGGAAATTAAAAGTTGATGTACACATTCATTATAAAGTTGTATATGAAGTGGGCCCACCTATTTTTAATTATGGTTACACAGCATCCGTGTTTATTCCTGACTATACAGTAGCATTGTCGAAGGTATGATTTACCTGTGCTGATTGGTTTGTAAGCCCTGTTCCTTCCAAGTCTAAAACTTCCAGAGTCCTGCTGGACGCCACAGCAACGGCCAACATTCCAGCAATCTGGTCCCCTAAGAAATAAATGTTTAAAAAGTGCTGAGATAAAGAGAAATGAGTTACGCCGTGGAGTCCTGAAATTGCAACCACTGCACTGCTGCAGCAGTTTGTACACAAAGATGGTATTTACATTCTGGGGAAAGTGATAATCAGCAAAATACTCTGAAACCAATACAAGGACACAGAGTCATTAAAGAGTAACTTCAGTCCCAACTCTGAGCCTAACTTCACCCACTGCACCATTTTGAAAAATTTGAAAATGTGGCCAAGGAGACTTGGTTTAGGGGGAGTAGGCTGAGACGGGACCACTTGGGCACGCAGACTCCAGTGTAACAAGCGGTCAACTCTATATCATGTATGCTCTGTAGCTGTAGGGATTCGTGCTCATTCGGCCACAGGAGCATTAGAGGTATCGAATAGGACGTGTGGGGTGCAGTTGGCATTCCAATTCATCCAAAAGCTGGTCAGTGGGGTTGAGGTCAAGGCTTTGTGCCACTCCAGCAGTGGATTACCACCATGTCTTCATGGCTCACACTTTGCGCACAGGGGCCATATAACGATGGAACAGGTTTGAGCCTGTTAGCTAGTTTAGTACTGCGCACAAAAACCTTCACAATTTGTATTTAAAACTTTGTGCCAACAGTTTTGGGTGTGATGGAATTGTGACCACAAACTTATGGTGTACGCTTAATAAAATTATACCTTGTTTACTGTAAATTTATCATAAGATATTGTAGACCAGTTTGAGTATATTCTATATATTTTCACTTTATAAGATGTAATTTTTTGGAGTGCGAGTTATCCAAAAGGTATAATTTAATTCATCATTTGTTCAGGAGTGCTTACCTAAGGGATTGTAGTCTAGATTAAGAACCCGTAGCTGTGAACTATGAGCTACTGCAATCGCCAGACGAGCCCAGCCTTTAGTGGTGATTGCAGGATTTGCACTTAGTGTCAATTCTCTGAGACCTGCACATCAAAAATATTAATCAAAACAACAAAGCAAAATTTGCAATCAAACTTTTTAACAATATATTTTTACTAGTTTATAACTTTAATAAAGGTAAGTATAAAGCATTTCAATCTGACTCTGTATTGATTTAAATACTGTACATAGCTATTTTAAGGGTAATATGAGTTTTTACCAGATTTGGCCCCATCTGGAGGCAACATGCCACAAATCAACTGAATTGCCTCATCTCCCAACATGCAATCTCCAAGGTCCAAGGATACCAGTGAGGGGTGAGTTGAAAGTGCTGTATTCAGAGTGACCAACCCGGCATCTAAAAGAGGACTTCCATGCAGACTGGGAGGGTGAGAGGAGTGAGACACCAAAGAATTAGACAAATAAGGTCTTTCTGATATAGTGTATCATATTACTTTTGTGTGATATAGTGTGTCTTTTTAAACTTTTCTTGTTACAGAGGATAAAATAAGAGCCGATAAAGAACAGACATCCGACTCAGGACTACTGTTACTATTCTTGTTATGACAAATATCCTGCCACAATGACAGATTCCTAACATGGGACTGTTAGCACTGAACACTGTAATTAGTGCATTAAAACAGTGCTGCAGGTTTAGCTGTCCTCATGCTCTACACAGCTTTTCATTCTTTCTTTACTAATTAATTTTGACATCAAAATAAACCTTCACTCAAATGACACTCAATACACCTGTACATAGAGGGTTTTTTATTTGCTATTCAGACTGCAGAAAATTGTTCTTACTCAAATGTTCAATCCTTCATTTATATTGCCTGAACAGCTTAAGCTTACTAGGGTTGTGGGGAGACCGGAGCCTATTTCTGCCAACTCTGGGTGAAGGCGGGGTACATCCTGAACAGATCACTAGACATTTGCCAACACACACAATGATTAACACTCTCATTCACACCTAGAGGCAAATTAGAAAAGCTAATTAGCCTAAAGTACTTGTCTTTGGACTGTGGGAGGGAACTCGAGTACCCAGAGGAAACTCTCAAGGAAATGAAAGTGTAACTTTAAGAAACAAACAAAGGTGAAAACTTACTTATTTCATTCATAGTTTTAAGCATCTGGGTATTTGGTGTGCCACATGCCTAGTGACCATCATTAAAGGGGAAAACCACAGTTTGACAGCGTTCTCACTAAGGTGAACATGGTGTGCATTTTGCTGCAATATCAGATCAATGGAGAAGTTATCACAGATAAAACAAAAGCACATCTCCAGTCAATGCTTATTTACGCCTTAAAAGTACTTCATTCATTTTCTGAACCGCTTATTCCTAATTAGGGTCGGGGGGAGGCTGGTGCCCATCTCAGCCGACTCTGGGCGAGGGGGCGGGGTACACCCTGGACAGCTCGCCAGGCCATCGCAGGGCCATCAGTCACACAACCATTCACACTCACACCTAGGGGTGATTTTGGAACAGCCAATTAGCCTACCGTGCATGTTTTTGGACTGTGGGAGGAAACCGGAGTACCCGGAGGAAATCTACGCAAGCACAGGAAGAACATGCAAACCCCACACAGAAATGCCTCTTTGCTGTGAGGCGGACGTGCTAACCACTACGCTACTGTGCCACCCCTTAAAAATACTTGTATTTTGTATTCCACCATAAGACATGACACTTTGTGTAAAAGTGATTACCAGAAAGACAGGGTTTATTATATCTATTGGCTTTAATTGAGCAAATACATTTATTTGCAAAGCTGCTTTATCCTACTAGAGTTGCAGGAAGGCTGGTGCTTAGCTCAGTAGACTCTGGCCAAAGGCGGGGTACATCCTAAAAGGTAGGATACAGTGGGATTTAATTCCGTAGGATTTATTTCAAGACAGCAGGATTAAATTCAGTACAGTATTCAGTACAGTAGGATTTAAATCAGTACTGTGAGATTTAATTCAGTACAGTAGGATTTAATTCAGTAGAGTAAGAGTTAATTCAGTAGTCAGAGGTGTAATCAGTGCTGTGAGATTTTATTTAATACAGTAAGAGTTAATTCAGTACTGTGAGATTTAATTCAGAACTGTAAACTTTTATTCAGTACAGTAGGGTTTAATTCAGTACAGTAAGAATTGTCAGTACTGTGAGATTTATTTTAGTACAGTTCAGTATCAGAGATATAATTCAGTAGAGTAAGATTTAATTCAGTACTGTAAAATTTCATTCAGTATTGTCTTATTTAATTCAGTACAGTAGAGTTTAATTCAGTACAGAGAGATAAGATTATGTACTGTGAGATTTAATTTAGAACAGTAAAATGTAATTTAGTACAGTAACGTTTAATTCAGTACAGTAGGGTTTAATTCAGTACTGAGACTTAATTTGAAACAGTAAGACTTAATTCAGATTTCATTTAGAACTTTAAAATGTAATTTAGTACAGTAGGATTTAATTCATTGCAGTAGGATATGATTGAGTACTGTAGGATTTAATTCAGTACTGGAAAATTTCATTCAGTACAGTGCATTTTAATTCAGCACACTAAGATTTAAATCAGTACAATAGGATTTAATTCAGTAATGTCATCATTTCTTCATCTAAATCGTCAACCTGTGTGCTAGATCCAGTACCTACATGTTTCTTTAAACAGGTACTACCAGAA
>JAOUQZ010000039.1:8412444-8430917 GCA_028564935.1 Neosilurus hyrtlii
GTCGCCGCGGGCTTGCTCATTAGGGATGTGTAGGGGTTGTGGAAAATGTTTTAGATTCCTCCTTAAATTAATTTACTGTGTAAAGCTGCTTTGTGACAATGTCCATTGTAAAAAGCGCTATACAAATAAAACTGACTTGACTTGACTTGACATAAGGGATATAGCTGTGAAATAATGTGATGTCGTTTTCAAGTTGGTTTCGCCTAAAAATACCGCCATTATGTTCAAAATTAGCGGTCTCTTTGAAAACCAGGAATTTGGCAGGAAACAAACGGGTCCAAAGTTTTTCACCAAGACCTCGAATACAGATAATTGACCTCGAATGTCACCGACTATTTCCAAACACATACGATTACCAGTTATAATTTATTCAATTCGCTTTGAAATAAAATTTGCTTGTACTTTCAGTTAAGATCGCTTACATGAGAGTCAGCTTTTAGAAGTTCAACTCTTCCTGGATGGGACGCTAGTCCATCGCAGGTTACCTTCCCAGTACCCATTTATACTGCTGGGTGGACAGAGGCACACTTGAGAACTTGTGTGCGCAGTGGGCATCCAACCGGGATTTGATCCCATGACCTCTCTCTCATGAGCCCAGTGCCCTAACCACAACACCAGCGGCCCCTCCCTGGTAAATGAACATAAATTTACAGAATTGTTTTGTATTGTAAAAAAATTCAACCTTAAAGTGATAATAACCACTAACCAAATTCCCTCTAAAACAGAGCAAGCTCGCTACTGGGAATTGCGCCTAGGTCTGAATGAGTGAGATGTATGGTGTTGCGTGCTGGTAGATTCATGGTGTCCATTTTGGGTGTATTGCCACTTTGCATCCTGTGTTCCTGAGATCCACCAAACCCCTGACCCGTATAACTAGTGTTAATAAAAAAAGGAATTCATATAATAAACAGTATTATTTCAGAAAGTGAAGCACTCACCCACTGAGCCCAGAGTGGTAGCCCATGTAGCTCCCTGACGGGTCACCAGGTTAAGTATTCTACAGGAGAAAGTAAGGATATCACCTTTCAGCAGAAATATGGACGTACAAATAAATTCAGGACAAGCAGGAATAACAGTGAGAATATGCTTGGGTTTTGTTTTTGTTTTCATATTAAATCACACTAAAATTATAATGCCATTTGTTAAATTCCAGGTAAACATGTAGAAACGTTGAATTATTTGCAGATCATCAAATCTTAAACGTCAACACAGTTTAGTGTACATTTGAATCAAGTCTCTACCATCCCAATAATATCTTTTTAGATTGTGTGTATGAAGCAAAACAGGCGGACTTTGTCCCAGGTTGTGAAAGCACATGACTGTGTGCAATTGAAGTAATATATAGTTACTTCCAATCGATTGCTCTGTGAGAGGACAAACACGATCAGCACACACAGCTGTGTTCGACACGCTGGTCAAACAGAAGATTGAAAGCCAGACATGATCAGTTTTCCCACATTGCATCACTTCACCCCATGAGTTCAATACAAGTTACTGCAGTGTAGACTTTTCTTACAGGCTAAATGTAGCTAAGCGTACTGATACTAGGGAAGCAAAATACAATTTTCAATCCTACACTGTCATATTCACATTTTCTAGGTTTTTATACACTGAACACATTAAGCCTTTTTACAGCTAGACTTGGAAACCTGACTTTTTTGATTCTTAGGAGCCTTCTACTGAACATGTAGAGAAGAATCAGTGAGGGAAAACTGTTTGTAAGACTCAGCGTTCACAAGTTACGGACCAAAATATAGACGTAGTCTGCCACGATAAAGCCACTTAGGCCTGTCTTGTTTGCTTGAATAAGAGAGATTAAGAACTGCTTGTTATCATTGTTTCATGACGTATTGGTTAGCGTGTTCACCTCACAGCAAGAAGGTCCTGGGATCGCGTCCCGGGCTTGGGGCGTTTGTGTGGCGTTTGCATTTTCCCCACGTGCTTGAGTGGGTTTCCTCCGGGCACTCCGGTTTCCTCCCACAATCCAAAGACATGCACATTAGGTTAACTGGCTTTTCCCCAGGTGTGATTGATTGTGTGTGTTGCCCTGAGATGGTGTCAGTGTCAGCTGAGGTAGCCTCCAGCCTCCTTACAACCCTAGTAGTAAGATTATACGGTTCAGTGAATGAGTGACTGGTGGAAAGCCTTAAAATAATTCTTAGTATTCTTCTACATGTCGACTTATCCTCATTTACAGTGGATAAGTTGAAGAAGTCGAATGAAAAATGAAATTATAGAATTTAGCTTTTGTGGGATATGGAAGATTGTTTTGATATGAACCCATGAGCCTTGGCAGATAAAACCCCTTGATCTGGATAATTGTCCATACCCTACTTCACCTCATTCAATAATTGGAGGGCTCAGTGCCATAACCCGCTAAGTAAAAAATTTGTGATTTTGAGAAAAATACAAATAAGTCATATTTATCACATTATTTGGGATTTTAGCTGCAAAGAAGCTGTGCCCACAGTGTCCACATTGGAGCATATGAGGAGAGACCTCTACTGTCAGAATATGATACTACCTCATTTTTCATCATGTTTGGACTTAGGAGGTTATGGCACTGAGCCCTTCAATTGCTTATGATATGATTATTTCCGCTATAAATGTCACATTATACAGCTAAATGTCTTTTTTGAGCTCAAGTTATTGGTTTTAAACCTATAAAAAAAATTATAATTTTAGCCCTTCAAGGGCTCACAAAAAAGCTGATGTGGCTCTTTCAAATGCACTTTTATAGGCAATGCTTGTGACACTATAAAACAAGGCACACCTGTGCAATATTCATGCTGTCTAATCAGCATTTTTGATATGCACACCTGTGAGCTGGATGGATTATCTTGGCAAAGGAGAAGTGCTCACTAACACAGATTTAGACAGAATTGTGGACATTATTTGAGAGAAATAGGTCTTTTGTGTACATAGAAAAATTTTTAGGTTTTTGAGTTGAGCTCGTGAAAAATGGAAGCAAAAACAAAAATGTTACATTCATATTTTTGTTGAGTGTATAAACACTGGTAGTCGGAATTCATTTTTATTAAATTATAATAGGTAGTACGCTTTAAAAATAAAAGTGGCGAGAAATACCGATCACAATCACTGCAGCGCCCCTACATGGATAAATCATTTAAGTAAACATCTAAACATAGTTGGTGTCCTGCAGCCTATTTTTTGACTAATACCTGAGCACCTATAAAACATCTACAGTTATAAAAATAATAAGTATGTCCCATGGAAACTGTTGCTTTTTCAACATATTTAAACAAGCATGCATTTCATTAGCTCCCGCCCACAAAGTGACTCAGGAGCTATAGGAATGGGTCCCGTCCGTCCATCCATCACACTTAAGCTTCCGGACATTTACTTGCTGTGCGCTGAAGCTGGGGCTTTCAAACTTGCTGTGCTTGTTCTATATTAGAATATTATGAAAGGTACCTTTTGGCGGGAGCGTCTGAACCCATGTGGTCTATTTATATCTTTGATATAGTGCATACAGATAAAGATAATGGACTTGGACAAAAGACGCATTAAAATTAATTTTAGTATTGTAAATAACCAAACAAACTAGAAACAGATCAGTCACAGGGAAAAAGTTAAAATTCACCAAGTAATGCGTCAAAAGGAGAGATGTATTTATGGGATGGGCTAGTCCAAGCTTAAGTGTAAACCCTATTTAAATGTGTGTGTGTGTGTGTGTGTGTGTGTGTGTGTGTGTGTGTGTGTGTGTGTGTGTGTGTGTGTTGGGGGGTATAGAAAAGGGTGGTACACAAAACAACAACCCCAAGTTTAATGTTCTTTTGGTTTGAACGAAAGGATTACATAATTCTAGGGCTTACGGTATTTGTCATTCAAAGGGATCACAACCTGAATCCATTCAAGCTTTCAATACTTTAAAAATGCTTATAATGGTTAAGCATTTTGGACACATGGCTGTAATGCACTGGTCAATTTGAATAGTGCACTATGTCCCCACAAGCACAAGGATATCCCTGTTATGTATCAACCTATCAAGCTGCTAATTTAAATCAGATAATAATTCACTAGATTACTGGGAAAACTAAAGGGAAGGTAAGCCATAAGTCACCAAAAATGATAAATAACAATGAATTATTTAAAATAGGTTGTGGCATTCTCACATTCAATCATTCATTCATTTTCTGAACCGCTTATTCCTAATTAGGGTCGCAAGGAGGTGGGTGCCCATGTCAGCCGACTCTGGGCGAGAGCGGGGTACACCCTGGACAGCTCGCCAGGCCATCGCAGGGCCAACAGTCACACGACCATTCGCACTGCATTCTCACATCTGTGGTCCAAAATATCAAACCCATTGTAAATACTGACCTCTAGTGGATGGAATGAAAACAAAAAGTGCACATTGACAAGACAATGTCTTAGAGAAATGATGAAAGACTTTGTTTGAATTCATCTAAATGTAAGCAAAGCAATACTTAGTCCATTTAATAAATTATTAATGACTTGGGTATGAGGGAGGCATAGTGGTTAGCACGTCCGCCTCACAGCAGCAGTCCTGGGTTCGATTCAAGGACTCAGGTGATGTTGCGTGCAGTCTGCGTATTCTCTCCATGCTTGTGTTGGTTTCCTCCGGGTACTCCGGTCTCCTCCCACAGTTCAAAAACATGCACCTTAGACTAACTGGCGGTTCCAGATTACCCCAGGTGTGATTGTAAATCGTTGTGTGTATGTTAGCCCTGCAACGGTCTGGCAAGCTGTTCAGGGTGCACCCCAACCTTCACACAGTGTCAGCTGAGATAGGCTCCAGCCTCTCCGTGACCCAAGTAGGATGAAGCGGTTCGGCAAATGATTGAGTGAGAGCGGTGAATTATTTAAAACATACTTTAACAGGAATCAATACACAACGAAATTTATACTCACTGTACATTACGAGGTTTAGACCAGGCCATATGCCTAGTTTCAGAGAGTCCCAATCGTAATCCACTGATGGCTCCAAACAGTGCACCTGAGTGTCACACAGCAAGACTGAGAGTCATTGATGCTCTACATTATTCTCTATCTGATAGGTGTAACAATGGAATTTCCTTCTTGAGACCTAAACGGACAGTTGTAGTCAGAAGTTCACACACCTCATCAATGTCATGGGAATATTGGGCTTCCTATGTTCCTAAGAACAACATACTACATGTTTTTCTTTCTTTTAATAAAAGTGTGAATTGTATTTTAGCTTTTCTGAAATCAACAGTCAAAATTATATCTGGGTCATAAATATTCATACACTGAATACTTGATTACATAACCTTTCGCCTTGATAAGACTCTTTTGGTAGCCACCTGCAAGACTTATCTTGTTGGATATTCCACTACTCTCCTTCAGAGTTCAATTTTGATAAATTTAATGGTTTCCTGGCGCAGACCCGACTTCTAAGCACTGTCCACATATTTTTTGATAGGGTTGAAGTGATGTCTTTTGGCAGGCCAATCCAAAAGCTTAACATAAACCCACTTGACTACCGCCTCTCAGTCATGATGATGTACAAAATCACATGGCTGTTACAGTGACACTGGTGTTCCAGTAGCCTCCAGCTGGTGCCTTGGTGGTTCATCTCAGCTGAAGGAGTGTTCGTCTATCCAGTTAGTGCTGTCAGACAAACTCCCTTTCATGTTGGCACAGAGAATCCAGCAGCTAACAGTAAGTCAGTCCTGACATGGTAACATTTTGTAGTTTTTAGCAACACTAAATTAATCAGGGTGTCAAACTCATTTTACTGAAGGTCACATCAAAAAAATTCTTGGCCACCAAGGGACGAATAATCACCAAACATCCATTTTAACAAGAGAATGAAATGTTATGGTAAAATTATTAATTCAGGTATTTGTTCTCTTTTCCTTTATTCACTTTAATTTTTTCTGACATCAACAAACCAGCATGAGGTCTTTCTTGAGTCATGAATAACTAGCTGCATATTTGAAATAGGTTGCTGCCACCTAGGGGAAGGATGATAAATTACATTTCATGGTAGTAGTTGATGCAAACAATGTATAATAATCACATTCTTTAAAAGCTCTCATGGGCCACATGAAATGAGTTGGCGGGCCGAATTTGGCCCGCAGGCCTTGAGTTTGACACCCGTGATCTAAATGGTGCAATGTTGGCTCAGCGGTTAAGGCTCTAGGTTGCTAACCTGAGCGTTGGCGGTTCAAGCCCCAGCATCAAAAAGTTGCTGCTTAACCCTCAATTGCTCAGTTCTAAAAAATATATGTCACTCCAGATATGGGTGACTGCCAAATGCTGTAAATGTAAATGAGAGCATGTACATTTTTGACTCTGGACTGTCTTTTTTTTTTACTATTAAACATAAATTACTGCCATGAAATGTATGTCCATGTTGATTGCATGTAAACTTCTGACCACTGTGTAATCTATTTCTCTTTCTAATTCATCACCACTCAGAGGTTGTCCCTTGGGGTTGGTAAATTTCAGCCCATCTACCGACATACTAATGATTTGAACAGAGTGAAAGAAAAATGTAAAGAAAGCCTACCTGTTATACAACATGTGCCAATGGTGAAGAAAGCCAACTCAAATCGTCCTCTGGTCTTGTTGGCACCAGTGGGTAAAATGAATTCATCTGCATCCTAGGAAGCATTCATGTTTACAAAAATATTAGTACTTGTGTCTATCTTCCCAGAGGACATATTGGGACAATGAATCCTTAATATCTCACCTGAATAAGGTATTTGGGGTCAACATTGAGATAAGGTGAGAGAGGGCTCATACCAGACACTGTGAAAATAGCACCATGAATTGTTTATCAGTGCATCTTGCCATCCAACCACCCAAGAAGTTTATCAATACATCTTCAGTAAAAGATCGAGGTCACAGAGGATCCAACACCAATCCCAGGAACAAACATGAGGTGGCAATAGACCCTGAATTTAATGCTAACCCGCCACAAATTGCTCCATGCCTAGATCTAATATTTGATAGAGGATCTGCAATAGTTTCAATGCTCCAAAATGTTCTAGACTTTTGTAGGCTAGTTGATACAAATTCAAAACACAAATTGAGTGGGGCACAGATGTGATTGTGTAATATCAGTGAGAGGGCTCATACAAACTGACGAAACTCGTACAAGCCACCTCAATATGTGGGTCAACTATACGTCATTCAAAACGATTTGGGACTGCAGGCTTCGTATGCGCAAAAAACACATTATCATATGCAAATTCATAAAATGGGCGGCACGGTGGTTTAGTGGTTAGCACAGCAACAAGGTCTTGGGTTCGAGTCCTGGGCTCGGGGAGGGCGTTTCTGTGTGGAGTCTGTCACATGTTCTCCCCGTACATATATTCTGGTTTTCTCCTACAGTCCAAAGACATGCTCATTAGGCTAATGGGCTGTTCCAAATTGTCGATTGGTGTGAGTGTGAATTATTGTGTTCCTATTGGCCCAGCTATGGTCTGGCAAGCTGTTCAGGGTGTACCTCGCCTAGGATTCGGTGGTTCGGCAAATCAGTGAGTGAATTCATTATATGCAGGCCATTATTTAAAATAAGCATATTTAAAGTGTGGCGGCGCAGCGAGTAATGTGGCCACGTTTCAGTTCAGCCTGATTACTGTCTGTTTATAACCTGTTCTCTCCATGTCTGTGCGGATTCCCTCCGGGTTCTCTGGTTTCCTTCCAACTGTCAAAAACATGCCTGTAGGTCAATCGATGATTATAATTTGCTCCTATAAGTCTGAATATGTGTATTTGGGAATGGTGTCCAATAATAAACTGGCTTTTTTTTCCAGGGGTGTACTCCTGCCTCATGCCAAGTGCACTTTGTGTATGCTGTGGATCCATCCCCTGATCAGAATAAAACATGTACTGAAAACAAATAAACAAAATGTTTAAGCCTTAATAGGAGGTCATAATTAAATGTTTTCATGAAAACCCTGATCTTGGTAGCGAAACTGTGATTTTGTGGAACATTTAACTCTAAATTGGTCCCCATGTAAATATGCTAAAAGGTGCTCCGGATATGACAATGTCAAACACCGTGTCAGTATTCCAGAATTGATTTACTTACGGGGCACACCCGCAAGCTCAGAATTTGAATAAGCCGGAGCTGGCGATCTGAATAAACTGCCAAAACCTCCTCCTCCTTCTCCCGAGCCCAGGTTAGACGATCCTGCAGGTTCCTTGTCCATTTCTCCGTCTGCTGCTGCTCTCCTGTAATCACACCTGGAGAAACAAAAAGAGTAATGACAAATTTAAGTGAAGTCACATGATTAACAATTTACAGAGTTGTCCGCCATCTAAATGGTGCAATGGTGCAACTAGGGTCATGGGGGGGCTGGAGCCTATCTCAGCCGACTCTGGGAGAAGGCAAAGTACACCCTGAACAGATCCCCAGGTCATCACAGGGCAACACACACACACACACACTGTGGAACAGTCCATTAGCCTTATGTGCACCTGATGTGCATGTATTTTGACTGTGGGAAGAAACCCGAGTACCCAGAGGAAACCCACACAAGCGCTGGGAGAACATGCAGTCTCCCCTGTGTACGCCCTCGCCCGGGACTCGAACCCAGGACCTTGTTGCTATGACCACGACAGGACCATGCTGTGCTGGACCGAGCGCTCCATAGAGACGATCACATTTCACATGATCAGTGTACACAACTCCCAACTTCAACCGACCAGGAGTCCCCAGTGTGCCGTAAAGCAATCTATCGTCGCAAAATAATTCGATCAACTAAAAAAATCATACCGCTTGCAGTATATTCAGCATAAATAATTACTGTCGTACCTTAATAAAACCGAGCTCAAGACGCGTGTATTAGCGCGTGCATAACGACGATTATTTTAAGAGGAGTCTCATGCGACTTTTACGACAGTTTTCACGACAGAAAGCTCGCTTTCAGGCCAGATCCCTAGACAAGGCGCAGCCGGGCTTACGTAAACACAGAAAACGAATCCCATTGCGTAGTAGTCGACGCCTATTGGACTAAGATCCGCGCTGTGGTGCAAAAAAACTGCTAAATTGACAGTCATGACGACATCGTTTATGATCTGGCAGAGGTGCGGCAGAAGAGAACAGTCAGATTACTGCGAGGACCAAAAAAACGACTGTATTCAGGGCAGATGCTCGGTAATGACTTTCAATTCTAGTTACTACATTACCTTTGTAGTCTTCCCAGAATTCCTTACCAGACATATTGCAGATAAACCGCCTAATCGGCGTTGTACACTGACGGGGGGGAAAAAAAACCATGATGTCCTCGACGCGTTTACGTGTAATTCGGTCGCCTGGTTTCCAGTTTCTGTTGTGAATTTCCATCTGCATTCACTGGGAGCTTCCCAAAGCAGCCATAGTGAGGGATGAGGCTGGACAGGAGGCTGTAGCTTTCTGAAAGCCGGTGTTATTTAAGGTGTTTGTCCTGCTCGGTAAGTGCTCGTGTAATAAATGAGGACGTGTCTACACTCGTGTGTTATTTTCTACTGAAAGCCAGCGGGGGATTAAAGCACACACACACACACAGAGCCCAAGGTTTGAGGTGTAATACTGGTTGTGTTGCTGTGAGGGTGTTGGTAGTGTAACGTCCTGTCCACGCGCACAGACAGCAGCAGTGTCAAGCCCAGCTCCTCAGTAAACCCCGGTCATAACGCGCTTAATACCGCAAACAAGCAGCATGTGAAGGGCTTGCTTGTGTGTTCACGCGTTCCGAGGTGTGTTGCACACACGCTGAAGTTTGCAGTGTGTGTGTGAGAGAGTGTTAGTGAGGGTTGAGAGCGGTTTTATGGCGGGCCGATTGAATCCAGGCCAGAAAGATGTGCTGTGAGAGGATTGCTTCAGCCCACAAGGTCAGTGTGATGTTTCAGGCGATTATTAATCCGAGCACTTGGTGTTTTTATCCATAAACGTGTTATCGGTGTGCACAGCGACGGATAAAATGATATTATTGCTCCACTTTGGCCGCCTGTATCGCTGCACAAGCCCTTTTAATCCGGGCTACCCATGATGCACCGCGCGCGCCGTGTCTCCTCTCGGTTGTATTTCCTGTATGGCACCGCAATGCTTTGTTTGCTTATTTGCTTTCCAAAACGCGGGCTTTTAACAACTCGCTTTGAGATGGGAACCGCGGAGGGGTGTTGAGGGGAAGGAAACCCGTCGTGTCAGTGTTGTTTGGGGTTTGGTGAACGATGTGTAACGCTGCAGTAAGTAGAAACGGTGGCGCAATGAGGAAATCACCTCTGTGGCGCTTTCTTCCGTTTCCAGCCGCTTTCGCTTTTATACTTCATCTCCCCGTCACTCTTCCACCCTGTGCTCAGGTTCAGCCTCGTCTTTCTCTCTTGTATTTAGTACCTAAAATAAACAAAGCCCTGAAGTTACCCCTGAGATGTGCTGGAGTGCTGTTTCTCAAGCCGCCTGTACACTACCGGGTATTAGGATGACTGGGAATGTTTGTTACACTGACTGCAGTTTAAGCCTTTTGTTTGTCTACATCCTGGATTTAATCCTGTCTCTTTCCCCTCTTTCTGCTTCCTCTGGGTGTCTGGAAACTCTTCTCCAAGCCCCCTTTAGGAAAGAGCGACACTTAAGCTGATTTTGTCCCTGCTGTGATTAATATAGGCATGTCTGTTTGTCTTTTTATCTGTTAGGAACGACTGCGGTGTGAATCGAGGCTGTGATATCCCGAGAAGTGCATTACTTAATTTAAGATCTCTCCGAGACTGGACCATTAAAGCGCAGGCCTGATGGAGGATACAGGACCCGAGTTAACATCATCTGAACCAGATGCTCTCGGCGCAGACTTTATCACAGTGGAACTGGATACCCAGCCCATCGAGTACGTGGTCAAGTGGGCTGAGGTCGGCTCTAAGTTTACGCTATCCTGCGTGAAAAGGGACTCCGACGAGAGCTTCCCACCTGACCAGCTGGTTAAAACGGATTCCGACGAGAGGTTCTTTGTCCCGTACGAGGCCGTGTACGCGGAGTGTGAGGACACGGAGACTGGCCTGATCGCCTCACAGGAGGAGGAGGTAAGGAGTGTATCAGACGTAGACGAACACACGGTGCTTGTGAGTACTCAGCTTGGGGAGGAGGAAGAGGACGACGAAGGCTCAGACAGCGATTGGGATAAAGGGGGCTCCCATTCGAGAAATAGGCCGTACAGCTGCCACATCTGTGGCAAGAGCTACAGCAAGTCATCCAGTCTGGCCCGCCACCTGCACCTACACTCTACAGGTGACCATTTGGCGAATTCCACCTCCCCTCTTTCGAAAGTGAGTGGGAAATCGGAAGATGGGAAGAAGCTCCTGCAATGCAACTTGTGTGGCGTGCGATGCAATGGCAAGCGGCTCCTGGCAATCCATAAGAAGTGCCACAAAATCAAGCGACTGCACACGTGCAATGCGTGCGGCAAGTCGTTCAACCACAGTTCGAGCCTGTCGCGCCACAGACTGATCCATAAAAAAGGCCTAGACAAAAAGCTGAAGCCCTTGTACACGACACCCACATCGGTACCCATCATAACCCATCAGAAGCGCCCGTCCGGCCGTGGATCAAAGAAGAAGTCACAGCAAACGGAAGGCAAATTTGCAGTGGGTGAGAAGCAGTACCAGTGCACACAGTGCGACATGGTGTTCAGCACATCCACCAATCTGTCCAAGCACCAAGTGTCTCACGTGCGGCAGCTGCTCAACTCGTATGCGCAGGGCAGAGACACGCTGGACAAGTCCTCAGACCTGAAGATCCGTCTGAAACTCTGCTCGCGTGACAAACCGAATTACTACACGCTTTGTAAGAAGAATAAGCGCCGCAAAGGTGGAAAGAAAAGGCTGGCGTTGGTCGATGATGATCAGCCATATTCAGGCTGTGGCGTTGCCCTCGCCAAGTTTGAGCAACCGCACGTTAGTGACAGGCGCTACACCTGCAACGTTTGCAAGAAGACCTTTGTGCGCTTGTCCAACCTGAAGCAGCACCAGCAGACGCATGCCTCTGGCAAGCTCTATGAGTGCCAGCACTGTGGGAAGACCTTTGTTCACTCGTCTAGCTTCTCGCGCCACAAGAAGGTCCACTCTGGGTTAAAGCAGGCGCCGAAACAATGTAAAAGTGAGCTGATTGATGAGAGTGCGCCTCTGGAGTCTGAGTCCGAGTGAGAGACGCTTGTGTCCTGGACTGTCCAAGCGCAGCTTATGGAAAAGTCCTCATTTTTACCCCCCCCCCCCCCCCCCCCCCCCCCCCCCCCCCCCCCTCTCAATCTTTTCTTGTTTTGTTAAAGGACAGATTAATTTGGCATTGCTCTCATTGTGAAGTGGGTGTGATGTCACTGGCTGTGTGTTGTCAGCAATAGACGTCAATATAATAATATTTTTATTTTATTTTTTTTTTTTTTTTATTTTGAGGTGGGGTGAAGTTAGAGGATGTTCAGGCCATTTTTGGCAGTGTAAAGTAAAAAACGATTTGTATTTGTTTTTTTTTTTTTGTTTGTTTTTTTTGTTTTGGTTGACATTCCCTTTTTGGTCACGGTTAGGGACGTTTAATATTATGGCAGGGTGAATAGTTTTGCCAGTTCTGTAGTGTTATTTATGTCTACCTTTTCCATTTGTAATCATTCGTAACAACAACAAAAAAAAAAATTTACATTAGCATTGCAGGTGTTGAATATTTGTGATGCTTGCACTAAACACACCTGAAAACAAAATGAAGTACTTAATAGAAAACACTGTAGAATTAAAATAGTAAAGAATAATTGGAACACCATGTTGCTCTTTAATGGGCCTATCGTAATTTGTGTGTCTAGCAGCTCCCCAAAAGACAGTGATAAATTGTTCGAGGATGGGCTCGAGGTTTATCTTAGACAAGCTTCTAAAGGATTTGAGCTCTTCTTTTTCTTTTTTTTATTAATTTTTTTTTGGACCAGAGACCCTGACATCTTTTCCTTTTACCTTCAACCAACAAATATAATCGAATCTTCTGGTATTTTCACTTTTCCTTTTGGCAAATGGTTTTATTAAAACACCTACATACACTCAGTGACTTGTATTCGTTGGTTCGAATTTAAACGTTGACTTCAAACTTTAAGAACTGGTTGTGTGTTCTGACCTGGCTAGTAGACTAGCTTTCTTAAGAAATTTTGTTTCTCCTTGTTTGACCAATCAGATTTTGCCCTGCGCAGTGCTTGGCTCTCTAGTACTGTTCTTCCATCATCTGATTAAAGCCGCAAACATTCTGAAAGCTCACTTGTCCGTTTGTCAAACTCCAAAACACATCTGGGTAATGCAGAACTGCAAGCTGTGGTGCGGCTATCAACAGGGATGCATTCACAAAAACGGCGACTTCTTATGAGTTAGTGTGTGTGCATGTTGAATATATTGAGAGAGTATACTCACCAAAATATATATATATATAATATACATTTAAAATATGTGCATATGTGTAAAAATGAAAAAAAAAATGCCATGAAGAAAGTTATAATGTGTGAATGATTTGTGAATAATAACTTTGAATAATTTATAAAAGAACCAGGGATTTTTTGTGTTCCACCAGGCACGGCACTGTCGACAGAACGAAAATAAATACCAAGCACTACATGCCTATGAATTTGTTACAGAGAGTAAACGTGTCCCAGGTTAGATTTAAAGTTTCAAATATTCCTGCTTTTTACCCCTCATCCAGTCCAGCCCCCTCCCCCCAACCCCCGTTTCAAACATCCGATTTCTCCCATGGTAGGATTAGCATTTCGTTTCATAAAGTTATTTTCATGAAGTTTTTTGATGCTGTCTGTGACTAAACGCCACCAAAGCTTTATCGGAAGCGACTGGACGCATGCATGTGATCAGTTTTCTCTTGGCAGTGCGCCTCAGCATCGTTTTTTTTTCTCTCTCAGAACTCTTTAATATTCACGTCGGCTCAGCCTCCTTCATCGTTTATTGTTCGAACGGAGGTTGAACATTAATAACTAACCTGTTAAAGCAGTGGCTTGTTTTGAACTATGAATCTTTTGGCAGGTTTGAGTTGCACAAATCGAGCACAGCTATAATGCTGGACTCCGATTACTATGAAAAAACAAACCTATGGAAAAACAAATGCTTGGTACTCTGATTATTTTTCATTTGTTTTCAAGTCGTTTCTCTGTTTACCTTGAAGCTGAGGGTCGAATTCCCTCAGTAAAACCCTTCATTTTAATTTTCTTAGTTTGTTCTTGCATCCAAATTTTCCTCTGCAGTCAACAGGTTTCTATTTGTTTTCTACACTTTCCTCCCCTTCAGCTCATGTCCATATCATTACCGTCTGTTTTTAACCGCTGGCGTTCTCATTTTTTTGATGCAGCGGACCTACATCTAATATAACAGGTGTATGTTTTTGTGTTGTGTTTGCCATTAGAAGACAATTTATGAAATTTTCTGTCTTGCAGTTTTGTAATAAACCATTGGTCGAAGCAGTGTGTCTACATTTCATAGTTCTCGAAATATAGATTTTAATCTATATTTTAGGAAACAATTTTTTTTTCAATTTTTGGAACGTAGGTGTGTGTGCTCATCAACCAACAGACAGTTTCAAAAAGGACAAGTGAGTGATTCTTCACTCCTTATTCATTTCTCCATTCATAACTCACACGTTTGCTGAACCGCTTAATCCTATTAGGGTCACGCCGACTGCGGTTGAAGGCGGGGTACACCCTGAACGGCTTACCAGACCATCACAAAGCGAACACACACCTAGGGGCAATTTTAAAAGACATCTATGGGCTGTGGGAGGAAACCTTGGACAGTGCTGGCTCAAGGTTCTGGTTTACTGATCCAAAGGTTTGGGGTTCAAGCCCTAGTGCCACCATGCTACCACTGTTGGGCCCTTGACCAAGATTTTAACTCTGAATTGCTTAATTGTATAAAAATGTGAAATGTAAGTCGCTCTGGATAACAGCGTCTGCCAAATGTCGTAAAGTATGTGCGAAGCAGCAAAGCGGAGTGCCTGGACGAAACCCATGCAAGCACTAGGAGAACATGCAAACTCCACACACAAATGCCCTCGCTGAGCCCGGGACTCGAACCTGGGACGTTCTTCCTGTGAGGTGGATGTGAGGTTAATCTACTCATCATTCATTCATACTGAAACTTTTATAGAGTTAACAAATTAAAAAGTGATACAATACAGTCAAGAAAAAGGAATTACTGTGATGTGTTGTGCAATGTCATTGCAATGTAATAATTTGTACAAGAGTGATCGGTCTGATACAGCCCTTACAAATGTAGTTCTTAGATGATGTGTCATTTCATTTATTCATTCGTTCGTTTTCTAAGCTGCTTAATCATAATTAGGGTCGCGGGGAGGCTGGCGCCCATATGGGCAAAGGCAGGGTATGCCCTGAACAGCTGGCCAGACCATCGCAGAGCCACATATACAACTACTTTTTAAAAATTTTATTCACACTCACAACCTAGGGGCAATTTAGAGAAGCCAATTAATGTACGGTGCATGTTTTTAGACTGGGAGAAAACCAGAGTACCAGGAGGAAACCCACAAGCACTCCACACAGAAACAGGCAGAGATGCCTTATTTCAATTATTATTAATCATATCAACAATAACAAAATAATAAGTAGAATTAGTTTTCTTAATAATTAGGCATTGTTTGCTCAAGTGGAAGTGTGTGAGTAGGGATTTTGTAAACCATATTGGTGGCCAGGTAGAGAGAGACCAGATTTTTGGCATGAGGTCTTTATTTCTATATTTCAGTTCATTGTTCTACCACAAGATGGCGACAAAACCAATGTGAAAGGCCCTGTAGCCACGGCCGCTGGTCTGGTTGTTCAAACATTGGTCTTAATGAATTTACGGCTCATTGTCTGAACAGAATAGCATGGAGTTGTACAAATGAAAAGGAAACAGATCACCCATAATTTCACAAGTTACAAATCCTGTGCTGTCAGTGCAGATTCTGTGTTTTGTTGCTGTACCAGGCCTTTTCTCCCACTGACTTCACTTTCTGTTTGTTTTTGGGGTGTTTTTTCTTCCGACGGTGAAATACATCCTCAGGTGGCTTCAAGTCTGGTGACTGATTTGGTTATATCAGGACATTCCCCTTCTTTGCTTTAAAGTCTTCACTGTGATGCACTGTTCATGTGGGTTTGAATCATTTGGATGAATCTATATACAGGATATATACACTGATCATCCATAAAAAACATGACCACTACCAGGTGAAGTAAATATTATCGATTATCGTAGTACAGTGGCCATGGAGTGGGATGGATTAAAGCACAGGCATCAAACTTGAGGCACGTGGGACAAATCCGGCCTGACAGCTTATTTTACATGGCCCGTGCGAGCTTTTAAAGAATATGATTATCATACATTCTTGGCATCAACCATTACCATGAAACGCAATTCATTGTCCTTCCACTCGGTGGCAGCAATCTATTTCAAATATGACTGTGACTATCTTGTGCAAGCCAGTGTTTAACTGTCAGTGATGTCTCATCTGTAGGCAGACATGTGGGACAGAACCCCATTATCAGGACCATGATGGAAATTATTATTTTAATTTGTTGTGTTATCCTTGTACTGTCTTGTACTACTACAAAAATTTATTTTTAGTTGTATCCAATTCCCACCTGTCTAGTGTTGTTCGCCTATCACATACGACCACCACCGAAGGGTGTAAGCATGCACATGCTTTCTCTGTGACTTGCGATGCTGCCACCTGCATCTTTACAAACTGCTACACATGCGCATATGGAGGCGGCCTAACACACCCAGAGGAAGAGTGCTATCCGCCCCTTTTGTACAAAGGAGCTCACACATGGTTTGGCTGGTGATCGCTGTGAGTGACAGGAGAGCGTATGCCATCCCTCCCTCCCATGAGAGCTCGGCCAGTTAGCTCTCATGGATGGCTGTGGAACCTGGATTTGAACTTCCGATCTCCAGGTTGATAGTCACACACCTTGTCGATGAGCCACTCAGGAGCCTGGTTTAAAAGTAATAGAACCAACTATCATTATTATAAATAAAA
This sequence comes from Neosilurus hyrtlii, assembly GCA_028564935.1. Taxonomy (NCBI): domain Eukaryota; kingdom Metazoa; phylum Chordata; class Actinopteri; order Siluriformes; family Plotosidae; genus Neosilurus; species Neosilurus hyrtlii. The sequence continues at coordinate 8,429,426 of JAOUQZ010000039.1, forward strand.
GCATCATTTTAATACTTTTATGCAAATCCGTTACAGTCAGTGACCGTCTGAAGTCTGGAAGGCATAGACATCACCAAATACTAAGTTTCCTCCCCTGAGATACTCTGCCAGTGTTTTTACTGTAGTCGCTTTTAGTTTGTATATCTTGGTGCCTTCAGTTTTATTTTCAGTAAGTGAAAAGCATGCTCAGTTGAATTTACTGTCTCAGCCATTTAAGAACATTACATTTCTTTGCCTTAAGGAGCTTTTGGGCTTCTTTTGCTGTATGTTTTGGGTCGTTATCCATTTGTTTTTTGAAGTATCTCTCAGTTCATATCAGTTTTGCTGCAATAAACTGAATCTGAGCCGAAAGTATTGCTCTGTACACTTCCAAACTCATCCTGCTTCTGCCAGTTCCACAGTCATACATATCCATGTACACCATGTTTGACAGAGAATGAGGTATACTTTGACCCATGAGGCCTTCCTTTTATTCACAATACTACTCTCTTCTCGTCATTCTGGTACAAGGTAATCCTGGTTTCATCTGTCCGAAGAATCTTGTTCCAGATGAGGCAACGTCTTTCTATCAAAGTCTCATCTGGCCTTTCTGTTGTTGAGTGTTGCCAGTGATTTGCATTTTGCCTAAACCTAAACTATCTGTATTTATATCCCTCAAGGTTTCTCTTCACTGTAAACTTTGACTCATAAGCCTGCCTTGAGGTTGTTCTTGACTTGAACAGATTTTCCTTTTCTAAGGAAAGAATTCTATGATCATCCATTTATTTTGCTCCCTGTGGTCTTCCAGGTCTTTTGGTGATGATGAGCTCATCAGTGTATCTTTACTAGTTAAGAATGTACTAAATTGTTGATTTGGCCACTCCTCAATTTTATTAAATCTGTCTGATAGCCCCCCCACACTGAGATTCTAGACCTTTTATCTCATTGAATATACATATACATCATTCATTCAAATTTTCATCAGCAATTTGTCTCTTAAATTCCACCAATTACATCTACAACACAAACATACAGATAAAAATTGCATTGCATTGCATTGATCTGCTCAGTGTTTTAGATGTTTCCCATCCTGGGTGAGTGAGAGACAGAGATATCATGACACCTAGTGGTCAAACTGTGAGTTACAGCAACTGCTAAAAGGAGTTCTGGGGTACTGTATCCCACCCCTCACTTTACTGTGGATGAGCAGTGATCAAGACATTTAATAACATGGCTGTTAGATTGCTGCCACAATGAAATTTTACAGCAAATAACCGGGAAAAAAACAACAACAATCAAAAAAAATAAAAACCCGAAAATTAAAAAGGCAAAGTGCAAGTGCAGATGAAGTGTGTATTATGCAATAAATAATGTTGTAATAAATAATGCACTAAATAATGTGTTGTAAGGTGTGTGTGTATATATATATATATATGCAGTGAGAGTAAAAAGTATTTGATCCCTTGCGGATTTTGTTGGTTTGCCCACTAATAAAGACATGATCATTCCATAC
>JAOUQZ010000039.1:8472275-8486735 GCA_028564935.1 Neosilurus hyrtlii
GAGAGAGAGAGAGAGAGAGAGAGAGAGAGAGAGAGAGAGAGGGAGAGAGATTCATTCAAAGTCAGCTAAGCGCTCACATGACTGACAGCCAGGGAAATTTACTTCATCGTAACAGGAACTGACACACACACACACACACACACACACACACACACACACACACACTCTTCGAATCAAAACATAAAGTCCCTCTTTCCTCACTTTTATAATTCACACTGTTAGAAAGGGTCCAGATGGTCCTTTACCATGCCGTTAACGTTCTCACCCCATAAAAGGCAGCGTCACACACTCAAAAATGAAAAAAATTATAAAAATATAAGAGAAGTGCTGCGACAAGCCTACAGGTCACCAAAAACATTACAAAGAAAAAAAAAACAGGAAAAGAAAGAGAGGAGCGGAAAAAGAGCTCCTTGACATCACACAGATGGAATCCTCTCATCTTTCCAGCAGGAGCAGAAGCCAAATCTGTCTCACACACACACACACACACACACACACACACACACACACACACACACACACACACACACACCCAGATTTGAGTCAATTAGGCCTGCAAAAATGTGTGGCATCTTACAGAGTATTCCACCCGAATGTGAAATCTCGGTGAGAGTCCCAGCCTGTCCCGGGCTGAATGAACAGCACTGTTAAGTGTCTTAGAGAGAAATGGATCACGATCTGAAAGAACAAAGTGAAAATACTGGGAAATTGCTGTCTTTCATAAAAAGAGCTGAAGACAAGTTTCTTTTATTGTGACAGCCTTCTGTTCTACATCATTGCTTTCTGCTGGTCCTCGATCTGACAGCTCCGAGAGATGTTTCTACACGTATTGATCCAAAATACGCTGCCCAGACTGTCACACACATGAATATGTAGTTGATCCGCCTTGAGCTTATCGTCATGCCATCGTTTCAACAGACTCAAGCAACATAACATTTATTTCCATCCGGTGTCGGGTTCATTTCTCACCGACGTCTTGAATGGATGAGGGAAAAACTGAACCACTCCATAACGTCTTCTCCAGAACATCCCGAAAACCTTTCAATAGGGTTAAGGTTGGGACTCTGGGGTGCCAATACATGTGCTCCATGAACCACTCACTCATTATTTGAGTCCCCATTTTATATCCGTGCCATCGGGGAAGAAAAAGTCCATCGATGTGATAACCTGCTCATTCAGTATTCAGCTCATCAGCCGACTTCATTTTATTGCCACATTAATGTTGCTGAGCCTCGACCTGACCAACCGGAGCACCAATGCCGTGAAGATTACATTCTGTGATCAAGGCTAAATGCGCTCCATGAAAATGTTAGTGTGTGTGATGTGTTCTTGGCCTTGCAGTGTGTATAATGAAATAAAAATAAAAATCAACCCTGTGAATTTCAACCTGTAGACAATGGAGCCCTGGAGCAAGGGACTGGTCAGAAAGAAATCATTCAAGTGTCTTTACTCCATATGCTTTTGCTCTGACTGCTCGACAGCGCCAGGGCTGTGATTAGAACAGCACTCCCTGTATCAGATATCTATTAGAAACGTGGAAAACCGAGCCAATGCAGATGTCAGTGCGGTTAAGGGGACTCTGCACCACAGCGACTGACTCACCATTCACTTTTACACAGCTGGGTCTGTATGCAACGCTTATACAGTGCTTGGACTTTTTGTAATTTTGCTTTGTACATCACCACAATGGATTTATAATGAACCAATTGAGACCTGATAGAATCCTATATGAGGGCGTACAGAGACAAAATTCCAAATATTGCATCAGTGTTCAAATACTTACAGACATGACTATATTTGCAATAAAGACCAGTGTTATGCGTGGAGGTATTTTTTCTGAATGCTGAACTGTACGAGGGTGGAACAGTGATGTAGTGGTTAGCAAGAAGGTACTGGGTTCCAGATGTTTCTGTGTGGAACTGCATGTTTTCCCCCCTTGCTTGTGTAGGTTTCCTCAGGTTTCTCTGGTTTCCTCCGGCAGTCCAAAAACATGCACAAGTGGCATAATCAATGTCTATAAATCCATTGGCTCTCCTTTATATTCTTCCCAGGGCCAATAATGTCACCCTGAGAAAAGCAATATCACAGGGAAGAAGCGGAGAGGGCTGCCTGACTAAGCACACACACAGTACAGTGTTTGAAATAAGAACGGAAAATCTGGATGTTTCTGTGTGGAGTTTGCATGTTCTCTGTGTGCTTGTGTGTGGGTTTCCTCTGGGTACTCCAGTTTCCTCCTACAGTCCAAAGACATGCCCATTAGGCTAACTGGCTGTTCCAAATTGCCCCTAAGTGTGGATGTGGGTGGTAGTGTGTGTTGGCCCTGCAATGGTCTGGTAAGCTGTTCAGGGTGTACCCCTCCTTCGCCCAGTGTTGGCTGAGATGGGAACCCTAATAGGATTAAGCGGTTCAGTGAATGAGTGAAGGACTCATTTTACGTACGATGAACATGAACTTGAGCAGTGATAATGAAGGCCATCACGTCCATCTGTTTAACTTTTACAGCATTGTATTTTACGGCGCTGTTTTGCCGCATGACGTTTACAGCCGGCTTGTTTTTGCAGTTGCATTATTTTTATGAACAAAAAACTGAAGACTATGCACTACTATGCAAACTGTCTGGACGTCTTCCATATTTGCACTGAATTTGAAATTACAGTGAATTGAAGTTTAGGAGCAGTTTTGAGGATTACACGTGACTTGTAGATCAGCAGTGAGGCCGGTGGTGGATTGGGTAGGGCACTGGACTCATGATTGAGAGGTCATGGGTTTGAATCCCTGCTGGACCCCTGGTCATGGCTGGGCAGTATAAATGTGTACCAACAAAAATAATGGGAAGGTAACCTGCAATGGACTAGCATCCCATCCAGGAGGAGTTGAACCTACTTGCTCCAGGCTGATGAGCCAGAAGGCTCAGGTGTAAAAAGCCAAAAAGCTAAAGATCAGGCCAGTCAGCACAATAGGGGTAGCAGTAGGGGGGCAGCTGTAGCCTAATAGAGAAGCGGCTTTGGAACCGAAATGTGTCTTGGTGAGGGAGTGAGATGCACCTTTCCTTCCTCCTCATTCATGGCTAAAGTGCCCTTGAGCAAGGCACCTAACCCCCAGCTGCTCTCTGGGTGCTGCAGTGTGTAGCAGCCCACTGCTCCAAGAGTGTGTGTTTATGTGTGTGTGTGTTCACTTTGGGTGGGTTAAATGCAGAAGTCAAAATTTCCCTTGTAGAATTAATACAGTATAAAAAAACAATAGATAATGAGGCAACAAACTTCATCCATATGATAGAAGCTCACAGACGTGCTTTAAAGGAAGCAGGTAGAGAAAATGCTAAACAATGATATTACTGACTTCAGGGCTGAACTGTCTGAGGTGGATACTGTGTGTACAACAGCAGATTGCTGGTCCGCTGTATGCAGGATGTTTATAGGCATCACAGTTCACAGTTCAATGATTTGCTGGTGATGATGTGTGGGTAGAAATAGTTACAGTTAAAAAAGAATAACAACTTATTAAAAAATGAACTATGAACTAGTCCGTTTTCAGTGTGAACTGACACAGCACTTAGCTCGTCCGCCTCACAGCAAGAAGGCCTGGGTTCGATTCTCAGGCTTGCGCTTTCTGTGTGGAGTGATCACGTTCTCTTCCTGCTTCCATGGGTTTCTTCTGGGTACTCTGGTTTCCTCCCACATTCCAAAAACAAGCACAGTAGGCTAACTGGCTGTTCCAAATCACCCCTAGGTGGGGGTGTGAGAGCGAATGTGAATGGTTGTATGTGTGTTGGCCCTGCACTGGTCTGGCGAGCTGTTCCGAGTCGGCTGAGATGGACGCCAACCTCCCTGCGATCCTAATTAGGATTAAGTGGCTTAGAAAATGAATGAATAAATGAAACTGGCACAACACTGATAAAGTCTGACTAAAATCTCATGTGAGCTTTTATCTAAAAATATAAATAACATAATATATGTGAAGGATTTTAAATCCCTATGAATGGCACCATACCGTTTACTGCCTGGAAGAAGAAGCTGTTGAACAATTGGCAGAGTCCAGCTGCGCGTTAAAGACTCCCAAGGGATGTTTCCGAAAGTGACGCATGCTTACAGAGTGGACATGTCGTGAACAGGTGCCTGGATTTCAAATTGCTGACATTTTGTTTGTGGGGCGCCTCAGGCATCCTTGTGCTCAGATCTTCTCTTCACTTGCACCGGGATTAATGTGTTATTCAACTTACATGCAGCTGAGAAGTATGTATTATGAATGCGAATCTTTCATAATACGTGAAGTGAGCATTATATGGGCCTTGTTTCCAGGGTTAAATGAATTCGGAAAAGTGACCTTGGCTGGAGGTTTAAAGCCCCTCTGTCTCACACTCATATGAATGTATACTTGAAAGATGGGGTGAGAGCCTCTTAGCAGGTCTCCAAGGCAATGCATTGTATAAGGTTTTGTTAAAGAATGCTTTTATTTCCCGGTGAAACTCTACTTACTTACTTAGGTTGCAAAACACAACATGTTACTTAATAAAGCAGACATGTGAGACAGAATGAAAAGTATGGGCACTGGCATAGATAGAGATAAGCTGTAATAAGGTAAAGTACAGGAGAAAGAGGAGAAAGAGAAACAGCGACAGGGCAAGAGAGAGAGAGCAAGCCTGGGAAGGGGAGGGCGCCCCACTGGGAGCATTATATCCAGCCCTCCAGGAGCTGAAAGCTCGGCTCAGGATTTCCACACTCCACTTGTAAACAAAAGGCCTTTTGATGCTGCCTCAGCCTCAAAGACCTGGATGACTACTCAATCATGTGACCCGAGAGAAGAAATGCCTGCTGTTCACACATCCACCAAAGATATACACCATGTCACGGACACTCACTGAAGCATAGGTTCCCACTGGTAGTTATCACATATAAAACAGTTCGTAGCGTTTAGTTCATTTGGAAAAGTTTGTAAGCTTCATTGGTGAAAAAGGATTTTACAAAAAACAAACAAACAAACAAAAAAACTACAATTTAGATTAGAATTTCACAATAAAAAAAACATGCATGCAGGGGTGGGCAGCGGTGGCTCAGGGGCTACTGCTCTGGGTTATTGATCATGCCCCTTTCTCACCGACGCAACTTGATCTGCGGAAGCTTCCGCAGAACACCGCAGAGCAACATGATTGTTGTCGCGTGTATCGCAAGTATCGCCACAGAGAACCACAGAGAACCGTCAGCAGCGCAGCCTTCTGCAGCTACTCGCGGTAAATTCTAACATGTTTGATTTTTCCGCCGCATTTCTGTGAAAACAGCAAAATGTGTCATTTCTACGTGACAACATGACACCACCAACAGCATCATATGACCACCGTGAACAACGTGTGAACACTGACAAGCACCACCGGTGCCATATGATGCTTACAGTGATCATTCGTTTTTTTTTCCCGCGATATAAAACGCTGCGAATCTTCACCTCAGCTATTGTTGCAGAATCATGCCTTCGAAAGAAAATGGACGAGGACAAGGGAAAAAACCTTGTTTTTCTCATCTACACTGTGGGATGTTCTTCCTTGAGGGGTATCTGCGTGAAAGCTGCGTCGGTGAAAAAGTGCTATCAGGAGGTTGGAGGTTCAACCACTGTCGGGTGCTTGAGCAAGGCCCTTCACCCTCAACTGCCCTGTTGTATAAAGGAGATAAAAATGTAGGTCATTATAAATACAAATCTATCCAAATTTTTATTGCCTACTTTTATTGATGGTCTCGCTCTTCAGAGTTACTGGAGATGAACTTGTATCTCAGAGTTAGAGCAGAGATCAGAGGAGCGAAACTTCTGAAATAGTAATATCTTAACATATGACATTTGGAACTTTTTTGTACTTAAAGGCAAATCTGTGGAATTGAACCCTCTAAATAACTTGTTGCTATAAATCTGTGTTCTTCATTTGGTGCTAAGGAACATAAATCACAGACACACACACACACACACACACACACACACACACACACACACACACACACTCCCAGTCAGAGAAGCAGGGGCCATGTTGAAAGAGAGGCTCCCTGCCTGGGCAGCTGGGCTGAGCACTCAGAGAAGCAGCGAGCGGCACAAAAACATGTCATGCAAGAGGGAGTCTATTGTGCTGCACAGTGAACAGATGGGAACTCCCACAAACCACTGGGCCTTTTATTTCTCCATTCAAGGCAAAAAACCCTCCTTGTCGCAAACATCTCTGGTGGCTCCTTGGTCCCGCCACAGGAACTCTTCTCGTTTAAAATCCACTTGTGCTCTAGCGTAGAGATGCAAGCACTGTGTGTTCATTCTAGAATTTTCTAATAGTTAGGAGAGCATGCTTGGTACGTGCTTGAGTTGGGAATCCCCATGCTGAAATCCATCACTCTCCACCCAGATACACAGCTAGTTCCACGTCCTCTCTGAGTAGATGATTTATTAAGCTCACGTGTTGCATTGAATCCAATACAGTGGGGAGAAAAACAGAGAGAGAAGGTGGACATATTTCAGAAACTGTGTGGGTGTGGGGTGAGAGTGTACACCAGGGAGACAATGATATCTTGGAATCAAGCCTAAAACTGATGCAATGACTAGACCGAGGACAGGGAGCAATGTCCGCTGATTCCCTCGAGGTCACAAATACCAACGTCAAATTACTGAGCACGAGCTCTGTTAAGTGAAGCAGGAAGGACTGTGTGATTGACATGCTGTGGGTGATTCTTTCGAGATAATTCACAGCTGTGCAGTGTTCTTCTTCCAGTGTCCTCGGTTCGCTGACAGCTGATGGTGTTTGCACTGCCTCTTTGGTGAATAGGTCCTGCAACCTCCATTTTAAATTCCAACGACAATTAAAGCTGGCTCTATCTGTTCTGGTTGTGGCTGGAAGGCACAGCACGAAGGCTGATGGACGGAACTTTAATTAAACTGACCATTTAGGGCTGGCTCGGTCTAACATCAGGGAGAAATGCACTTTTCTGACAGATTAGGAAACAGGCCAGTAGCTTATATTCTTAATAGGAACATTCATATGGCTTTTTCCTGGAGATTGTTTCTCTGGGATGGTAGGGAAATTTCAGGCTAGGGTTGCATGCCTCAGTCTAAGAAATGAGGTCACTGAATATAGAGTCAGCGCCTCTCTGACTTGGAAGAAACATGAATCATCATTTGTATTAAAGAAAGAGAATCATAAGGTATTTTGTATTCACGCCTCACAGCAAGAATGTCCTGCGTCCGACGAGTTCGTTTCTGCATTTCTGAGTTATGTGCTCCCTGCGCTTGCATGGGTTTCTTCCATTAACTTTAGTTTCCCCCTACAGTCAAAAAACAGGCACATTACGCTGGGTGTGAGTCTGAATGTGAATGGGTGTGTGTGTGTGTTGCCTTGTGATAGTCTGGTGAGCTTATGAGTTTATGGCCCTACCTTACCTGGAGACAGGTTGAGATAGGCTCCAGCCTCCTAACAGTACAGCTAATGTGTGATGAGGGAACATTGCTTTGCTCTGAAGGTGCTACAAGCTGGACACATTTAACTGTAACTTTGTTGTGCATGAGTGAATGAGTGTACTTGCGTGAACTGCTGCTTCTGTCAGCACAATCAGATGTGCTTGTCTGCAGTAAAGCATTTTGTATTTTTGTCACAAAGCCATTGATGATAATTGCTTCTGACGTACTGTTACTCACGTCCTGCTGACCTCCACCACCCCCACCTCCACCACCACGCTCCTACCAGCACCGAGCCTACTGCACAAACATGATAACTGATTACAAGTGTAATGATGATGATGATGATGATGATGATGATGATAACGTAAGCACTCTTACTCGGTGAGTACAGGTACACCAGAAATTTGTCCACTTCTGACTAAAGCTGCCTGTTTTCCAATGACCTGACAGCTAAGTATTGGCACCACAAGGCCATCATTAAAGACAGCACTTTCCACAAGGGGCTGTTGTCACTGGGTTGCCTAATTTGCCTGCTTGAGAGCACATCTAGAAGACACAGTACCACAGAACGCCTCCAATCTGTATGTAAATATCAGTCCGAATTACGGCATGCACTTGATGAGCTGGAGAAGAACGTCACGCGAGAAAGAGAGAGAGAAAGAGAGAGAGAGAGAGAGACAGACAGACTTATTTTTATCTCCTTCTCTGAGACATGCCACTGGAAGCCAAGGGCAAAGACCACCCAAGATCATTTAATCCCAGTGAAAAAATTACCATTGTGATCATGCAGGGTTCAGGGGTTAGGATAGTGAAAGGAAGTAGATCAGAGCAGAACCCCGAACACGGAGGAAGTAGAACCTGCTGGACCCGCTAAAGCCTCTCCTCCTTGTAAGCAAAAGTGAAAAAAGTGGTAAAATGTTATAAGATGCACACTGAGGCAGATTTCGCCCCACCGCAGCCACCAAACACGTCTTGAATACAGCAGCGCTCTCCATTATATAGTCTGCAACAAAGCAGGCATGTCATACCAGTTGAAATATAATTAAAAATAAAATAAGTCAGGTTTGGTACCACATACATTGAGGGAGGTTGGTGGAACCTTGATGATCCTGAGGGAACTTGGTGGAATTGTAATGATCTTGAGGGAGCTTGGTGAAATCGTAATGATCTTGAGGGAGCTTGGTGAAATCGTAATGATCTTGAGGGAGCTTGGTGGAATCATGATGATCTTGAGGGAACTTGGTGGAATCATGATGATCTTGAGGAAACTTGGTGGAATCATGATGATCTTGAGGGAGCTTGGTGGAATCATGATGATGTTGAGGAAACTTGGTGGAATCATAATGATCTTGAGGGAACTTGGTGGAATCATGATGATCTTGAGGAAACTTGGTGGAATCATGATGATCTTGAGGGAGCTTGGTGGAATCATGATGATGTTGAGGAAACTTGGTGGAATCATGATGATGTTGAGGAAACTTGGTGGAATCATGATGATCTTGAGGGAACTTGGTGGAATCGTAATGATCTTGAGGGAGCTTGGTGGAATCATGATGATGTTGAGGAAACTTGGTGGAATCGTAATGATCTTGAGGGAGCTTGGTGGAATCATGTCGATCTTGAGGGAACTTGGTGGAATCATGATGATCTTGAGGGAGCTTGGTGGAATCATGATGATGTTGAGGAAACTTGGTGGAATCATGATGATGTTGAGGAAACTTGGTGACGTCGCTGATTGTGGCCACATTCTTTTACTTTTGCCATGATTAACCTGCTGTATTACCATTTGACACCACTCGTAATAGAACATGGGAAGTGCGGTATAGAGCCGTAGAGCTTAATAGAGCGTAGCATAGCATAACAGACCTTAATGTGCCATCGTATAGGGTCTTGATGAACTTGGCAACACGATTCCTTCAAGTTTCATCCCCTGGATGTGAGCAGTCTCCATTTTATTCCCGATTGGGCTCCGAGCGCAGTCATTAATTGTGGAGCTCCACACGTTTTTTTTTTTTAATCGCAAAGATCACAGACATCGTGCCCCAGTGTAAACCCAGGGTTACCGATGCAACTTGACTCACGAAAGTTCACGGGGGAAATGCTTCCCCGGAACACCACAGAGCAATGTGTGATTGTCATCGCGTGTATCACAAGTTGCCTTCTGCAGTTACTTGCGGTTAATTCTAACGTCTGATTTTCTGCCGCATTTCTACGGAAAGGCCGAAAACATGTCATTTCCGCATGACCCCGTAACACCACCACCAGCATCATATGACCACTGTTAACAACGTGTGAACATCGACAAGCACTGGTGGTACCATAAGATGCGTTTTACGTTTTTTTCTGCAATATAAAAGGCTGTGAATCTTCACCTCAACTATTGTTGGCGAATCATGCCTTCGAAGGAAAGAGAATGAGGACGAGGAAAAAAATCGAAATCTACACCGCGGGGTGTTCCTCCTAGAGGTACCGCGGGTATCCGCGTGAAAGTTGCGTCAGTGAGAAAATGGTATTAACGCACACAAAGAAGTGGAACACAATCTCAGCGGAAACTCATGTTAATACATGTAGGTCTACATACTAACAGTACACACAGTGTTGGGCTGGCCAGGTTCTCCACTGAGAGCCCCTGTAGTCTTGTGTTCTTCATTATTGCCTTCCAGCTAATGAAATCAGCATAGCAGGCCTCTGGTCATGCCCTAGCTGTTAGCACACTCCCCATGGCTTTGAATTCATCAGTGGTAACCCATGTAATCCAATAACCATGACCTACACAAAGCTGCGAGTGCATCACATGACTGCCGCCTGGAGTGTCATGTGACTTCGGCATGAGGCATGCTTAAAATAAGTCAAGATGGAATTCTACAGATGGAATGATCCTTACTATAAATTCATTATAAATAATATTTAGATTCACTTCGCATAGCATATAGTATGAATACAGGAGGACGATATCAGGCATTAGTTCTACAATCATCTTTTGCTCCCACACCATGCCTATAGTGCCTCGATGAGCAGAATGGTGCTTATTGAAATCCATGACTCTATAGCCACTTGAGTGGGTTCATCCTTATTTCATCCTTCTGATGTTGTTAGGAGTTCAAATGAAAATGTTTAAAAGGCCATGTGTAAAAAAAAAAACAAAAACGTAGCGATCTAAATCAATCACTCAGTTGCAGTAGCACTGAGGGACACTTCCGCTTTCTCAAGAGCGATGAGAGTAAATTTCATTTCCTACTTGTCAAGTGACATGACAGCGCATGGAAACAAAAAGAGGAATTGCAGCGTTGCTAAAAGAAAAGACCAAACCACACACACATGCTTGCATTAAGTTTCCCAGTTCAACCTGCAACAACACGACATACTTGCTAGGATAGGATGACGCTGCCATTTGGGATGATCAGCGTACAGTAGAATGCCAAGTAGATAACTGGTTTGAAAGGGCAGACATTTTGCCTGGTGATTTGACGATGCCAAATAAATATTCTAATAACCACCAAATGCTGTGAAGAAACTGCAAAATAAACTCATTGGTCAAGGCAGGAGGCACAAAAAACTCACGCACACACACAACACACACACACACACACACACACAGGGTAATAATTTCAATATAACTCCTGCCAGATATTTCTTATTCTTTTCCTTTTTTTTTTTTTTTTTACTTCAAATTCTATCAAAACAAACCTCGCAGCACCTACTTCTGCCTAATGACCCTCAATTCTCTGTCACTCTTGACACGTTCATCTTAGTGGGAGAAACAGTCATGCAACATTTTAGAACAAGAATAACCCTCACAAGCTGCAGCAGGAAGTGATGTGAGAGCTACTTACCGCAGGCACCAGCAACTTGTTGACCTCCTCTACGGCTCGTTTGAGCTTGATCTCGGCACGGTTCTGAGCGTCTTCTACCGTGATTAGGACGTGCAGGTCTTCGTTCAGGTGTTCCCAGTTGGGCTTGCCGCGGTTCTGCTCCTCCTGGGACAAAGAACGGAAGATTATTGTGCAGTATAGACTCATGAACATTCAATGCACCGTATATGCAATGAAAACTGCATGAGTATAAATAAATGAACAGTGATGCTTGACTATTGTTCAGCTTTATGACTAAAGTAAATTTAAATTTATAGATGAAAGACACAATCATAGAGCAGGGAGTGTTTGCTCTTTGAACTTTGGCGTCCTGCGTTTCAGTTTGCTGCGAGATCTGACTGCTTAAGACCTGGAACAATGTACATTGTTTTCACTTCTCCAGCCGAGAACAGAACCAGCAAGAATGCAACAGGAAAGGACATAGAAATAAACATAGAATGAAACAGAAAGAGGCGCCATGACTTTGATCTGGTTTCTGCATCAAGGACAAGACTTGTTACACATGCCGTAGTGTAATGTCCTGATATACAAAAGAAGCATCACAAAGCGAGCAGCAGGAGCTTCCACAGCTACCAGAGTAAAGGAGCAAACAAAACACACAGTGCCTTTCTGCACACAATATTCCCAATCAGACTTTTAGCACTTACTGCTATTCAGTTACGGCCTAAGTGCAGAGCAGTGCTCCTAATTCACCACCTGAAGATCTGGCAACGCTGGCATTTAATTTAATTCGTAAGAAACAGCACTTCAGTGAAAAAGAAAAAAAAATCTCATTGAATGTCAGACTTTTGTTTACTAGTGCCCTGTATTGTTCTCTGCTTGCCTTTCTTTTCATATATAATTTTCCCAGATGAAAAAAAAAAACATGATTTGATTTATGCAATAATCAGACATGCAAACAGTGCTCATTTTTCTCCTCCAGCCAGCAAAATGGGAAATTGATGGCAATCCATGCCGCCGTCTGTGCTGCTGCATTTCGCCTGCTGATTTTCATTAGGGCTCCATTGTTGGCCCTGTTCGCGTGATGCGACAAGGGAAAATACTGCTGCATTAGCATCGTCAGACTCACTCAGTATGATTTATCATCTGACACTGAGGAAGCACACTCATATTAGGTCACTTCCTTTTTTCTCGCCATTCATCAGACCGTTTTCCGCTCGGCTGATTTACCCGGCTTTCCTTGGTTTTGACAAGCACTAAAAATTGATCCTTTGTGCCTGACTGTCACAGCTCAGCCATCCATCTATAGCCACCCAGTCTATAACTCACAGAGAAAAATCTCCACAATGACAGACAGGTGTGCTTGTGAGGACCAATTTCAAAGGAGGTAATTATAGGTCTTTTTGTTGGCCAGTCTAGCCGAGAGTCTGTTTGCATTTGTGCAGGTCCGCCGCGAATCTGTATCTTTGAACATTAGCTTTTCTTATGAATCATTCAGATTTTCTTATGTCACACTTTCTCAGGCCCTGCAGGACATCCAGTGACAGGCTCGCAGTCAAGATAACGGTGCCCTAATGGTCTGCAGAGGAAATATAGCCAGCTGTGCAGTTGCCCGCTAGCCTTTTATTTACACATCCGCTACTTCTGTCTGCTTGCAACCCCTCTCCCCTCCCCAATGCCCCGTCTCTAACAGGCCATCAAGTAGTCGTACAGTGGCATGATCAATGTATATAAATCCACTAGCTATCTTCTTTATATTCTTCCCACAGCCAATATTGTCATCTTGAGACACCAACTTGATACTGAAGCCGCAAACATATATCACAGGGATGAAGCGGAGAGCACTACCTGACTAAGCACACTGTCTATGGTTGCTGGATGGAGGCTGCATAGCTGCCAGCATGTTTCTGCCCTGTGATGGCCTGGCGAGCTGTCCAGAGTCGGCTGAGTCGGCTGAGATGGGCACCAGCCTCCCCGCGACCCTAATTAGGTTTAAGCAGTTCAGAAAATGGATGGATGGATGGAGAATGGATGGTGAAGGAGTCCCAAGAAGTTCTGACATGCTGCCTGCCTGCCTGCATGAATGAATGATGCATCTCTGATTGACAGTTCAGTAAAAAGTGGTTGTTAAAAGATCTGCCCTTATAAACACCTTATAGTTTTCTATTTTTTATCCATTATAGGAAACTTGAAAAGAGACCCGCCCCCATAATTAATTTTGCCTCTCATCAGTAACAAAACTTTATGATGCTCATCTAGCTTCACTGTGGTCGAAAGAGTTTCAGAAGACTTAGCCACAGTAGCTAATCACTATTAATCCACTGCTCACCCTCTATATCCAGAGATGCTCAGAGATCCTGACAACATCAAAGCTTCTTGTTAGAGGATTTAGACAACAGGGGAAAAAGTTGTTCTTTGTTTTGTTCCTAATCACAGCAACCTAGTATTCTGTGTGCACGGAATATTACTGTTACAATTACACTACATTTACATGGATGTGGACACACACACACACACACACACACACACACACACCACGACTCTTTTTTTATTCAGTTTCCTTAAATCTGCTTTATTCTATTTCCTGCTGCATGACTAATAAAGGCAGACTGAACATAATGACGCTTTTGAATTATGTATTCCTATTATGTATGCTGTCAATTTGTCCTAATTCATATTGAGCTGGGACAACACTTGATTTTAATCTCTGGTTTTCTTCTTGTAAAGGTGTAGAAGAATTTCGTTGACATGTTGGACAACGGTAATTAGGACAGGCTTAAAATTATGAGGAACTGTAGCTCCTTAAAATTGATATCACCAGACAAAGAACCTGTGGCTAACTTCTTGTTAGCAGAGTCACATTGTGCCACAAATACTAATTTAGGTTCCCCAGGGCTCACATTGGCAGAACAGCACATCCACCTCACAGCAAGAAGGTCCTGGGTTCGATTCCTGGGCTCAGGCATTTCTGTGTGGAATTTGCATGTTCTCCCTGTGGGTTTCCTCTGGGTAGTCTGTTTTCCTCTCACAGTCCAAATGCATGCACATTAGGCTAATAGGCTGTTCCACATTGACCATAGGTGTGAGTGTGAATAGTTGTGTGCATGTGCTGTCCTGTGATGGTCTGGCAAGCTGTTCAGGGGTTCACGACCATAGTAGGATTAAGTTTAGTGAGTGAGTGAGGGCTCATATAGACACAGATTATTAACACACACACACACACACACACACA
>JAOUQZ010000039.1:8493243-8506201 GCA_028564935.1 Neosilurus hyrtlii
ACACACACACACACACACACACACACACACACACACACACACACACACACACACACACACACACACACACAGTCAGGCAGCATTTGAACAGGGTGACCCAGAAAACCCTCCCACATTATAAAGGTTAAAAACAATGAAATAATTTTTTTTTTTATGTGGGTAAAATACGATGAATCAAAACTGTATTGAATTTTTTTTCATGTGTCTCTAAAATGTCTGAGGGTTTTTTCGGGTCACCCTGTATTCCTCGTATAACTATGTTCACACTGATTCATATGCATGTGTGTCCAGATACTCTAAGTGGAAAAACAGAGAGCGCAGGTCATGAAATATGAAAAGGAATCAAAGCTGTAGTT
The DNA here is from genome assembly GCA_028564935.1 of Neosilurus hyrtlii. Classification (NCBI taxonomy): domain Eukaryota; kingdom Metazoa; phylum Chordata; class Actinopteri; order Siluriformes; family Plotosidae; genus Neosilurus; species Neosilurus hyrtlii. The sequence continues at coordinate 8,493,600 of JAOUQZ010000039.1, forward strand.
ATAAGCAACAAGCTGAAACCGAGGAAGGAACTGCAGGTTCAAAAAGATCTACACAGGGGTTACTGACTATCTCACTGCTACCATGTACCCAAACAAGCACACCTGAGCATGCATGTGAATGTTTACACTTCGCACACCAGAGGTTCAAATGTCCCGGTCTATGTCCCATACCCTAGCAGTGCTAGCTGTGAGGAGCAGGACTGAGCACACACGAACGCATGGACACACAGACGCACAAAAACACATGGAATGGACATGCACACAAAGCTGAGATCTGATACGCTGACGTCCAGCTGTGCTCCAACAGGACGCAGAACCGATCCAGATGTGGGAACAGAGTGTGAGATGAAAACGGCACTTTTCACAAAGCACTTGTTTTATTTTTCTGAGTGATCCTGCTCAGCACCGTGCAGCCTGACCTTTGAGAACTAGCTCTGCAAGAATCGCTTGTCTAAATACAAGATGAGGCCTTCACATGCACCACTTTCTCACATCATGGGATACTGCATTAAATTACTACCAGTGTGACTCACTCTCTCACTCATTCGATGAACCGCTTACTCCTATTATAGTCATGGGGAGGCTGGAGCCTATCTCAGCCAATACCCTGTACTGCTCACACGACAAGCACACACACAACCATTCACACTCACATCTAGGGGCAATTTGGAACAGCCAATTAGCCTAATGTGCATGTTCTTGTACTATGGGAGGAAACCAGACTAGCTGGAGGAAACCCACACAAGCACAGGCAGACTCCACACAGAAACGCCCGAGCCCAGGACCTTCGTGCAGTGCGGCGGACAAGCTAACCACTACGCCATCATGCAACTAGCTTCACATATTATTACAGCTAGTGTGCTACTAATACAGAGTTATCTCTACTCATACTCAAGAGAGAGTGTATGTTTACCCAAGTGGTCATAACTTCTAGGAATAGGCTATGGATATAACCCCTTACTCCCAGACCCTCCTAAACCCCCACTGGCATAGAGAGATCAATACCCAGCATGCAACACTCAGTTTGGCGTTTGACTGGGACAGGAGCCCTGGCAGAGACATGGGAGTCAGCCCCCATGCAATCTGAGGCCAAGGACAATGTTTGAACACCTGCCCAAAACTCTCAGCTGAAGCATGGGGGGTGGGAGGTGGTGTGGAGTGGTAATGTCAGGGAAGCTGAACATTACACATGAGCCCCTCAAACTTCACATCACAAAATGGACCAAGCCGGACCTGCACACGATGCTCCTCTGTACTCATATACTCCTGACTTACTCCTTTTGGCGCATGGAGGTGTATATGCTTACCTTTTTCTTGTCCCTCATGGAACCTTTGCCTCTCACCATGATCTTGCATCCTGTCTCAGCCTCCAGCTGCTTGGCTGTAAGCCCCCGCGGGCCAAGGATCCGGCCCACAAAATTAAACTGCAACACAAAAACACATGCAAGACTTAATCCTTTGCTTACACACTGCATGTAGACTGTATATTAAAATCAAATTACAGCTTCTACAATACACCAAAGTCTAAAACAGTATCAGCTTGATACTGCATGTACCAATGCTCTCATAATTGATATTTAGAATAAAGCAGACATTTAGAAAACAGAAAGAAGGAAAGATATTTAACTATAACTAAGTAAAAAAGATATAAATGTAAAAAATCCAGTATTGGATTGACACAACCAGTTCTGAATGATGGACGGCACGGTGGCGTAGTGGTTAGCATGTCCGCCTCACAGCAAGAAACTCCTGGGCGTATTGTGTTAAGTTTGAATGGGTTTCCTTCAGGTACTCCAGTTTCCTCCCACAGTCCAAAGACATGCACATCAGGCTAACTGGCTGTTCCAAATTGCCCAATAGAGTGAGTGTGGGTGTGAATGTTGGTGCGTGTTTTGCCATGCGATGATCTGGGTGTACCCCACCTTAGCCCAGTGTCAGCTGAGATAGGCACAGCCTCCCTGTGGCCCTAGTACAAATTTGTGGCCCTAGTACGAATTCTGAATGATTTGTTTTGTGGTGTGTTCTGTACAAGGCCTTAAGGATGGGGTTGAGGTTGGTCCAAAATGCTCTGCTCAGATTTCTCCTGAGATGCAACCATTAACCGCGGGACAGAATCCACCTCATGCTTTTTTAAACAATAGAATGACTACAAAATCTTCAAAATCCACACCAATATTAGCACACGCGCACACACACACACACGGTCCACTGGCGCTGAAGAAAAGAAACTCATGCTAATTCTTGTTATTTAACCATAGCCTGCAACAAAATGAAGGAGAAGTAAAGAGAGTGGCGAGAGAATGAGTGTCCCTGGGAGACGCCTTATTTCAGCACGCTGGCTAACCGTTATCTCTGTAGCTCATCAGCCGAACTCTGATAATGGCGCTCAATGTGTGGTGTGTGCCCTCCCTACTCCAGGCCCAACACTACAAGATAACATCCACTGATCCTTCAGCAGATCGATTGGGTATCAGAGCTAACCTGAGCCCTGTCAATCAAAAGATCAGGCACTATCCAAATGCTGCAGTGTGAATGGATTTGCAGTGTGAACGGACAGACTCTAAAACAAAGCTAACCTTGAGTGTTTTTTAGAGATAAACATTAATTATCTTCCTGTGAAGCTGCCTCTGCTACTTAAACAGTCCAGCTGTTTTGCATTATCTTAAAAACCTCTTGCTCTGGCTGCTAATGGCCTGTTGGCCCGTGTGTTGGCCCTGTTTACCTGAGATAGGTTCCAGCCTCTCCGCAACTCTTTTAGGGTGGTGGCTCAGTGGTTAAGGCAATGGGTTACTGATCTGAAGATCAGGGGTTCAATCCCAGTAGCAACACTGCCTTTTAGAAAACCCTCAAATGCTCAGTTGTATAAAAATACCAAAGTCATATCAGGGAATAAAAATAGACCACAGGGGTCTAGACGCTCCTGCCGAAAGGATCATTTCATAATATGGTAATATAGAACAAGCATACCAAGTCTGAAAGTCTCAGCTTCAGTGTGCGGCAAGAAACCCGATATAAAGTTTTGCCTCTGTGACCTTGAAAAGTAGGTCAAAGTCACTCACACACAAACTCATCCTAGTACCCATAGTAGTGAGCCAGCATTCCAAGTTTGAAAGCCCTTGCTTCAGGGTGCGGTAAGTAAATGTCCAGAAACTAAAGTGTGACAGACAGACAGATAGATGGACGAAACCCATTCCTATAGCACCCGAGCCAAAATGTTTTGTGATTATTAAATATACTTCATACTGATCAGACCAATCAGGTGCTTCGTCTATTGTTCTAATGTTAAGCCACATGCTGTAAATAAAGGCTATTTGCTTTCACATGTTCAGTTTTATTCAAATTCCCTTTTGATGTCCAACAATCTCTCCCTCCTCCTGAAACGAATTGCATTCATCAACACGACAGAGTCAATACGACTTCTAACTAATGTAATGGTGAGGCAGTGGGCTGCTACCGAATCCTAGTTTACGCCAATGTTCCCTGGTGTAATCAATAGTCCTTCAAGGCCTGATTTATCAATCCATTTGATATTCAGATTCAATTACGTTTTCACATGAGTGACTCGGAGTGTAGTCGGCTACTTGTAAAACACTGCTAAGTGTATGTGTACTTGATAATAGCACCCCCTCCCCCCTTTTGCATATTACATGGGCATAATATGAATAAAAAGGAGCAATTAAAGTGTGCTTCAAGGTACAAAAGCAAACACACTAGCATTGGATTTGTATTTAACAGCACACAAAGGCTTTGAGTTGAAGGAACATGAATGTGTGTATCTCGTACTCTACACACATCAGGAAGCAATACTTTCTTTCGCAATTACCGCAGTATGCATTTTACTCACCAGCAGGCCACCTTATCTTGATTTCATGACTTTCTCCCTGTGTTTTTGATACCTGAGCATAGGTAATGCTTACGCATATATTACAGAGAGCGCAACGTATCAGTACAAGGCAAATGTTTTTCCTTTCAAGGTGCTTTTGGGGAGGTACAAATCACAAGGAAGCCTGGAGGAGCTACGGGAGGCCGACATTTTTATACATACAGCTTTGTTCATGCACTGGCAGAGGGAAATTATATGGACGTACTGTATAGTTCAGTGGGCTCTGTTATCGGTTACACTATTATCTGTACACATTTCCCTGGGTGAAAAAGCCTTTCCTCCCCAAGGAGTGTGAGTCCTTCATAAAAATAAAAAAATATGCAATGCAACAATTTTAGAAGAAGTATACAAGAAAATCACAGGGCAGCAATATATGTCATTGATTTTCATGTAATTGTGCAAGCAGTCAGACAGAGGAAGCTGAGAGCTTTGAATGATCCCCACCACAATGTTGCTTTGTAGGCTGAAAGGCAACATGTGACAGTCGCATCCTGTCTGAGGGCTTGAGAAGGACAATTCTTTGATGGACGCATGCTGTGTACGTGTTTATCTCAAGGTGAAAACAACTGCACCCAACATTCGAACTGTTGGAGATTGTTGTACAATGTTCTTAATTGTTGTTATATGAATATTTCACTTTCAGAATCAGATTGCTGCTTTTTTCACTAAAATCACACAAATTGTGGCATCCAAATGTGCTCACGTCATGCCAGCAGCTGCTACTTTATTCTTCTCAGGGTGGAAGATAACCAGAACCATGATCAGAAAATGATACAAACTTATTTAGATGCCTTTAAAAACAGAAAGCTTAGAATTACACTATTTCTGCGCTGTATAAGATTGAATGAGTATGGCACGGCGGTGTAGCATGTCCGGCTCACAGCAAGAAGGTCCTGGGTTTGATTCCCTGGATCAAGCTTTTCTGTGTGGAATTTACATGCTCTCTCCATGCTTGTGTGGGTTTCCTCTAGTTACTCCGGTTTCCTCCCACAGTCCAAAAACATGCACATTAGGTTAATTGGATGTTTTGAATTGCCCCTAGGTGTGAATGTGAGTGTGAATGGTTGTGCCCTGCAATGGTCTGGCGAGTTGTTCAGGGTGTACCCCACCTTCACCCAGTGTTGGCTGAAATAATCTCCAGCCTCCCTTTGCTCCCTAGTAGGATTAAGCAGTTCGGCTAATGGTCTCTGAGTGTTGTCAAGAAAATATGTGTCATTGTATGTCTCTGATCTATTTATTTCGAAATACCTGGTATTACATCACCGTTACTTTACAGAATCCATAAATAGTCTAAAGCTGCATTAGACAGCTCAGTCAGGATCCTCCTATCTAAAATTACAGTATTTTTAGCCGAGTTAAATGACAGATTCGGAAACAATGAACCTACGCAGTTCCCTTTATTAATAACTTAACCTGAGCACACATTCAGCCTTTAAGAAAAGGTAAGCTTGCCTACCAAAACCAAAATAATGAAACAAACTGTTCTGTGGCTAACAGCAGCATAAATCTGATCTGTGACTGTTGCTATTTCCACCTGCTTACCGCCAACACAGCATCCTGAATTTTTGACACTTCTTTCAGCATTTCAAAATGACCACATGGTGCTCTCACTCTGAGAAAAACTTTACCATCCATCCATTTAATTAAATTATGAAGCTGAAGCCCATCTCAGCCGAAGCTGGGGTCCATTGCAAGACGAACAACACACTCCATGCACACTCACATCCATACCTATGGGCAATTGGGAACAGTCAATATGTCTAATATGCATGTCTTAGTACTGTGGGAGGAATCCGGACTAAGCGGAAGAAACCCAGGCTAGCACAGGAAGGCCATGCAAACTCCACACACGCCAGGCACCATCGCTGAGCCTGGGACTCAAACCCAGAACCTTCTTGCTGCGTGGTGGATGTGCTAACCACTATGCCATTGTGGGAAAGATGCTTTAGAAGTCCAAGGTGTCTTTTCCTACAGCGAACATGGATTTATGTTGGAAAGTGGCCATTCTCTCCAACCGAGAGCACAACGGACAGCATTTGTCACTAATGCTAAAGTTTTAAGCATTCGGTCTTATTTTTTATTAGAATTTTATTAGTAATTCCGTATTTTATTTAGCCATATGTAATTACAATAGGCTGAGGTATGTAGATGTTTTCTATTGCCTCAATCCCCAAGTAGAGACTGCTGAAGAGACGTCATATTGCAGAATGGAGTATGCTATTGATTAGTCTTAGTCTTTATTGAGTCACAAGATAAAGATTACATTATAAAAATAGAAACAGAAATACAATTGGGGTCAGTAGCAGTCTGGATGTATAACACTGGATGAATGTTAGACCACATTTTTTCCATTCCACTGTAAGTTATGAGACAAATGTGTGAGATGTGAAGGGAAACATGTTTTAAGCAGTCATGCATTTGAACAAATGGCAGAACTTGTCTTAAAGCAGGCTGCTGTCAATCCTACTGCATTAATAAAAAAACAGATGTTTGCTGAGAGCAAGTTTGCAGTGCCATGAAAAATTATGTGCCACTTCCTGGTTGGGTATATTTTCTCATGTCACACTTAAAAGAGCAGCCATCGACTGTGATCCAATACACAAATTTAGCGACTATCTTCTCATGTTCTGTAGTCTAAAACCCAGATGTTCATATACAGCTCTGGCTCTGTAGATGAGAAACAAAACAGGGGCTCAGTGCGCGCCACACAACACTATTCCAGCCAATCAGAAACAAGAGGCCTTTTTACTCATGTACAGCACAAACAACCCCTGTTGCCGATTGTCTGGAGGGGAGATCAGGGGGGAGGGTGGTCATGATTAGTGTTGCTGCCTTGTCAGTACTAATCCATGAATTTGGGCTTCTGAAGGAACACTGAACTAAGCTGTGAATTTGTTTGACTGTTAAGTTCAAATCAACAGTCTTTCTCCAGAATCGATGAATCTCCCTGTAATTGTTACAGATAATCAAATAAAGACAAACTGAGTAAACACAAGTGTTTACGCGTTTAAAAGGCCCCAACAGTGGGGGCGCAGCACACGCTAAACAGCTCGCCAAACCACCGCAGAACCAACACACACACACACACACAACTTTTTACACTCACACCGAGGGGCAATCTGGAACAGCCAATTAGCCTAATGAATCAAAAGAGATGAGAAGCATTGTTGACACAGATCCGTCTACACGTTTACAAAACCAGCTCTCCAGCTCTGGACCTCCGGCTCTGGACCTCATTAACAATGGAGTCCATCTCCAAATGGAGAAATTTTTGACCAGTGCTAAATCGTTTCAGAAATGGCTGGCCTACCAAACGCATCTCATTCAGGAAGTCATAAAGATACCCAGACACACATCCAAGGACCTACAGGCCTAGCTTGACTCAGATAAGACCATAGTTCATCATTGCAGCATTAGAGACAGACTGGGGAAATAGTATTCGTGGGATAATATTCTGAAGTCTGATACAACTGGAACAAACATTCCACAATAATATAATCGGGTCACATGGTGGTGATGGTGTGGAAATGCGTCGCTGCTTCAGGGCTTGGGCAGTTTGCCATAATTGACAGAAGCATGAATTCTGATCTTTACCAGAAAATACTGAAGGAGAGTCAATCAGTCAATCGAGTGCAGTGGAGTTATGTAACAAAATAAAAGTGCACTAGTGAATGGCTCAATAGAAACTGAATTACGGCGTTGGAATGTTGGATGTGTGAATGTTTAAAACATGTCAGACATATTAATGTAAGTAACTTTTATGTCGCAAGAATCATCAGCGGGGCTCGTCGATGGATAAAAATAGAAACAGGAAATCTGAAAATCACATTTATGGATGACTTAATCTACTGGATCTGAAAAATCCTGATTCATAATGGATATAATGACCATAATCATGCAAAACTGATGAGGAATTCTCCAAACATGATTTGCATCTGTGTGAATGCGGCTGATGAAATATCATTACTGCACCTGGCCTGTGAAAAAAGAACAACAAATTCCCAGTCTTTCCATTAACCCCTCTTCTTAAAGACTAAAGATCAGGAACCAAATGAGCTACAGCTCACACAGATAGATATGCATGCTAAAATGGATCCACCATCACACACACACATGCACACACTGCATTACTCATATACTTCATGCACGCCCTAAAGTCTGTGTGACAGCAGCTACTACTCTACCTGAGTGGATGTATCACTTCTCTACCCCTCCCCACTCTCGAGCTGTCATCTGAGCTTTGATGCCGCTCTTTCACACACACATGCTCCTGAGCCTGGGTCTTTAGTGCTTTTGAGTCTTCTCCTGCTGAGCAACACACACCACCTCTGCTGTGCTTGGCATTGATGAATGCCTAAGTGAGTGTGTACGTGTATGTGAGTGTGTATGCGAGTGTGTGTGCATCTGTGTTTGTATGTGTATACAGTATGTATATGCGTTTGTGATGAGATGGAAGGAAAGTGCAAATGTCTGTTCTTTTAAGCAAGGAGCTGAGAAGAGAGAACGGAATTAAATTTTCATCTTCCGCCCATCAGGTGGTCGATGCAACTGAAGGCGATACGCCAGATTGGATCTGAGAGCCTGCGACTCAGTGTTTCTGCACAAATTATTGTCAGCACTGTTGTCACTATTGCTCAGCTGCACTGCTGGGTTTAAACATTTAAAAGTAGCACTGAATCTGGGCGGCACAGTGGCATAGCGGTTAGAACGGCCGCCTCACTATAAGAAGGTCCTGGGTTCTAATTCCAGGCTCGGGCATTTCTGTGTGGAGTTTGCATGTTCTCCCTGTGCTTGTGTGGGTTTCCTCCAGGTACTCCAGTTTTCTCCTACAATCCAAAGACATGCAGTAGGCTAATTAGCTGTTCCAAATTGCCGCTGGGTGTGTGTGTCAATGGTAGTGAGGTTGTCTGTGCTCCAGCCTCCCTGAGACCCCAATGTTAGGATTGAGTGGTTGGCAAATGAATAAGAGAGTGGGCGGATCTTTAACGTATTTTTCCAGCACTTGGTGCTAGCTGTAACCTGCTAGATAAAGTGTACATAAATCTAATTTATGACTCTTTACATATGAAAACAAAAGCACAGAAGAAGCATTTCTGTGTTGTCCATGTGCTTTTAAAAAAATATTGTAATTCAGGGTTCTGAGCACACGAACGGTAAAACTAAAGGCCGACTTACATGTAAGCGATATAGCCGCGAAATAGTGTGACGTTGCACTATTCCATTCGCAAAGTTTTGATATTGTCTAAAAAAGTGTTATGCTATTGAGAGATTTCTTTAATGGCACCCCAGTATCCGCTGGATGGGTTTACTTCCATAAGAAACGTCATGCGATTCCTCAGTGTGACTGGGTTAAATGCCTTTCTTTTCAAATGATTAATGAATTGCACATCAGTAAAAACGAAGATACCTACTGCATATTGCACACAGAATTCTGTTTACTCTATTAAAAACATGTATTTTATTTTATGGCTTGAAACAACTAACATTTTGGAGTAGAAGAAGTTACACAGACTCAGACATTCATTCCCATTATGATGGTTACCGGCATGTGAACTATCACCACAGGGTTTCCACATGTGCTCGTACGCCAGAGGGACACAATATTCGCTACACAAAAAAATCAGATCGATGCTATACCAATTTCTTACACCAAATGCTTATTAAAAAAGTATGGTGCTCTGGATCATCAGAAAGCAAAAGGATCAAACTTAGAAGTAGCATGTGTACCTCAACAAAGACTACTTCTAAGGTACCAGTGACCCTTATTCTTCTGCTTTCTGAATAATGTGATCCGTCCTGATGTGCTACTACTGGTTGGGGTTATTATCTAAGAAGGCCATTGCTCCTGCCGATGATGATCCATATGGACCTAAATGGGTTTCTTTTTTGAGTCTGGTTCCTCTCAAAGTTTCTTCCATCTGAGGGTGTTTTTCCCTGCCACCGTCGCTCATTGGGGATGTCAACTGTAAAAAGCGAAATTGATAGAGCGAGGGGTGGCGCTAACAAACATTGGTAAGAATTTCCTACAGTGCGGTATATTAAATGTATGTATGACAGTGCTTTGATTAGTGAAACCCAATTTGCGGTTTAGAATTAAATGAATAAATGGAATTTGCAGCAGCATGGTTCACTTTTTGACAGCACACCCATTTTTTTTAAAAGCTGCTTCCTTATTTGTGCTGAATTTCCACCACAGACTGCTGTAGAATGCATGAAAAGACATGATTACAATTTCGGGAACTCAGAAGCAGGATCACATATCAAAGAAGCATTTGAAAGAGAGATTGCTGTGCACTTCCTACATTCTGTTCATGGGGTGTTTCCTCCGACAGGGCGATACAGGTGCCAAACATACGCACAAACATACGCATATGGCACTGCACACAATTCTGTACTCTTTAACCACAACTCGCTTCATTACAGCGAACAGAAGTGAATACGGATAAACAGTTTAGTACAAGGCGGAGCATCACGTCCAGGCTGATATTCAGAGCGCAGTACTGCTTTTATACAGACATTTTAAAAATAAGAAAATAAAATGGAAAATTCTTACTTTTAATTAATACTGTAGCTATAGTTAACATTTATTTTCCTCTAGGAATTTTTGATGCTTCAATCACATCAATTCAACTTTGCAATCCAAATTTGGCAAACCACTGAATTGGTCTTTGTGCATTCACCCATACGGCACCACACACCACTTCATTGTTTATGCTTTGGAAAACGCTGTGATATTAACGTGTGCGTAATCCCGGGTGCCACAGTGGTGTAGTGGTTAGCACGTCCACCTCACACCTCATTAGTTGGTCCTGGGTTTAAGTCTCGGGCGTTTCTGTGTGGAGTTTGCATGTTCTCCCTGTGCCTGGGTGGGTTCCTCTGGGTAATCCAGTTTCCTCCTACAGACCAAAGCCATGCACATTAGGCAATTCCTAAAAGTCTTCTACAAAGACACCACAGTATTCAATCTTGTAGGGACAGATTTAATGCGTGGCATATACTCAAGAAGAGTGTTCCTGTTATCACTAATGTTATCGCAATACTCAACACCAGCCTGTCTTTAAACCGTGGAAGCATAAAATATGCACCTGGTGCTATGTATACGGTGTACTTGGTGAAGACTCGAATACTGGTGTGTCTTGTTTGGAAGTGTGTGCAATAATTCTAACCTTACTGTCCTAGAGCTCTGTGATGCAGGCAGCAGCCGTGTATGGCAGTGGGTCACATGACACATTTTCTTCTTTTAAAAGCCCCCACACTGTGTGTATTCATCGACTACACTCACCAGGTAAAGGGCTTTGGGTGCCATTTACTGTGCATGTAAAGAATTACAGATAGCAGTGTCCTTTTCAGTGTCACCATTGTCCCTTGAGCTTACTTTCAAAGAAGCAAGCCACAGCTCAACGGTAACAGAAAGGGCTCGCTTTTAGGAATAATGGCATTTTTTTCTATTGTGCTATCACAGGCAAAGCTTCAGTCACCAAAAGTGCGATATTTGAAAAGCCGAGCAACTCGGCTCGATACTGCACAGAAGTTACTATTTACTGTTTCCAGCACCACTCACGTAGGAAAAAAACGGCACCGCAGAAAATCATTAGGCTGTAATAGAATCTCTAATATCTGCTGTTCAAGGCTCAAACCTATTTACACGATCTGCGCAGTGGAGATTATGCATGTTTTCCATCAACTACAATAAAACAGGCAGCAGGGACGTAATTAGGGCTGTTTAAGACAGCGCGCGCGGGCCTGCCAGAGAGCGCACGAGTGATGGCATTATCTTATGAAGATAAACGAGCTGGCAGTGCTAATAGGCAAATTAATTATTGCATGACTTCAAATGCCACTGCGCTCTGATTCCTTGCTGTAAGATGTCTTTTGTTTTCATTACAGTCTGGAAAAAAGGGAGGGGATGCAGAGCAGGGGGGCAGCCCAACTACTTTAAGAGGGTGTGTGTATGTGTGTACGTGTGGTGGTGGGGTGGTTGGTACAAAGGGGCTAGCAATGCTAACAAAGATTTAAAAAATATCAGTGACAGGGGTTTTTGGTTATTTGCTGTTGAGAAATGGCTTAAGAGGGTATTTTAAAAACCTTATTGGAACAAGCGTAACTGCACCAGCAGCGGTGAGGTGAAATACAATGACAGGTGAAATAAACAATAACAGCATCAATGATTTTTCTCGGGCGTCTTTTCTTCCCCAGATGTCTTGAAAGGAGAACCTGAAAGAAGATAAATTATCCAATTAAACTAAAACTTGACAAAAGGACAAATGACAGAACTGTCCATTCATTCATTCATTCATTTTCTAAGCCGCATAATCCTAATTAGTGTCGCAGGGAGGTTGGTGTCCAACTCTGGGCAAGGGCGGGGTACACCCTGAACAGCTCACCAGGCCATCACAAGGCCAACACACACACACACACACACAACCATTCACACTCACTCTCACACCCTAGGGACAATTTGGAACAGCCAGTTAACCTACTGTGCATGTTTTTGGACTGTGGGAGGAAACAGGAGTGCCCGGAGGAAACCCACGCAAGCAGGAATCGAAATCAGGCCTTCTTGCAGTGCCGCCACACAACTGTTCAGTTCAGTGTTTTTTAGTCTGACTTGAAGGGTTGCAGCCAGTAGGGAATTATGTACTTAACACACACACACACACACACACACACACACACACACACACACACACACACACACACACACACACACACAGACACA
>JAOUQZ010000039.1:8513927-8539032 GCA_028564935.1 Neosilurus hyrtlii
CCCCGCCCTCGCCCAGAGTCGGCTGAGATGGGCGCCAGCTTCCCCGCGACCCTAATTAGGAATAAGCGGTTCAGAAATGAATGAATGTATGAGATACATAAATGTCTGCCTGTGCACTCGGTGTAAATAAGAAGAGAAGCTGATACTCACGTCAGGATATTCTTTAACAGGCACATAAAGCTTCTCCTGAAGCTGTACAATTGGACCCACAGCATCGGGAAGCTCTGAGCTTCTTTTTTCTGTGCTCCCGTTTAGTGTGTCATTGTACATGTCCTTCCGTACTCTGCTGATCTCTGCAACAAAGAAACACACTCTGTCTCAGTCACAGTAATCACAGCATAATACGCGAGTTCATCAGAGGCAACATGTTTAATTTCTCTGGTTCATCCTGGTGTCCATTTTGATCAGAAGTCAAGGAAAATAAAAATGGGCATGGCCCCCAGGGAAATTCTCACTGGTTGCTTTCTTGTAAAAAAAAAAAAAACTTATAATAATAAGTCCTCCACTCAGCAGCCATCTTGGTAAAGCACACTTTATGGAAACAGGGTTCACCGAGACATAAAGGCTTCATGTATAGAATCATCAGTCAAATGATAAACACACAAAATGCTTTGTGACTTTGCCCCAAAATAGGGTTCCCCCACAGGTTATACTTCTACTACTCATGCACCACTCTGTGCTTATGTCAGTCCAACAACTGACATTAGCTTATGTTTCCTGGTTCGGCAGATTGTTTGTTGCCTTTCGTGTGACCTATGCGGAAGGTACTATGATGAGACGATTTTCATTCTGCAGGAAATTGTGTGTGTTTGTCTGTCCGCAGTCCACGAGTGTCCTAGTAAGTTATTCATACACTTTCGCAAGCTACTGATTAGCTAAATAATATGTTTAGATAATTAGAAGTTCCACTTCATCTTCAAGAGAGACAGAGTATGCGTAAGTCTGAGGCCTCGGATAACTCCGAAGAGAAAAGTTATGCTGCTAACGAATATTAATCGCCTCAAATACACTTAAACATGACGAAAGATGTTGATCAAGAACTTATTAGTTATTTGGCATCACTGTAACCTTGACCATGTTTGGAGCAATTCCAAATTCGCTGAGCTCTTGGTTGCTAGTTACAGTGATGTTTCCATTTATATCATACAAACATTCAAAACATGCTCTTGAGATGTCCTGCTAACAGAAATCTTGGAAGGATACACCGACAAGTAAATGGATGCATAGACTGATGGTCACACTTCGGAACTCCCCAAAAAACGCTGTCATGTATCATGTTCTGAATTGTCCCATACAGAACTCCAGTATAGTACTGACACCTCCCCCGTTTTTAATTGCTTTAAATATCATATTACCGTTTCCTTGGTGGCACGGTGGTGTAGTGGTTAGCATGTCTGCAAGAAGGTCTGGAGGTCATGTAATAGGCTCAGGCATCTCTGAGTGCAGTTTGCATGTTCTCCCTGTGCTTGCGTGGTCCAAAAACATGCATATTAGGCTGATTGGCTGTTCCAAACTGCCCCTAAGTGTGGATGTGCGTGTGAATGGCGAGCCGTTCAGGCTGTAGACTCCCTGTGACCCTAATAGGATTAAACAATTCGGCAAATGAGTGAGAGTGAGTAATTGTTTTCTTAACTGCACAGTATGGTAGCTTGATTACCAAGTCAGAAGTTCCTGGTTGTAGAAGAAACAGCACATGACATGTGTAAGGGAAAAATAAACCATTCCACCTCCTCTCTGTCTCATCAGTTTGTTTTGCAAAATAAATCAATGCTACATTTAATCTCTCTACTGGCCATATTTGTGCTTTTTTTTACTGTCAACATTGCTGTTCGGTTTGACAAAGTTGCCAAGTCTGCTATAAAAATATGAGCCCAATACTCCTTTTCAAAGCTGTATGCAATTGCTGAAGCATAAGTATTGCAGTTTTGACAAAAATGAATTTTGACTAAACTCTACAGAGTCTGGTATTGTTCATCAACAATTGTCAAAAACTAGCAGCTTGCACAGAAAGAGGCCATTTGACTCACAGATCACGGATGACAATTATATGTATTTTTCCCAAAATCTCATGATAGCATTTAAAGATGCTATTCTGTTACCTGTTTTTCAGAAATTAAATAAAAAAATTATTTTATTCATTACTTCGTTAAATTCAGAAAAAATAAGATGAGTGCTGACAGCAAGAAGATATGCAGAAGATATCGATAATATATTTGACTGAGGTACACGTGCTACTTCTGAGCTACCAGTGATCCTTCTGCTTTCTTAATCCTGTGATTTCTCCTGATATGCTACTTCAGGTTGGATATCTCATCTTAGAAGCCTCTCACACCTGCTAATGATGTTCCATATGAACCTGAATATACATTCAGGAATGGTGAAGATAACTTTTCACTGCTAGTGATATTATTTTATTACTATTACAGTTATAAAATAAACTACACTTCATGTTAAACTATAGTGAAGTTGCTGCTGCATGGTTTGTATTTTTATCTGGTTTCACCCAAATGTGAATTCTTTTTTTTTTTTTTGAGTCTGGTTCCTCTCAAGGTTTCTTCCTAGTGTCTTCTAAGGGAGCATTTCCTTGCCACCATCACCACAGGCTTGTTCATTAGGGTTTATAGAGAAATGTTTCAATTCAAAAGTTTAATTTCTTTACCAAAATTTTTTTTTACTTTGTAAAGCTGCTTTGTGACAATGACAACTGTAAAAACCACTATATTCAATTCCATTCAGTTTTATTTGTATCTGTATTTGTGTGTTTTATTTCTACACAAGTACAACTCTCATCACTCACTCACTCACTTGCCGAACTGCTTAATCCTATTGGGGGAGACTGAAGCCTATCTCATCTGCCACTTGTCAAAAACAGGGTAAACCCTGAACAGCTCGCTAGACCATCACAGGGCCAACACACACATACACAATCATTCACAATCACACCTAGGGGCAATTTGGAACAGCCAATTAGGCTATTTTGCATGTTTTTGTAGTGTAGGAGAAAACCGGTGTACCTGGAGATAACCCATGTAGGGTCAGGGAGAACATGCAAACACCTCTTAAAAATGCCCAAGCCTGGGACTTGAACCCAGAACCTCTGTCCGTCCCACAAATACAACTGAATTAAAAATATCAGATTGTTTTTGCTGTTTATAAGGTTGTTGTTTTTTTATCTGTATATGTGGAAGTGCAGACAACCAGATTCCAACCATCAAAATGATGAAGCAGACGCTCGATGGCCTGTGGATAAAGTGCGGAGGCTGAGACTCGACTGACAGCAATAAAGGTGCCACAGAAGCTGCCTGCTTTAACACATCCTTGGGTGAACTTCAGAGGTTACACACTATTGCTGCTGCCCGGGTCTACAGCAGGAAACCACAGAACCCGCAGGAAGGATAATCACTATAATTATAGATGATCCCTTTTGTCAGTTAATGAAGGAAGCAATAAGTCTCCATTTCTTAAAACATCCCATATAATCCCTTAGGAAAACCAGAAGTTCAAGAGAGGGTTGGATTTTGGGGCAAAAAAGGGAGGCAGACAGAGAGAAATGAAAGAGAATGCCTTGTAATAAGGTGGGAGAAATAATTAAAACCACCAGCTCTGTTAATATTTCATAAAAGATATTACGTCGTGGAATCTACCAGTGTATGCTACATAATTCTATTGCTTGAGGACGGATTCTTAGGCGCAAATCTCAGGGGTAAACGATAGAGATTGAAGAGATATAATTACAAAGGGAATAATGTGTAGCCACAGACATACATCTGCACACATCTGCGCATGCAGAGCCCCATAATCCTACGATTTCCATAACTAGTTCATATCAAACCTCTTTTAGTAATGTGGACACAAACACCTGGATTTACACCTTAACATAAGTATATTGCCAAAGGTTATCTGAATGAAAATGAGAATGTTGGGTTATAAACAACACGCAGCTTATAGGAAAAGCTTGAGTGAATCATACAACGAAGGAAAACCACAAGCTTTTCTCAACACATACATAGCTTGTGCTCTCTGTGTACTACGGGAAAGCAATTTGTCAAAGTATCTATTAAATGGCATGTCTAGCTCATCTCAATAAATCCCAGCACACACACAAACACACATACACACACACAAAACAGACGGCTGCAAATGATAGGCTCATTTGTATCAAAGCTGATTTATACAGTCCTTGTGACAACCAAGGACTTAGCTGTGACACTGAGGGCCAATAAGAGAGAAGTTCCTTTGAGAAATGGCAAGAAATATGACAGCTATGCCCGGCTGGACACGCAGTGCGGAAGTAGGTGGACTGGAGCAGCACACATTAGAGGTATCTATGCACCAGGGATGACTTGATAGAGACCGAAGTTAAAGCAGCATAGAAAATGTCATCACTCGTATGGAACAGCATGTCGATTGTAATCAAAGTCTTCTTTTTAGCTCCCGCCCTTCTGGAGCTATAGGAATGGCATCCTTTAGTACGTCCATCAGTCCATCATCACACTTTGGTTTCCGAAATTTACTTGCCGCGCGTTAAAGCAGGGTCTTTCAAACTTGGTATGCTGGCTCACTACTATGAGTGCTAGGATAAGTTTGTGTGTGAATGACCTTAACCTTCTTTCCAATGTTACAAGCAAAACCGTACATTAGGTTTCCAATCACCTTGACCTAGTTTTCAAGGTCACAGAGGCAAAACTGTATAATATTAGATTTCTGGACATTTACTTGCCACACGCTGAAGCTGGGGCTTTCAAATGACTATGCTTGTTCTATATTGTCATATTGTGAAATGGTCCTTTCAATCAGGAGTGTCTGGACCCCCGTGGTCTATTTTCCTGATTGCTTTGTCTATTTATAACCATTCACACTCATACCTAGGGCCAATTTGGAACAGCCAATCAGCCTAATGTACCTGTTTTATGACTGTAAGAGGAAACCCACATAAGCACATGCAAACTCCACCATGTCGCCACTTTAAAATCATTGAAGCTGTAAACGCACTCCACAAAAGCATGCGCACACAGGCCTCCTCAGTCCTCAGTCGCTGGCACCCGGCAGCTTGAACGCAGCGGCAGTGCCTAGGATTATCTCACTCCATGCGAGGAACAGGACGCACCGAGCCTTTCATCAGCAAGGATGCCTGTGAATGTCGAGTGCAGCCGAGTTCTGTTCTCTCTCCTGGACTCCAGTTAATACACCTTCACTTGTCTCCTGTTTTTGCACTGCTGCTTCTTTCTTGACACCAGATATAAGAAATCATTACACACAGCCAGAAGAATACATGAATACCTCTTTATGAATGAGTGTGTAAGGGTACGACTGAAGTGATCTGTCAGCTAGTATTTAAGTATGATAGGATCGTCATTGATATTGTGATAAGGGAAGTCAGAGCATGTATATAAGCTTGATTTCTGGACTGGAGTGCTGTCCGGTGGTCATACTGGGCTCCAGACGTGAAGATGATTAAAGTGTCAGTGGTGATTTATGAATGACATTATTACTGCATTTTAAAAGCACTTTTTCGTGATTTGTCAGCTTTCCTGACTGCCGAATTCAATCACTTTCACCACTGGCCTCAAGGGCTGGACTTGCTGCGCAACTGAGCATGGAGCAGCCACCTGTGCACATATGCCACAAATGCTTGATACAGTCAGCCACTGACATCACACACATATGCCCACATCTCGCTCTTTCACACGCACACACACTCCACTTAACTTCACAGCAGCACATCCACAAAGAACCACTAAGGGAAGCAAGCAACACTTCATTAGTATCCGTGAACAGGTTAAACTGCACTACATCTACAAGACAGTGTTTAGATCAGAAGTTAAGACTGATATTCTCATCCTTAGCAACAAAATGCGATTCCTTTTGAAATATCACTCCTATACTATCTGATGGGACACTGATACACGTATAACAGTAGTGATACTAACTCGGGGATATTAACAGCCAGTCGAGTAAATTTAAATGCAGCATTATACACGATTCATTCATATTCATTCAGTATAGAAACTCCTGCTCACACTTTCACACAGACTCATTCAAATGTATGAGCAATATCTGTGACATTATTATGATGAATTCAAATTGGTATGGACAGTTAGCTGAATATCTCTGGACTTATTGCTTTTAAAAACAAGTTTAATGCTTTATTGGATTCTCGACTGCGTGTTATAGAAATGGTCTTGTTGTTTTTTCTGAAGAACTGATGTTATGAGGCTTGCTCTGTTGTAGTAAACTCCGCTCTGGCTTTTCTCACAAAGGTAACATTTCCTTAGTCATTTGATTAACTCCTTTCCCCATATTTCATACTTCTGTTCGAAAAATTTTAAAGTTAACTTTAAAAAAAAAACGTGACAGCCATACTGCATAGCTTTCTCCATATTTTTTGGGATGGCATTTTGTTTAATTTCTATAAGTAGCATAAGTGTTCTCCTTTTTGATTCAAACATTATCCACTCAGGATAATGTCCATTAACCCAAGCAAACCAATCAGATTGTCCCGTTCCTCAGTAGAATATACTAATACTGTTGCGGCGATACCATGAACAGATAGACCCAAATGCAGGACAGAAGCGATAAGATCAGGATAAAGTGCAAAGAAGGATCCTTTATTAGGAACAAGGAAGACGTGGAACATGAACACAATGGAAATAACGTCTGGATCGTGACACGGGTGCGAGAAGCACTATCCTCAAAAGATTGCACAAACTCTCTCCGTGAAGACGCAAACGCTCATTCAATGGCGGCCCAAGACGATCTGGCAATTGGGCCAAGGTAAGCGGCCCCCTTTTATCCTCCGGTGGAGATGAGGAACAGTTGAGCTAATCAGGGTGGAGACTTTAAGTAAAGACACACACGGGAGAGGAGAGAGCAGATCAAACAGAACAGACATGACTAAGTCCTACGGCGGGACCTCACATCACTACGGCGGGACCTTACATAGGCTGGGCCATCCTCCACCATCTCGTGTGGTGGCAGGGGACTGGTAGGTGGCACCAGACGGCTCTCAGGGGTAGCTCTCCGCCTGCTAGTATGTCCCTCATTGGCGATACTAGCACCAGGGACCTCTTTAAGCCTCTTAACCTTCTTTCTGAAGGAATGCTCCAGGACGCTCCAGGACTCTGATTCTGAAGAATCCACAACAGATTCACAGCTGCTATCTCTTACAAGCCTCTTCTTCTTGCGTCTTTTCTTGGTTACTGTGGATTTACAGTTTCTCCTTCTTTGATGCTTCCTCCACATGATTGGAAGGAGAGCTTGACTTGTATTGGCGGGACGGGGCGTCAGGCTTGGCATTCAGGGAGCCCGACTCCGATACAGGGCTTGCCTTACCCTCCAGGGATCCGTGAACAGATGGGGGTGCGGCCAGACAAGACAAACTACGGGCGGGGTCCCAGCTCCTAATTACCCCCGTCTCGCAGTTAATAGGAGGGTTGTGAGCCCTCAGCCATGGAAACCCTTGTACGAGGGGGTGATGAGGCGCTAAGCGGCGAAGACACCGGTGAACCAGGGCAAAGCTCTCGGCGCACGAAGGCCCACCTAGTGGCTCGGCGCCGATCCGACTCCCTCTCCTGAAGTCGGTTATCGATCCGGATCGCCAGGTCCACTAGGTCCTCAAACTCGGCTGGAGTTTCATGAGGGGCGAGGTGGTCCTTGATCTCCTCGCCGAGCCTGCTGACGAAGGCGTCCTTAATGGCCGCGGAATTCCAGCTGCTGTTGGCAGCCAGAGTGCGGAACTCTATGGCGTAATCGATCCCCCTCAGAGAACTTTGTCTCAATCCGAGCAGCGCCCTAGAAGCGTCGCGAGCCAGGGAGGAGTGATTGAACATGCGCGTGAGTGTTTCCTTAAATACCTGGCAACCTTGACATACCGCTGCGCCTCGAGCCCACTTCGCTGTGGCCCACGCCGCTGCTCTCCCTGACAGGTGGGAGATCATGAACGCCACCTGAGCCTGTTCGGTGACAAAGGCGGCTGGATCATTCTGGAAGTGCAGTTTGCACTGAACTAAGAAGGTGCGAAACTTCCCAGAATCTCCCGAAAACTTATCGGGCAGGGCGAGGCAAACGGGACAAGGCGGGGGGGTTACTGGAGGCAGGGTGGCAGCTGGCGGGGTCGGCGGAGGTGAAAGCAGCCGATCCAGACTCGCGGTTATCTGGCGCAGCTGCGTGCTCATAGCTGCGGCGATACCATGAACAGATAGACCCAAATGCAGGACGTGGAACATGAACACAATGGAAATAACGTCTGGATCGTGACACGGGTGCGAGAAGCACTATCCTCAAAAGATTGCACAAACTCTCTCCGTAAAGACGCGAGCGCTCATTCAATGACGGCCCAAGACGATCTGGCAATCGGGGCAAGGTAAGCAGCCCCTTTTTATCCTCCGGTGGGGATGAGGAACAGGTGAGCTAATCAGGGCGGAACCCATAATCAAAGACACTCACGGGAGAGGAGAGAGCAGATCAAACAGAACAGACATGACTCACAAAATACATTCAAACCATTATATACTTCAACTTAAAACATGAACTAAACAATATTTAAAACAATATTTTACAAAAGTTAACTAATATATTGCAGAAGAGATTGTACGGAACCTTTTTATTACTGAATACAGACATAGTATGCCTGCAAACTAGCAAACAACCAAAAACAGACATATATTATGCAGCTGGCATTTTGTTAATTCATAAATAGTTATAAACTGAAACTTCTTCTCTTTAATTCATAAGGGCCTGAGGCAAGTGTTCAAAAACAGATAATAATATATTGTGTGGTTTCACTGTTGGTCCACTTTTTTGGGCTGAACGTCTTTAAAAAGCTCACTTTGTAAAAATTCTGCACACAGCACAATAGCACTCTATTAACATTTCGTTTCAGTATATATTATATGGGAACAAAAGTAAGAAGAACACCAAAATGAAATTTTTAGGATGGATGCAGGTGAGCTCCAAGTGCACATGCAAACAAGTAGCAGCATCTCTTTAAAGGGTACCTGTGGGGAATCAATGTTACTAGCGATTTAATTCACGTATAGCATAAGTGTTTTTTCCGCCCGCATCAGTCCTTGCTCCTTGTCAATGCATGTGTAAGTACGGCAACACTAGGCATGCTCAGAGACGGCACTGCGGCACTGACCCCGTGCATCATGACAGATTATCGGACAGTGCTGAGCTGAACAAACAACAAGCACAGAAATTGCTGAAAACATTTATTTTGGTTCGATTTTAAAGATCATGTGTTTACGAGCATTTCCAACCTTACTCACAACGCGTACCATTTCTTCAGACACAAACGTCATGAATTGTTCCAGTGAGTGGCGGGTACAGAACTGGCGTGTTTCCCCAATAATACGACCTTCCCTTTCTTCTGCAGAACGGTCCAAAATAAGCCCTACCCCGAAAATAAGCCAGCTAAATCCATATTTTGTTTGCACCCTCCCCACATTTTCTGTGAACGCACGCGCGCCAGCACCATTTACAGCAGTGCCGCGGAGGACAGACAGAAAAAGAGGAAGTTAAGAAAAAACCCGGTATGTAAAGTATTATACAGCAGGACTGAGGGGCATGATGGGGATAAAAGCAGGTCTGGTTCAGCATAACAGTCATCATTTTATTTACTGGTATTATCTTCTATCTTCCACCTATTATCTAGGAAGAGCTTTATGTTCACACCCACCTGTTTATTGAAATTGCTGTTAATGTTAATTAAAACGAGACCGACCCCCAAAATAAGCCCTATGGTATTTTTTGAACCGAAAAAAAAAGACAGTGTCTCATTATCAGGGAAACACGGTAGTTTTTAGCCGAGCTTTGACATAGATGAAGAAAAAGATATACAGCCAGCGCCGTCTTCACTGAAGGAAAATGTTTGCACTTCAGATTTTCCGGGTAAGAAGGAGCTTGACATGACATGACGTGTGCAAAATGTACAAAATAAAAGTCAAGTATTTTGGGAACACTTCAAATCCCCGAGTCCACATCTTACACCTCATCTCATCTCGGCTGCTGCCTCAGATGACCACATGAAGATTACACAAGTGAGTTGTGACCCAGGGTACTATATTAATAAAACAGCTGTAAATTCACTGGCTTTTGGCCTGGATATAAGGAGTGCTGTGGTGTTGCCTGTATTGTAACAGCACTGGACGTGAGGAGATGGGAGTGTGATGAGGCCATCTTCCAAGCATAAGGCTAAAACACACTATTACTCTGACTCAGCACAGGACGAGGGGAGAACCTGGGAAATAATGAACACAAAGAGTTCGGTGAGATGTTGCGAGGATAAAAGGAACATGGATTTCCAAGAGGGCGTCACATTAAAAGCAGAGTTGGCGAAGCAGATGGGCAGAAAATAAAACAGAAGAATGGAGAGAGCAAAGGGAAAGAGAAGAAGAGACGGAAAAGTCTAAAATGCAGCAGTACAACAGTACAGCCATGGGTGGTGTGCATAAGAGTGGATAAAGACATTATGAGTAAACAAAAACCACCAGCCACAAACTACTGTCAGCGAATGCAAATCAGAGAGTCAGGACTGGTGCGAGGGAGACAGGCAGAGCACAGAGGCTGGGGATGGAATGAGAGACAGCCAGAGCTCTGGAAAGTAACAACCTTGTGTGTTTGTAATTATGCACTGAGAGTGAGAGTACAGGTGGGGAAGGAAGGCTAGGGCACACACTCAAACTGAGACACCATCTGGACCTGCACTGGGTGTAGAATGGTAACGCTGCCCAGACCTGCAAAGCTACCTGCTGCTTCACCACACATACTTACAGACATGCACGACTGCACAGACATGCACATGTACTATCCTATCCCACCGATCCTATCATGGGAACAAATGGTTATCGAGAACAGATCCCAGTGCAATCTAATCCCAGGGCACGGAAAGAAACACTAGATCTAGTTCTTTAATGACAATCACGATCAGTAATGGTTCCATATTAATGCTTTTATCTTATAGAGCACCGGATGCTGATGAACGTAGCAAATTATGGTTCTGTTGACAAAAATCAGGGTAGGTCTGTCATTTATCGATAGTTAGCAACACTCGTGCAAACGGATTGCGAAAGACAAAACTTGCGACTACTGGCAAGTGTTAGCGACAGTGTTTGACGATTAGCCGCTCTTTCCAACCCATTCCTAATAAAAGGGTGAGCCAACCCTCCCCAGATACAGAAGATGGACTTCCAGAAAATGAAAGTGGATATCTGTCAGGAAGAAGCGTAACGTGCTGCCGCCCTTGAGGAAGAATAGCTTTTTCTGGCTGCTGATGTAGCCATCCTGCAACAGAAGAGAAGGAAAGGAATGATTGATGCACCCAACCCTATAAAAAAGGTGAGCAAACCCTCCCCAGGATCGTCTTCACTTCTCGACAAACCAAAAAGAACTTTAGCAGCCCAAATTATGACTGTTTGCAAACATGAAACCCTGTCTGCATCCCTAAAACTGTTAGCAAACGATTTAGCAACATTTTACAAACCGTGTCCAAACCCAAAAATTGCTGCATTCGTAGCATTTGCTGCTATGTGAGATACTAGCTTAAAACCTCGTTCACACAGGAAGCGCCAAGTGCCAAGTGACCATACAAAGTCAATGATCGTGCGCGATAAGCGCAACAAGAGATGACAAGATCACGTCAACATGGAAGAGGAAATAATTATAGTCGTGTGTAAATATCCTGTACTGACATTTTATAAGGATAATAACCTGATGCGTCATTTCCGGGTCCATGTTTCTGAAATACTGGGCATTTCCTGTAAGTTTATATTATATATCATTTTATTTAGAGCTAAACAAAATGTACAATATGTGGGTTGGGTAATCAACTCGAGTACAATATCTTTGCTAACGTCTTTTCCTACTGAATCAAGTGAACAGATAAATTTGAACAAAAATAAATAAATAAGTAAATAAAAACTATGTACAGTTCAGAATAAAGTACTGCTATAAGTGTAGTCTGTTTAAGCAGAGTCCGTTGATTCTCCCCATGATGATACCAGGCTTGTATGATTGGGTGAACCCAGCAGGAGCGGTGACATCATGGTGCTCTTTCTCAAAAAGAGAGCGGGGATGGTCAGGACAGCGAACTGTTCATTATGCACAAGAGTCTCCGTTCTATGCTCGCTCTGTGATATGTAATATAGAAGCAGGAAACATGCGAGTGTGTTACCTAGGCAACGACAGCTGACAGGTCATGTGATTTGCATCTCTCGCCAGGCGATGTCACGTGTCACTTGTAGCTTCCTGTGTACACATCTTAAATACGCCCAATTTAATATTATTATTTTATCCATTCATTAAGTTTCTAAGCCGCTTATTCCTAATTAGGGTCGCGGGGAGGCTGGCGCCCATCTCAGCCAACTCTGGTTGAGGGCGGGGTCCACTCTGGACAGCTCGCCAGGCCATCGCAGGGCCAACACACACAACCATTCACACTCTCACTCACACCTAGGGGTGATTTGGATCAGCCAATTAGCCTACTGTGCCTGTTTTTCGAAGGAAACCAAAGTACCCAGAGGAAACCTTCATGCAAACTCCATACAGAAACGCCCCGAGCCAGGGCATCGAACCCAGAACCTTCTTGCTGTGAGGTGGATGTGCACATCCATCTTATTGTAATTATTTTATTATTATTAACAATTATTACCGATTTTAAAGATTTCTGCTCATTACAAAAAAAAATAAATCTGCTGCACTGCCTAATAATGAAGTGCTCCAAGAACTGATGTCCAAGTGAGACCATTTAATCTGATGACTGAAGGCACTGCTATTTCCTGGTACTTGCCGTTAAAGGAAACAGACTGTACTTGTAAGAATCCTTTAAGTGTGCTAGCTATGATTCAGTAAATGATCTTACCAAACCAATTAAACACAGAAACTTGAGTTCTGGGTTGGTCGCCGGCGTTGGGACTTCCATGCCCCTGGGAGCCGTGTGTCTCAGCACTGTAAATAAACAGTGAGTCAGCGCTCAGCCTTTGGCTCAGTGGATAGTTTCATGCTGAATATAGATTCTGACTAATGAAGGTTAACTTCTGCACCATAACTTATGAACAAGTGTGGATGACCCAATTCAGGAATCTCACTCACATAAACACATGCATATTCTAAAAAGTCAATCAAACGGCCTCTGGAGGATGCAGGTCCTGTGTTTAGGGGGGAGGAAGAAGTGAGAAATAACGCACAGCTTATATAAATATCAAAGCTTGGAAA
Organism: Neosilurus hyrtlii; assembly: GCA_028564935.1. Classification (NCBI taxonomy): domain Eukaryota; kingdom Metazoa; phylum Chordata; class Actinopteri; order Siluriformes; family Plotosidae; genus Neosilurus; species Neosilurus hyrtlii. The sequence continues at coordinate 8,527,140 of JAOUQZ010000039.1, forward strand.
GCAGTCGCGGCGCCTGATAGCCATCATAGCATTCTCCTTCCTCCGTCACCAAGCCTGAGATATTAATCCACATACACCTGACCTGAACTTGCAGCTTGTCACCCTTCCTAACCACTCTCTCTCTCTCTCTCTCTATCTATCTTTCTGTCTCTCTCTCCATCTCTCTTTCTCTTTCTCTTCCCCTCTTTCTCTCTCTTTCTTTCTCCCCCCCCCTCTCTCTCTCCCTCTCTCTTTATCTATCTTTCTGTCTCTCTATTCATCTCTCTTTCTCTTTCTCTCCCCCTCTTTCTCTCTCTCTCTTTCTCTCCCCCTCTTTCTCTCTCTCTCTCTCCCTCTCTCTCTCTCTTTTCTCCCTCTCTCCCTCTCTTTCTTTCCCTCTCTGTCTTTCTTTCTGTCTCTCTCTGTTTCTCTCTCTCTCTCTCTATCTTTCTGTCTCTCTCTCCATCTCTCTTTCTCTCTATCTTTCTCTCCCCCTCTTTCTCTCTCTCTCTTTCTCTCCCTCTCTTTCTCTCTCTTTCTCTCCCTCTCTCTCTTTCCCTCTCTGTCTTTCTTTCTGTCTCTCTCTGTTTCTCTCTCTCTCTCTCTCTCTCTCTGTGGATATCACAACAATCCTCTCTTTTAAAATAAACAATAATCACGAAGAGTGTAAAATGAGTGTGCAGCGAACTAACAGCGTACAGGGAATGCGTGCATTGGGCATCATCTAGTCATGAGTCATGAGCATATTTCAGCGGCGACCATTTCTAACTTCTGCCACCAGAGAATGCGGCAAACCGTGGCCAAACCTGACGATCGAATGTGAATGTGTGAAAGGGGCTATGCAGCTTCTCTGTGAGTAAAGCGATGCACCGTCTACGAATCCTTCCATATGCAATAACAGAACAAAGATCTTCTCATGCAAATGAGAGTGAAGAGGAGGATGAGAGGAAGAAGGTGGGACAGGCTTCCTGCATGACTGATTTTGGCAAGGACTTACTTCAGTTAGCTGTGTGTGCTACAGGGGAAAGCAGGCGCTGGTGCTTTGCTGTATCTCTAAAAGCATGAAGTACACTTTCCCTACGGCCTGCACAGATGGATGACAACAGCACGGCTGAGTGCCGAGTCATCAGAGACAGTCATGCAGAGACGGTATTTTCAGAATTTGCACGGAACCAGCAGCTAGCAGGAATATTACAATGCTTCTGGACTTCTAACACAATATGCGGCTGAAGGAAATTTGCAGTTGAATACAACACTCCTCTGATTTTGCCCTGAGTGAGTAAACCTGGGTAGGAGATTCTTAATCTGTTATACAGTAGGAAGAGGAAATTTCCTGCACTTTGTACATGCTTGAGCTGCTCTTTCTTTCAACACTTTCTGCCTCAGGGGGTGATGACACAAAAGAAATGATGATTGTCGAGTAGTGAGGCTCCAGAATGCACCAGGAGATGCATCACGCTGGGCTATGCTCCGAAGAAAGCATATGGGCCGCTCCCTCACTGAAGAGTGTGCATCAAATGCCTGCTGGCTTCATTGTAGGACTCCCCTTAACTCTCAAAATACACAGCAGATCAGTCTTCATACACACACACACACACACACACACACACACACACACACACACACACACAGAAATTGTGATGAGACGCAGGACAAACGACGGTATAAGCACACAGGGTGAGGAGTGAGCCCTAGCGCATCGACAAGGTGCGTGACTATCAACCTGGAGATTCGAATCCGGGTTGATGCCGCAGCCATCCAGGACCGGAAGTCAATGGGAATCAATAATTGGCCCATTTCTCACATGCTCACCTGTATCACTCACACCAGTCCATCATGGGCGTCTGTGAGTTCAGTCATACACGGCAGATAGCGCTTTCCCGAAAACCCCCAAAAATTGTAAAAATGCAGGTGAGATCGAGTGTTACAGAAGGGCATGTGCATGGTTACGCCCCTCACTGGTTTTTATATATGATAGGGGGAATGCTTGACAGGAGGGAATTGGATACGACTAAATTAGCAGAGACAGTCACGTGTCAGCCCCCTAAGGGGTTAACAGGCTAATGCTGCATTGGCTGTGTACGTCGCACATCTTCAGAATGGAAGGTCATATCTGAGCTTGAAGCCAAATGATTGATGGCCTCGTGAGGAGCCTCTGATCCTTCACTGAAAACCACCTTCAGTCTTAAATCAGTGTGTACCTTTAAAAGACTGGCACAAATTAAATGAACCAGGAGTCTTCGCCCTTCATGAGGTCCGACTAATCAAGAGCAATTATGGCAGAAGTGTCATGAAGCTCTTAACGAGGACATTTTTTGGGCTGGAAAGTGCTGTTCTGTAAAAACTTGAGAGCGCCATTAGGCTTTAACAAAGAATTAAAGCGCAGATTTGGTCTGGAAGGGCTAGGCGCTAAATCATCGTAAGCAGGTGAAAAATCGATCATTACTCAGGGACGGCTGGGTGGCTTTTTATCTGTATTAAGCACACAAGTCTAATGGATGGCACATTAGGTGGTACCTTCGAAGTGTCCTTTCAAAAGCACCTGCCTGGGCCCGAGCCTGGAACATTTGAAAATCATTTAGAAGATGGGAGATCTAATTAAATGTCTCTCCTGCACCTTGAACTTATGCGCTGCTGATGAAGGTAAACACATCAATCTCTTTTTGCTCCTTGAGCAACAACAGTCTTCAAATCCGCCCAAGCGTTAACTTACTATCTGGAGCGAGAAGAAAAATAGCCCGTGGACAAAGAGCAGCCGGCCTCGCAGCAAGACCAACATGCTGACATAGTTGTTGGACACAAGGGAAGATAAGAGATAAGAGCTGTTTGTTCACGGTATTAAAGGTTTCTGGCAATATTCACAGCACATACAAGCCAGTAGGAGCTGTTTATAAAGAATACGTCCTACTGTAGGATCACCAACTGTGGTATAGATATGCATTCTATTCGTTCATTCATTCACTTTTTTCTAAACCTCTTGATGCCAAGACTGGCGCCCATCTCAGCCGACTCTGGGCAAGGCTGGGGTACACCCTGGACAGCTCGCCAGGCCATCGCAGGGCTAACACGTATATAACCATTCACACTCTCTCGAACACATAGGGACGAGTTGGAACAGCCAATTAGCTTACCGTGCATGTTCTTGGACGGTAGGAGGAGACCGGAGTACCCGTAGGAAACCTATGCAAGCACATGGAGAACACACAAACTCCACACAGAGCCTGGGAATCGAACCCAGGCCTTCTTGCTGTGAGGCAGACGTTCTAACCACCGATATGAATTTAAAACGAGGAAAATTATCTAAAGCATCACAACTAAGTATGTAACTGACACCTAATAAACGATCTTGAACAGTTAAGCGAGTTGTTTAAAAGGGAAATTTATGAAGCAAGGTGGCGGTGAGATCAAGAGCACCTAATATAATCATGCACACACACGGCTGTTTCTTTCATGCACTTATTATTAAATACACACGTTTTATATTGGTACACTCGATCCATCGTGCCGCTCTCTTTCAGCGAGTCCTGCTCTGCCACTAAGGCCAAAAGACTCACTCAGCAGTCTGTGTGAAAGCGTTTCAATTATACAGAGTGCTTTTAAAACCAGACCTGTGAATGCATTATAAGGCTTGACATTGATATATTCACTAATAATGGCAGCATTGCAGGAAGCCAGCCATAATAATCTGCAATAATAAAATGGATAAGTGAGTAAGAGAAGAGGGAAAGGGGGGAAGAGAGGGAAAAACTACACCTGATTCTCCATTAAAAAAAGTGTCTTGTTTGTGTCAAGTGGCTTAATGGCATCATGACCCCATGACCTCCATGCCATGCCTGTCACCAATATACTTAAGGATGAGCATCTGTGTGCGGGGTGCATGCATGCATGTTTGTCTGTGCTTCACATCTTTGGTTAGTCTGCCACACTGTGATATTTAATAATCATTCGCCTCGGCCCTGGTGGATGTCGCAATATAGCCGCTAAGACAAAACGATACACGGAGAAGACATCATAGTTTTAGTATATACAACACAGGAACATAAAATGCAAACCTAATCGAGATTTTTAGTTTATTTTATTACAGATTTTTACCGGACCAGTTTAGCTCTGTGAGCTCTGACCACTGTGTAGGGGTGTGTTGTTACACTCATTCAGAATTATAGCATACACTACATGGAAACACAAAAAAAACAAACTTAAACAATGGTTCATTTTTGTTTTTTAAAGTATGATAATGGGCACCCGAGTGGTGCATCGACAAGGTGCGCGACTATCAACCCAGAGATCACAAGTTCGAATCCGGGTCCACAGCCATCCGTGACCGGGAGTCCATGGGAGCTAATTGGCCGAGCTCTTATGGGAGGGAGGGATGGCATACGCTCACTTCCCTGTCACTCACAACGATCACCAGATGGATCATGGGCGTCTGTGAGCTCATTCGTACGAGGTGGCGGATAGCGCTTTCCTTCCGAGTGTGTTAGGCCGCCCCCGAATACGCATACGCAGCAGTTTAAAAAGAGGCGGGCGGTAGCATCGCATATCACGGAGGGGCCGTGTGCTTGCTTGCGCCCCTCCCTGGTCTGTGGCAAAAGTTGTTGCAAAAGTTGATGGGTGGGAATTTGAAACGACTAAATTAGTGAGAAAATGGGGAAAAATCCTAAAAAAGAAAATTTTAATTAATTAATTACTTAAAAATGTATGTTAATGATGACACCACCTGTTCCAAGTGATTATAATAAACCATGAGTCTATGTTGTTTTAATTAAAGCATTATCCACTCAGGATACTGTTTTTTAACCCCCTGATTGCCGACCAGTCTCATGTTGTTCCTGTGTAGTATATATTGACTGAGATGAGGTCTAAATTTTCCGACAGAAAGTATGTGACCATATGACTATGATAGCTTTTTAAATTATCAGTATTGAATTCTAAGACAATGAGAATGAGGAATGAGGTATTCTAAAGTGAGGGTGGGACAGTATTAAAATAAGCACACAAGACAACATAACTGGTTACAACTCTGCATTTTCAAATCATGTCACGGGGAGGCTGGAACCTATCTCAGCCGACAAACAGCCAAGGTAGGGTACACCATGAACTGCTTGCCAATCCATTAAAGGGCAACACACATCTACTCACACTCACACCTAGGGGTAGGGGTATGTTTTGTTAAATACTTCAACAAAATCTACTTTTATTTTAACATAAACCATTCAGCATTCAGCATTTATCTCATTTGAAGAGCGCCATAGAAGAGCATTATGTTTTTTTAACCATTTTAATAATAATAATAATAATAATAATAATAATAATAGTAATAATAATGATGATGATGATGATGATGATGGTGGCATGGTGGCGCAGTGCTTAGCACATCCACCTCACAGCAAGAAGGTCCCGGGTTCGATGTTCGGGAGTTCCTGTGTGGAGTTTGCATGTTCTCCCCGTGCTAGCGTGGGTTTCCTCCGGGTACTCCACAGTCCAAAAACATGCACAGTAGGCTAAGTGGCTGTTGCAAATTGCCCCTAGGTGTGACTGTGAGTGTGAATAGTTGTGTGTGTTGGCCTTGTGTGGCCTGGCAAGCTGTCCAGGTTGTACCCGTCCACAACCAGAGTCGGCTATGATGGGCACCAGCCTCCCCTAAAATTATCCTTTAATTAGGATAAATCGGCTTAGAAATTAAATGAATGAATGAATAATAATAATAATAATTATAGAAAATATCCACAACTTAAATAAGACCACCATAGCATTACGATCTTTCACTCATTTATCTACAGTAGTACTATTTATCCTGTAGTGCTGCTACTGCTTATGTTTTTATGAAGTATAATTCTGTAAGTACAATACACAGGGTTTCATTAACACTTATAATAATCTTGTCTAATCAGGTGTCCTGGGTTGTTCTTTATGTGAACCTTCTGGTCGTGTAACACTCTTATTTCTTCTCCTTAATGGTACAAAGTGAGACGGATAGCACCAGCTTCCGAAAGGATAACTACAGCCAACATTTCATCTAGGGACAACACCAATTTAATTCAGGATAAATCGACTTTGACCCCATTGAAACCCCTGTGAATTAATTAATTGTTCCAATTAAGGGATGAATATAACCACTTAGAGTAATTGATAGAGCCTTTCAGGTCCCTGTGGGACCACTAGAAAGCTACAGAGGAGACTACATCAGTGATTCCATAATACTTGCCATTATATCTCGCCTTTTACAGGGTGGCATCATTAGAATCATTCCTCTGAGTGAGATTTACAGTCTATGGCTGAACTTTACTTTGATCCGGATCTATAAGTTTGTTTAAATAAGCCCTGGTAGGCAGTCTATTCTGTTAGTAAGGTGATAGAGTGATGTTAAAAGCAGGCGTGGCCTGTTGCTCTGGTTAGCCACTATAGTGGTAGGGTTCTGGTGTACTGGTTTGAACACGGCTGTTATTCAACAAACTCAATAAAACTCAATACGCAGCATGCTCTGATACATGGTACATGGCTTCACTTAGACTAAACGCACATTTGTTGGAAATGGCGGATTTGTTGCATGTTACAGCAAAGTACATAAGCAGGCGCCATTCCACGACAATGCTGTTTACAAGACACAGCTTGTGCTTCCATGAATCGGTCATCAAAAAATGTAAGATGTTCGAGCTTAATCAGTTTTTTTGGTGTTTCCCACATTTTTTTAAATATATTTTTGATATACTGCATTCATCCTGCAAAGAAAATGACTGCCTCTGCATTTGACCCCTTCCAAAGTGAGCACACACGTAAACAGTGAGCACACTCGGAGCAGTACACACTGGGGCACCCAGAGAGCAGTTAGGGGTTAGGTGCCTTGCTCAAGGGCACTTCAGCCATGAAGGTTAAGGAAGGGAAGGTGCAGGTCACTCCCCCACCACCACACATTTTTCCTGCTGGTTCGGAAATCGAACCAGTGACCTTTATGTCTCAAACCTGCTTCGCTAACCGTTAGGCCACGGCTGCCCCCATTTCTTGGCAGATTTATCTTTCCTGCCCTATCAGAAAACGTTATCTTGTGCCATCATCAGAGACGTATGAGATTAACTTTTTCTCACTTCAAAACACAATTCATGTCATTGAGCATGTGCACTACGCAGTGATGTCTCAGTACGCGCAATAGATTTTCTTTTATTAGTATTGCATGGGGCGCAGTGGTTAACACGTCTGCCTAACATCAAGGAGGTCCTGGGTTCGATCCACTGGCTCAGGGTATTTCTGTGTGGAGTCTGCATGTTACCCCTGTGTTTACGTGGGTTTCCTCCGGGTACTCCGGTTTCCTCCCACAGTCCAAAAACATGCACTAACTGACTGTTCCAAATTGCCCCTAGGTGTGGTTGTATGTGCTTTTTCCAAAAAGAATCAATTCACTCAGTTCACTGTTCCTAATAATGTCCACATTTGCCGGTATAAAAAGGGCCAATTCCAAAGTTTTAGAGTCAATTCAGTTAATTTGACACGAGGCTAATAATATAAATTTTTCCGTTATAACCTCTGCCATCATTAGCGGTAAACAGTCAGTTCTCGAAGTGTGTTGGAAGCAGGAAAAATTAGCAAGCATTAGCATTTGATGGCTCAACGACTAGATCTATTCATCACCAAAACAGCAGGTTCCTGGTATGCCGTGGTAAGTACCTCGCCTCGAGGTCCATGAAAGGACAACCAATACAATGTACTGGCAAGAGTGTCATGGGGGCCCAAGGCTCAGTGAAGCTGTTAACGCTGGCTGTGACAGAAAGCTGATGGAACACTGGTTTTGCGACCACCTAGTTACAGACCAGTCAGGTGGTGTTAATGTTATGGTTCATCGGTGTATACTCTGTCACTATGTCGTACAAAAACAGAAAATGATTTTGGACAGTTTAGAATAGTTTCTCCAAACAGGACATTTCAATCTGTAGGTGCAACCTGATATTTCTGCTATATAAAAGGTAAGTTAATTAGAAATACACTATTACTATTACAAAGATCTTTTATACAAGCTGCACTGATCTATTGGGTCTTGCATTGGCTAACAGCCACAAGTACACTTTCGATTATAATATTTTCGACTGTGCAGTACCTCAGTTTGCTCCTACTCTGCATTCTGGGTCCTGCACTAGAGGCAGCAGGTGCTCTCTCGATTAAATTCATCACCTTTATTGTGGTGCAAAATGCACAGCTTGGCATGGCTGACTGCTCCTGTTGCTCATTGAGGTCATTCATCTGCACTAACGGGGGACCAGAAGTTTACGCTTGGACTGTGTATCGGCCTCCACACATCGTGTCAGCTCCACATGACTGCGCAGCTCACAGTGAACATGGCAGGGCCAGGCGCGGTGCTCGGATTAACCTAGAGAACTTTACTAGGACACAGCAATCATACAAGTTTCAACTCCACAATAGTGCCATGAATAAAGACGCCACACTACGGCTGGTGGAGGTGCGGGTTTGGATGCCTGCTGACATCATCAGAAGGCCGCGGGTTCTAAATCCTGAGAAAAAATAACCCGTTATCAATGGACAGATGATATCAGTAAATACATACAGGCTCAGTAAACATGATGCTACTGAGCTACAGCTTCAATCTTGGGGTATATTAATGATATTACTAGAACAAAAACACACACACATTCATCCTATTCACTCATTGCAGAACCACTTAATGTTACTAGGGTCGCACAAGGCTGCAGCCTATCACAGCTGACTCTGGGCGAAGGCGGGGTACACCCTGAACATCTCGCCAGTCCATCACTGGGCTAACACACACACAACCATTTACACTCAAATGCACACTCACACCTAGGGGTAATTTAGAACAGCTATTTAGCCTGCCTTTGGACTGTTGGAGGAAACCAGATTACCCGGAGGAAACCCACGCAAGCACAGGGAGTACATGCAAACTGCACAGAAACACCCTTGCCGAGCCCAGGACTCGATCCCAGGCCCTTCTTGCTGTGAGGCGGACGTACTAACCACTACGCCACTGTGCCTCCTCTGCTCCCATACAGAATATTACAAATCCGAACACACCGCGGGGGATATCGCATAAACAGTTTACACACTGTTTGCAAACTGCTCACTGTCCCACTGATGATGCCAATGATTTTTCTATGATACTCGATGTTCTGTTTTCATCTCGCTCGTCCCACAGATATATAATAACCCAGCAGAAAACTCAGAGCCTTATGTGTGATCAATGTAGCGAGCAGGCCCAAGCTGTGGACTATAATTGACATTCGCTCTCTCCAACAAAGGTGGAATAATGCTGAGCTGGGCAGAAAGCTGTGATTTAGCCTCGTGTTAGTGCTAGCACCGCTACAGAGGCCCGACTACAGAGATAGATGGTGGGTATATACGTGGAAATACCCTGGCCATTAGAACTGTTCCCACCTTCTGGAATATTTGCGGAAGAGTGATGATTTTTTTTCTCCTGCACTTTCTGAAAAAGAACAGCGAGTGCTGCAGAAGGTGATGTGCCGAGACTTGAACTCACTGAAATAAGGCCATTGTGTGTGTGTATATATATATATATATAAAAATTTTTCATTTTGCTTAGCATTTTCTATTCATGTAAAATGATCTTAATTCTCTTCATGTTTTATCTTCAAACTGAAATACACATTAATACTCCTGCTACACTATTATTTTCACCTGAATAAATAAGCATAATAGATTGTGACACTGGTGTGTTAACCTTGTGAATGTTACTGACTTTTATTGATGTATGCAATAATTATTTATATATTCTAATTGTCTGTTGGTTTGTTTACTCCTGTGACATAATTACACTTTACTACTTTGAGGTCTTGTGATGTTTTAGTATGTAAGTGATCCTGTTACCATGGCTAAATCATGCGATCCTGTTACCATGGTTAAATCATGCGATCCTGTTACAATGGTTAAATTATGCGATCCTGTTACGATGGTTAATCATGCAATCCTGTTTACATGGCTAATGCACACATGATTTTTTATACAGCATTTACGTGTGTTTTAATATAAAATTCTACAGTTATTGCATGAAAAAAATTATGAAACTATTTGTTGTCCGGAACTGAGCAAATTATTTTAAATAGAACTTTAAATGGACAGTAAATTTAAAAATATGTTGAATGTAATGTTATGAATCTTTTAGTGTGTGTGTTGGTGTTCGTCGCTCAGGATATAGCTCTGATATCCTGATGTCTGATAACCATAACCTTAAACCAGGGCCACATCACTAAATTTCCAGGTCATCAAGGGCTGGATAATCTAGCCAAATAGGGCAACCGTGAAACCTGCATGATGAAATGATTCATTTAGTTTAGAGGTTTAGTTTGTTATTCATTCATTCATTCATTTTCTAAGCCACTTAATCCTAATTAGGGTCGCGAGGAGGCTGGCGCCCATCTCAGCCGACTCTGGGCGAGGGCGGGGTACACCCTGGACAACCCGCCAGGCCATCGGAGGGCTGGTTTATGATTTGTCCTCTTTAACTTTATATATTTTCCCTTTCACGACAATGCTTGACAGCAACATTTTAGCTTTCCTGAGACATGAATGACACTTGAAATAGGTTTGCCGCCTCCTAATGGAAGGATGATGAATTACGTTTCATGGTAATGGTTGATGCGAAGAATGTACAATAATCATATACTTTGAAAGCACTGAAGCATGAGCTTGTCACCTGTGCATTAAACTAAAGATGGTGGGCAATGATAGCGCAAGCACTTGCATAAGGCTGAGATTTTCCAATCCCAGGACCACCATGTTCCTCCCATCTGGCGTTTGTATGATGGCTGGCCTTAACTTTTGCGAGTGTGTAGACCTGGGAAACTTTAGCTTACTTTTTCACAGGAGACGACAAGAATATGGTAATAATGTGCTTAAGAAAGAAGGACAATGAGGACCTCCCTGAGCATGTTTTGTACTTAAAAGGACACAAGTGGATTAGGGCTTAGTTTGGGACGGAAAGGGGCCACTCATGAACTATAGGCTTAGAGACATTCCAGCTTTATGGAACATTACACTGACATACCAAGATTTCTCCCTCTGAAAAAAAAAATTCTGGTAAAAGTACATCTTGTGCTCTAGCAGATGGACAAGTGAAAAAAATGCATCATGATAAAAACTGTAACGACATGCCTACACTTTATTGTTTTAAACCCTTAACACTTGCTATCAGTTGTGAGCTTTCTTAACACTGTAACAGACACAGCGAAACTTGAGCAGCGCAGCAGGAGTCCTTCAGTTCCACAAAAGCAGACCACCGAATATATTTCAAAAACTATTCTTCAACAGGACACTGTTACTTCAGGAAGATCGTTTCTGATTTAAGATGGACTGATGATGACACCCACACTTGTCATCATTCTGGAAATTTAAGAATTGTTTTCTTGCATGTTTTCATTTATATCCCATAAAGACATGTGGCCCTGATGCTCTATAAAACATTTACAGTCAGTCTGCAAGAAGAAAAAGACTGTGCTTGGCCTAGTGATATATAAACCCCATTAACTACTGCATAAAGTCGACAGCGGAGAAAAGGATGAAAGGCTTCAATAAAGAATTGGAAAGGATCCCCTTGGTGCATTGCTACTCCAAATTACCAGCAGTTAAGCACTGTCGGCTTGCCAGCAATTTCCATGACAGATTTCATTAAGCACATTCAGAGCTTGAAAAAATACCATAAACCAAACTGGGACTTTCATTTTGGAACTTAATGCCAGGCCACTGTCACAAAAAGTCGGACATATTTATAAAATATAGAAAGAAATGGAGTTTTTGTGTGTGTGTGTGTGTGTGTGTGTGTGTGTCTTATTTATAATATAACAAAAAAAGCAACTTTTGTCTAAGAGGTTGTATTGTTAAATAACACACACACACACACACACACACACACACACACACACACACACGTGTGTATATA
>JAOUQZ010000039.1:8543050-8554994 GCA_028564935.1 Neosilurus hyrtlii
TATATATATATATATATATATATATATATATATGTGTGTGTGTGTGTGTGTGTGTGTGTGTGTGTGTGTGTGTGTACTTTTAACCACTTTCTCATCCCTGATCACATAGACCTCATGCCAACAAACCATGCATTTGTATCCTTTTGGCAAACGGTATGGGAATGTCTACGATACTGTGCGAATGTGAGAAAAAGAGACAAAGTGTGATAGACTAAATGCCAGGGAACTTCAGAATGAATCATGGGGAAAATGGAGCGCTTATCTCGAAGGAGAACTTCCACAGAAAGGTGCTAAGCGCTATTAAAGCCGAGTGAATGAGTCGCGCTAGTGCAGTGTGGTTACAGAGCATTTCACTGATACATAGAACAGACAAGCAAATCAATTCCATCTGTAATCACTTTAAATAATTACTTATCATTTTTAATATTTCTTTTTTCTTCCAGACAAACTCTGACCTATGATGTTCAGATAACACAGAGAGGAAATCATCTCTATGTTTATATTATCTTGTAATTTAATTTTTACTCAAGTGAGCAGGTTATGTATATAAATAAAGTTTTACAGTTTTGTCCATCACTGTATATAGGCTCCGACTTGTAGCTCACCCAACCAAACCTTTTATGAATGATGCAGTACTATTAAAGTGCAATACAAATTTGGGTTCAATTTGCACAGTAAACAAAACAGTAGACACACGTTACAAACACATCTTACCCCTTCATTAGTACAGGTTAGTATATATACGTTAATTGGCTTAATGTTTGCTCTCTTCTTTTGTTATGCTAAATGTTTCCCATGCCCAGAGCTGCCTGGCTTTTGGAAAATGGTTGCAAAAACAATCGATCCAGTCTCTGTTTGATTTCACATATTGGCCCATCAGTTGCTTTCACGTGAATGAAAAATAAAAAAGGAAAGAAAGCCGTGGCAGTGTTTTTAGAATGTGCTGGAAAACAAAGCCGGAGAGAATGTGTGAAAGGGGCTGCGAGGTTAGGGGAAGGAGGGCAAGCAGCCCAGTCCCCGATGGCACGGAAACAAATCACTGTTCAGAACAGGAAGGGATTGTCCAAGTTCTGCCCAGCACCTTTTCATCTTTTGTAGGGCCCGGCTCTTTCTTATGCAGATTGCCTTGGATGAGGAGGCCTGTGTTAGGTGCCTCTGAGCCACACACTGACCGCCCCCCCCTTCCCCCCTCCATTTGCAGCCTCCAATCCGGAGCTCTTCACTCAGTCACTTACCGGTGATGAGAGAGCCAATGTAATGAATGCATTCCTATGCACATGCATCCTGAATCCCGGCAAACTTGAGATGAGAAACTTCACACTTTTTTTTTTCTTCTATACCTTAATTCTACCCTACTTCCTGTCTAGGAGTGTATTTCTCTCTGCTACTGTGGTGTGGATCCATTATAAGCTCCTTCATTGTGAGTTCATCTAAGTTCAAATAAGGGGGTGATCCGAAAATAAAAGCACTCCATAAAAGTACCCCATAAACTCACTCAATCATTTGCTGAACCACTACCAGGGTCACAGGAAGACTGATATCTATCTCAGCTGACCACGGGATAAGAATGGGGTACTGATCACCAGACCATAGCAGGGCAACACACACATGACCATTTACACTCACATTCACACCTAGGGGCAATTTGGAACAGCCAGTTAGCCTAATGTGCATGTGTTTGGACTGTAGGTTGAAACCAGATTTCCTGGAGGAAACCCACGCAAGCACGGCTGGGTGGGGGGTTGGGGGGTGACATGGAAACCCCACGCAGAAACATCCGAGCCTCAGAATCGAACCCAGAACCTTCTTGCTGTGAGCTGGACGTGCTAACCACTATGCCACTGTGCCACCTCCCCATCAGCTGATGAATCCAAATCCAATTGGTGAGAAGAACACCCTCAAAGTGGGTTTGTCAGGTTTATTCAAAAGCGTCATGGCATCAGTAAACGGAAACCTGATACAGAAATGTAATGAATGACTTTTTTTTTTGATATTGCACTGAAAGCTGCAATGGTTTTCATTCCACAGACATGGTGAGTATTTATACAGCGTACATTAGGAAAATGACCATAAAATATCGATAATAATAATTACACACACTGCTCCATGCCACATTAGCACTGCAAAGTATTTGGTAATGCATTATTAAATTTAACCTTGTTCCGTAAAAGGAAACCAGACGTTATTTTCAGTCGGAGTTGCAGTTGGTATACATGTGTACTCCTATAAATCCAGTCGATTCATCATGGGGCCCTCCTGGTTTTAGCTCTGAACAAACCTTCCCCTGAGAGAACGTACTGATCAGAGAGAGGCCCATGGGGTCTCCTGATGGGCTTCTCTCTATTTTTTTTTCTTTTAGGCTACTGCCTCCTTTGTATTAGGACTGAACCGGGTGCTAATTTGAGGCGCTGAACAGATAAAAAGGGGGAACTCATGGTTGTTTCAGCATCAGAGGATTGGAATGTGGGCTATTTAATGCAGGAGTCAATCCCTCTCTGTCATGGACAGGAGCCCCCACCCTGCAGCCCCATCAAATCCCATTCTCCAAGCACACCAACCCACCAAAAAAAAAAAAACCTGCCTGGACCGCTTTGCTAAATAAATACAGAAGTAATTAACAGGGCATTGAGAGCGAAGGCTTCTACGCATAAGACGTATCGTTACAACTAATGCAGTTGGGTGAAAGTGAAAGAAAGGGGTTAGTAGGGTAGTAGAGAATGGTGGGATTTAAAGAGTAATACAGCGAGAGAAAGTAAGAAAAGAGAAGTAGAACAGGGCAAAAAGAGAGCGGGGAAGAAATCGCCGGTAGAGCAGAAGATGTAGAACTGTATGTGTTGGGAAAAGGGAGAAAAAGAGAAAGAAGGAACTAAGAGGAAAGAGACAGACAGGAATATGTTACGGAAGGCTGAATATAGAAAGCACATAATGTAGGGCTTTTTGGGGGGTGGGGGGGGTGGTGGTGGCTCAAGGGCGTTTTTTGTATGAGGAAATGAAGTTTGAGAGATCCCCCGTGTCAGAGTCCACATGATCTCCATGCACGATCTGAACTCTTTGACTGCAGGTCAGATCCAACTCTTTTGTTTCTAAAGTAAAAGTCAGCCTTTCAAGACTTTTAAGCTATGTAATTTACACAACTGAGAAGTGTCTGTGTTGCTTTCTTTCTTTAATCCCCTGTCACATATTAACGATTTGCAGAACTTATGCCGACGCAGCTCTGGCATACGCTGAACTATCGACGTTATTCCAGTTTTGAATGTATACATAACTTATTAGTAACTTACCCAGAACCTATTGAAAACTTATAGCTAACTTTACAGCTAGCATATGATGGGTGTATTGGCAGCGTTGAGTTATTGGTATATAAAATGGGGTTCAAACAAGGAACTGGTCAGCACTCCTCAAAACTCCATGGGAGCAGATGTCCATGTCATCCGAGGGATGGAGGATCCGGCAAGGCTGAGACAAGAATACCCACTAGCTGTCCTCCAAGATCAGCAAGACCTCATCGATTTCTTCGGCACGAGGGTGATGTTGATACTGCGATGTCTAGTGTGGATCTGATTTGAATCAGCGAGCAGCAGCTATGTCATGTGATCCATCGTCATGGATATACTGCTGCAGAAGTAAGACTATCGTTGGTCATAAGTTGCAAATGCTGCCGACATGCTAGGCATTCGTTGGTATAAGTTATACGTAGGGTCAAAGTACACTAGACATTACATTCAACTTATGAGTAACTTAGAAATAACATGTGAACCAGCCCTTAACTTACGTACAACTTATGGCTAACGTATGCACAACGTATGAGCCATCCGTTAGCATCCGTCGAACATTTTGTGCATACAGTAAATTTTTCAATGACATCTCTGTACTATGACGTATACCAGCATGCTGTTAACGTGCACAAAACTTATACGTAACTTATTCAACGTACGCCAGCATATACGCCAAATTTCTCACGTGTCGGCATGCGCTGGCTAAACCAACAGTGTGTGACAGGGTCCTTATCTGGATCGCAAGAAGGTTGGAGCCTACCTCGGTTGATTTTGGGTGAAGGTAGGGCCAACACACACACACACACACACACACACACACACACACACACACACACACACCTAAGGACAACTTGGAACAGCCAGTTAGCCATATGTGCATGTCTTTGGACTTTGGAAGGAAACCGGAGTACCTAGAAGAAACCCTTGCAAACACAGGGAGAACATGGATACAGAAATGCCCGAGCCCAGGACTCAAACCCAGGACCTTATTGTTGTGAGGCCGAAGTGCTAACTACTACGCCACCATGCCACTTTGATCTTTAATCCACATATATCCACAATCAAGGCTCTTTTCTTACAGCCGGCTCTGTTTTGAAACCAGATGGAGTTTAGGTTATGAGCGGCTGATATGGATCTGAATAGAATGGTCCTGCAGTGGCATCAATATGATGCTATTAAAGGCTACCAATAGCATTTTCAGACTTCCATTACAAAAAGAATACCCCTCTTTACACCTTAGATGACACAATACTAATATTTTCTCTCTATTTGATTGACACATTCATAATGGCTATAGATTTTTTTCTGGCCAGAAGAGAATGCTAGGGGATATCTAATACCGGTTTTATCTTGTGGAGGATTATTGACTGATTTTTTTTTTTGTCTGCAAACTTGATAGCGGTTGTGTTTATACTTCATAGTATAATTTGTTTGCACATAAAAGAACATATGTGGAACGGATATGCGTACAAATATCTCTGTGTGCAGGAATACGCATGCATAGATTTCTCCAGAATCTCTTGGAATCTGTGATTGCTGCAGAGAGTGTGTACAATCTGAGCGGACAGTGACTGTGCCGGTCCAGCAGAGACAGAGAGAATGATTGTTCTCGAAGGGCAACACTGGGCACCATTGTAACCTGCCAGGGACTAGAGCACAGAACCAGGACACAAAGACAATTAGTGTACTTCCAACATGGAGATATCACCACGACAGTTGCTCTCAAAGAGTCATACACCGATAACAAGGGCTCCTCCCTTCTGCCACAACAGAGGCAAAACAGCCCGGTGGTGTGCTACAGAGTGACCCATGCAGAGAGACAATGCATAGAGGCATTTACTAAACACAAGCCGTAACCGTGCTCACTAACCACACAAATCATCTTAGCACTAATGTCACGGTCTACGACTGGGACAGAGCGCAGTAATGATAGAGAAACGCCACTTATTATTCATTTAAGCACAGCTGGTTTTATATCTTTATGAAACTACTATTTCTAAGAGTGAACTGTAAATTATGTAACAACTGTAATAATAATAACAACAATAAATAATAATAATTACGCAAGAGTAGCTGCACGGTAATGCATGTCCACGTCCCAGCAAGACTCCCGGGTTTTTCTTGTTCTCCTCCGCTTGTGTGGGTATCCCCCAAAGTCCAAAGACATGCACATTAGGCCGAAGGGCTGTTCCAGATTGCCCCTAGGTGTGAGTGTGAATGGTTGTGTGTGTGTGTGTGTGTGTGCTTGTGCTTGTGTGTTGGCTCTGTGGTGGTCTGACAAGCTTTTCAGGGTGTACCCCGCCCTCGCCCAATGTCAGCTGAGATAGGCACCAGCCTCCCCGTTACCCCAGTAGGATTAAGTAAATGAGTGAGTGAGAGTGGAAGAATAATGCAAGGTAATTATCTGAATTTGTCTCGGTGTCTGTTTAGTGCTTAAACTCAAACTCAGATCTATACCTGAAGTAAGATTTTCCCCCTCAGTGTGATTGTGAATCCCATCACTGCCCAGGAAACCCAGCAGAACTAAAAAGTGGTTCAGAAAAATCTGTGCGAGTGTAACTAACAGCCATGTCAAATTGTTCTCAGTTTGGTATGCGCTGATCTGCAAACACAACAAGCACCAACAACGATGTATAAAACCAATCGATGTTGCACTGCTAAAGTGATATGGTGCAGCGAGGGCGTGACCGAGAATCCACTTAGATGTAGAGGAGTAAGGTAGAAACAGCAGGTAACATATGATGAGTCTCACCTGGGTTTAATTACCGGAGGTTATTTATGCAGGTTTCTTGTGCGCATGCAGGGATCATTAATTACTCTTGACTGTGTCGTGAAGAAAATGTCGGAGTGCAAAGCATACGGCCGGACAAACAACAAGCGCAGAAATCACTGAAAACATTCCTAAAACAACTGACGACAGAAAAGCTGAGTTGGCAAAACGTTGGCAGCATAACTTCAGGATAGGCCGTACTCTGAAAACGTTTCCTTTTGGACGCAATTCAGTAGTCTGCGAAGACCACTTCAAGCCGACCTCCAGGCAGAACTACTTGGCGCGAAACCCAAGCTTTTAAGTTGAAAACAGGACGCTGTTCTTACGGAATTTCTTCATAAAAAGTCAAAGGATGACAACGGACTTGAGCAGCGCCTCGCCAGATGGAACCAGTAAAAGGTAAGAGCCTTTAGTTTACTTGTTCTGGACAACCCGACTCTGTGAGTTCACGACACTGGATACAATCACCAAAAATAACACAACAATGCGTTCTCGACTTATGATGGACCCGACATACAAAGATTCAAGGTACAACCCTTGTTGCCATAAGTCATTAAGAATTGTTGTTCTGACTTTCGACGTTTGCATCGTATTTACGACGTTCGTTTTTTCAAATTTTATTATTTTATATTGTTAAATATTTATATATATATTTTTTGCTGCTAGTTTTGCTTTCATATGTCAGAGAAATGTATTTTTTATATCCCAGATTATGATTTTGCTATCGCTTTAGCATAGTTTCTTTACTTAAGAAAAAGTAGCAAAACTCTGCAAGTAAAAGTCCTGCACTCACAACTTTGCCTAATAAGAGTATGTACAGTACATATTACCAGCTAAATTTACTTCAAGTATCAAAAGCTTCAGTATTGATCCCTATAACAGTGGTTCCTGTCAGTGTTTTACTGTTGAATATCTTTACATGATCCCAGGAAATAATGAAATCTGTGGATGGCAGTGAATGTTTTGATACTGTACACAGTTACTGAAACAGCGCCATAGTGAATGATATTCTAGAAAGATATTCTAGTATGTTACCTTTTTTTGGGCAGCTAGTGTACACATCTGTATGATGTTTTGGGATTCCTATCATTATATGTTGCATTTTGCAGTTGGTTATAATTGTTACAATCATTTTAACAATTTAATATAGTGTCAGGTAGTTTAACCCAGAGTAAGGCATATCCAGTAAAATTGTCATATATTTGTAGAGTCACTGTCCTGTGGAGAAACTGGAGCCAATACAAGTTGCCTTCAGGCAAGAGGTGGGGTGCACTCTGAACATGTAGCCAATCTGTCACAGGGCTAAAACAGAAACAAACATCCATTCACACTTATGTGCAATTGAGAGTAGTCACTTGACTTAATCTGCAAGTCTTTGCACTACAAGAGGTAATTGGAACACTTGGAGGAAACCCCTGCAAGCACAGAGGAAACATGCAACCTCCTTACAGAATGGCCTTAGTCAGCCACCAGGTCCAAACCCATCGAGGTACATCCTGAACCCCTCGCCATACTATTGCAGGGCCAATATGTGTGCACAACCATTCACACTCACATCTACGGGCAATTTGGTACAGCCAGTTAGCCTAATGTGCATGTCTTTGGACTTTGGGAGGAAACCAAAGTACCCGGAGGAAACCCACGCAAGCACACAAGTTCCAACACAAAAACCCTGAACCTTCTTGCTTTGAGGCGGACGTACTAGCCACTACGCCACCATGGCGCTTTTTATCGCAACCATTCAAATTTAAAATCACCGTCTTACATGGTTTTCCATTGGACAGGATGGGTATGCAAATTGTAATCTTAAAAGTACCTAGGAACTACAGCTGTTCGACAAATGTAGCGCAGTACAACAGCTTTGAACAACAGTTGCCTCTGAGATCTCGTGAAGTAGAAGTATAAAGCTTCATGCATTGGGAATATTTAAGTGAAGTACAAGTACTCTAAATTTGTAATTAAGTACAGTACTTGAGTACCGTAAGTGTGTTTACATTCCACCACTGAGGCTTCCATCATTTGAGGAACAGTACAGATACAGAGAAAACATGACCGTTCCTTAACTAACCCATCTTAAGCCAGGTCCACGTAGCATTCCCACCAATAAACTCACATTATACTGTCTATCAGGGAAGAGTGGAAGACGTTATCCATCCAGTTCAGATTCAGTGTTAAAGCAAACCATTTTCCTCAGATCATTTCAGCCCAGTCAATCCGCAATTAACAATTTCTCCTTTTTGGCATGGGACACTGAGCATGGGAAAATGTAGACCAGACACCAGACAATTCTGGATGCCGGATGAAGAGCTTCACTTTTTCAAGGTTTATACATATTTTTGTGTAATAAATCAAACATTCGTAAAGGCTATCACTTCTTTTTTTTCTCTCACTCCCGAATATACTTTAATTGGGACATTTTCAATTTACCACTGAAGAGAATTCACAGCAACACAGCAGCATTAAACTGTTAGCTTGTTATCTAGAGTTGTCTTATGTCGTGTTGTATCTTTATTGAACACCAACATCTGCACAGATTGTTCCAAGTGGAGGAGGAGAAAACCTCTGGGTGGGTCTCTGCAGCTGCTCAAGGGCCTTCGGTAAGCAGCCGAGTATTCCTGTTGAGCCAGAAGGACAGATCAGAATTTTGGGGTGTGGGCTTGTGGAGGAGGTCTCTGCCTCAGTGGAACAGCTCTGGCTGAGATTATTCGCTCATCACAGCCTGGAGCTCGAGGTTACAGGAAGGAGAGGTCACTTCTGCAGCTCCACACTGCTGGGAGTTTTGGAACGCAAATTTGGAGCTTTCCACTGAAAGGACGGACTGCACAGTTCTAAACCAGGGTGTTAAGTCTCCAATAGTAATGTTGAGTTTAGTAGCACGTCGTATTATAGAACAGATTCTTGGCATTGTCATTCACTTACACGAAGTTAGGACGTGGCTTGGTCTCCAGGATTGTGTTACATTCACATACTGTGGGATTCAATAATGATGTTGCTATTGTGGTCAACATTCATTCCTTTATTTTACTAACCACTTTATCCTACTAGGGTTGCCTGGAGGCTGGCGTCTATCTCTGATGACACCGGGCGAAGGTGGGGTATACCCTGAACAGCCCTACGCCACCATGCCGCCCCTAATGTATTTGTAACTGTGGACTCTTTTGCTCTCTTATTAGCAGCTCATATACCTTCCTGTGGCCTGAATTTGAATTCTACGGTAAGGTATAATATGCGAACATTTACCATTAAGATTAACTAACAAGCCTGCGATGCTCTGGCGAGCTGTCCAGGATGTGCCCTGCCCTAGCCCAGAGTCAGCTGGGATGGGCGCCAGCCTCTCCTCGACCCTAATTAGGATTATAATGAATGAATTATCTAACAAGATGGACTGGATCACATGATGTTAGGTGAGGTTATCATCAGGCAATTCTGTGGCCCCATGCATGAACCTGATAACCCACAGTTTCAGAAAAATTAGGGGAAACATTTTTTAAATTGAATCTGAATACAATAATCCGTAAATTTCTTATCAGGCAACCAGACATGCATTTTAGCTGTATGTGTATATCAGTATGTCTCCTATTAATCAGAAAATTACACAGAAGCAATTTTCAACAGCTAAGAAAAAATACAGATATATGTATGTGGGAGCATGTGGGTTATCAGGTTCATGCATGGGGCCACAGAATTCATCTCACTATTTGAGTGTTTATTAGCAATGTTCATACCTTTGTTAGCCATTAAATAGGCACCAAAAATGGTAGTAATAAATTTATAATATAATGTTGCTTGGAATTTAAATTCATATTTATGGTCTTGAACTGATTGGACAAGTTTCTGCTTTTATTATCTCCTGGTGTGGTCTTAGTCTCATCTCATTCTTTTCACCAAGTTGGTCTGGGTCTTAACGTTGACTTTGTTAATCAAAGGTCAGTCTTGCCTCATGTCTCATGTGATCCTGACACAAAAAATAAGTTTAACATTCTGCCTCATGTAACACACATGATCCAACTAATGCTATTAGTAAAGGCCCACGTGAGTGAGAGTGTGTGATAGGAAAAAACCCATTGAGCTCTGTAGGGTAACCTGTGGAGACATTAGTATGAATCTGTAATAAAATCCAGGGTTCCACAAGCCAGCAGAGCTGTGTATCATTTGAACGTCTAATTAAACAGCTTGAATAGCATTTAGAATTTGATTTTGAACTGAGAAATGATCCAAGTCCCTCTGAGAGTCTCCCTAACTCATACGACCGAAACTGTGAGCAAGGTTTTCTTTATTGGAACTAATAAAGCATCCCTCTGTCACTTAATATACAGTACGGGCATTACTGCAGTTTACAAAGTGTCATATATGTATATAATAATATTTTCATCCAGGAGGCATTACTAAGACGGATAACAGAAAAGCATCTAATAACCCATTATATCTTCTGTTTAATTGCCTTTTTGCAAGCCTGCTGATATCCAACCTCGACGTCAGAGCACAAATATACATAGCATTTAGTGTCAATTGCTTGACAAGTCATTGTTAGCCAAGGTTAGGCCATTGTTGTGGGGATATTAGACTTAGTTCATAAATCATGGCTGGATGAGCCTCTGGGAGTGAAGTAGCTATTTGTGGCTTGCTGTCCATGGATGCATGCTGTCAGTGTGGACCAGGAGCAGGTGTGCCCTTGTCAAAGGGGGATGGGTGTGAATAGCCAAAGTAGACTGATGGTCCTATTGGGGACATTCTCACCCCAGTACCAGACATCCTGTCCATCCAATTCATGGAACAAGTGAAAAAAGGGCCAGAAACTCCTGCCTACTGTCTAATGCCTGAAAAATATTGTAACACACTAATGATTAATTCTTAAGACTCACTCACTCTTTTTCCAGGCCATTACATGGTCGCAGGGAAGCTAATACCTATCTCAGCTGACACTGGGTGAAGGCAGGGTACACCCTGAACAGCCCTCCAGGGTCAACATGCGCAACCATTCATACTCACATCCACACCTTGGGGCAATTTGGAACAGCTAGTTGGCCGATGTGCACGTCTTTGGACTGTGGAAGGAAACCGGAGTACCCAGAGGAAACACGGGCATGCATGAAGGGATCATGCAAAGACAGAAATGGCCGAGCACAGGACTCAGACCCAAAAGTCAACTCAAACAGCACTACCAAATTGTCCGGTTGTCTCAACTAATTAGCATGATTAGCATGGTAGTGGACCACTCAAGTCAGGAGAAATTTGTGGTGTTAAATGCACATTCAATGCACCTTCACATTACGGAGGCATGATAAATGGATGACCCACATTTAAATCAAGGTTTTGTGTGAATGAATGAATAATAACAATTGTAGAGGTGGAAACAACCATGAAGTCTATAATCCCGACGTGCTTCAAACATCGTTGTTCCGGTCCCGAAGAAACCTCAGCCCGCCTGCCTGAACGACTACAGCCCAGTGGCCCTCACCTCGGTAGTGATGAAGTGCTTCGAAAGGCTTGTCAGAGACTTCATCACTTCTTCCCTACTGGCCACACTGGACCCACTATAGTTTGCATACCATCCCAAGCGATCTACCGAGGACGCCATCGCATATCTCCATCATACAGTCCTGAGTCATCTGGACAGCAGAAAGGGGAATTATGTGAAAATGTTGTTTGTTGACTACAGTTCAGCGTTTAACACCATAATCCTCTCCATATTTACCACTATGATGGAGATCCTGGCACATCGCTTTGTCGCTGGATCTCCAACTTCCTGACAGGCAGCCACAGGTGGAGCCCCCCAGGGCTGTGTTCTGAGTCCCCTGCTGTATTCGTTATACACCTACGAATGTGTGGCCACTTCCAGCTCCACCAACATCATCAAGTTTGCGGACGACACTGTGGTGGGCCTGATCTCAAACAACGA
>JAOUQZ010000039.1:8557377-8571007 GCA_028564935.1 Neosilurus hyrtlii
CGTCAAGAGTAGCTGCATAGCCGTCAGCGTGTTTCTGCCCTGTGATGGCCTGGTGAGCTGTCCAGGGTGTACTCTGCTCTCGCCCGGAGTAGGCTGAGATGGGCGCCAGCCTCCCCGCGACCCTAATTAGGATTAAGCTTGACAAAAATGACATGACATGACCTTCTTGCTGTGAGGCAAATGTACTAACCATTTTCAAGCAAGTTTAACACTAATTTTAAAAACTGAAGAGTTTTTATTGCATCCTGATAATGAGAACAGTTGTGGTGGGGGGTGGGGGGTTATTCCCAGATTTTATCTCCGAGCACTTGTTATGATGGGGAAATAGTCCTTTGTTCATTTAAAATCAAAATCCTGATAATTTTTTTGTTAATTAACATATCTCAGCAGACTTGTCATTTTGTTTCCTTTATATTTGATGGTGTGTCTTTTTTATTTTAAGGAGGGTTTATTTTTCGTCACATGTAAATGCTGCCGTGTGACTTACTCTACACTGACTGTAAAGCCGATACAGCTCGTTCTGCCTTCACAATCTGAATCAGATGAATGTTTTATACCCGGTTCTTATAGCACCTTATTCCTAGGAATTCCACATATAAACGACAGTATGATATAAATCACTGCAGTGTAACTTAACATTGTTGATGTATTGTTTTTGTGACTGGAATAAGCAAAAAAAAAAAAAATCATTTTTAATCAGCGAGTTCATCCATTCTCAGAGGTCTTGTGTCCACAGAAATAGATTAATCAATTGCAGGAGAACAATATATAATCATATTTAATAGGCCTATCTATGCATGTATAAACAGTAGTTTCATTAGTTTTAATCAAATCTTATAAAATGTAATAAAATTCTGCAAAATTAATTTTAACTAATATAAGGCCAAGCTGTTTAATTAAAAAGGATGTTGAGATGGCTTCAGGGAACATGGTTACAAGTTCTCTACAAGAAGGAGCATTTTTGAGAATGCATTTTACAACATTGTAAGACCTTCAATCAGTGCAAGATTTTGTAGTTTTTTAGAAGTTTTGGAGGTTACCAGAACTTTCATTCATTCTAACCATACACTGTGTTTTATTGCCATCAACAGACACACGTAAACAGGACTCCATACTCGCAGAGTTACTTCATGTTTATAGAGCTGATGTCATTCTTTAATCAGTAAAGGTGAAGAGGATAAGCACAGTAAGCATTTCGAAATGTTCAATCCTGCATTTAGACTATATATAGAATACTCTATATTTCCATTTATTAATATTTTTGAGACATTTTAAATTTTAAGTAACACTCAAGATCTATTTTAGTGTGAACACAAGTTCATGCCCTTTGATGGCCTGGTGAGCTGTCCAGGGTGTACTCTGCTCGCGCCCAGAGCCAGCTGAGGCGGGCGCCAGCAAGTGCTTTCTTCTTGCATTTATCATACCATCAAGTCAATAAAATATGAATCAGATGTTTCTGGCACTATTCTTTAGAACCTCCTGCAGGTGGAATCTGTCTTACTGAAACCTGATCTCTAGGGTCCGGTATTCCCTTTGCTATTGAAGTGTGTGGTATTATCAAGCCAAGATATAAAGAATACTCTAAGGCCTACAGAAAAAAATTTCTTTTTCTATGTGTCTGCCGAGGGAATAAAAAAAAAAGATCATTTGGAATGAATTAATTGACTAAGAAAAATCAGATATATATAGCAGTCTGTAGGATTTGCAAGTAAATTTTGCAACTGTTGGTATGAAAGTGCATCCATTTACAATCTCAAAGAGACTGGACAAATTTAACCTGAATGGGGGACATGCCAGGATAAAGACTTTGCTGTCCAACAAGAGCTTTATAGAGCTAGGATAGTGGAGGCTCAGTGGCTAAGGTTCTGGATTAGTGCAACAAAGGTTGGGGGTTTAATCCCCTGTGCCTCCATGCTGCCATTCTTGGGCCCTTGAGCAAGGCCCTTAACCCTCAATTGCTCAGTTGTATAAAAAAGATAAATGTAAGTTGTGCTGGATGAGAGCATTTGCCAAATGCAATGAAAGAATTAATCTTAATTAGGGTCACGGGGAGGCTGGCGCCCTTCTCAGCCGACTCTGGGTAAGGGCTAAATGAAACCCTGGACAGTTCACCAGGCAATCGCAGGGCAGAAACACACTGAGAGCAACCCAATAGCCCACTCTTTATGAACAGCAGCAATGGTTCTTTTACATACCTCTCACCACAGACAGTGAGAGACATGATGGGCCCTGGGAAAGCAGTGACAACTTGGTGATAGTGGGGCTTGAATCCCCGACCTTTGGAACAGTAAGCCAGCAACCTTCCACTGCCACCACTGCCCATAAATGAAGACTTCAGTTTAAAAATGACCATACAGGCAAAGACTATAGCTTTTACAATGATGTGATCTGGAGAGATGAATCAAAATAGAGTTGTTTGGCCAGAGCATATGTAAACAGCAGAAGAAAATCATACCAAATGTGAAGAATGGTGGTGGAAATATGATGGTTTGGGGTTCCTTTGGCAGCATGCAGTCATTGATTCAACTATGAATTTTGTACCATATCGAAAAGTGCTTAAAGATCATATCACATCATCTGTCTGAAAGCTGAAGTTTAACCTGTGATGGCATCTTTCAACAGGGTATTGATTTTATGGTTGCCACAAAGGAATGGCTCAGAAAGACACCAGTAAAGTCTAGACTGGCCTAGCCAAAGTCCTGATTTGAACTTCATTGCATTGTGTTTGGGGGATTATAAAGAGATCACACTAACACTAAACCAAATTGGCAATCAAAGAGGAATGCTCACAGATTTGAAAATCTGATGTCAGAGACTGGAGGACAATTATACAAAACACCTTCAATAAGTTGTCTCAGCTAAAGTGGAAGCTCAGCTCAAAGTTCATACCCAGAAGATCAGTGTACGAGGCAAGACATAAAGTCAAAAATAAAAAGACATACCCGAATAGCAAACACAGTAATAAAAACACAGTGGCAATATTCTAAACTTAGAATTAGTCCTTATATAGTGCGGCTGTAATTGTGTGTGAGTGCTGAGAGGTGTGCTTGGGATCATGTGATGTGCAAACTAGAAGTCAGATGACTGGGAGCATTGCAGCACATGCTAGGATGTGTAGACCCCCCCCACAATGGAGCTACCTTTGGTACCTACAAACTTTCTTCATGAACGTCCTCTGGAGAGTGGTCTGGATTTCTCTGGATGTTGATGGCGAAAGATGTCTTTGGCAGGTATTCAGATATTCCAGACCCCTCTTTCTACATCTGGAGTCTGCTAGTCCACTGGTGTTCAGAAGTTCTGGGGGTGTCTGTACTAGTGTGAGGTGCAAGTGGTCTGAGTGAAAATGGGTTTAGCTGGCTTACAGGGAATGATGGTAATATTGTGCTGTGCCATGGTAGTGCAGCGCAATAAGTGACCGAATTAATGCACCCTGTGATTTTGTAGGGTCCAGTGTACCAGGCTCTGAGCTTCTTATTGCCTTGGCAGTTTTATAGTTTAATTGAGTGCCATACCAGGTCACCTGTGTGTCGGAGTATCATATTGTCTTTGTGCCAACCACTGTGACCCCCGTGACTTATGAAGTCTTCTGGTAAGCCAACGTTTCTTCAAAGTAAGCCAAAGGTAGAGGGAAACCTTATGAAGATGACCATGATTGTGGAGAAAACTCTGTAATTCTGGTAGATCAGAAATTGATGGCTAGGTGAGACTAGGGCCTTTGATGAATGGGCTTCCCACTACGGAGATGATGAGGCACTTTGGCCAGGGCACATTCATCGCAGGATTTCATGTGTCTCTTTATGTCTTCTTCCATTTTGGACCACCAGTACATAGGATCGGTATTTATCTTTGAGCAGTGTGTGGCTTCTCGTGAAACCTGGGTGACCTGAGGCAGGAACAGTGGGAGTCCAGGTGATCAGATGAGAGAGTAGTTGAGGTGGCACTTAGGTGAGGTTAGGCAGGCAGTCTTAAGGGACATGTTAAAGGAGACTGATGCCCAGTTGTCTGTTGAAGTCCCATTTAAGAACATTAATGAGCACTTGGGAGAATAGGGTCAGGGTGGAGTGGCTCATTGGCAATCTTAAACTGGTGCGACAGGGCATCAATTTTGGTGTTGCAAGATCTGGGAAATTGAATCTAGAAAAGAACATAATACAGCGGTCTTGTCTGGAGTTCAGTCTCTTTGCTGTAGTTCAGCAGGAGTGAGATTGATGTGCCATAGCTGTGTGGATTCAGGCATCTCTGTGACTGAAGTGGATAAGCATGACAGCTGGCTAGGTTGGTGCTGATGCAATATGCCAGCAAACATTTTGGTGAGATCCATATATTCATTGAACCTGACCCTTTTAATGCAAAATGCAAGCTTGGTGAACACTTCCTGATGAAGACTTGGTTAAAAATTAATTGTATCCACTTCCTGCTGTGATGGTGTGGCATTCCAGCGCATATTCTGATGCAGTGCAAAGCCACTCTCATTGGGATCAGAAGCATGATCAAATACCCGGCGAAGTCACCTGATGAAGCATTCATAGCTGCAGGTTGTGCCAGCTTCCTGTTGCCAAACAGCTGTAGCCCAGTCAGTGAGTAAACCAATGAAGCGTGCTATCTTTTGCGGATCAGACATATAGGGGAATGCAGTGAAATACAGGGAACACTGGAGGAGAAATTCTAGGCATGTACATCTTATTTCTCAAGCTGAACTACGCACTTACTTTCACACTGAGGGGCAATCGAGAATACAGTTACCCTAATGTGCATGTCTTTGGACTGTGGAAGGAAACCAGCATACCCAGAGGAAACCCATGTAGGCATGGGGAGAACATACAAACTCCACACAAAAATGCATTTGCCTGGCTCAAACGCAGGACTTTTTTGCTAAGAGGCAGAAGTGCTAACCACTACATCACCTATATACACCCCCTGAAAAAAATACACCTTTTTTTCTGTCTTTCATGTGTGGAGGCCATTAAAATTAAACATTGACACATCCACTCCTGGCCTCCTGCTGTACAGGGTGGTTCAACAGCTGTACTGTAGAGGATAGGAAGGCCCTGCAGCAAGTGGCAAGGATATATAATATTTTATCAACATGCCTCTTATGGCTAAAAAGCTCTACCTCTCACCCTGTGTATACCATGCACCTTAGGCATAATATGCACCCTTCTATGTATGTCTCTAAATGCGTGAATACATGGATAAATGTATAAGTCTGTACATGTGTAAATATATGGATAGATGTATATGTTTACAAACAAGATGTATGTATATGTGTCTATATGTGTACATATGGGTCTGTGTAAATATTTGTATGTGGGTATATACACCATATTGGTGTAGTTACCTTAGTTGTCTTTTGTGCACTTTTTTTATAATTACTGCTAATCAGTGAACAGAGATTTTCATTGTTCATAGAACGGTTCACAATAAAGATATCTTTATCTTTATCTTATCTCTTTATCCAGACAAATGGTTTTCAGCATCACATTATGTTACTGGGTCTTTAATTCACTGCTAAATAAAAAGAATTCTTGTACATTTTGCCGTGTGCATTATAGTACTACATTCTAATACCTTTCATAATTATTTACAGAATATTAGGCATGGAGATCTGTGTAGAAAGTAATTAGACATAACTGCCCTCAAGCGTCTCTAGTGCATAGCACGTGAATACACATGTAATTACAGAAGGTTTTGCTAGAGGACAAATTATTCTGATCTGTATGTTTAACTAAATAATGGTTTCCGTACCAAATATTGTTTTAGGATTACGGAGCAGAATAATATCAACGTGTACAGTATGTCAGGGTGCATCTTAAAGGCACGGCAGCGTCTCTTTCATCTCAGATGCCTGAAGGGTTTTTAACTGCCCTCACGGGTGCTAAAGACCTTCTACACCTGCACTATTGAGAGCATCCTGATGGGAAGTATCACGGCCTGGTTTGGGAACAGCACCAAACAGGACAGGCGAGCTCTCCAGAGGGTGGTGCAATCAGCAGAGAGTACCATCCGAATCGAGCTTCCTGACCTGGACACTATATACAGCAAGCGGTACTGGACCAAAGCCAGGAAGATAGTGAAGGACCTCAGCCATCCAAACAATGGACTCTTCTCTTTCTTGCAGTCAGAGAAACGTTTCCATTCCTTGAAGGCAAACACTGAGCGAATGAGGAGGAGCTTCTTCCCACAGGCTGTTCGGGCCCTGAACCAGAACACTGGACTCTCCCCTACACATAAACTTCCACCTCAGCTGACTGCTGAACACTTGTCACTTTACAGACACTGTCACTTTGCACAGAGACACTTTACACTTTACAGACAGACAATTACTTGAAAAATCGCCACTGCGTTACATTATATTTCATTATACTGCCTGTATATTTCACTTATATATATATATACTGTATCCTACATTTTATTTTGTATTATATTTTATTTTATTCTATATATTTTCTTTATTTTCTATTTTTTTATATTTATAACCAACTTTAAAATCTTTTAAAAAGTTTTAGTTATTGTTATTGCTTTTTTCTTCTTGTTACTTTAATAGTTTATTCCTTACATTGTGGACAGTCGTACTAAGCATTTCACTACATATTATACTGTGTATAATTTGTATGTGACAAATAAAATTTGAATTTGAATTTTAAATTTTAAATTTAAACTATCTGCTTGAATGTAATGGCCTCATATTAAAAAGGACATATAAGGCTTTTTTCATGTTTTTGACCCATAAGTGTTGTTACACTGTGTAACAGCTGTGTAGAGACGGTAGAGTGTCAAATAACGAGGTTAGCGTATCTTTAGATCTTACTTCTGTGCTGTTTAAGCTGTCTGTAAAGTTTTTTGAAAAGATTCAAAAAGATTTTTGTTGATTTTTTTCATTTGGGCACACTCGTGTGTCACAAGGTGCTGGGCCTTCCAATTAGCTGGCCTTGCCACATTGCTCTCTAAAACATTTCTTGTTTGTCAACAGTAAAAAGAAAACTTCCTGTAAATAATTTTTATTTATTAATCACAGAAAATATTACCATAATTAAAATTGACTCTAAATAATTCATTCCTGGTGCCTCTGACCAAGTGACTGAGTATATATATACTATAATGTTCAAACCCCAAATGACTCCATGCTCCCTATGGAACTACACTACATAATGCATCAACTCATAAAAGTTAGGAAAGGCAGCAGATAATCAATCAATCAGACCATAGACAGGGCAGAATCATATAGCGAGAGACTAGCAAAGTTCATACATAGAAGATCAATGTAGGAGATGGGGCACAAAGACATAAATGAAAAGGCAGGCAGAGATTAAACACAGGATAGCAAACACGGTACTACAAAGACTTGGTATGCACTGGTGAAAAAACAGAGTCAATGCTTGACTATGCAACTAAGAGTCCTTATATAGTGTGCTGTAATCATCTGAGTCAGTTTGACAGGTGAGCTTAGGATCATATAATATGGAAGCTAGAAGTCAGGTGATTGGAAGCATCCTTGGGCAATCTTGTTAATTTGGATAAATTAATCACAAAAAAATTAACTCTGATTAATCCATTCCGTGGTGCCTCAAACCCAGTGAATAAGTTTATACAATTTAATGGCGAAACCCCAAATAATTCATTGGTCCCTATAGAACATGCACTACATAAAGAATGAACTAGTGCTTCTTGTACCCTATGTAGTGCACTACTGTGATGTATTGATTTAGGCACTGTTTAAAAGCAGAGCTTACTTAGGAGGCAGGATTCTGCAGCCTTTGGAGAAAAGACAGAGTAGGCAGAGCCGAAAAACCACACATGGGAGGAGAAAGCAAAACAGACCTTCCAGTATGCGCTCTCAAAATCAGCACCACTGATGGTGAGGTGGGAAAAAGCTTGCTTTACAACTGTGGAGTTTCTTTGAATTATGAATCATACTTTGATCCTCCAGTGGTGTCCTAAATTAAAAAGTAAATGACTGAAAATGGGTATAATGTCTAACTCATGACCTGCACCCCCTGTCATGGACACATATAATATCTGCGTCGCTGTTGAGTCAGGTGGGGGAAAATGCTGTTCTGATCTACACAAGTAAACGCCTCAATAAACAGGCCAACCACAACCTATTTAGTGTTCCACAGGCCATTGCATATGTGACATATGAAAAAGTTAACAGGAATACATCATCAAAGCAACTGAATGGCACAGTTTCCGTCCTGAAGGCAAGAGTGGCGGGCAGCAGAGGGGTGACAGATGATGAGGCTTGCTGCTTTTTGCCAACTGTGGCTGACAGGCCCTATTCCCAGTAAGCAGTCACTGTTTGTTCTCAATTATTATGGACTACATTACTCTGTTAATTCCATTCTCTCTGTGTGTGCATGTATGTGTGTGAATTTGATGAGGTTTAATTAAATAGTACCTAGTTGAAAAAAGGCATTATTATTTTATTTTATTGTCTTTCATCTGCACACTCCTTTTTCCTGCAGTAAAGCCTTTGGGGTGTTCCAGTCTGGGAGCAAACAAGACAGGAGACCTTCACTGTGGAAGCTTTTCAATTGGCGATTTCTACAGATTAAATCAGAAAGCAGGAGATACTGCTGACATTATGATCTTTTGTTGGCAGTCCAAACGCTGTAGCATCCATCTTGTTTTAAAAACAGTTTCTTGTGTGAGACAGCAGCTTGTGACCATATGTTAATAATGATAAAGCCTCGAACAAAATTAGTTATAACACTTGAAATAGCATGCTACAGGCTACTGTAAATTATTTATTATTAGTAATGATGTAGTTGATCAAGTGTACATTCGAAAAACAGCAGGTATGTTTACCCAGAATTTAGCTAAATTAACTCATAACGTAAGAAAAGCAAACTAAACCATGATTTTTATTGTATATTTTTACATTTTAAAAGTGTGACTGTGGTCACATATACTCCATCACAGTGGTCGCTCGCACTCCATTACGGCATCTTTTAAAACTCATTCAAAGTTTTAGTATATACTACACAGAAACATAAAATAAGATTTTTACGGTTTATTTTTAATGTGTGTCAATAGTCTCATATACTCCATTAGGGCATTTTTTGAAACCCATTTAAATTGTGAAAAAATCCTCTAAAAGTGTGAACGCCATATTGTGTAGCTTGCTGAATATTTTTTGGGATTGGCAGTTCGGTACATTTTTAGGATTTAGAATCAGTGACAATGGCAAACTGAGTTTTTGTTTACAAATATTCATTATCCTCAGCTTGTATATAATATTTATAAATATTGATGATCTCATTAGAACAAATGTGATGTATTAGGCAGAAGGTGAACAGTTACTTCTAAAAGTGGTAAGTATCTACCAAAAGGTGGTCCAAGGGAGGACAAACGGTAAACTGGCAAGAGTGTCATGAGTAGCCAAGGTGCAAAGAGGGTGATGAGGCCCAACCAAGATCGCCCTCCAGAGGCTAACAAAGCAGCCTCCACCCAAGGGCAAGGATCCATTATAGCTAGACAACACTGTAACATAGTGGTTAGCACATCCACCTCACAGTGCAAAGGTGTGAGTGGGTGGGAGTGTGAATGGTAGTGTGTATGTGCTGTTCAGGTGTACTTCACCCAGAGTCAGCTGATTTTTGGTTCTGGCCTCCTCACGACCATTGTAGGATTAAGCCATTTTTGAACAGCACTACAGAAGGGGTAATTCACTATATTGTGGACTGTATAGTTAATGAGTAAAGATTTTCGAATACAGCAAGGGTTTACACATACAGAGTAATTAAGGGGAACAAGGTGTTCACAATTTCGAAAAACAAGACAGTCACAAGAGAAGCATGATCACAGAATTAAAAGGAAGCATATGGCACGTTATTACCATAGGAGCTGTGATTTAAGTGTCAAGGGGAAATAGTGACAACACTGTCCGAGAGGGAAAACCTAAGTGGTCCCATCTTGAAGTGAATGAGTGCCAGTGCCTCCTTTTTCCTATTCGTGTCATTCCCAGTTATTAGGAGTGGCATTCTTAGCTGTGCCTTCATGTGTATCAGATCAAGTTGGCAGTGCCAGCACTTTCTTAATCAACTGTAAGCCTGAGGAGAAGTCTAAATGATTTGGAACTTGCATAATTTTTTTGGTGGGTTTTTGGTCGGAACGTGTAGAAAGGAATTGAAGGGAGAATAAGCGAAGAGAGAAAAACAAAGAGAAGAAAATCTGAACCAATGTGGTAGCTTGTGGTCTATGGATAACATTAGACTAAAAATAATCCCCACAGCCAGATTTATAGATTTATAGTGATGAATAATACGCTTTTGCTATATTTAATTAAGTCCCATCTAAGAGGCTTTTCTTTCACTTCATTTTTACACAGCTCTGTCGTTTTCTTACAGCAACTGCATTGATTTTGGATGTGGATTGCCTGAGCACCATTGCCACACAGTTGATCCAACAATAAGTGAATGCAAATAACACGCTGCTAGGAATGACCTTTTCAGGATTCATTTCAGCTCTCATTTGTAAAGCTAAATTTCAGAATACGTACAGCAGTGGCCAGACAATAACAGTCAACAAGACCATTAGAAAAGTTACAGACCATTAACAAAGCTCTAAAATTTACGAGCATAATTTCTCATTCTGCTCTCGCACTAATCCTACAAGGAAACACAACGAATGATGCACTTTGTCTTTACCACTCAACATTATTATCCCTCTCTTTTTCTATCTCCCACTTAATTCCCGTGCTGTCTTTATTTCCACACCTTCTTCCTCACTTTCCTCCACAGATCCCTGGTATTAATCAGTGGTTAATTAACTGAAAAAATGCATTAACACCTTTCCGGACCATTAGGATACGCAAGTGAAGGTGTATATGCAAGAGAGAATGCGTGCAATAAACTCTTGGCCAAAGTGTGTCACATTTCCATGCTAGCTGTCACCATGGAAACCGACGAAGGCTTTGATAGATGAGAAGGATGAGCAGGAGGATGAGGAGGGTGGTCATAATAGTGAAAATGAACTTGACCAGTCAGACAGCTGTTCATTTTTTGTTGTGTTTTGTTCTTTTGTCTCAGCAGAGCTGGAATGAATATGGAGCGAAAAGTAATTTCCCTCAAATAAACAATGGTATGCGTAATTGAAAGTGGGTTTTGTATGTCATTTTACTGAGTACCCTAAAAAATACAACCGAAACGGAAAAGAAAGTCTCACAATATATGTATCTACAATGTGCAGACATTCTTAAAGAGACTCCCAGTCTCCGCAATAAAAATATCAATCAGTTTTTTTCCTTGTCACTGGAGCGCTGCCAGCAAACATGCATAAAGCTGTGCACATTTAGTATTTATCTTTTACCTGGGGACATGTACCTGTGGTGTACCTTTTATAGCTTTTAAAGAAAAGCTTTAAAGATGCATCAGTGGTCTTTTAAGGTCAATTATGTAACAAAGATACAGTAATGGGCGGCACGGTGGCACAGTGGTTAGCATGTTCGCCTCACAGCAAGCAGGTCCTGGGTTCAATTCCCGGGCTCGGGGCGCTTCTGTGTGAAGTATTCGTGTTCTCCTAGTGCTTGCATTTGCTCTGGTTTCTGCCCACAGTCCAAAAACATACATAGGAGGCTGATTGGCGGTTCCAAATTGCCCCTAGGTGTGAGAGTAAATGTGAATGGTTGTATGTGTGCTGGCACTGCAATGGCCTGAAAAGCTGTTTAGGGTGTACCCCGCCTTTGCACAGAGTCAGCTGAGATGGGTGCCAGATTCCCCGCGACCCTAATTAGGATTAAACGGCTTAGAAAATGCATGAATGAAAGGTACACTCAGCTACTTAAATATCAGGACAGTGTAACAATTTTTGTAAATTTTGTCTCTGTACATGACAACAAAGGATGTTCAGTTGAAATTTAAGGCATGTACCTATATAAATATTGCATTAAACTTTGAGAAATGAGAGTTCCACCATTTTCAGAGACTCAAACAGTTGAATGATGAGTGGCTCATCATCTGTTTCTTCATTATTTCATGACAAATTAAGGAGACTTAATTTAGACTTAAGACAGTAGATTCTGAATTTGCATTTCGCAGTTGTTCATGGGAAATGTCAATAAAAATCTGCTCCAAGAACATACCAATGCATGCAGAGAATGTCATTATTAGCATGAAACCCTAGTTTCCAATTTAGCTTTAGTTGTTGATATATAAGAAGGTATCTAACAGTGTTAGAAATATTCATCCACCACCAAAATGTAACTGACAGATTGCTGATTCAGCAAACTGTCAACGAATTTTAGCTTTCTTTAATGTTTTTAAGCTAGTTGAAAAAATGTTATGATTATGGGGGATTGCTGGGCATGGTGTACAAGTGTTCACTGTGCTTTCACATTCAGATTCTAGAATCTCGAGACTGTGCTGCATAATTTCTACCATAATGCGATCTGTGAAAAAAGAGTTAAGTCCTTTAGAAGTCCGTTAGAGTTTAAGTCCGTTAGAGTTAAGTCCTACAAGCATAGCTGGACTCCCACCAGGCCTGTCTGTCCACCTCTCACTCTTTTTTACCCCCTATATAAGCAAAGAATTTAAAATATTCGGCCCATAAGCAATACCTAGAATGGGTGATCCTTGATTAGCACTTGAGTTATACACAACCACAGCTATGGATTACATAAATTACTGTGTGGACAATGTTACCAAATTGAAAAGAGTTTCCCAACCTGAAGCCATGGATGACACATGAGGAATGTGCACTAATAAAAGCCCAGAATGCTGCCCACAGAACTGGACAGCTCAGTTTGCACAACTTTTTAACAATTTCACTATCCTGAATGTGGGAGGTGATGAGGGCAATCACTAACTATAAGTGGACAACTTTTGCAAACAGTAGTACCATTCTAACCAAGGAACTGGAGCTGTTTTATGTACATATCGAAAAGAACAACTGAAACTAAGTATTACAGCCCATTTCCTCCAGTGATGCTACACCCATCTTCAGCCACACACTGTAAGACTTAGCATGTGGAACATCAACCCTTAGGAAGGTTTGCCCAGATGATGTGATGGGGTGCATCCTAAAAGACTTTGCAGTTAACGGAGGTCTTCACAAACATATTCAATCACTTCTTCCTGTCCTTTTATATGTTCCTCCATGCTTCAAAACATCCACATTAATCCCAGTACCAAAACAGACAGCAGTCACATGCCTGAACGACTATAGTCCTGTGACTGTCACCCATTAACCACCAAATGTCTGCAGAGGCTTGTCATGAAATACATCAGAGACACTATGACAGCTTTTTTTGATCAGCACAAGGTGCCTACAGGAAGAACAGGTTAATAGAAGATGCTTCATACTGCACTGAAGCACCAGGAGCTGAAAAACGCACATCTATATGCTCTTCATAATTGCATACCTCTATACTATTCTGCCAGGGATACTCATCACAAAAATACTTGATTTAAACCAAAATACCTCACTGTGTATTTGGCTTCTGGACTTCTCAACAAACTGCAAACAGTCAGTTAGATTTGTGCCAGTCATTACCACTGACCATCAGCACTGGTGACCCACAGGGATGTGTGCTCAGTCCACTATACACTATATATATATAGGGATGTGTAGGGGGTTGTAGAGAAAATGTTTAGATTCCTCCTTAATTTAATTTACTATGTAAAGCTGCTTTGTG
>JAOUQZ010000039.1:8595263-8611587 GCA_028564935.1 Neosilurus hyrtlii
TTGATAACCCAGTTAGCTGCACTGGGGGGACAGCAGTGAGAACCCATCGATAGTGGGGCTTGAACCCCCGACCTTGGCATCAGTAATCCAGCACCTTACCACCAGGCCACCGCTTTGGATTGGATTTTAGTTGTATCCAATTCACACCCGCCAAGCATTCACACCGAGTCACACAATCACCACCAAACAGGGAGGGGCGTAAGCATTCACATGGCCCCTCCGTACCGTGCAATGCTGCCACCGATTGCTGCGTGTACGTATTTGGGAGCAGCCGCACACCCTCGGAGGGAAAGTGATATCCACCCCTTGGCACGAATGAGCTCACAGACGCCAGTGATTGGCTGGTGATCGCTGTGAGTGACAGGGAAGTGAGCGTATGCCATCCCTCCCTCCCGTAAGAGCTCGGCCGATTAGCTCCCATGGACTCTTGGTCACAAATGGCTGTGGCGTCAACCTGGATTCGAACTTGCGATCTCCAGGTCTAGGGCAAGCTTTTATTAAGTGTGGGTTTAATTCTTCTTGAAAGACAAAGTCCAGGAAGGTAATGTATGAGCAGCAGAGTTTAAGTGACTGGTTGAACGTGACCCTGTGGATCATGAAGTACATGAGATGAAACTGTCCATGAAGGTGTTCATGCAAGACATGTTTATTTCCGGCATCTGTCGGGAAGCTAAGACAGGGGTGTCCAGTCTTATCTGCACAGGACTGGTATGGCTGTAGGTTTTTGGTTTGGCCGATCAATAGCAAAACTGGTTGAAACTTAAACCAGCCATCACACTGGCCTTTTGAGTATAGGAATACACATCCGTGAAATAGGAATGTCATTTAAACAAGACCTAGATAGAACACTGTGCTTTAAGTTCTGCCTTAAACCGTTCAGTTTGAGGATGTGCCTGTCTTGTCATTGTTTGTCCATTAAAAGCTCAGTAACTGTGGGAATTTTAAAGTAACCATGCATACAAGCGACCCATGTTCATGAGTTGGTGAATTGATCACTGGTGTAGCTGGAGGACAGAAAAAAAAATTAAGTAGTATTGATCTTACTTAAGCTGATCTCAGTAGCCACACAGAGTCGTCTCTGAAAGCCAATTCAGTTTTTTTTCTCTATACACTGAAGACATTTCAGTTTGAGATCAAGCGGAACATGCGATGATAAATCCTAATTTCTGCTTATATTTTCCAATATTTACATGTTTATGTATTTAAAAAAAAAAACTTGCTGACTCCAGAATAGTCTCGATATTTTTGAAAATCTAAAAAAAAATAAAAAAATCGAATGTTAATTCGCGGAAACCTTTACTGAACTGATCAAAGTACAAAGGAAATATTTCCAGTATTTTAGTCTGACACACTTAATTTTATTTTGTTTCAACAAAGGTAGAACTCACTGTCTGCAACACCCAAAACAAAGGTTTGGACTGAGTTAAAATGATGTAAAAATTATGACTTTGATATGATACCTGCGCAAAATACCTTTATACCCATACTGAAACAACACTACGGCAAAAAATTAAAAAATTAAAAAAAGACTATCCTGACAAGACGGAACAAAAGGGCTTTGAAAGTTATGAGTTATTATTCAAATAAATAAAGTGTTTGCACTTATAATTTGGGGGTAAAAAAATGATAAAATTCAGCGTCATCAGTGTTTCATCTGTATTTAAGAAAGTGATTCTCAGTTAAAAAATTGAAGCTGTCATCTTGACACTTGCCATAGTGGATACTGTATATTCAATCAAACTTTGCCCTTAATATCACCTTAATAAATTATTTATAATTATATTTTTTTACATTTATTTATTTGCGATGGCCCGGCGAGCTGTCCAGGGTGTACTCTGCCCTCGCCCAGAGTCGGCTGAGATGGGCGCCAGCCTCCCCGCGACCCTAATTAGGATTAAGCGGTTCGGAAAATAACATGACATGACATTTATTTATGTATTTTTTTTTTTTAAGCTATTTAACACTTTGACAAACATGTCTCGATTCTTGTGTAATGCGTAACATAAAATCAGTGATGTATCCGGTTTTTGCTTTGTGAAATTTGCAAAAGAAACCAATAATTTGGGTTCGATTCAATCATTTAGGTATAAAATCACAAATTCAGCCTGATTTTTTAATACAAGCGTTTTGCGAACAAAACATTTTGGCATAAAATAAATCAAGTCATCAGCTGTAATGTGATTCATTCAAACAGAGATCCGATGCAAAAATCTCCAATCACTAACCCACTTTAAT
This sequence comes from Neosilurus hyrtlii, assembly GCA_028564935.1. Lineage (NCBI taxonomy): Eukaryota > Metazoa > Chordata > Actinopteri > Siluriformes > Plotosidae > Neosilurus > Neosilurus hyrtlii. The sequence continues at coordinate 8,597,499 of JAOUQZ010000039.1, forward strand.
CCAAAATACACTCAACAGTTCTGATAACACTGACTCACTGTCTGCAAAGTTTCAGTCATTTAAATTCTAATCTTTAATACATATTAAATAGAAATCCACAGCCCTGAACAAAATAATATTGGGTTAGTTTTGGATAAATTTGTGTAAAAATCTTCTCCGTTCGTTTGAAGTGATGGCTTCCCAAGGCGCAATAAATTATCAGCTTTTTTTTCTCAACATAACAACATCCCTCCAACATAATCCCTCAAAAGTGATCATGAACATCATCAATGTTTATATTGAGTTTTTTATTGTGTTATAATATATAATTGTTTTATAATGAGTTTTTATTTTATTTTATTTTATAAAAAAAAAGAAATTGCTCAGGTCGTTGATTCATGGAGCGCTTTTGTTTGCCATGATTCATGGAGCGCCGGTGCTGTTAGGACTCGTATAATATTTTACGCCTTCGCACCCCTGGATCATACTTCTGACCCAAGTTGCTGTTCACCGCCTTTCACTTGCTGAGTTACACGTTCATTCATATTACATGTCTCTGTGTGTGTGTGTGTGTGTGTGTGTGTGTGTGTGTGTGTGTGTGTGTGTGTGTGCGCGGGCGGGATGTTTACGAGAACAAATGACTGATTACATTATCACACAGAGAACAAGTTAGAACACCATCAGTTCTCAAATGTTCATACTCCCAGCATGCACCTCCACCATCTGAGACCCAAATTAAAAACTTTTTAAAATGTAAGTGTTCTAACTGTTAATTTCAAATAATGTGATATCTATACACCACGTGAAGCCTGAGTGTGTGTGATCTTTGCACTCACCGTGAATGGGAAACGTTGTGAGAAATACGCTCAAGAGCTGCACTGCCACGCCCTCACAATGGCGGGAGCGAAAATGCCATATGACTTAATTTAACATCTGCACAATTCGATGGCTTGGTGGTGCACATGTGCCATTTTTAGTATTTGGGGGTCAATGAAGCATTGTCTTCGCTGTAAATTCAAACGTATTCCCTTGAACCATGCCGGTGAAGTTTAAACAGCGTAATAGGACTCGCCTACTGTGAGCAATCACCAGTTGTAGGAGTGGCCCTAGAATGTACCCACTAAATTTTGTATAAATCAGACAAACCACTCTTGAGATTGTACTGCCCTTAGTGTCCAGTGGACACAAAAAATTTCATGTTGATAGTATTTACAATGGCCAAGATATGCAAGACTTTCTATTTAGCATGCTAGCTATACAATTTTGATTATTGGTAATTTGCCTCTTTGTGAAAACAGAAAAAGTTGCTCTTAAGATGCGATAAACAAAGTTATGTGCATTTCGAGCAAAAAGTAGGAGGATTGTCACCCAATTTCCAAACAGAAAATTCTGCTGCATTAAATGTTGCTTATAAGATGAGCTAAACTTACTTTTATTGAGTACAAATAATTTCACAAGGTGATGAATGCTGAATCAAACAAACATCTTTTTGTCTTCCTTTTGGTAAAAATCTTTTTCATTTCTATAGAAATTAAACTTTGACACTCATTCGAGAACAGTAATGTACAGATTCTGGACAGGGAGGAGAGATGGTGTGAAAGAGGATTAAAAGAAGCCGTCTATGTGAAGAAGGAAAATCCAACATTAAACCGAGGAGGCGGTTTGAGGTTTCACCTTTCAAGCACTTACAGAGCAGCTCTGGATCTCCTTCCCAAGAGGGTTCACTCCACTTCACACCTTTATTCAGGTGACCAAACGACCCCATGACCAGGTACACAACCCTAGTGGACAAAGGACCCCAACGAGCGATGGAATGGATGGGAGGGACAGTGATTCGCACTTGACTTGAGAGTTTTTGCTCAGCCTGTATAAGGCTGTTTTTAGAACAGGCCTGCGGGTGACTTATGTGGTCCTTGGGGGCGACCTGGTGCCCATGGGCACCGTGTTGGTGACCCCTGATCTACACCAACGTTTTACAGAACTCAGTTTTGCTTGTGGTTGTGTTCTTTACAGTGGGGACAAAGGTGATCATAAGTAAATCAGTAGTGATTGATATGTGATGCACATTCGATAATATACAGGGTGTGATTTTTATGGCATAACCACAGAGTTTGGAGAAGCAGCAAGAGCAGTATCGTGGGCTTATGATTGAAAATGTATTTGAAATGGCTCATTACTGAGCATTTTACATCCACTGCTATGCAGCAGTATCCCAGACGTCTTTAACCAGTGACCTCTGGCCCAAGCGCACATGTTGATATTGTACCAGACCCAGAGATACCCCAGATAAATCTCAGTTATTTCACTCTTAAAGATCGGGTATGATCATAGCTGCACCAGATAATTACACAATTGGATGGAATGCTAAAAATGGGTGTCCATCTGAAGTTCATTCATTTTCTGAAGTGCTTAATCCTAATTAGGGTCGCGGGGAGGCTGCGTCTCAGCCGCCCATCTCAGCAACCCATCTCAGCCGACTCTGAGCGAGGGCGGGGTACATCCTAAACAGCTCGCCAGGCCATCGCAGGGCCCCATCTGAAGTTGTATGATGAAAATTTTGCACTAATTTAAATCATGTGTCGAATGTTTAAAACAAGGTTGAATTGCAGCAGTATTAAAATGCTCATATCTCCGGAACTGTTCTTACCAAGAACATCAACGTAATGCTATTTGTAATGTCGGCCTTTTCCAGGCTCTGTTGTACTGCTTCAAACGTACTTAATTGCCGGTGAACAGTTTTTAAGTCAATATGGCAATTTTGGTGTGTTTGAAAATTCAGGAAATTTGACACACTAATCAAAGTTTGCCAAATTTTACAGTTCTTTAATCATTTGCCGTGGCCGTAACCTATAGCTTACCCCATAATACTTTGCTCCACAACCATTCATATCAAAATGCATTCTTCTGATGCATGTTGTACTTTGCACCAGCTCCTCCCTGCGACAGTACGAGAGTTGTTTTTATTTCTCCCGTTGATAATATGCAGATTAGCTACTGGCTTAAAGCTTTAAGTGTTTTGTGTTATTTATTTAATTTAATTTAATTTTATTTAATTTTATTTATTTATGTATTTATGTATTTATTTATTAATTTATTTATTTGCTTGCTTGCTTGCTTACTTACTTATTTACTTACTTACTTACTTATTTACTTACTTATTTACTTATTTACTTACTTATTTACTTACTTACTTACTTACTTATTTACTTATTTACTTACTTATTTACTTACTTACTTATTTACTTTTTACTTACTTATTTACTTACTTACTTATTTACTTATTTACTTACTTATTTACTCACTTACTAACTTACTTACTTATTTACTTACTTACTTACTTACTTACTTATTTACTTACTTATTTACTTATTTACTTACTTATTTACTTACTTACTTACTTATTTACTTACTTACCTATTTACTTATTTGCTTACTTACTTATTTACTTATTGACTTACTTATTTACTTACTTACTTATTTACTTACTTACTTATTTACTTACTTACTTACTTACTTACTTACTTACTTATTTACTTATTTACTTATTTACTTACTTATTTACTTACTTACTTATTTACTTTTTTGCTTACTTATTTACTTACTTACTTATTTACTTATTTACTTACTTATTTACTTACTTATTCACTTACTTACTTATTTACTTACTTACTTATTTACTTACTTATTTACTTACTTATTTACTTACTTACCTACTTACTTATTGACTTACTTATTTACTTATTTACTTACTTATTTACTTACTTACTTACTTATTTACTTACTTACTTACTTACTTACTTACTTACTTACTTATTTACTTACTTACTTACTTACTTACTTATTTACTTATTTACTTACTTATTTACTTATTTACTTATTTACTTATTTACTTACTTATTTACTTACTTACTTACTTATTTATTTATTTGATGGGGCGTTATGTCAAATCCAACATTTATATCATTTGGTCAGGACCACGTCCAATGTTTATTTTGGATGATGGCTGGCTGAATCCTTTTAAACTATGTATATATTTGTGGTTGAAGAAAATATCCCATGAAAACCTCTGCCAAAACCAAAAAACCCCCAAAAAAACCAGGAGGAGGTATTCTCCATTGATTAAATGCGTGTAGCTACCAGCTGGTGTTTTTATCTCTGCTTAATTGCCTTGGAGTATAGTAAGAGAGTGACAGTGGATATCTTTGCAAAGTAGAAGTGATCAGTAAGGTCAAGCAGGTTTGCTCATGAACTGAGAGTTGGATTCCGAGAGACAGACACCGGTACACTCTCGGGACAGGAGCACAGGATTATTTACTCATTGTGTTTGGAGTCCAAGGAGAGAATAAATTGCTATTGATTTCCGGTCCTTTGCAGTTAAGTGTCTTTCCTGCTTTTGGAGTGACTGTGGGCCAAGAATAATTTCCTTTAATATGTACCCACATTTATCTTGGGCTTTTTTCCTTCTGAGCATACCAGGCTCTAGTTGGTATTCGGGTCGGCAAGGTGGAGTGTAAACCACAGGTAGTGTTTCTTTTGTAAATTCAGATTCAGATGAGTTACTGTTGTGTTAGCAGAGAATGATTTCTGTACAGTAACGGTCTTTTAAACACGACAGGGAAGGTGTAAGGGAGAGACTTCGGATTGAAAAGATGGTTTGATAAGTGGCCTGTAAGATTCAGTCTTCACTGGGCTGGAAATGTCACTTCATACAAAATACAGTTAACGTTGTTCACGTATCTCTCTCCAATACGAACCCTGTAAGCTTTGATGGCTTCAGTAGCCATTTCAGCCGTTTCAGAGAAAAGTTACCTGCCGTCCCTCTTATCCCATAATGAAGCAACAATCATTTTAATCGTACTTCAATATTCAACAGCACCTTTGCTCTTTTATCTCTCTAAAGCCTGATATGTGTTCTCAGTCATTTTTCCGTTTACTGAGTTCACCTGAGGCACACAAAAAGGGGACCTTGAGAAATCGGGGCTTTGGTGCGTGCTGGCAGAAAGGAAATTGGTGTGTCAATCACGAGTTTTCATATCTCCGAGCAAGCTGTCATGGGATTGAGAGAAATTGATGAAGAAGGGGGAATGGGGGGGGGGGGGGGGGGGGGGCGCATGAAGAACTGGAGAAATCTAGTGGATGGGGACATGTACTCCACTAGACGAGGTGATTCCTGCTGCCTAATTACAGTGGAAAACATTATAGCCTTATGTTACATAAAGCAGAATTACTGTCTGTCATATTTATAGTATTGTGGTTTTTTTTTTGTTTTACTTTGGGGATGTCCTTTAGTGACCTTGACAGGTTTTTAAAGGCCACATCAGTCTCAGATGATGCCATTTCCCAAACAGAGTTCATAAAATCACTCTCTTGATGTCCTGATATTAAAATTTTTAGGGAATGGCTACATCAAATGTATGCCTTGCTATGGTTCACATCTACAAATACTACATTACGTTTTACATGAAAATCACACCTGCAAAAAACTGGTGATGATCACATGATCAGTTAATGTAGAAGCTACAAAATCACTTGTTCAGTAATAAACAAAAGCAAAAGCAGGATATGGTTTGATAATTCATTTATTCATTCATTTTCTGAACCGCTTAATCCTAATTAGGGTCGCAGGGAGGCAGGTGCCCCTCTCAGCCGACTCCGGGCGAGGGCGAGGTACACCCTGGACAGCTCCCCTGGTCATCGCAGTGCATGGTTTGATTATACATCCTATAATTAGGTTTTTAAGTTCATATTCGGGCTTTTGTTTTTGTCTGTTTCTCTTTCATGCCAGTAATTTTTAAACTGGAGTGATGCCCGGGTCCAGAACTGTAAATATCTTAAACGTGTTATTATTATTATTATTATTATTATTATTATTATGTGTGATATGAACTGGGGTATGTACTGGGTATGTGCTTGTGTTAATTTACTAATAAATTAATAGCCAATATTTCTAAGAATCACTCAGGGTGTGATACAGTACCCCCCAACCCCCCGATTCCTATCAATTTTTTGTGGTGGTAGATACTGTATATTACCAAAACTGACAAATCACGTTTTTGTTTTTGTTTGTTTTGTTTGTTTTTTTCCCTAAAACTCTGGCACCCTTCAGAAAAAAATGATGGCCCTCTTAAGGGGAGGGGTCCCAAGGGACAAAATTACAAAAAACTAAAAAACTTGGTTTGTGAATTTGATGGTCCACGTGCACCGTCATTCAGCCTCCGTGATTTCATGGTATATGAATGTATCAGCTCGAGTCTTTCAAAAAATATTGGTATTTTCAAGGCTGAATGAGGGCTCAAGTCATGACTTTTCACTTTTTGGGCTGCATTCGGGCTGCCTGCGCCCTGATTAAGCCTGTATCATTCATCCGTATTTGGACACGTGGCACCCTTTCCTTTCTAAATATGTATGAATGGCCGTGGCTTTGACAAATGACATATTATATATATATTGACTCTTAAGCTTGCTTATTAATCCAAAGGAATTTTTCACATGTCAGTCCAGTCACATGCTGTGTCATTTGAACCACTGTGTGATGTTCTATCCTAGGGTTTATTATTATTATTATTATTACTGTTATTATTATTATTAGTGTGGCTGGTGGCATAGTGGTTAGAGTGCTGGGCTCATGATCAGGACGTTGTGGGGTCGAATCCCTGTTGGACCCCCATCGTGCTAAGACCCCTGGGGAAGGTCTTAACCAAATTATTATTATTATTATTGGGGAGAATTCTGTTTTTTATTTTTTAGTAGCTTTAGTTGTGATGTTGTTCATTTTTATAGATATTTTTAGCTGTGTAGGGGATGAAATGGTATGCTATCATCGTAATGATGTGCATTAGGGATGGCAGGAAATTTGGCTGAAATATTTATTTAGTATGTAATTCTGGAACCATAAACTTTGATGGCTGCTGTTACAGATGGATGACCAACTAAAAGGGAAAAAATGCCTGTTTTGCTGGAATGGATTGGCTGCACTTGTTTCCCTAGACAAGGCTTCATTACTGATGATTATCATGTATTGATAATACATGTACAATAACTTTGGGCCTTTCAGCTCATTACATATAGATGAGTTACCAAACATAGCTGAAAGGACCAGAGTAGTTTCATTTACTTACTAAGAAATAGCCCTGAAGTATAAAATAACAGGCACGCTACATGGGTTTGCTTGTCACACAGTGTAGCCTATTGAAAGATAAATGGGCATAAAAGACCTACTTTTGAATAAGCTTAAGTAACTAAATACAGTCTGTGCACAATGTGTATATTAGATCGGGGACTGAATTTCAGTGGCACTTCAGTCACTACAGCAGGGGCGTGAACTGCTGGTATTTTCCTGAATGTAGAAAATCATGCTTCGCTCACTCTTGTCTTGTTTAGACAGTGTGACCTTCAACCACAACCGAGGGAATATATTTTGGAACACTGGTCTTCATTCCTTGAACCTTGAACTCTTCTGAATGTAGAGTGGTAGGGAGTGTTATCTTGCTGGAAGAAGTCACTACCATTAGGGAATAGTGTTGCCATAAAGTGGAGTACTTGGGGTGTAACAATGGCGAGGTTGGTGGTACGTGTCAGTACCGAGTAGCATCCTCATGAATGCCAGGACCCGAAGTTTCTCAACAGAGCATTTGTGCAAAGAATCACATTACCTCAGCGGCTTGCCTTCTTTCCTTTGTGTCCTAATGCCATCCCTTCCCCAAGTAAACGTTGAACTCACACCGTGCCGTCAACAGGACTTAAAAGAAAACCTGATTCATCAGGCCAGGCCACCTTCTTCCTTTGCTCCATGTTCAAATTGTGGTGTTGGACAGGGGTCATGTGCTCTCTGACCGCTCTTCATCTGCGCAACCCCGTATGCAGCAAGCTGAGACGCTGTGTGTTCTGACTCCTTTCTCTCATAACCAGCGTCATTATTATTTATTTATTTAATTAATTATTTATTTTTAGAGGTTTGTGCTACAGTCATTCTATTGTGAAACTTAGGTGTCCATGACCCTGTCGCTACTCCACCAGTTGTCCATTCTTGGACAACTTTTGGTGCTAACATCCCGCAACTCCTGCAGTTTACGAGATGCTCTCTTCTAGTCATCTAGTCATTCTACTTTGACAGTTGTCACTTAGATCCTATTGCTTGCCCATTTTTCTGGCTTCCAACACATCAACTTTGAGAACTGACAGTTTACTTGTCCCGGAGACATTCAAAGGAGGTAGTCAGTGTTTTCTTCACCTGTCAGTGGTTTTATTTTTATGAATAATTGGTGTAAAAGTGCATTTGGAACCATTCTGGCCTGACATTGTATTAGTCTGTGTTTGTTTTTCCCTTTAATTTGTCATTGAAAGTGTGTGTGTGTATGTGAGAAAGAGAGAGAGAGAGAGAGAGAGAAAGAAAGACTGTAGCCATTCTGCTTTTTGATTGCACCCTGAGGATCTTGATCACTTTTGTCCACCACCTAACTTGGATCCATTTTCCCTGAATTAATGTTTTATTGTTTAGTCAATGATTAGACCTGCAAATAATTTCACGGTTCAGTTGTACCAGCTAGTGAATAGCCACCTGAAATGCACAGGGCGTATTCTGCAAATGCCTCGCTTTATAATTAAAACCTGAGGATGAGGTCTGGAAAACAAATTTTGCTTGAAATCGGAATTGGTTACACAGTGTGCACAGTGTTACCCTTGTCAGCATCTGACTTAGACACTGGGAAGAGGAACAGCAGGAACAGCAGGACACCGTCTGTCTGTGTTAGTCGGATTTTCCGACTTTTGTCGGATTTAAACAAAATTGTCGGATAAAGTATGATTTTTAGGCATTTCCCTGCCATTTTGCACTTTTTCGTCAGTTTTTTAAAAAAATGACCACGGTACAACTTGAACTAGGTCAAAGAAGTTAAATGTAGTGAGCGTACTCCCTCCGTAATCTCCAGTATTTCTAGTATACACATCCTAGCATTCACACACCATGTGCGGTGGGAGGCTTCATGGTGATTGTATGAGCTCTTGTTTTTCTGCAAATCGCATGGTCGTTAGTCCGGAGTTGGTGTGTAAAGAAAGACACTTTCATTGTGACATGCATTCTGTTGCAAATCAAACGTGTGTTTGAAAGAAAGCACTGAGTAAACACAGTGCCACAGCAAAACAAAGGAAAGCTAAGAATGCTCAGTCAGAAAGTGGGAGTTTCTTCACCATATTTGCCGCACAAGATGCCAAACAGAAGGAAAATAAATTCTGCGAACAGAAGGTATGACTCATGATTAAACTTTCTAAAAAATCGTAATGAAGTCAGACATTATGAGTGTTACTAGTCAATTGAACATTTTTGTGATGCTTATTTTTTTTGTAAACTTTTTTTAACTTTCCATATTCTGTGTTATTATAGGTGCCAAAAACAGAATTCCTACAGCAACATGTTATTTGAACTGATCCTGGGTGATAACATTATTTATTATAATAATATTGCAAACGGAATCTCTGTTATGCAATTTATTGACTTAAATAATTTCAGCAGTATTTGATATCAAATGTCCACCTGTTATTAATATTTTACATGAATTTTTTTTTTTTTTTTGCTTGATTAAAGAATGAATGTACTGTAACTTTTTTTAGTGTTTTATACTTCTTTGTAAGAAGTTTGTAAGATTCTACTAGATTGCACCAGATTCCACTATTTAACATCAACAATTAATAAAAGTAGTGCTTAAAGTAGGATTTTTTTTTTCAATCTTCTTGCAGACACTGGGAGACGAATGCATCTGTTAACGTTAAGTGTGACCCTTTATTCACTGGAGACAAGCAAAGAATTTTCTGTGTGGCCTGTTTTAACAGTATGTTATATAGGGGATCATTGTATTTGTGTGTGGAAATGCCGTGAAGGACGGTTATTTAACAATCAGCCACTTGTGTGAGTGGCATTTTATCTGCCTCTGTCATGCTTCTTTCAACACTTGAATATATAAGTATTGCTATGTGGCTGGGTAGGTCACATTTTGTTTATCTTTTTCCAGTACGGTTTTTATAAAAACATAATGCAGTTGATTTTCTAAAATATAATTTTAATATACACACATGCACTGGATTTTTATACTTGTTACCCGCTCCAATATAATACGGAGTAAGTCACAAGGTAGTGCTTGGAGTAAGAGCCAAAGGAAGGTAAAAATGGCGTATCTGGACGAAAACGCGATATCGCCAAACATAGTCGATTCATTATGGGTACATGAAATGAAATATATTTTTTTTTAGCTTAGAGTCTGACCTACTCAAAATCACGAACATTAGCACGAGACTTGTTATAAGAAGAAAAAAAAGTAGGTCAAGGTCACTTACCCACCAGGGTTAAATACAGTTAGAAGCTAGATTTACATGATTAATATAATCCAATTCACTGAAAACACTTTACAAGTAACACCTAACAAATAATAACAAAGTACGGTGAATATATTTCCAAAAATAATGTGATTTATTCACAAGGGGGATAATGCCAAAAAAAAAAAAAAAAAGGATTGTGAAGGCAGGTGACAAGAAGGGAATTTTAACGTTTCGATGTAGATGTAGTAGAAAACAAAGCATGAAATATGTAAAAGAACACTCAGATGATTTGTTCTCTGCCATCTGATCGCTTAAGTCCATAAGTTGCATTCAAATAGATGAATAGATTGTATAGAATGGTTTAATTTTGGTAAAGTTTACTTTACAGTTTTTTTGAAACATGTACTGGAGTTAACACGCTGATTTCATGGGAGGACGAAAATAGGCTCATGACATCACATTGTTTTAATCTCGCTGCAAAAGCAAAAAATTATGATTTTTTTTTTCTTTATAAACTATTTGATATTAGCTTATAGAAGTGAAAAAAATAACCATGTGAACATGCAAAATATAAAATATTATGCATTTCTTACCTTTGGGAGTCCAGTAGTAAATCCAAGTAAATGTTTCCTGTCGTGGATTCTGCACTTACAACACTTCACAGGTGCAACCGAAACGAATTAAGGTGATTTTTTTTCTTTTTTTTTTCTTTTTAAAGCTCTTGCTGTCACAGCTTCAGGAATAGTGTACCAAATGAGAAAAATAAAAACAACACCCCGTTCACTCTCATTTTCATATTACTTAATTGCAATGGCAGAAAGTATTTATTTTTTTGTCATTTTGTCTCCACCATCAGAATGGATTTGAAATGAATTAGTCAAGATGTGATTGACGTTAAGCATTTCAGCTGTAATTTCAGGCTGTTAGCAGAAGTAGTGCGGTCCAGCCGGTGCTGCTGCAGACCTATTGTGAGAATCAGAATCGCTTTATTATTATTGCACTCAGACTCAGTCGTAGCAGCTTTTAGTTAGAATAAAGGTAAAAACACCCCACTATATTTAAAATATACCCTTTGACTCTTTTCAAAGTGCCTTTTAGTGCAAATTACTGGGTCATAGGAAACAAAATACATTTTCTGGAAATTAAAACATATCTTTTGTAGTATGCAAGGTAGTAGTTTCATAATAAAGCCTAATTTCAGTTATATGGGAAAATTGTTATAATAAAGAAAATTCAATTTTATGTACTTCGTATACACAATGGAAAATGTTTCCTTTACCTTGCATGCCCCCTAAACTTTAACAGTTACATATTGATGTTGACGATTAAACTTTCGACTTTATTTGATATTTTATATATTTATACATTTGTTTTACATGTACAGAACATATGGATTCGAAAAATAAACTTTCTCTGTGCTGAATTAGTATATACTATTAATACTACCACCAATAATAATAATAGTAATAATAATAATAATAATAATAACTTTAAGTGTGATGTGTTTTTACTTGTGTGCTTTGTCTAATAATATTGCCTGATAAGCACTTCACATTGGAAAAAATTTAAAATTAGTATGAAGACAAAAAAAATTAGGAACAGAATTCGTTCATTCATTGGTCTAAGCATCTTTATCCTAATTAGGGCTGCGGGGAAAGCTTGCCCATCTCAGCCGACTCTGGGCAAAGGCAAGGTACACCCTGAAAAGCTTACCAGGCCGTTGCAGGACCAACTCACATATAACATAAAACAAATAATTAAAAATTACTGGGCTTTTTCCGGTTGACCTATTACATCAGAGACCAAAACAATTGACTGTCGGCAAACAGGTAATAAAGAAAACCTCCTGTCACAATCCACAATTTCTGAAATAGTTAAAGCTTCACCCCTACCTAAAAGTCGATCTCAAGTTTCAACTCAATTGTAAACTCAATCAGGTGTAACTGATCACCTATTGTACACCAACCTAATTGGCTTCCACCTGTGATCAGTTTTGTAGTAATCATTCTGATTGGCTCAGCATAGAAACAGCATTTCATAAGGCATCCCAGTGCTGGGATCTGTAACTGAAAGCAATCAACTATGGGTGACAAGACACTGTCAAAAGATCTTAGGGATAAAGTTGTGGACAGGCACAAGTCAGGAAATGGAAACACTTTTTTTTTAAAGGATTTATCAATCCCTTGGAGCTCAGTGAAGTCTATAATCAAGAAGTGGAAAGTGTTTGGCACCACTCGGACCCTAACCCTCCAAACTTGCTAGAAGAGTGATTGTTCCTTTCTTTTTTTTTTTTTTGAGTGGACATTGTGTGCATGTGAAAAGATTTTACAAAAGGTGAAATCTTACAAGACCTTGCAAAAGATTTGCTTTTTTGTTTTTAGTTTTTTCAGAACTGTTGCTATTACTTCTTTTTAACCTAAAAAAAGACAAAGGTTATGCTTTTTCCCCCTAAAAATGGCAATGTTACTTAGCTGTATTGGTGTAATACACTGTATTTCATATTTGTTTTGAATGTTGATTGAAATCTCTTGCATACATACACATTTAATACTTTTTATATTTGCGTACGTGACTACAACATTTCTCAAATTCCTATTGCTAGTAAATGATGACTCAGTTAGTTGATAGCCCTGTATCCTTCATGTAATTTCTAGAAAATGTGTAAAAGCAAAAAAAGTAGAATCCCAGTGATGTCATAGCCATCTGTGGCTGGGGGTCCATGAGAGCTAGCTTACTGCTGGGAAAGGAGAGTCCACTTTTTGTTACTGATACCAGCCAGTTGTGGTGTATGACCTCATGTATGATGAAGAGGGCAGTTAGTGCTCTCCTTTGAATATGTTCCTTTCTTGAACTGTTCTGTGATGCTGCTTAAGCTCTAAAGGTGCGTGGTTGGTTTCTCCTTTTTCTGGTTGTTGTCCTATGATGGGGAGGCTTGGCAATGGATCAAATTGAGTGAAAGCAATACAAACCACTCTAATATCTTTTTATTTATTTATTTATTTTTTATATGCCATAGAATGATGTCTTACACAGGAACAGTAAAGACTAATTTTTCTCCTTCATTTCTCCAGTATGGTGGAGTACATGCTCTAGGGATGTGGTGTATTTTGGCCAGCCACATATGCATGTTATTGCTGTCTTTCCAGTCTCTTGTGGACTCTGCTCTAGGCAGAGAGCCACCATCCTGATGCTCAATTAGCATTGTTAATGATCCACCTCTCTGCCCAGTCTGAGTCTCTGATGGACCTGTGACAGATAACACTGTACTTGAATCCAAAGCATCAGCCCCATTTGGTTTGCTTGGCAGTTTGTAATGGCTGTAAAATATATCTCTATTTAAGCCGATCCAGCTGAGAGTCAGTGTAGGATTAATATTCGCTGAGATCAGAAAAGTTTCAGTGTGCAGTGTGAAGGACAATATATTGTGATGAATGACCTTTCAAGGCTGTTGTTCTGAGCCTGACTGATGCTAAGTGCACAAGGCACAAATGGAAATTTGTTTAGCAGCCGCAGTAGCTCATGGCTTTCTGACCTGGCTCCATGTTTTAGCTTTTTGAGGTAATAGAAAGCTATTTTAGGTTACTCTTCTTAAACCAAACATTGTTAATACTTTTTTCTTTCACTCTTTATCCAAACAGAAAGAGATTTATACCTTAGATTTGTCAACCTGGCCAGCTGTTTTATTTTTTTCCATGTATCCATATCAGACCTTTCATGTGAAATATCTACAGTTGTGTTCAAAATTATTCAACCCCCACTGAAATTGAATGTTTTGGCCAGTTTGACATTGATTTTGATCATT
>JAOUQZ010000039.1:8652354-8664287 GCA_028564935.1 Neosilurus hyrtlii
CTGAATACAGCAGATATAGAAGACTGAAGAAACCTCATATAGTCGCTGACCAGAGAATCTAATTATTATTATTATTATTATTATTTTATTTATTTAATCCTGGTTGATTGATTTATTTTATTATTAATTCTTAATTTGTTTATTTATTTTTCCATCTTATTTTGTGTTTAAAAATAAAAATAGAGAGAAAATGTCAAAGAGAAGATTGAAAATGTAATATTATAGATTAATAGCAGCTTCGGCCGTGAGTCACGCCTCATCTGCCACCAGCATAAATGTTCGGACACACACCCCAATATCTTGTTGAAACAATGGAGGCTGTGTTGTTGTGGAAAAGGAGAGGGTGGTTTGATTATTATGGCAATAAATACATTGCAGCAATTTTGCAATAGGATGCCTATTAAGCTTATAGCAGATAAAGGCATCTACATATTGTTAACCAACTTACTAATAAATGAACGGTCTGTGAGTTTTATGATATATCAACAACAAAAAAAATCCAGAAAAAAGAACACACTATATAAAGGTTATAAACTGATTTGCATTTGATTGAGTCAGATAATGATTTGACTGCCTACCAGGCAGACAGACATCAGGGAAAAGATCGCAGACCTGCACAAGGCTGGAATGGACTACAGCAAGAATCTTGGTTAAAAAAGAGATAACTGTCCTTAAAACTATTTGAAAATCAAAGAATTTAAGAATCACCCTCAGTCTGAGGGTCTCTCTGAAGATCTCGCCTTGTGGGGTAAGGATGATCATGAGAAAGGTGAGGGATCAGCTCAGAACTACAAAGGAGGAGCTTGTTAATGGTTTCAATGCTGTTGGGTCCACAGTCATCAAGAAAACCACTGGTAACACACTACGCCATAATGGACTGAAAAATAAATAAAAGATAATCAGTTATCGACTCTTTTTTAATTATTGGATGGCATTCAATTTGCGCCTGATTTGCGATTATTTTGTGGATGTTTGGCGGAAAAAAGCGGATCTCCTGTCGTAAATCAGCCATCACCATCAATGGTACAATTAATGTTTTATATGTGAACATTTTTCCCACCATTTTGTTTGTCGCCTGTTCTCTTTCTTTCCTTTCTTTCTTTTTATTTTTCTTAAGCAGTTCTCACCCTCCAGCACGTGCTGTGAACCATCTCCTTCCTGTTTTCTAATTATAAATAAATCTTTTTTTGTCTGGTTTTAGATGTGCTCTGTTTATGCCAGCTTTTGTTTTTGATGTTTTACAGTGTTTGCACAACAGCGTTGTTGCTGATCCTTAATCTTTCTGCATAGGAATTAATGTCTTCATTCATGACACACTCGCATTCAAAAACCACTTTCTCTGACAACATCCCACAGAGCTCCAGTTCTCGGTTTTCAGAAGGTATTTCCATAAATGGCTCAAAATATGCTTTCCAACATGCTGTTGTGCTGCCACGTTTATCACACAGTTGATATGTGCAAGGTTGTATATTTAGCGAATGAACCAGCCCATTGGCTATTGGAGGGCTAGGTAAGGCGGAATTGCCGCCTCACCTGTTGAAATCAGCCTTGACATTTTATCTTTGTTGAAATATATTTATATTCAACCAGCTGCTTGCAAGTCACTATTACTAAAATATCACTTCTGAGGTGCAAACGAATAGCTGTATTACTGCAGTCAGTATAGCCATTGGTTATAAATGCTCATCTTTTTGAAGCTAATTAATGTTCTAATGGGCACATTTCATCTGTGGTCCATCTGTGGTCTCAGTTAATATTTTAGTGATATATTGTGTGGGACTCCTTGAAATATTTAATAGTGTGTGAATGTGACTGGAGTTGCCACCATCTGTGATTGATGTGCTTAAGACTTTTGCATGGGTGCTCTTGTTTTGGAAGCAGCAAAGGGGTTATACTGAAGGTGGGCTGGAAAAAGTTTAAAGATATTTTATCTTTGCTGTTTGGTACCAGACACTTCCTACTAGTCAGCCTTTTCCTCTTCCTACACAGAGGGGGAATTAATTAAAGCAGAGCCACAGAGTTGTGTTAACATCATGACATGAATCACAGTCCATTTGTTGTTTATGCAGAGGATTCTATTGATTTCACCAAACCTAATCTCTCTTAGCTTAATGCTTGCAAAGAGGTTCTAAGTAGAACGGGTCATGAATTTGGTTTGTCCCATCATGCAACAGTAGGCAAGCTCACTGACCATGTATTTGTTCCAGATGATTAAAGAAAATATTTTAATAATAAGCAAAAGAAATGAATAGAATGAATATTGAATATTGAGCCATGTATTGGATGGAGCCTGATAAGAGCTGGACATTAAAGGATTGAGGGTATATGTCTATTACCTTCTGGTCAGTATTGCAACATGTATATCTTTTATTTCACTTGGAAATGTCTTGGGATGCAGAATTTGAACACAAGGTTCATTGCAGACAAGAGAGTTTTCAAGGTTTTTGAAGCCAATGTACTTCTGTTTTGCATCACTTTTCATAGCGAGTTGGAGTTGGAGTTGCAGAAGGTTAAAATTTGTGGAGAAGATTCTTCCATTTACTTTGAGAGGAATGAGTTACACTATTCAGCTGGGAGACTTTACCTTCCCTCCCACACCGTCTCTTACACTCTCCTGTACACACATGTAGAGATGGAGGGAGAGCTTATGGCTTGGTTTCCTTTGAACTGTTGAAGCTCAAAGCCTCTCCTGCACTTGTCTCTATCTCTTTTTGCTTTATGTAGAATGTGATAAAATGAGCAGGGTTGCAGAGTGCAAAGCTCAGCCCTAAATAATACAAAAAGGCCCTTATACTAGCCTGGAATCCACCTTTGTAAGTGCTGAATAGAAAGAAAGGTGGCATGGACACCCACGTAACAGCAGCCGCAGTCTTTTTATTCTTGTGGAACAAGTAGCTTCCTATGTACTCACTCATAAAGACATACAGATGGTGTTTGGACAGAACATAGAGGAATAGAAAACTCAGTGTACAGTAAACTCCTTCAGGTGATGTACACTGAAAGCACTAATAAAAGACTTCAATCCAGTCCTTAGGGACCATTTCATGTTGCTCTTTCCAGCTGTTAACCCAAAAAATTAGAGATACATAAACGATTTTCAACTGGAATCACTCTCACTCTCTCACTCACTCATTTGCGAAACAACTTAATTCTACTCGGGCCAAGGTAGGGCTGGATCCGACACTGGGCGAAGACAGGGCACAGCCTGAATGGCTTGTCTGACCATTAGGGATGTGACTCTAACAACAACTCATGATTCAATTCGATTCTGATTTTTGGGGCGACGAATTGATTCAGAATCCTTGATTCAAACCGATGTTTGATTCATAACCATTACAAACAAAGGGAGCCAATTTCATGAGTAACTCTATTCTTCTATAAGCTAGGAACGACTCTTCTATAAGAAAGAAAGAAATTAAATTACTACACAGCTGGTTCTGTAGATGTACTGATCCGCTTTGCTGGTTCAGAGTTGGTTGTGAGTTTAATGAAGTGATGGAGTGTGTGTTGGTCAGGAGTTGGTCGTGCTGCTGCTGCTCCGGTTCTTTTAGCTCCGGGTGATGGTGTAAGTTGAGGGCTCGGGGATTTCAAGTGTTCATGAAATATTTGACTTTTACTTTGAACACCGCATATGTCATGTCAAGCTCCTTCTTACCCCGAAAATTTAAAATCCGAAGTGCAAGCATTTGCCTTCAGTGAAGACGGTGCTGGCTGTATATCTTTTTCCTCATCCATGTCAAAGCTAGGCTAAAAGCTAGTTCTGTACCCGCCACTCACTGGAACAATTCACTACGGAGGCCACGTCTGGACAAACGGTACGCGCTGTGAGTAAGGTTGGAAATGCGCAAAAAAAGTGTTCTTAAAACTCTTAAAAATCAATTCAGAATGCAAATAAATAACAATCGCGATTCAGACGTGAATAGATTTTTTTCCGGCACCTCTACTCAATTTGGAACAGCCAGTTAGCCTAAGGTGCATGTTTTTGGACTGTATGAAGAAACAAGAAACATCATTCCCGAGCCTGGAACTTGCACCCAGGAACTTCTTGATGTGAGACCAGAATTAGCCTCACATATGTCCTGTTTTGAGCTGCTCACTTTTTCGGTAAAAGTAACTATGTTGCATTGATTGCTGTTGATGTCACTTCTCCAGTCTATGAGACACCACTACTGCTCATATCACGCTTAAAGGGCAAGCTTGCCTTTCACCTGCCATATACACTCCAACCTTCTTTTCATTCCCTGGCATTTCTTCAGCTTCTGGATGTTACTAAGCATCCTGCTATGCTAGTTGTCATACGTATTGAGTTTATTTATGCCCTTTCTGTCTAGTTTACAATTTATTTATTTATTGTCAGTTTTCTAGCACTCCCAGTGTGATCCCTCTTATTGTGAAATGTCCAACGTTTGACTTGTATTACTTGGCTTATTCTGCTCTCTGTTGGTGATACATACCACCATGGCACCCCTTTGAATAGACAATGGTACAGGTGGATAATAGATATTGGAATAAAAGGATGATTGTATTATATGCTCACTGCTGACTTTTCATGTGTATTGACTGCTACTAAGAAATAGTTTCTGATTTTCTTGAATGAGAGCTGCAGTAAAAGCACAGGATTGAAGAACCTCCTGAATCCTATCCATGATCCTTAGTAATGTGTTTTACTGGTAGCTAGTCACTTTAGGTTAATAGTTCGATCATGGAAAAGGTGTTTCTGCATTACTACCTGATATCTTAATGAATACCTTACTCAGTACCATCTGTATTTTCCTTCACTGCTAACATAAGTGTTCTGGTATGTTCTGGCTTCACTCCCACACACCCCTCACAAGCACTAATGATGAAATGTTGAATGTGTCTGTAATGCACTTGCAGCATGAACAATCTAAGTCTTAAATTAGTGTAGGAGGAAATTATTGAGATTTCTGAAATCCTTTCAAATTAAAGGTTTATAAGCATGATTGGAAAAATCTTACTCATTCATTCATTCTTTCATTTGCTGACGCCTGTCTCAGCCGACTCTGTGTGAAGGCAGGGTACAGCATACACAGCTCGCCAGACCATTGCAGGGCCAACTCACACCCACACACACCTATGGGCAATTTGGAACAGCCAGTTAGCTGAATGTGCATGTCTTTGGACTTTGGGAGGAAAGCGGAGTACCTGGAGGAAAAATACGCAAGCACGGGAAGAACATGCTCACTCCATTTAGAAACGCCTTCACCGAGCCCAAATACTCGAACCCAGGACCTTCTTGCTGTGGGGCATACGTTCTACCCACTACACCACCATGCTGCCCCAAAATTCTTGTTTCTACTGACTGTGAAATGAATTAAAATGAAAATTAAATATTAGCCCCCAAAATGTTTATGGTGGGCCTGATTTTGCCGTTCATCTGATAGGTCAATGTGCCTCATATGCTGGATGTGTGTAGCAGTTGTGCTGAATAGGACAGCTCCCCAGTCACTCGGCAATGGCGGTGCTTTTAAAGCAGCACCGTTTCAGCACCAGTGTTTTGGACTGTTAACAGTCACATGGTTATTGGAGGAGCGGCACAGCTCGGTGTAGCTGAGAATGAGATGGCAGGTAATGTAGAGTAGTGTGGTGCTTTTCTCAGTCTTGCTGTGTCTGATCATCCACTATCTGCCTCCAAGCCTCAGGGTAGACAGCACTTCTTCCATTTGGAAGCAGAGGCTAAAGAGCCGCTACCCCGCTAGGGAAACTCAGCTCTCCTGCCTGGTTCCTTTAGTGCACTTTCACATCCAAGATCTGCACTTACTCATATTCCCTCACACCTTCCAACACTCCAGAACTGAACTGGTAACTCTTGGTGACTGTGTGTTAATTCTCTTCATGATTTCTTCACAGGAACCATTTCTCTTAGCTGCTCCATGCTTAGATCACTATCCATTTTCACAGTCCCAGGTTAGCGAATTTGTTGCTTCCCAATTAGCATCGCTTTTTCCAGTAAACTGTATCGTATCACATGGTCAAAAAAGTAAGCTTGGCCCTAGTGATCCTCCTTTCATGGATTATGTTTGGTATGTGTTCCAAAATGTTTTTTTTTTTTTTTTTTTAATGAACATTGCTGTCCATGGTGTTCTTAGCATTCCATCCCCGCATCACTCATCCTGCTGTCAGCTTTCTTCAGAGTCCAAGTCTCACATCTGTACATCATAATTGGAGAAATGGTTGTCTGGATTAATCTGCATTTGATTGCAAGGCTGATGTCTTTGCTCTTCGCTTAACACTGCATATTACTCAAGTGCTATACACCTCTTAATTTCTGGACCATATTCTGCATGTCTTTTGGTCTTGACCCCAACGGAAGAGAACTCCTGCACACAGCCACTTAGTTACAACTTTGAAGGTATGTGTAGGATCCCTGTCTTGAAAAATGCAGTTGTGAACAAGTTTTAACTTTATGGCTTATGTCTAGCTACCTCAATAATTCTGGATAATCTGGAAAAGAAAGAAATACCCGGTGTTGGTCTTCATATTTAAGATTGGCATATCTCTGGTCTGGAGGTGCTACAATAACACGTTAACAGAAACATGCTACTAGTAACAAAAACACAGTATAATTGTTTCAAATGACAACAGAAACTTTCAATTATATGCATTTGTAACCAGTTTAATTATGTTTTACAATTAAGTGTGCATAATTTAAGTTTTAAGTTTAAGTTTGCATAGTTAATAATAAGCAAAGTGTAAACAAAAAAAAAATGAAGCACAATACTTACGTTTTGGTCGTTTCTCACTGATGGCTAGCTAGCGAACTTAACTATAGACATACTTATACCTTTTGAGTGTCCTGGAACTGGAACCACTTCCTTTGTCGTTTTAAACCCGTCTGTTGTTTTGTCATAGCATGTTTCTCCTAAAGGGTGTTGTTGGATTTGCAGTGCCTTGACCTCCCTGGACCACTGTATGTGTTGGCCTTAAGTTTATTGCGACCAAAATGTAGTTTTTCTCCAGTAATAGCATACCTTTATTTTCAGAACTAGTGACAACCGGCTGTTATGGCTTCACTGACAACACTGTAGTTGTTGATAGTTTTGAACAGGTAGTAATCTACAGCATGGTCTCAAAAAACCCACTGCATGCTGGGATTCTGAAATGAATGCACTGTTGATAAAACGCTGATGGATGTGAATGGAGGTTAGTATGCTGAAAATTTTGCACTCAGTGTCTGAGTGAAGAAATAGTTTGGTATTAGGAAAGATTGGTATGCTACCTTCGTTTTAACATGCTGTTAGGCTTGTGAGTGGCATCAGTATCTCAGCAGCACATTGGCATGTGCTGCTCCATTAATCCTCATTTCTGGGGCCGTCACAATGCTGGAAGAGCATAACCCAGCACACACACACACACACACACACACATCTCAATCAGAAAGATCATTAGAAGGTAATTAGAAGTTTGGACAGCAAACTGTCAGACAGCAAACTAATACACCATCTGTAAGAGAGGATGTATGTTTATTCTCGCAGGACATTTGCTCTTTGCACTCAAGCTGAAATGGAAGAAAAGAGGAAAAAGAGGTTCAGAGTTGTTGATATTTTTATTATTTAGGCATCAAATCTGAACTGTTTTTGATTATAAGCACTAGAATTACCTTTTAACTTTGTGTATGATATTTAGGACATGGGACATAATGCCTGTAACTCCCTCTGTATCTGTTTAGGTCTCCATGTGTTCATAGCTGTATTCACATTCTAAACAGAAGTAGCCTTGGTCTAGCCCTGTAGTGACCAACCAAGTACAGCTTTTCCATTCATAGCATATTTTTAAAAATTAATTTGCATACCATCAGCATACGTTACACCTTAGAGCCATGGAGGAATGAATCTGTGCCATAATATGTGAATAATTTGCTATTTCTGTGTAATAAGGGCATTTCAGGGCAGTGGTGGCTTGGTGGTTAAGGTGATGGGTTACTGATCTGAAGGTCAGTGGTTCACACACTCTCACCACTGTTGGGCCCTTGAGTAAGGCCCTTAATCCTCAATTGTTTAGTTGTATAAAAATGATAATTGTAAGTTGCTCTGGATAAGAGCGTCTGACAAATGTAAATAAAACCCCTGAAAACATGGCATGGTCAGTCAGGGAAAAGTAAAGCCAACCATAAATATGAAGACCAACACCGAGTATTTCTTTCTTTTCCAGATTATTCAGAATTATTGAGGTAGCTAGACATAAGCCATAAAGTTAAAACTTGTTCACAACTGCATTTTTCAAGACAGGGATCCTACACATACCTTCAAAGTTGTAACTAAGTGGCTTTAAGTAATTTGTTTATTATTATTCGAAGCCATCACATTTAGTGGCCTAAATTCCATTTCTGGATTGAAATGTAAATGTGTGTCTGAGTGCAGCAATTGAAACACACAGTGGACTTCTGAATTCATTCTGCTGCTGCCATCATTACATACATTATCAATAAAGATTAGTGGGAACCTCCCAGAAGCAGCCATGCAAACCCAAACCATGACACTACCTTCACTGTGTTTGACCAATGAGTGTGTATGTTTTGGGTTATGGGCGGATGTTTTCTTTCTCTCTGTTTTGGCCTTTTTATCACTTTGACACCAGATGTAATTCATCCAGCGAGCTTTTACCACTCAAATATTACCTGTGAAAAAACATGATATTGCCTGGCACTTAATTCTTTGACATGGGAAAGTAAAATGAATTCTTTGTCTACATAAATATTTATGCACTTGTTCAGCATAGCAGTAATCCAAAAACATAATTCCAATTGACTCCAGAATTATTTACACATCATTAGACTAAAACGTGGGACACTTTAGGGCTTTTGTATGCTTTGATTTGCTTACTAGTAGACAATGATGTCTGGATTACTAAATAGTTAGTATGTCTGTAAATTCTGGACTTCAATTAATTTGCTTGAGAAGTCACCTTTATGTAAAATATAGCTCCATTCTGTCACATGATGAATTTATCTTGATGTCTTGGTTGTTTTTTTGGCTTTTAGACTATTTGAAAGTGTGTTTCAGCAATCTTTGAAGCAGCACTTTATGCATCAAACACCGGAAGTGAAGCGCTCTCCAAAAAGCCAATCACTTTAGTGACACCAACTCAATATCTGTGGTTTGTTTCTTAGATTCTTTTAAATCATGACAGATGTAGATAAATAAGTGGTGCCCAATTCTGATCCTGGAGATCTATCTCTATGAAGACCTTTGCCCCAACCACAGTCATGCCCAACTGACCATGTCGTCATCTAATTCAGATTTAAGACTTTGAAATAAAGACCCAAGTTGATTATTAGATCTTTCACGTGTGCACGATTATGGTTGGAGCTGAAGTCTTTGGGAAGGTCGATCTCCAGGAACAGGTATCGTACGAGGACGTACAAGGAAATTCGGGTGCACTCAAAGTCCGGATCAAGTATAAGGAAACATTGATATGCTTGTAATATGTACATACCCATATTCATACATGCAAATTCACATACATCTGCATAAATATACTTACACATTTAAGCAAGTTAGTACAAAAACACTTTAGATTTCCAAACATTAGTTTTCCAGCACAAAATAAAATGTTACATTGAAAAAAAATGTTAATACAGTATGTCAATAAAAAAGCAGCGTATTACATATGAGTCCACATTTCAGACAAAAATATAATGAAGGATGCTGCAATTTACACACAAATACAGAGTCAAGTGTGACAGTCAACATTTCCACACCGAATACTGAATTAGTTTCATTTATTACTGTTTACTGTGGTTTATAGAATTTTTAGGTAGACTTCTTTAATTTAATATCATTATTAATATGTACATATAAGGCATCTTTGTTCTACACCATTTCCTTGTATGCGCCTAAAACTTTCGCACAGTACTGCACTTCATTCATTCATTCATTTTCTGGACCGCTTATTCCTAATTAGGGTCACGGGAGGGCTGGCGCCCATCTCGGCCGACTCTGGGCGAGGGCAGGGTACACCCTGGACAGCTCGCCAGGCCATCGCAGGGCCATCAGTCACTCTCACACCTATGGGTGATTTGGAACAGCCAATTAACCAACCGTGCATGTTTTTGGACTGCGGGAGGAAACCAGAGTACCCGGAGGAAACCCACGCAAGCACAGGGAGAACATGCAAACTCCACACAGAAACGCCCGAGCTGGGAATTGCTGTGAGGTGGACGTGCTAACCACTACGCCACCGTGCCGCCCAGTACTGCACTTTTTAAGCTTTTAGTACATACTGCATGTAAACATAATGAAAATAATGCTAAAACTAGGTTTTTATAGTTTATCATAATTTTTACAGGTGTAAAACATTAGCAATGTAAAAGTAGCTTACAGTCAATACTGCTAGTCATGATATGCTTTAGAGGAGCTTAAAATGCAGTTTCATAGTTGACATTTAATACTTTTCTGAATATCTTCTGAGCAGGTGTCCTACTTTATTAGCTGTCTGTATCTGTCTGCAGTGTCTATTCAGGAAATGGCATTCACACAAAACATTTCCTTTTCTCATTATCCTCATATACTGTTCGTAGTGGCCGTTTGCTTCTCTGTCTGGCCAGTTGCCCTTCATGCTGGAGAAGGACAATAAAAATGAGATTTGGAAGCCACACGTTGCCCTTTATCAGCACTGGGTGGCTTGCCCCAGGCAACCGGGATACAGCCCAATGAAAGATGGCATATCCCTCTATCTGCTGAGAAGACACTAACTGTGCCTTTATATGAGTATTGATTGGCTGGCCCTTCTCTTTATAAAAAAGCCACTTTTTTGTTATCTCTTTCAGCTACTTATTAAAGTGGAAATTGAGTCATAATTCTGATATATTTTCTAGCATGTTTGGGTTCAGTTCCCCTCCCCACCTTTTTCTCTCTCCGACTTTCCATGCCTCTCTCTGCTACTGTGTCGGTCTTCACCTCTGTGTGCCATTATATTGTTTATATTAAATGGACTTGTTAGTTAATCTTCCCAGTGGGCCAACTGTTGATTGAGGCTGGATATGATCCTAATGACCCTAACCGCTACACCACCGTCCCCACAATAACATAATATGATAATTGGAATACATCATTTATCATCGATTTGTCTATCAAACATTACATGACACATTGTCCTTACATCACACTGTCAGAGACTGGTGTTCCTGGGTAATAATCCTCCTGATTTGCACGGATATAAAGTAAAAACCCTTGTTGGACAGAATTGCCTGATATTCTCATATTTCATAACCTCTATTCTTCCATCATTTAGTATCTTGTCCTTTGGTGAATGCACTAGTGGAGCAACATGCATCATGCCCAAAGTATAAGCTCTATTCATGCTTGAGAGGCTTCAAGGAGTAACAATCCATTTGGGAGGGAAATGGGAGTCAAATATGGCATCATTCAGATGTGACCCACACTTAACCCAACATGCTGTGAGCCGGTTATGGGTACGGATCATTGACTTTGATGGAAAGCCACGTGCAGGAATGGATTTTTGAGTCGGGATGATGGTGCTCCAGAGACAATGTACACGACTGTATAAGACATATAAACCAGGAAAAGTACTGTACCTCATTGTGACTGAAGAGAACGCTAAACGGGCCGGAATCTCTGAAATTTTAGCAAAACTTGGTAAGACCTCCTTTTGCTCTCAGACCAGCCGTAATTCTTGGTGACATGTATTTCACGAGATGTTGGAATCATTCCTTAGCTCATCTGCCTCAAGGTTCGATGTGTGGTGCATTCTGAAATGCTTTGATGCTCACCCTCAGTTATATGAAACAGTTATCTGAGTTACAGCAGCGTTTCTGTCAGCTTGAACCATTCTGTTGATGGCTTATCCACCTTGCACTGTTCTGAGTAGATTCTAAAGTGGTTAGCACGTCCGCCTCACAGCAAGAAGGTCCTGGGTTCGATTCCCAGCTCGGGCATTTCTGTGTGGAGTTT
>JAOUQZ010000039.1:8664387-8680315 GCA_028564935.1 Neosilurus hyrtlii
CCAAATCACCCCTAGGTGTGAGAGTGAGTGCGAATGGTTGTGTGACTGTTGGCCCTGCGATGGCCTGGCGAGCTGTCGCCCAGAGTTGGCTGAGATGGGCGCCAGCCTCCCCGCGACCTTAATTAGGAATAATCGGTTCAGAAAATGAAATGAAATGAAATGAAGGAGATTAACAACAGAATTTTTGACACAGCCTGTGTGGCACCAACAATCACGCTATTGTAAAAATGACTGAAATCACCTTTTTTCTGATGGTTTAGGTTTACATTTATGGTATTTGGTCGACTTCCATTTTATCTATTCCATTTACACAGCCGAGCAGTTGCGGATTAAGGCCCTCGCTCAAGGTCCCATCAGTGGTTGTTTGGTGGTACCGGGGCTTAAACCCGTGACCTTCTGATCAGTAACCTAGAACCTTAACCATTGAGCCATCACTGATGCTTAATGCAAACATGACCTGAAGCTGCCCTCCTATTGGTGCAGGATTGTATGCATTGCACTGCTGCTGCACAGTTGGCTGAGTAGATGGTTGCATGAATGAGTTGGTTTACGGGTGTTATTAAAAAAGTGCTCACGTTGTGTATAATCATTTAGGGGGTGAACACATTACAACTGATGTAAATGGCAATTGTCAATTTGATTGTCATACAACAAGGCTCTGACGCGAAATCATCCCAAACAGTCCGCACATGTCGCGTTTTTTGTTCGCAAGGAAAAGCAACAAGTTGGAGACTTCCACGCAGACAGTTTAAAACTTGCTAGCATCCACTGTATTCCATATATTTTTTAATCAGGCATATATTATTCACGCTAATCACGCGCAAATTAAAAGCAACTGGTTTGAGAACAAAAAGCTTCTTTTCAACAAGCGATTTACGACAAAAGATTCGTTTTTTTCCCACCAAACATCCGCAAACCAATCACAAAAATTACTCGCAAATCAGTTGCAAGAATTGTCTCGCGACCTTCTCATGACTTTGACACGATATACATATTTAACCCGCAAAATATTCGCTTGCACGTGGAAGTCGCAAAAAAACCCTCTTGCCACAAATTTTGAAATTTGCAAAAAAATCGCAAAACAAATTCCATTCGCATCAGTCACTTTTCACCCCTTAAGTTGAACTTTACTGACAGGGCCTGTCCCTCAATTTTAAAACCAGTGAGCAATGTCTTTTTCCCTTTTCTCACAGATGTCTAGTGCTGGATGCTTTTCAATAAGATGATGAAACAACAAGTATGATTTAAGAGCCAGAGCTGTTGTATTGGATGTGTTATATGATCTCTTTCTCTCTCTCTCTCTCTTCTCTCTCTTTCTCTATCTTTCTCTATCTCTCTCTATTTCTTTCTCTATCTCTCTCCCCCCTCTCTATCTCTAACTCCCTCCCTCTCTCTCTCTCTCTCTCTCTCTCTCGCTATCTATCTCTCTCTCTCTCTCTATCTTCCCCCTCTCTCTATGTCTATCTCTCTCTTTCTCTCTCTCCCCCCCTCTCTCTCTATCTCTCTCTATCTCTCCCCCCCTCTCTCTATCTATCTCTCTCTATCTCTCTCTCTATCTATCTCCCCCCTCTTTCTCTATCTCTCTCTATCTCTTTCTCTATCTCTATCTATCTCTCTATCTCCCCCTCTCTCTATGTCTATCTCTATCTCTTTCTCTCTCTCTCCCCCCTCTCTCTCCCCTCTCTCTCTCTCTATCTCTTTCTCTATCTCTCCCCTCCTCTCTCTATCTATCTCTCTCTCTATCTATCCCCCCCCTCTCTCTATCTCTATCTCTCTCTCTCTACCCCCCCCTCTCTTTCTCTATCTCCCCCCCTCTCTCTATCTCTCTCTCTCTATCTCCCCCCCTCTATCTCTCTCTCTATCTCTCTCTCTATCCCTTTCTCTACCCCCCCCTCTCTCTTTCTCTCTGGCAGCATGCATCATCTTGACTCTGTCCAGAAAACGGGACACGTAGCATGAGTTGTGTGTGTGTGTGTGTGTGTGTGTGTGTGTGTGTGTGTGTGTGTGTGCAGTCTGTTTTGCATTTTGGCCAGGCCAGATTCAATACAGTATATAAGTAGGGTCACTTATTGTCAGAGAAGCAACACTTTTTGCTTTGTTGCTCTTATTGTTTTGTTGTTGTTAGTGGATGAAGACTGTTCCTAAACTGGCGAATCCTTTGCTGTTGATCATCTCGTTTGACCCAGCACCAGGAATTCACATGTTTGAATGCCGTCCATCTCAAATATTGAGGTCACAGTCAACCTTGCTGCTTTCCTTCGTCCATCAAAAGTGCACAAAAATGGAGGCAGGAAACCAGTTCTGGATTTTATAGCTGCTCCAGTTTGTCTTCTGAGCTCGAGTATGTGTGGAAATGTGTCCGTGCATATTCCTGGCTCTGTGCTATAATCCCTGGAGTTTTTCTCTCTTCTCGCTCTCCGAGCTTCTGAAGGATTTGATTTCTATAAAGCCTGACTTTCTATAAAACCTGGCACTTCCTTACCTCTCTTCCTGCTTCAGAATCTGTGGTGACAGCATTGTGTGATTTCTTTCTCTCAGTAATGCTGTGTGTGTGTAAACCAAGAGTGTGTGCTGATGGGCATGACTATAAGTGTTGCGGAAAAGAAGCTCGCTGGCACATAATGATGGTGTGTATAAGATTAATGGAGGTGATTTGTCAAAACCCTGACCTTGCCACACTGACCACTGCCTTTATCACGACTGAAGATTGAGAAGAAAAAAACGTTATAGGAGCTGGCAAGGAATTCCTATTATAAATATACCTGCAGGAGCTTGTTTATGAGTGTCGTTCCATAGTTTTATTGCCTTGCTTCTGTCTTTAAATTAGCACGACATCACCAATACAACTCTTGACTTGATTTATTCCCCTTTTTTATATATATAGGTTTTATCTTGCCATTCTCTCATTTTGCAAGCAATTGAGGCTGCTTTCTTGCTGCACATGAGATTTTAATCAAGCTCTGGTGTATCCGTGGCTCTTTAAATAAGCCTTTTCTGGCTGGAGGATTATTAACTGGCCCATTGGGTTTCTCCCACCCCTGTCTCTCTAACTGACACACACAGACGCACTGTGGCTTGAAATATCCCTCTCCTCGATCTTAAAATTGATATTATCGCTAATATAATGCGTGTTTGAGTGGGTGTCAGCAGCCCGAAGTCATACCTCCATACGTTCAGCAGTGGTCCTCCTCATCAGTATCACAAACGAACAGCAGTTAAGGTCAGTAACCTCTCAGTAAGCAAAGCCACACTGAACCAGGCTAGGCTTTTATCGACAGGTAAACACCTGCCGTGCTTATCGCACCCTTAAAAGCCTTCACCATGTTAGCATGTCTTTTAAAAGCCGTTTGAAAAGTCATTTTTATATCCCATCAAAAAGGAAAAATTGACTCTGGCACATTTTTCTCCAGGTTAAAAACAAGTCAACTCCCATTCATGTATAAAACAGTCAAACATCATTTCCAGGAGGTTGCCGGGATTGTTTTTCTATCGGCAAATTGAATGTTTGTCGTTCTGTTCGAGCCTGATTTTTGGCGGAATTATTAAACAGGGCTGGGAAACATTTTGCCGACAGAACAAGGAGTAGACAGACAGCATGCTTTTCATTTCTTATTCATACTCTTTATTGGAAATGTCAGGAGTTCTGCCAGAGAAGGCTGAGGGTATTGATTGTCTACATAATTGCAAATTCTTTAAGTACTTTTTGATTGGGCTTTCAGATGCTAATTTCAGGCACATTGTCTTGACAGGGAAAAAAACAACAACGCAATCAGGCCTTGATTTAGAATGATAATGTGTTAGGAATAGAGCAGGGCATAACTGAAACGCTTCAAAATTCAGGAGGGGGTAGAGGGACGGGGGGTAAAATCAACAAAGCCTTGTCACTGCCAGGCTGAACCCTACTACATCAACAGTTTTGGCCTCAATGTCAAGGTTATCAAAAGTTATGAAGCGGTAGGCAGCTGATAATAGAGACTGGATTATGAGCCTCTGACAATATGGCGGTGTCAGTGTGGACCACAATAAGCTACTTTTATGTTGTGTGCATGAATTTTCATTCATTCATTCACTTTTTAAGCCGCATAGTCTAATTAGGGTCGCAGGGAGGCTGGCGCCCATCTCAGCCAACTCTGGCCGAGGGCAGGGTACACCCTGAACAGATCGCCAGGCCATCGCAAAGCAACACGCACACACGACCATTCACACTTACAACTTGGGCCGATTTGGAGCAGCCAATTAGCCTACTGTGCATGTCTTTGGACTGTGGGAGGAAACCAGAGTGCCCAGAGGAAACCCACACAAGCATAGACAGAACATGCAAACTCCACACAGAGTCGCCTTAGACCAGGAATGGAACCCAGGCCTTCTTGCTGTGAGGCGGACGTGCTAACCACTGTGCCACCGTGCCGCCGCTTGCTTGGATTTTGTTTACGTAAATGATGTCATGGGTATTTTATAACCACACTACTAAGACCACCTCCAAATCAGCCAATCATGTGACAGCAGATGTAGAAAATCCTGCCAGAGGTCAAGAGCTTCACTTAATGTTCATTGCAAGCATCAGTAGGTGGGGTGGGGGTGCCGCACACAGCAAAGCTGCGCAAAGCCACAATTCATGTCATGAGAACCCATCTTATCTGCCTCCTCCGCACATTCCCCTAGCACTGTAGTCCTGGCACGTACCACAGTATGATATAGCTAAGCCATAATGTGGGCTATCTGACAGTAGAATGGAAAGTCTGGAGTGAATAGAGGTTTCAGCATGACCGCTGTTTTTAGACTTGGACTTGTTCAGCTTTGACTCATCACACACACGTTGCCAAGCAAACTGTCTCATGGCTTCCCAGCTTTGGCTAAGAAACTGATTATGATATTTCAAAAGCAGTAGATAAGTTCAAAGCAGTATTTTGCAGTAAGTCTGCAGTTAGTTCCAGAGTTGCACTGGATACTCGTAATAGTTTCACTTGGGGTAGGAGTTTTCCCAAAATGTTATATGACTAGATACTCCTGTAGGGAGTTGCAGCACAGTGCCCCCCCAGGTTGAATTAGATTTTGATGCGCAGTAGACCTGCTGCTTTAATTTCCGAAACCCATTTCATAAACATTACTCAAACAGCTGGGCCAGCCAGCAGGAGGCACTATACATCGCACCGCCTCCCTGTCAGCAAAGCTGCATGTGGTAATTTAGTGAAAGAAGCAGCTAAATGAGCACAATCAGGCCACACTCTACATTAGGATCAGCCTCTCCGTGTGTGTGTGTGTGTGTGTGTGTGTGTGTGTGGTGGTTGTGGTGGTGGTTAATCTCTTTGTGTGTAATTTTGATCTGTCCAAAATAATCTGGAAGGATTATATACAGTGTGTGTGTGTGTGTGTGTGTGTGTGTGTGTGTGTGCGTGTGTGTTATTGTTGTTGTTGGTGGTGGTGGTGAATCTCTCTTTGTGTAATTTTGATCTGTCCATAATCTGTCTATCTGTTTAATCAGGTTGGATTATATATATATATATTGTGTGTATGTGTGTGTGTGTGTGGGTGTGTGTGTGTGTGTGTGTGTGTGTGTGTGTGTGTGTGTTTAATCTCTCTTTGGGTGATTTAGATTTGTCCATAGTAGTCATCCACAAAGCATTATATACTGTGCTTGATTGTGTGTGTGTGTGTGTGTGTGTGTGTGTGTGTGTGTGTGTGTGTGTGTGTGTGTGTGTGAGTGGGTAGGTGCCGTGCTTGTGTACTTCCAGCACTGCAGCTTTAAATGAATCCGTAACAGGTAACTTTTCCTTAAGACCTCCAGAAAACTTTATGATGGTGGAACTGGAGTCGGGTGTTGAACAGATCGTGATCAGTGAGGCAGGAGTGCTTTGTTATAGCGTGTACCGCTGTTTACCAGTGCAGCTTGGCGGACATTTTGTCTTAGCCTGCCGTGGCAGATGGCAGATCCTCTTGGCATGCTAGAAGTGATGAATCAACTCTGTTGTCTTTTTCTACATTTTTTTGATTCTCTTCTTGGCTCATTACAACAGACTACAGCAGGGAAATGTGAGGAGATAATATCAATGCTGCAACAAATCAGATCACTGGACGAAGTACAGGCTCTTGCTTACAGTAACAAATAACAAATTGGACATTGGCACAGTGGCATTAGTGGTTAGCGCATCCACTTCACAGCAAGAAGGTCCTGGGTTTGAATCGTAGGCTTGGGCATTTCTGTGTGGAGTTCTGTCCTGTTCTCCCCATGCTTGAGTGGGTTTTCTTGGGGTACTATGGTTTCCTCCCACAGTAAGAGACATGCACATTAGGCTAATTGGCTGTTCCAAATTGCCCCTAGATGTGAGTGTGAAAGGTTGTGTGTGTGTGTGTGTGTGTGTTGGCCCTGCAATGATCTGGCAATCTGACCAGGGTTTTCCACCTTTGCCCAGTGTCGGCTGAGATAGGCTCCGGCCATCGCACACATTCACACTGAGGGACAATTTAAAACTGCCGGTCCATCTATATTCTTGAAAGACGGGAAGAAATTGAAATATCAGAGGAAACCACGTGACCCTCTGCGCAGACACTAACATGAACTTTTGTTTATAGTTTTGTTTAATAGTTGTTTATTATAAGACTCTTTAAAGAGCACCAGGATTGGTCATCCTTACATCATAATTTGTGTGATGTAATACGTTTAAGCGATACAGAGGCTATTTTAACATAAATGGCAGGCAGGACTACTTCCGCTGGACGACCCAGCCCAACGAGTTCACATCACTTCCGGGAAAAAATAGCTGTTCCGCATTGGTTCAGCCCCCGCTAGTAATCCATGAGATTAAAATGCCCTGTATAGTGTTTTTAAGGTCATTTTCATTAAAATAAGCTCTGTATTGCTTAAACATATTACATTACGTATAAATTATGCTGTAAGGATGACTAGTACCGGTACTCTTTAGAGAAAAATATGAATCTATTTTGCTATGTTATATATGCGTTATCATATTCCTTCATCCTCTCCTGTGAACATCTCCCTTTCTTTCTCAACTGGCATGTTGTAAAGTTACTGCTGCAAACTCTGTTCTCTAGTGTAGTAACTTTATGCTCTGAGGGCCTATCCGCCCTCATTGTATGTCCCATAAGTATGCAGGCGCAGTAGTGGGAGATCGATAGTCTCATGGCCGTGGTGTGCTTTAACAACTTTCATTAAAGAATGCAATTGAGTGAGTTAATTCCCCGAGTTGATTGCTTTCAGTGATCATTCCTCTTGTAGCTTTTAGTGAAGCCCAACTGCACTCGGCAGGTAACGTCATGTGCTCACTTCCCCTCACTTGTATGTCTGTCTCACTCTTTTCCTATTTCTCCGTTGCTGCCATTTTCTCTGTCATGTCAATCTCTACTCGTGTCTCCGCCTAGCATGTCTGTTTTGTTCCGACGACTAAACGCCTCTCGTTTTTGTTTTTCACTCTATTGTTTCTCTTGATGTTTTTCTTCACTTTTGTTTTACGATATTTCTTTGCCCAACTTTTGGGTGACTCTGCTGGCCTTTTATTGCCATGGTAACATGTCATCTCTGTAGAATACGTCTTTAATTACTTTTACACAAATGTGAGTCTTTTCTCCCCTCATCTAGTTTAATATTTGCTGGCAGTGGCGAAGTCCCCAGGTGCGTCCAACACTGATTAGCGCATGCTGACGCTATTTGCATAAGAAAAGCGAGGCGTGTTTGCGTTAGCGACCCTGGAGGAAGATTAGCAACATTAGCATTCGGCTGCTCGCAGGCCTCGAGTGTATACGGGGTGCTGCTGGTGTCACCTTTCCTATCCTCCGTAATCTCACATGCAGCTGTAAGCACAGCCAGTGAATGGACGTTGCTGTCAAAAAGATTTTGAAGGCAGGTGGTTTTTGCAGATAAATTAGCGCAATAGGATGTGAGGATGTAGCCCTTCTGCCCTTGAGCAGGTGGTGTGTAGTGCAGTTTTAGGTGCAATATTTAAGTGTGTGAAAGTTTTGATGCACTAGAGAGAAAGATGAAGGTTTCACCTCTATTATCTGGAGGCTGGAGGAAAACACGCTCCGTCCAGCCACGATGACTGCAGTACCCTTATAGGATATCTATGAGATCCTTTCATGTGGTGTCAAGCGTCCTTCCGGGAGCAGCCAGTCTTTCATGTTGGAGCGCAGACAAACAACTACACACAACCTATAAGTCCATGTGATAATGCCTTATTGTGCAGTCGTTTGATGCAGGAGCAGATCAGGGATTAACTCTAAAAAATCTCTGTACTGCTTCCCTCGGGTCATAAAAACTTCACGGTAACAAAAGGAAAGGTCGACGCTTATTGACATACAGGAGTCCAGCTGTGTTTATACGTGTAATTGCAGTGTCTTCAATGCTTTATTGTGCTTCTGCTTAATACTTATTTTTAACATAGTGAAGAACTACAAGTAGCTAATCAAGGTTTTGAGGCTTAAACCACACTAAATTTCTGTATGTTTGTAATTTATCTTGGCAAACTAAATCTACATGTACAAATCATGCCGTTAAACAAGGCTGCACTGAATGAACCTTCTAGTTTTAGCTCCCGGACGTAACGCGAATATTATTCATCATTTATTGATATAATTCGAAAGTACTAGTCAGGGGTTCTAGTCGGGGGGGGGTATGGGAATACCTGCTTGTGTTAGTCTCGCGATCTGTGGAAGCAATTAATTACAAAAAAAACACATAAGATAAAAACTCGTATGCACACGAGAGTGATAGTTCATCATCTCTGTCGGAGCATGCGTGTGTGCGCGTGTCATTAGTCATCAAGCTTTGATATGATGCTATATTTGAATACCACTGTTATTTTCCGTCAGTATCAAGCCGATCTCTTTCACCCACTTTGCCTTTATTTAACCTTTCCATTTTTCTCCTTCCTCTAAGCCGGATGTCCGGACTCTCTCATTAAAGAGTTACATCATTTCCGGGTCCTGGGAGATGAGCAGGTGGGTTGTAAACACTAAACACTCAATATACCCTCCTGCATACGCACACAAACACAAACACAAACACGTACATAAAGACTGACTTGCTGTCTCTCAGCCGAGAATATTGACAGGTTCTCCTATCTGACAGCTTCTTAATAGGCTCGTCTGCTGTTCCGTCATGCTGCTCAATAAGTCCCTGTCCAAGAAGCAAGCAGCCTCTGTCACCACCGTTCCTTTCTTTTACTTATCTCTCCATCTCTCTAACCTAAGACCACCATCTTCCTCACAGCGGGTTTTTTTCATCAAGCTTCAAACCAGAGAAAAAGGATTTCTTCTATTAGAGGATTTCCACAATGATTTAGCTGTGTTTGCAAAGAACACTTTGAGATCCATCACTAATGGCTTTCTTTTGTTGGCTTTAGATTACTGTAGTGTGGTGAATGTGGGAACCTTTCATTATGATGCGATTTCTCTGCCTATGTCTCTTCATATCTGTCTTTTTGGGGTTCTGCTGTGTGTATATACATATTATCTGACCCCCCCCTTCTCTCTTAGTATGAACGGTACCAGCGTTATGGGGTGGAGGAGTGTTTGCTGCAGATGGGGGGAGTTCTTTGCCCTGCTCCAGGCTGCGGGGCTGGACTCTTCCTCGAGGATGAACGCAGAAGGGTGCAATGCGAGTTGCAAAATGGCCTTGGATGTGGGGTGAGTCATTTTCCAGCTGCGAAAATATTAACTTTCTAAACATCTCTAGAACAGAAAGACTACTCTTGTAATGTGCAGTCCCATCATCTACACTGTATTATCCTTTACTGGTTTTATCAATTAATTAAATGCTGGCATGATCTCCTGATAATTATAAATAAATATCTGATCATCTGAGCAATAATTTGATGGGTCAAATTTCTAAAGGATATGTCTGTCAAAGTCGACAATCTAGAGACACCTTCATGCATGGAAATACAGAGAGTTTACCTCCAGGTGCAAACCAATGGTTACACTGAAGAACAGAAGGGTCTGATTGGATTTTGCAAGAAAGCCTGCCCAGTTCTGGAACAGGATTCTTTGGACAGATTAAACAAAGATAAAATTGTACCAGAATAATACTGTTAGACATGGTGGACATGGGCATGTAGGACTGGTTCGCTGGTTTATTAATCATGTGACCACCGATAAAAGAAGCAGTATGATTTTTGAAGTGTACAGAGCTATAGTTTCTGCTCAGATTCAGTCAAATGCTGCAAAACTGATATGAAGGTGCTTTATAGTACAAATGGATAATGACATAAAACATACAGCGAAAGCAACCCAGGGGCTTCTTAAGCAAACAAACGGAATGTTCCAGTACAGCCAAGCAAGGAAACTCAACTGAGCATATTTTCACTTACTGAAGACAAAACTAATGGCACAACGACCCACAAACAAACAGCAACTGATGGTGGCTATGGCAAAAGCCGGGCAAAGCATCTCACTGGAGGAAACTGAGAATTTGGTGGTGTCCATGGGTTTCAGCCTTCAATCTGTCACTGACTATAATGGATTTCCAGAATGAATTAAAACATTTACTTGTATTTTTAATTAGTTTATGCTAGATGGGAACAGCATGATCAGATCGGTCTACTTTCAGGTGTTTAAAAAAAAAACATTATTCAATAGATATACAGCTTGAATTCAAATGACGCCACTCAGTTTTTTTGCAGTCACTTGGAGTAGGTGGTGTCGTCATTGTCCAGTTTATTTTTTTCAACAGCAAAATAAACCTTAAAAATCTTGTTTTAATTAGTTTTTCTTGTGTTTCCATGTAGCAAAAACTAAAACTTTAAATGACTATAAAAAAATAGCCCTTTACAGAGCAGGAGCAGATTCCATGATGTATCTACTACGCCGTTTGCTACACAGTGTTTAGCTCGGCCTGTGCCAGGGTTTAAGTACATAACAAGCTAAAAAAGGCTTTGTTTCTATGTGATTTATACTAAAACTCCGAAGAGTTCACTTGTGTCTATCATTAAAAATCATATATTATTGTGCTTTTTTTAATATAATTGTAATTTATTTTATTTAATTTTATTTATTTTTTGCTTATGTTCCCTTGTAGTGTATATTAAAACAGTTATTCACTTCAGCCTTGGTGGATGCCACTAAATTAAATAGCTCATTAAGTGATATCCACCTAGCCTTTGGTGAGTTATTGTTATTATTATGCTAGCTCAACCAATTACTTTTGAGGTGTTGAAAATGGGGAGATTGTGTATAATGGCAGGTTAATGTTATCCTTTTGCTCAACTCCTGAAATTCTGCACTTAAATCACATCATGACTTCTTTCAAATCCATTGTGGTGGTGTACAGAGACAAAATTACCAAAATTGTGTACAAAAAACTGACTACACTGTATGAAACTAAATATTATACTGTATACTATATGCATATAAATCAGCACGGTTTAAATGTATGTTTAGTGCTTTATCACGTGAAAAATCATAAAAATAATCGAATGTGACCATACCATACCATAGATACGTAATGAGCACCTCTTCAGGGTGACCTTGGGTCCTGGGGTTATAAAGCATTACAGTACAAAAGTAAAGGAGGTACAAGGACAAACTGTATTAAATTAATACTATAGAGGAGCATTAGACAGTCTTTATTATCACAGCAGTAGTTCACAGGTACAAATCCATAGTATTATAGAGATACTGTCCACTAAAACAAGGCTGAGACCTGAAAATAAACTGATCTTGAAAAGTTTGAATGTTTCAAGTATCCATTTGGGGCCGTCCTTTGCAACAGAAGGTGAGTCATAGAAACTCCAAGCTGAAGTAGTGCATCATTTATTTTAAAAGCAAAGTAGAAGCAAAATGTTTTACATCCTTTCATTATTGGTACAATTTCTAAACATTTCAGATTTTCTTAAAAATGTCATAAAAACACATTTTTTTTATAGAAATTACAACAATCAAAGGTAATAATGCGTTCTTACTTAGTTATTTGTTAACCACTCTGGTGAAATTACTATCTCAAGTATTCCTAGCAACCCCCACCACGGATTTTCTTCACAGCTTTAGATGGGGCCAGTGGTGTAGTGGCTGGGCTCATGATCGAGGGGTCGTGGGTTCGAATCCGCATTAGACCCCTGGGCAAGGTTGTAAGCACAACTGTGTGTCTGCCCACCCCGCAGTATAAATGGGTACCAGTAAAAGTACTGGGAAGGTAACCTGCGATGGATTAGCGTCCCATCCAGGAGGATTTGGACTCCTAGTCTCTTCCCGCCACGCAAACCGGGGATAAGCTCCGGCCAGATGAGCCAGTAGGCTCGGGTGTAAGAAGCCCAACAGTCTTACCTTATCTTTTTTAGATAGGAAAATTGTTTGTTGGTTGTTGTATGCTGCTTAAATTTGTACTTATTTATTTTTATACAGATAATTTAGAAATAGGCATGTTGGAAAGCCAAAACTCCACATTCTGACGAGGGATTTTGTGCTGTATGAGAGTCTGACAGTGTTTTACGTAGTATATGCACTGTTA
Source organism: Neosilurus hyrtlii (assembly GCA_028564935.1). Classification (NCBI taxonomy): domain Eukaryota; kingdom Metazoa; phylum Chordata; class Actinopteri; order Siluriformes; family Plotosidae; genus Neosilurus; species Neosilurus hyrtlii. The sequence goes on from JAOUQZ010000039.1 coordinate 8,676,845, forward strand.
TAATGTAGAGTATGAGAGAAGCTTGGAGTCTGTTGCTCTGAACAACATCCTGCATCTGAAATATTTTTATAATGCTCCCAAATTCAGCCACTCCTACCCCTGCTTTCAGTCTCCCCACTAACAGCCATTATGGCGGCTTCCTTGCCCTCTGTCACTCGTTTTATTCTTATTGTCCAATCATACAGTGATTACGGCGTAATTGCCACACCATTTGCATGATGTTTTCTAATTATCCAGTTGATTAAAGATTAGGATGCTGTTTGGCAACCATTAGTGCTGACTGATTGCAAGTTTGCAAACACAAACATCAGCGTACGGATGCAGGGATGTACTGAGTGGATGTTCATCTCTTCTTTATGTCCCAGTTTGCTCCAACAGCAGAAAGACTAACCTACAGAGTAGAAGCTCAGGAGACTAGACTGAGCTTCTACTCTGTTTATTTACCTTAATTAATGTGTTTATGCAGTGCTGTTCAATATGATCTGTTATCACCATCTGTCAAGGTGGCGTAGAGATTACCTTAATCACCTCACAGAAAGAAGGTTCCCGGGTTCGAGTTCCAGGCTCGGGCGTTTCTGTATGGAGTTTGCGTGTTCTCCTCGTGCTCACGTGGGTCTCTAGGGGTGAGTGTGAGTGTGGATGGCTGTGAGTGTTGGCCCTGCCGACTGCCTGGTGAGCTGTTCAGGGTTGGCTGAGATAGGCACTAGCCTCCCAGTGAACCTATTAGGAACAACAGTGCAGGAGATTACATGCTGTGATCAAGGCTAAAGGCTCTCCAAGGAAATGTGTGAGGTTTTTTTGGCCGGGCAGTGTATTTGTTTATCCACATAAACATTAGATTGAACATTTCTTATGCTGCCTATGTAGTGTCCACATAAAAATCATCATGGCGTCACATTTTAGTAATTACACTGAATCCCAGATTGCACTGTATTCATCATACAACTACTTGTATAGAGTATCATTCCATGCTGTTCTCGACCTTAATAAGTGCACCATATGCCCAAAATAACACCATCTGTGATTCAGCCACAGGAAATAATGATTCTGATACGCAGTATGCTATTTAAAAGCTGTTTGATCAAATACTTGAATGAAACATTATTATTAGAACATATCTTTTGTTCGTATTTAAGATGAATTAAAATAAAGTCCTCAAAAATGACCTGGATTTACTTAGAACACTGCAAGAAGTGATATATATACCGTGGATAAAGTCGCAGGTTCCATTTATCAAATGTTCTACGGTAACATGTTCCTGTCGGACAGTGGATGAGATGAGGCCAGCCCCTTCTCTATGGTGTCTAGATGAATGGATGTTTCAGCAAGGGGAGATGTTATACATGTGTAGACACTCCCCTGCTTCCTGTATAGATCATTTACACATATAATAGTATATTACCAAACAGTGGTGGATGCAGCAGCGAGTGCGTATTAGCACAGGGAATAAGTGATTCGGGTATTCGGAACAATACAAAACAGCTTCTAGCTTTTCGTAGCATTCACAGCAGCATTTAGGCTAACAGATGAATCCCTTTTTAAGTGGTACATGTATGTTTGGGATGGTATCAGTGTACACGTCTGTGGCATTCAAACAATAGCCAAAAGTGGAAAGCATGAAGAGGTCTCTCTCGAAAAGTGCTTATGGCCAGACTTACAATCTGCAGCTCCTCCTCCACAGAGAAGCTTCTGCTTGGCCCAGGTGCCATGTGCCAGTGATCGTAGTGTGGTTGCCGCAGGCCGTGCTGGACCTGGCTGTCACAGATAAAGGCTTTAGTGAAGCTGGACTTCAAGTATGCGCACACAGATACAACTCGAGGCAAAATTTGTCATTTCTTCACTGAAAAATCCATCTACAGCTACCAGCTATTCAAAACACAGCTAAAGTTTCTAAATTACAGCTACTAGTGCAGCATTGTGAACAAATGATTTAGAAAAATATTACAGTGAAATTATTAGCCACTGTCTTGAAAAATCCAGTATAAGCTGATCAACTAGATCTTTAGAGATCAGCCTGAGACAACTCAGTGAAGTTATTTTCCAGCTTTTTGTTTACTTCAATAAACTGGACAACAGTGTTTTGTTGGTTAGCATGTCCACCTCACAGCAAGAAGTCCTGGCCTTGATGACCGTGTATCTGTGTGGAGTTTGCATGTTCTCCCCATGCTTGCGCGGGTTTCCTCGGGGTATTCCGGTTACCTCCCACAGTCCCAAGACATACAAATCAGGTTATTTAGATGTTCTAAATTGCCCCTAGGTGTAAGTGTGAGTATAAATGATTGTGCGTGTGTTGCCCTGTGGTGGTCTGGCCAGCTGTTCAGGGTGTCCCCCTTCCTTCTCCCAGAGTCGGCTAAGATAGACTCCAGCCTCGCCGCTCCAATCGCTCCAAACCTAGTAGGATTAATCGGTTCTTCAGACACACATGTAAGAGTAATTATTAGAGGTCCAGTGCCTTTATTGTTTTGACCAATAATCTTATATTTAAATTCTTCCTTCTCTAAACTGTTTCTCTGCTCTCCACTGCTGTCTGTAGCCAATTCTTCAATTCAATTCAATTCAATTCAGTTTTATCCGTATAGCCTTTTTACAATTGACATTGTCACAAAGCAGCTTTACATAGTAAAATTAATTTAAGGAGAAATCTAAGAATTTTTCTAAAACCCCCAACACATCCCTAATGAGCCCGCGGCGAATTCTTGGTAAGTGTTTTAGCTAACAGTCACATACGTTTTCGGGTGAGTCACACGAGTATACAGCACAAGAATGGGGAGGCATGGTCATTCGCTGGCCATGGCTTTTAAAGGAATTCAAAAGAATTCTATTTAATACTATTGCATCTGTATAGCAAATTTTTGAATTGACATTTGTAGAGCAAAGCAGCTTTAAATAGTAAACAAATTCAGTAAAGAATTTAAACGTATGATTTTAGACATCTCTCTATACATCCTTAATGAGCAAGCCTGTGGCGACGGTGGCAGGGAAAAAACTCCCTCAGATGGCATGAGGAAGAAACCTCGAGAGGAATCCGACTCAAAACGGAAACCCATGCTCATTTGGGTGACCCCAGATAAAAAGAATACAGGTCCCTCCTTGCACCGGACCTTCCTCAAATCAGATAGAGGAGGAAGACTTACTGTATTGAATTGTATAGGATCGTGTTTCTGCCTCGTTTTGTAGCGAATGGCATTGTGTTTGAATTAAATCCCAGTTGTATTGTACAGATATAAAGAGCGACATTCTTGCTGTGCGTGCAGTGAGAGTTGTGATTTCCCAGAACTAATGCACAATGCACACAAATGTATCCAATATTCTAGGTATTTTGAAATTTCAGGGTTTTTAACGGCACACACACAATATTCCACTGCTTGTTTAAATTATCATCATCATCAGCATTCATTCATTCATTTATTCATCTTCTGAACCGCTTATTCCTAATTAGGGTCGCGGGGAGGCTGGCGCCCATCTCAGCCG
>JAOUQZ010000039.1:8684122-8694458 GCA_028564935.1 Neosilurus hyrtlii
AACCCAGTTAGCTGCACTGGGGGGACAGCAGTGACAACCCGGTGACAGTGGGGCTTGAACCCCCGACCTTGGGATCAGTAATCCAGCACCTTACCACCAGGCCACCACTGCCCCCAATATCATATTGATGACTGATATCATACCACACTAAAAATCTGATTTGTCAGCGGCACAATAATTGAGTCCTGAGAATCGTTTAATCGACACATAAATGTAAACATTCATTTCTTCAACAAGGCCTGAAAAGTACTGATACCTGCAACACAAAGCACTACACCATCTCTGCTTTTTCAATAAGATCCACTTAGATTCATTATAGGCAACCTGGAGCTTATACAAGCTTGCCTTTTTGAAATGAGTCCATAAGGAAGTAGAATAAAGAGGAGTACAATATGCTTTAAAGAAATATATCTTCTTCTTGATATCATCAGAACATAAAGAACATTTTCTTGCCAACATATTGGCTTCACCATATAATACACGGCACTGTCTATACATGTCATCATCATCACTCATTCGATCGGTAATAAAGTGCCCCAGATATTTTATTAGCTCCCGCCCACAAAGTGGCTCCGAAGCTATAGGGATGGGTTCCATTCGTCCGTCTGTCCGCCCGTCTGTCTGTCCATCACACTTTAGTTTCCGGACCTTTATTTGCTGCACGCTGGAGCTGGGGCTTTTAAACCTGGTATGCTGGCTCACCACTATAAGTGCAAGCATGAGTTTGTGTATGTGTGACCTTGACCTACTTTTCAAGGTCATGGAGGCAACACTGTATATTGGTTTCCCTGACATTTTCTTGCAACTCTGAAGCTGGGGCAGTCAAACTTGCTATGCTTGTTTAATATTGGCATATTCTGAAATGGTCTGGACCCCTGTGGTCTATTTTCCTTTTATTACAGACGCAGATCACTTGCTTTGATAATTAAAATTCTGGAAAATTTTGTTCTAAATATCATAAGCAAGCTGTTTTTAGCACTGTCTTGCGCATCATGATTGATTGCGTACTTAGAGCATATCTTCAGCAGATGTTGAAACCCTGCACTACTAGGTTAGAGTACAATTAAATCATCTGCATACATGAAACGGTTTATCAGTATGTGACCAATCGTACAGCCAGTTTTGCAGCCGTTTAGTAGGAGAGAGAAATCATTCATATACACATTAGTGAAAGCAGGCACAAGAGCAGCATCTTTTAATGACACAAAAGATCATTTGTTGTTATTTGTTAGTAAATACGTATTTGCACCCAGATCGAAATCGGTAGAACCGCCTTTGGATGCAGTTACAGCTGCAGGTCCACTGGGATGCACCTATTTCACCGTATGTGGGCATGCTGGGTTTATCTGACAGATTAGTGGTATGTATAACTACGTCTGTCTACATCTCCCGTGTTCACGCTTGACAGTGTTTCAGGTTTCTGTCTGTTTGGTTTCCTAAAGCATTGTGATCACTGTTGTGTGAATGTGTAGGGGTGAGACGGCAGACAGGAACCAAAGGAATTCCAGATCCATGAACACTCCCTATCCTCCTTTTATTGCTTCATCCCTTCCTGCTTATTTAATAAATATCAGCTTGATTCTGTTTGTTCTTGTCTGTTATTTGCCTTTTTTTCATTAGGTCAAACAGAGCCTGATTTCGTTGTAAGCCTGTGTGGGTGTGTAGATGTGGGTGTTACATGGATGCACTTTTTTTTTGTTTCATCACACTGCCATGCAAACGCATAAAGATATTAAAAATGCTCGATGCCTGAGACAAAACTACAAAGTGCTTTTTATCCCACACTGACAAAGCATCATCTTAGCACTCTGAAGCCACAGGCGGCTGATGAAATGACTGCTGAGGAACACTATGATGATGATGATGCTGAGGAGGAGGAGGAGATGTGCAGTGACGCCGATGAGGAGCTCATTTCTGGATAGTCTTTTTGGAGCAGGGAGATGGGGGACGGATATTGGCGGAGTGGGACAGCGTGGGATGAAAATATCTGTCAAATATTTTTATTCTTTTCCCCTACTTGTCATTGCGCATGGAGTCGGAAAACAAAGAGATGTCTGTCATGGCGTAGAGATGGGAGCTGCTATCTGTCACCTTTGCGCGGAAGGAAAAGCAAAATGAATGAGTGAGGAGAGAGAACACCGGCTCCTTCTTCACACTCCCTGCCTTTGAAGAAGTGCCAAATCAGTGCTGCACCTCAAAGGTGCACCCGAGCTAAAAATAAGAGGAACACTCTAATCCTTGTGTAGTAGAACATCATATTAAAAAGTCAGAGTGGAAGTGGAACATAACAACAGGGCGCCACCTACTGCATGTTGTAGGTGTTGCACTGTTTTTCAAAGTTCACTAATATCTGAGGCATAAATTCTACTAAATGTTGTATTTAAAAACAATGGCTGTGTTTGAAACTCCATATCTGGCGTACTACACACTGCATCCTGGCCCGTCGGCCGTAACTTTAACACCGACTGACTGGTCTGGGATTTGGAAGCTCTATACACAGCAGGCTGCAATGCACTGTGTGTTCTGGCACCTTTCTATCATAGCCACTATTAACATTTTCTTCCGACCAGACATACTAGCCTTCACTCCTCATGTGTGTCAGTGAGCCTTGGGCACTCATGACACTCTTGCCAGCTCAGTGGTTGTCTTTCCTTGGACCAACTTTGGTAGGTACTTGCCACTGCATATCAGGAACACCCCCGCAAGGCATGCTATTTTCGTCATGGGATACTATTGCCAGTGAAGTGAGCTCTGGCTGTATACCACTGATGTAGTATTCATTCATTTTTTTAGGCTGCATAATCCTAATTAGGGTCGCGGGGAAGCCGGCGCCCCTCTCAGCCGACTCTGGGTGAAGGCTGGGTACACCCTGGACAGCTTGCCAGGCCGTCACAGGGCCAACACACACCTAGGGTCAATTCGGAACAGCCAAGTAGCCTACTGTGCATGTTTTTGGACTGTGGGAGGAAACTGGTGTACCCAGAGGAACATTTCACTCCACGCAAGCATGGGGAGACCATGCAAACTCCACCCAGAAATGCCCGAGCTCAGGATATGCTTATTTTTCATGTACTGCATACTACTTTTCCATAAACCTCCGTATATGAAGAGTATCCGGTTCTAGTAACAGAGTTTGGATGCAACCAGTAAAGCATTGCCTACACCTGACCCCCAAAACTGTCCTTGCTTTTTTTGACCTAATGTAAAAGTAAGAGTGCTATCGAGTAAATTCCAGTATCGAATGTATCCCTAAAGGTTCTGCTTGTTATTATCATTTACTGAAACATTTATGAGCAAACTTTCTATGTCAGAATCATGAGTATATAAAATAATTACAGGCAGCATTCGATTCTGTAGGAATTAGTCTTTTATGGTCAGCCATACACGTGGAATATTTGTCTATTGGCTGTTCCAAATCACCCGTAAGTGTGTGTGTTGGCGCTGCGATGGCCAGGGTGTACCCAGCCTTCAAACAGAGTCGGCTGAGATGGGCGCCAGCTTCCCTGCGACCCTAATTAGGATTAAGCAGCTTAAAAAAACGAATGAATGAATGAATAAAATTAAAGGACAGTCACTCGGATGATGTAGTACTGATGTAGTATACAGCCAGAGCTCGCTTCACTGGCTATGGTATCCCATGACGAAAATAGCAGGCCTCGCGGGGGTGTTCCTGATATGCAGTGGCAAGTACGTACCAAAGTTGGTCCAAGGAAAGACAACACGTGAAATATTTGTCTGTGATAATAAATGTGTTCATTTGATTGTAAATAAATGTGTTGTTTGTGTGCAGTTTGTGTTTTGCCGGGATTGTAAGGAGGAGTACCATGAGGGCGAGTGTAGACAGCAGTCTATCCTTGCCGCAGGAGGCCCCATGCAGGTGTGTGTCGTACACACCACTCACTGAAACACATACACTGAATATTACTGATACCTAGTGGGCCCTGAGACTCTAAAAGCTCTTGATTGATGGCTCACAATGGGCGTTGTGAGTGTCTAAAGAGTCCATTAGGAAGAAACGATATGAAAGGTTTGTAATTGTGTAAAAGTATCTTCCATAAATAGCTTATACCATTCTTAATATAAGTCAATATTATTATTATTATTCATTAATAATAGTTATAACATTAAATAAATAGTGGACTGTAGTGGGTTCACTGTATTTAAATGCAAAGAAGTAAATTAAAGAAGCAGATGAACAATTTTAAGCAAGAAAAAACTAACTGTCTAAGAATTGTTTATAAATATTCACAATTCAAACATTTTAAGAAACTAAAAAATTGCAATTGTTATTAAATATTGAAACATGAAAGCCATAATTTCCAGATCACGTATCTATAGATTATGCACATAAATACCGCTGACATTCACACCAATCGAGAAAATCTGTTAGAACTGTTGCTTATGTTAATGTGCTTCTGTTGTGGTGTGTGTGTGTTTTTTGTTACCTGACAGGGTTATGTAGTGGATGAAGATGCTGCTTTACGGGCCCGTTGGGAAGAAGCTTCTCAGGACACTATAAAAGAGACAACACGGCCTTGTCCCAGATGTAGAGTCCCAGTGGAAAAGAATGGTACACCTTTGTTCATTCCACTTCAGCTAGTGAAAAGAAAATGCTTTCAACATTTGTACTGACTAACCTAGTACCTCATTCATTCATTTTCTGAACCGCTTAATCCTAATGAGGGTCACGGGGAGGCTGGCGCCCATCTAAGCCGACTCTGGGCGAGGGCAGAGTACACCCTGGACAGCTCACTAACCTCGTTGTATTTTCTAAATCTAAACGAATGTTAATTTAATAAAAATGTTAGTGCCTGCAACAAACTCAACAAAATTTGGGACAGAGTTTAAATCAGACAGAAACGTTTACAGAATATTTAGCAATATCAAGCAAGGATGGGTTGTGGATCGCCCCTTTGTGCCAAAATTCATAAAACAATTGTTATTGCGTTTAAAAGGAGCTTGTCTCAGTGCAAGATTCCAGAGAAATGATATCTTGTAGCATCTGCAGCTTCCATAAAAAGATTTGGGCAATTCAGACACTTCTCAGTGCATAAAAAACAAGGTTGAAAACCATTGTTTGATTTGACCTTCAAGTCCTCAGGTAGCACTGCCTGAAAAATGGTCATGCTACTGTCACTCAACACAGTCCGCACCAGCATCCAGCAACACAACCTGAAACTGTACTAAAAAAAAAAAAAACTCGGAGCACTGTACATTAAAATAAACAACAATAAAAAACACACAGTAAAATAATACAAGTATTAATAAAAAAAAACACACAACATTAAAAGTTTAAATTACCAACAGTAAACATTTTAAATAAAAACAGTACAAGTTTAGAAACAGTGGATGGATGGATATTAAAAGGAAAGTGAAAGAAAAGGAAGCTAAATAAAGACTAAACTAAACAACTTGAAAATCGGTTAGTAATTAGAAATGGACCTGGCACCCAGGTGAGGTTTTGGAATAAAGGAATCACCTCTGCATGATTAAAATGAGGGAATACAACCGTGGCTCAATGAAGTGTTAATAATATTCAGTAATGCTGGTAAACGCCCCAATTAATACAGAGGGAGGTTAGAGCTCTAACAAGGAAGAAGATGGTTTCATCCTGCTTATCACTATAAATAAATCATCATGAGGAATCAGAGAGAACAGTGTAAATCACTCAGAGCATTGAGGATCAACTTCCAAGCTCTCCGAACTCAGGTCTGTCACCGTATCACCGCATCAGAGAGAGTCATTCATCATGCTGAGGTGGAGGGGAGACTTTAACAGATAGTATCCTCCGCTTTTTTTTTCTTTCTTTCTTTCTTTTTGCTATGCAGTATTAATCCTGCAAGATAAATTATTGCCTCTGCCTTTAACCCATCCAAAGTGACCACACATACACACACACACACGTAAACAGTGAGCACACACACTCGGAGCAGTGGGCTGCCACACTCATTGAGATGCCCGGAGAGCAGTTGGGGGTTAGCTGCTTGCTCTGGGGCACTTCAGACGTGGTGCAACTCACCCCCCCTCCACCACACATTTTTCCTGCTTTCCCAATTTCCCAGTCCCAAAACCACTTCCTCTAACCATCAGTCCAGGGCTGCCCCCAATTCATAACTGTATGGAAAGGTGATGTAACACAATGGAACACATGGCTTTATTCAAGCCTTAGTTGAATATGTTAGAGATGTCTAATTCAAACTTTGTTTATATTCACAACATACAACAAAAATCTAATTAGGCCGGCCTAAAAAATTTAACATTTTTTAATTTGTAAATTTTTGTTAAGTAAATATTCCCATAAATTTACAAATCAAAGATTTTTGGTTTAATTTCACTGTGGAAATGCAGTGTGTGTGTATATACACACATATATATATATATGTATATGTGTATGTATTTACGTATAGAATATGTACAGTGTATAATGTTATCATATGTTTACCATTAACCGTATATACATGTGTTGTCAGGTGGCTGCATGCACATGGTGTGTCCCCGTGCACATTGCAAGTTCCAGTGGTGCTGGCTGTGTCGTGTGGAGTGGAATAGGGAGTGTATGGGAAACCACTGGTTTGGATGAGCAGCACATTTCTAAAGCCTGCACATACTCAGGGAAATGTATCACTAGGGAAATATTTGCACAGAAGGCCATCGGCTGCAACATTCACAAAGAATCACAGTAGAATCAGTGTCAGTGTTATGAAACACAAACATGAATAGCATTCAGGAAGCTGGACTTGTGTGTCTAGGTCATGTAGATGTCATCGGACTCCTGACGGAACCTGCTATCTCCACTTCTGGTCAGAATGAGATTGTGCATGAATGTAAATTATGATAACCCTCTGCATCTACTTGAAAAAGCTGGGGACTCCATCTAGCTGTTTTGGGGTAAACACACACACACACACACACACACACACACACACATATATATATATATATATATATATATATATATATATATATATATATATAGAGGATTTAATTATTTCAGATATATCTGGCTGATTGTCTGTGTCACAGTTGGTTTAAGTGTATACTACTGACTGTATGTCCTAATAAATCTTAATATATTTACCTGTCATTACTTGGGTCATTATTATAAAAATAAATAAATGTCATGATCTGTTTGATTTGCTCTTTGCAGGTTTATAGATATGATCCTGTGTGGATAATGCCTAAATCAAAATGACAGACAAACGTTCATGGTGTGCAACAGTCACTGTTTCTGAAATCCCATAAATTTAGCAAACGGCCATCTCAGAAAATACTAACAAATCTACACAATATGGCTGCGATGCTTTCTGAGGTTAAAAATAGGTACTTTATTCAAACTTTAAATGTGTTTTAAAAGATGGCCTCATGAAGTGTAAGTCAGCATTGTCACCCTTTAAAAGTATAAAATCTTGTTTTATTTTGCTTTTTTATGTTTCGGTGTAGTACATACTAAAACCTTGAATGAGTTTCAGACATTATGAACTGTGATTTCTCTGCTCTCAGAGTTCACTGTCAGTACATGCTTAAAATATGTAAAAATAAACTATAACAGTCTTTATTTATTGTTTTTCTTATGTCCCAGTGTAATATATACGATCAACACAGCGAAGCTCACAATTATGTGCTATAGGCAAGGTGGATGTTTCTGGACTGTTAAGCCACACCCACCTAGCCTGAGGTGAACAGTAATTAAGTTTCTGCTGTCTGTTAGCTACTTCATTTGTAATGAGTATATATTTATGTGTGTTGCTCTGTTACTTGTCTCTTATTCTTTCTACCTACTCCTTTTTAGCTCTTGATGAAAATCACATTGCCAAATCGTGACCTTAATGCTCCAGTTTGACCCTTAGGCAGCTATTAACACAGTCAGTTTGCTGCACCCCCCCACCCCCACAATAATTGTAGTCATTTGTATTATTCTATAAAATTAAATATTTTATTAATTCTAAATTTCTGACTCCAAATCAGAAAAGATGTTAACAAACAACAAAACTTAACAACATAACTGGTAATTGCTTTACCATCCCAGCATTTTGAAATATGTTGCAAAAAATAAAAATTTAAATAAGTTTATCAATGAAAAAAAATTCATAATAGTAATAATAATTGAGTTTAAAAATGGAATAATGTGCAAATACAAATTAAACAAATAATGTAAAATACAGTAAACAGGTTGAACAAAGAATATTTAAATGTGACTTGCTTATTATTTAAATGTGACGTTTTGGTGGAATGGGATGAGTGTCTTTGTGTTTTGCTCAATAATTAGCAGTGTAATGGGCATCCTATTGGCCTAGTGAACCTTTCTAACAGGGGGTGTTGATATGCACTTTTCTTGGTAGCATTTTGGAAACGCCACCCCCCCCCCTTGACCCCGATCGTACATACCCCCTGAAGATGGCACCTCCTCATTCAGAACCCATAATATCTAAAATAGCTTTTAGTGCTGTAAAATGACATCACTACGTTAATTTGTAGTAACATTTTATGTTTCATTACTTTAAACTGATAACTGTTTTAGTCACTCTTTTCATGATTTCTTGATCTAAGCCGGTACCCTATGGTATGTCAGTATTGGGATTTCTGTCATTATTTATGCTTAAATCCAAATGTCCTGGTTACAAATGAAGTCTACATATGTACATATAACAATCCATGGTACAGTGTTACTTAGCTAACCAAATCCAAAATGGTGGATATTGGCAGCCATATTGGATTTTCAACCGTATTGGATTATCATTGGTCATTTTAGGTGGTATATTTAGATTCAGTACTAACAGAACATGTAAAATAACACTTTCAAGAACTTATTCAAGAATCCTGCAGGCCGATTTGAGTTATTTGGGGTGTAAATGGGGGTTATCACCTCCCCCCCCCCCCTCTCTCTAATTTAGTGCCTGTGCCTGGTCTACTCCAGATTTAAATATTAGCAAAAGAATAGGATTCATATCCAAAAGGTTCCTGTTCATGTGGGTTGTTTCTGATGCACCTGCTTATCACAGTGTTTACATGGTGATTAAATGAGGTTTAAGACATGCAGGAGCAGATAAAACGGTCATAAATGTGACTCGAAGCTTTGGCTTGGGTTCTTGACCTGCAACCTCTGCTCTTAGCGAACACAATGAGATAACAGCTGTTACGGGGCTCTTGAGAAACAGAGCATGTGAATACAAACAGGTGGAGTTTGAATACCCTGAACTTCACGTCACGAGAATCAAAACAGCCAAATACCTCAGACTTCACATGTGGCAAGGTATTGTGTTTAAAAGTTAAATTCTGTGGGGATTTTCTTCCCCAGAACTTGATTCGATGTTTACTTGAATGATCTGTTTTCAAGTTTGTGATTTCAACTTTTATCCCACTAATGGTTGTAAACAGATACAGGGTAGGTGGTGAGTGTGGTGTGTATATATATATATATATATATATATATATATATATATATATATATATATATATATATATAGTATAATAATCTGCATTTATTTTTAGTACTTGCATCTAAATTTTAATATTAGTAGCCTGCTACTGGAGCACATAGGCATGTGTTCCGATGAATATCACAAAAAACCTATTGTAGGAGTGAAAATCTTCTAAATATGTCTGAATTGTCTAGAGGAAAAGGGCGTGCGCTTTGCAATATGTGGACTAATGGACTGCTGGTTCATTTGTCAGAAATGTACTGTAGGACTGTACATGATGCAGGTATGCTGGCCATGTTAGTTATACCAGTAGCCTTTATTCACAAAACAGTGCTAACTTCCTTTCCTAATTTTATCCGAGTGTAAATCTGCATGTTACATCTGACAGTGTATGACTACGAACCCAAATAATGTTACCGATGCCGGCAATGTACATGGGTTTCCAAGAATATGGTGGTTATTAAGTTCCGATGTGGTTATATGTGGGTATTACATTAAAAATATTGTGTACTGCTAAAACAATGTTATGTATGGGGGCACTTATTATTTATTGATACTGATTGATACTCCAAAAGTTCTGCAATCACTAAATATTCTGTTATATGGCTAAAATATGAGGGTGAAAACGTGCATATTTCATTTGAACATTTAGTATAGAATGATTCCTAGCAGCAAAATGTGCTTGGGGTCGAAATTAAGGTTAAACCCTTACTTTTATATGGTGCCTTTTATTTTGTGATGCTACCTATCCCACAACCAGGGCAGTGGTGGCCTGGTGGTAAGGTGCTGGATTACGGATCCCAAGGTCGGGGGTTCAAGCCTCACTATCAACGGGTTCTTACTGTTGTCCCCCCAGTGCAGCTAACTGGGTTATCAAATGCCGGCCATGTCTCTCACTGTCTGTGGTGAGAGGCATG
>JAOUQZ010000039.1:8712817-8733921 GCA_028564935.1 Neosilurus hyrtlii
GCCCGAGCTGGGAATCGAACCCAGGACCTTCTTGCTGTGAGGCGGACGTGCTAACCACTGCGCCACCGTGCCGCCCGGTCCATTATCATCAACATCATATTTGTTTAATTAGAAATTTTGTTGTGGGCACATTTATTCTGTTTGGGGCAAGCTGTTTTAGTCTTTTATTTTAGTTAAATATAGTCAGAGAGGGTTGTGTTATAGAAAGGGTTACATGCTACAACTTATAGTTTGAATGATAATCAAAGTACAGGACTAAAGATTTACAAGTGTCTTGAGCCAATCATGTCAAAGCAACACCCACATTCACGAAAATGATCCACCAGCCCAGTAACGTGGTCTATGGTGGTCCTATTGGGGTGTATTCTGTTGATGGTCTCTTGTAGGGCAACACATGGCCTGCGGTGATTGCATGCAAGTTCCTAAGGAAATTATAATTGTGGGAGAATAATAGAGCGTATGGGTTTATTTCTCGTATGTTGCAGGATACTTTGGATAAACACTTGAAGATCCAAAAAGAGGCAAAACTACTCAACCCAGCTCAAAGAGATGATGGTAACAAGTCTCCCAGGTAAGTTTATCTGGGACTTGATGCTACGATTAAATCTTTTATTAGAAATAATCTGATTAGTGAACATACAATGACATGGAAAGTTAAACAAAAGCTTTCAATCATATCTTACAGAAGGAATAGTTCCTCATCCCAGAAGGAATGTCTCAGTAGTTTAATGAGACAAGAGAATGACCAGCAGCAGCAGATTCAGGATCTGCACGACCTAAGAGAAGAAGTGAAGAAGCTCCAAGTCTTAGTGCAACAGCTGATTCAGTCCAAGCCTACAACATGTACGTGCTGTCTTATACTCTTTAAAGAAAGACAGAACGAAACCTAACCAGATATTATTGTGCATTAAAGATAGAGTCGAGAAAATTAAAATCCCATGTGTGGATGTGCTTCCATTCACAGCTGCTGATGCTCCAAATACATCTTCAGGAGTGATTTAGTAACCTGGAAGACGCTGAGCCTTTTGATAATTGAAGAATTTTTTAAAAAGATTAAAGATATTCCAATTATTGATCTTTTGGTAGCCCAACCTCAATTTGAACACCTTGAACTTGAAGAACTTGGTGTATGGTTTCAGTAAGATGGAGCTACAGCACACACAGCTTGGCCATCATTGCAAGTGCTGAGGGAAATGTCTCCAAATCAGGTGACCTTGTGACCTTGTGATTATTTTTCTGAGGGCTACCTTAAATCGTGAGTGTATACTCAGTGACCCCAAACTCATGAAGCTCTTAAGGTTGCTATTCAGCAGGAAACCGCTACCGTCCCACCCAGCATAGCCCCTCGGCCACCATTTGGAGAATGTCATCTTTAAACTAATATGTAAAAAACGGTATTGAATAAAGTTTTGTGTGTGAAAATAATATTTCTTTTGGTTGACCTTTAAAATGTGGGAGGTTTTATAGAGGCACCCTGTACTACACTCCCTTTACACTTAATAATTGTTAAAAATTTGCTATGATGTCTATGGGATGCTCAGTGCTGGCTTTAGGTTTTAACTTGATTTCAAACAATTTTGCTAACAAACAATCTTTGAAATAAAAAATGAGGTAGACCATTCCATGCATTTCAGTCAGCTGTGTATATAAATGGAAATATGTGACTTAATTGAGCTGTATTTTAACCTTGGACTCGCCTATAAAGACATTGCAGCTTTGCTTGTCTGTCTATTAGTTTCTAACAGTGCACGCATTTACGATTCTATTTTCATGTACATTCATTGCTACTGCAGTTTGTTGACAGTATGCTGAGGGCAAACAAGTCAGCATGGGACTACTCTGAGACCTATGCAAGAATCCTGTTTGTAAACTTTAGCTTGGTATTTAACGCCATCATTCCAGGAATCCTCTCCTCCAAACTCTCCCAGCTCTCCTGCCATCCTCCTGGCATCTCCCAGTTTCCTGACAGACAAGGCACAGCGGGTGAGGCTAGTGGAGAACATATCTGGTACAGTGACAGTCATTACTGGTGTACCTCAGGGATGTATTCTCTCCCCACCTCTCTTTTCCAATGACTGCACCTCCTTGGATCCAACTGTTAAACTTCAGAAATTTGCAGATGACCCTACTGTTCTAGGACTCATCCAAGATGGTAATGAATCTGCATATTGACGAGAGGTTGAACGGTTATTGCTCTGGTGCCGTGGGGAACAAGCTGGAGCTAAATATGCTCAACAAGGTGGAGATGATAGTGGACATCAGGAGACACCCTTCTGTGATGCTCCCCCCTCACAGTATGCAGCAGTCCTGTGTCAACTGTGGAGACCACCAACTTTCTGGGAATTTGCATCTCTTGGGGCCTGAAATTGAAGGCCAACATCAGTTCCATCCTTAAAGAGGCTTGGCAGAGGATCTGCTTTCTGAGGAGATACTGACCCAGTTCTACCCTGCAGTCACTGAATCTATTCTGTGCACATCCATCACAGTCTGGTTCAGTGCAGCCACAGATCAGGACAGAAACAGATTTCAACGAACAGTAAGGATTGCAGAAACAATCACAGGAGCCCCCTGGCCAGCTCCCAGGACTTGTTCATCGCAAAAAAACATTTCGTAGGTGCTTTAGAACACTACACACCAAAACTACCCGACATAGAAACAGGTTCTTTCCCCGTGTCATGACTGTGCACTCCATGCACTTTACAGTTAATTCTTTACATGATACAGTATATATCACGTTATATGATATTGTTACGAATAATTATGATAAACTGCCAACTTGGTTAAGATTTGTCACGATTTTATCAATCAGTATGGTTTTTGTTAAGATTTTCTCGGTTGGAATGTATTACTAATGGTTTCTTTGATTTTGGATGGTGTAGTTACAGTTTGGCTGTATTTCCCTGCTTCACTTTCAACCTGTACCATGTTTTGTAATATAATGTAATGTGATATCACATTACACATTATAACATAATAATATATATTTAACAGTTATATTAAACAGCATCGCGGCAATTCGTAGTGCTTTCTCACAAGCGAAGTCGTAGCTTGCCGTAGGACCTGGGGCCAATATGAACCAGCATGAAATGAATATGACACCGTTAAGACACACCACAACAAACGGCTATAAGAATTAAGAATATCCTTTGATGCGCAACAGATTTTTTTTAATACTTTAAAAATATCTAAAGTGGGGTTTTCAGGAGGACAGTTAACAAATGTTTTTTTTTTTTTTTTCTAATTGTCTTATGGTTGTGTAAATGAAAAATACCATCCCAGTTCACAGGTTTAGTATCTCTTATTCACCTGCTTTACATCTTATTTTGGTTTCACTTTCAGTTTATTTCGAATTTGTAAAGAGTAAAAAATAAAGTGCTCATCCACCTCAACCAAAGTCATTATCAAACAAAATACAGTACAGGATCATTTATCATTTCATAATTTTTGTACATATTTGTACATACTGTCAGTGCAACAGTGCAGGGGTCATTGACAGTTGCGTACAGGAGTAAACAAATTGCTTCAGAAAGTATTTGTAGCTGATTCCATTTTATTTCCAATAGATAACACTGTTATTCACTCACTTATTTGCCGTGACTAACCCTACTATGGTCGTGGGGAGGCTGGTGCCTATCTTAGCTGACACTGAGCGGAGGCAGGGTACACCATGAACAGCTCACCTGACCACTGCAGGGCAACGCACACAACCATTCATACTCACACCCAGGGGCAATTTGGAACAGCCAGTTAGCCTAATATGCATGTCTTTGGACCGTAGGAGGAAACTGGAGGTAACCTATGCAAGCAGAGGGAGAACATGCAAACGCCACATGGAAACGCCCTTGTCAAACCCAGGAATCGAACCCTGGACCTTCTGGCTGTGAGGTGGACGTGCTAACCACTACACCACGGTGCCACCCCAGTGTACTTCACACATTTTTAGATATATTTTAGATATATCTATACTTTATAAGTGGGTTAGCACGTCCTCACTGCAAGCCTAGGACAGCCATAGCCTATTAGTTACAGAAGCGGCTTTGGGACCAAAAGGTCGCTGGTTTGATTCCCGAACTAGCAGGAAAAATGTGTGGTGGAGTGTGGGGGAGTGTGCTGCACCTTCTCTTTCTCAACATTAATGGCTGAAGTGCCCTTGAGCAAGGTACATAACCCCCAACTGCTCTCCGGGCACCCCCAGTGTGTGTGGCAGCCCACTGTTCCAAGTGTGGGCTTACTATTTGCGTGTGTGTGTGTTCAGTTTGGATGGGTTAAATAATTTCCCTTGCAGGATCAATACAGTGTATAAATATATATATATATATATATATATATATATATACATATGGTTTTGTGTGTGTGTGTGTGTGTGTGTGTGTGTGTGTGTGTGTGTGTGTGTGTGCATCGCCCTGCGATGGCCCGCTGAGCTGTTTAGGGCGTACCCCGCCCTCGCCCAGATTCGGCTGAGATGGGCGCCAGCCTCCCCATGACCCTAATTCGGATTACTTCCATACCTCCTTTCATGTGTGTTTTGGACAGCTGCTCAGAGCAAGTTGGATTCATTCAGTAGAAAAAGGTTCAAAATAAATTCATGTTCAACAGGTCGAACATCTCTATTTAAGGTTTTCAGAGCCTGACAACAAGGATGCAGTGGAAGGCTGTTACCACATGGTGGCAGTAGTGCAGTAGAATTGATGCCAACTGCAGTAAAACCCCAAAGAAGTAAACGAAGAAGAAGAAGAAGACGGTCTCGCTCGCCAGTGAAGTGAAACATGGCGGCGGCTGAGACTGATCGGGAAACACCAAGCGCTCTGTGCAGCGAATTCCTCAATTTCTCCGCCAAGGAAACCGCTGCGGTAAGCGACAGTTTTGCAGGATAACTCAGAAATAGTTGGACTTCCGCCTGGTGTGTGTGAAAGGGTAGTTTCTTTTTGTTTCGCGGTGATATTTCAGGATTTTCGGATCGGGTTGTTTTTCTCAGCTGATCGGGAAGCTGTCGCTACCGTAGTTTCTGGCTAATGCTAATGCTAATGCTAATCAGCTAGCCTGCTTCTAACTAGTTTTTCTCCTAACAGCCAGCCAGCCACACTTGTTTACTTACTATCTGACATCACCATGTTTGTTTCTTGTTTGTATTGGAGTTGCTGTTCCGGTTTGTTGGTTTATTTTAAAGCTGGGGTTATTTCAGGCGTGTTTTAGCGACACTGTAGCCTGTGCTAGCTAGCTGGCTAAGCTGGATGGAACAACAGAGGAAACTGATAAACACCACACAGGCTTTGTTCTCCTCCAAACTAGCCACAGCTCGAGAATCCCCTCATGGGGCAGTGATTCAAACATCTTTACTTGTGTTTTGTTAACGTTTTACTGTCATGAGGATCAGCCCCGCGCTCTGCTTTGGGTTTTTCTTTATTTCAAACTTGTTCAAGTCAGTGTTTTGCTCCGGAATGTTAATACCAGCAAACTTTCCTTCTGGCAGGTTGAACAGAACACACATCCTCCCACGTGACCTCAACATGCTCAAGTTAAACAGCTGCTAATGTGGCATTTTCCAGAATATTCGCCTTTATAATGAATAATGTAAAGGTTGTGTTAAGTGACATTTCACTTTTTAGTCCCCAGGAAGCTGATTTTTATGTTACTTAAATGCTGTTGCTCTTGTTTGTGTCACAAACAAACAAACATAACAATCTGCAATATTTCCCAGCCTGCTCTGTACACAGAAGGTGAAGATATGGTCAATTATTGCATGGCAGTAACAGTACGCGGGATTTGATTGGCTGTTGAGTGGTCTGTAATCTCCCAGTCAGTGATTTTTTTTATAATTTTTTTTTTATTTCTCTCGACCTTCTAGCACGAAACCTAAACATGTACTTCAAGAAAATACAATCTTTTTTTTTTCTTTGTTTTTCTTTCACATTATTTAAAAAAAAATAAAAATAGTATATCTCAGTTTCACTGCTGATTTCTTTTGTCGAAAGTCAATTCTACAACCCTGCTGAGTTTTAAAAATGAGAAAGCAACTCTGTCGGAAAATAGCAGCAGCGAGGAAGAATTACGAATGTTTTACCTTCACTAAAAGAGTGAAAACAACATAAAGACTTTGACTGACGTGTGGAGAGACGTTTCATGTTTTCTAGGACTCTCAGGAAAAGTTCAAATTCAAATTTAATTTGTCACAAACGAATTATACGCAGTACAGTATGTAGTGAAATGCTTAGAACGACTGTCCGAATGTAAAGAATAAACGAGCAAAGTAACAAGAAGAAAAGAACAATAACTAACTTTTTTAAGGATTTTAAAGGGCAGATAAATATAAAAATGCAAAAAGATAGAAATGAAGAAAATATATAGAATAAAATATACATATAAGATAAAATATAGGATACAAAAAAATATATATATATAATGAAGTACTCTCTTTTTTTTTTTTTTTTGTGCGTTCACACTGAAGGAACTGCGATTGATTTTAGTTTTTTAGCTCCTACTTCAGGGTAGCTATTATCTCAGCACTGTAGGAACCATGAGTGACATAACTATATGGTGATGGCAAGCACCATCTTTAAAATGGCCAGTAGCCATGTAAACAGCTGCTCTCGGGTTAGATCTTAGCTCCTGGTGGTAAAAGAAATGTGGGGGAAACACTCAAATGGACAGACAGTGAAATACAAGCTTTACTGCACTTGTTGATATGTGACGGAAGAAACACAAATAGTGTTTGATTTGTCCAACTGAAATTTGAAAACCTCTGCCAGCATGATGATCTAGGTTATTATAATGAAGCACACAGCTCCAATCTCGGCATCCTAATTGTTCCTAAATAGAAAATAGAAAACAGTAGCTGTCTATTGGTGCCAAGTTTATTTTGCAAGAAAATCTGTTGGGTTTTTTCTAAAAAAAAAGAAGTAATACCTCAAATCAGCAGTTGGAATGTAAATGGGGTGAGTGGGGCAGTGGGGACTTTTTTTCCAGTTGTTCACCAATTTTTGCGCAGTAGGAGCAACCTGCACCTCTGGCTTTTGAGGAAAACCAAGACAGAAGTTTTTCTCAATTAAGTCTGTGCTACTCTGACTAGAATGCTCTCTAAAGGTCCAAACTGCCCCTTGGTTGGGGTAGACTGGACATGGCATGGGGCACTATGGACCCATGCTTAAATAGCATGAAATATATGAAGCGTTTTTGTGCAAGTATTTTATATAGCTACTTACTAATAGTAATAATATATAATACATTGAAACAAAACCATGAACAGACAGAAAAAGCTGAAATCATGTACATAGTTTGAGCACATTTCAACCAGCAGTAGACTTGATATAATTGGTGTTTTCTGCTCCTTTGGTCTTAGTCTCGATTACGTAGCGTCTCAAGTGATGTTCGTGGAACCCCACCACTCTTAGAAACTGTTCTCAACCACAGCCACCACGCGGTATACAGCTAGCTTCGGGGGTTTTCTCCTCCTGCCGTGATGATTGAACTAAAATGCATGAAAAATTTTCTTAAAATCACTTATTAATGGTGTAATTTCAAATATCAAGTTAGATGATATGTTGTTGCACTTTGGACCTTGGGTCAAATGTACCCAGATGAGTGAGGTCCAGTCTGCCTCCAGCATTCATATCAAGATTTTTTGTTTTGTCTGAAACAAGAATTGATGCAGTAAATTGTGGTATTTTCCACATTCGTTCTCACATCACTATTATTCATGTGCCAAAGTTCACGCATTTAAAGAATACAGAAGCTGTTGAGATTTGCCCTCAAAGTACATGCAATAAAACTAAATATTCCATCAAAAAGTAAGTTTTCACTCACCATTTCCTCCATAAAGACAGGAAGTCTGCAGAAATCACATGGCTGGATTATGTCATCACATCCTGTAATACAGTTAGGGAAAGATAACACACAACGATGCAGATTTGGTTTTAGAAGGCAGCGTCCAAACAACCCACAGATCCAAACTGCTGGATATTGGCAAAAATAACAGTATACAGATATTGGGTATCTAAAGAAGAGCAATTTTTTAAATTGAAATAAAAGGCCAAGTTGTCCAAACTCTCCTGTTACACCTGAACACATGTGACCAATCACAGCAATGCGGGTATTAAGTCGGAAGTTATTACAGATTTTTATTTAAAGTTGCATGTTTTAAGGCTAAAAAGTCCTGGCAGGTTTTGGTTAGTTACTCCAAAATTCCACAAATATGTTAGAAAATTTGGTATAATTTTGAAGCTTAGAATATCAGCTACAAAATCTTCATCCGCTTGTTCCGGGGTCGGGTCGCGGGGGCAGCAGCCTAAGCAGTGAGATCCAGACGTCCCTCTCCCCAGCCACTTCCTCCAGCTCTTCCGGATGGACGCCAAGGCGTTCCCAGACCAGCCGAGAGACGTAGTCCCTCCAGCGTGTTCTGGGTCGGCCCCTGGGTCTCTTCCCGGTTAGAACACGCCCGAAACACCACACCGGGGAGGCGTTCGGGAGGCATTCTAATCAGATACCCAAGCCACTCCAGCTGGCTCCTCTCAACACAAAGGAGCAGCTAATAAACCAAAAAAAGTGGTACTTTTACCTCAAAATTAATCATTTCTAACTTGTTACCCTCTTTGCTGTGATGGGACACATATGGTCACATATTTTCCTGAGGTGGTTTTTATTTAGATTTTTAAAGTTGCAACCTGCTTAAATGACAATGTGCATTAGCTAGTTTGAAAAGGCTGCTGTTTCACTCTTGCATGTGTGCGAAATCGCGAGATTAGGACATGAATTTATTCGTTTAAGGCAAAAATAACAGTATACAGATATTAAACTGACATATAAGACATAAACTAGAAAACCTAAAAAGGAATAAAGTAAGGTACATCAACACATAATACGAGCTTCTGTTGACATACATCAGACAAACATGGGCTCATATTCATTAACAAACCCCCCCCCCCGTGTGTGTGTGTGTGTGTACTGACCTAATGCTAGGTTTATTAGTCATATGTATCATCTCTTGCTTAATATTTAATTATACACTCTGAAGTGGAAGCACACGGCACTGACAAAACCTGTGTGGCAGGTGTACAGGCTCACTGTTTACATTGTTTGCTCTGGCAACCAGTTTTGTAAGTGTAAAGTGCTTGGAAACCATTCACTCCTTTCTGACGTCTTCTGTTTTTGTTTGGTTATAACACTTATTTCTGAGCTCCAAACAAATTAATATAGTAAACATGACAACCTGAGTAAGCAGACCACATTGTTTTAATTATTGTCATTTATTCAAGAGCAAAAACGCATGAACACTGATATCTCCGATCTGAAAAGTAATTGCCCCTAAACTCAATACATGATCGTTCCACCTTCAGCAGCAACAAGTGCAATCAAATACTTCCAGGAACAGTAAAAATCAGGCTTTGGCATCAGTGTGTAGAAGATTTGATCCATTCTTTTGAATTTTTTTTTTTTTTTCAATTTAAGCGTTGCATTTTTTTCAGCTCTCGTCCAAACATTTATGTAATATTCAGGTCAGGGAGGCAAACCAGATGCGCTTGAGCTTCACAGACTGATGACCAGACATTCTCCTTTAGTACTTTTTGGTTGACATTTAGTTGAATTCATTCTTCCCTCAATTATTGCCAGCAGCCCAGGCCATCAAGCAGCAAAGCATCCCCACTCCATCACACTACCACCACCATGTTTTCTGTGAAAAGCTGTACTTTCACATCAGATGTGACGCATGTTCTCCAAAGATTTCCACCTTTGACTCATCAGGCCATAATGTGACTAAAAAGCTTGAAGTTGTTCCACCAAATACCGATTAGCATGTGCATGTTCATCTGTTCCACTAGTTCTTTAAACAGCTCACCATTCATGTATTTTTTTTTTTTTTTTTATGTATTTTAAAGTATTTAACTCTTTCAGTTGGCAAAGCATGAACTCTTTCTCCACCACTCCACAAACGAACATTTGTAGACATACGGTATATGTTTAACCTTCACTACTTCAGCAAATAAATCTTCCTGCGACTTCCAATAGACAGCTAAAGGATAAAATGGTCCAGAAAATGAAATGAAAGATATAAACATAGAAGCTGCATTTATTGTTTGTTATGGATCACGCATGGGATTAAAAATGTATTTAAAAAAAAAGCCATTAAACATCATGAAAGTGTGTCGGCTGATGCCTGCAGAAACCCTGGTGTGTTATTCTATACTAGGTACTTTACTGTTCCCATGCAGTTCTTCAGTTTTCTGACTACATTTCATTAGTTAGAAAGAGATTTTTTATTCTATCTAACCAAGACATTCTGATGCTAAATTCATGGTAGGTTTTCGGGGTATAGAATTGATTCCATGGCTTCAGGATTGACTGTTGGTTACCTGCAGATCTCTCTTGTTTTTATTTATTTATTTATTTATTTATTTATTTATTTATTTTATGGGATTGAAAAGTTCACCTCGTTGCCTAATTAGTCATTTTGACCCATCTATTCCCAAAGTATGACACCATGCACGTTTCCTGATTTGGCAGGAAAGGCAAATCTGAGAATGACGTAGAAAACCAGATAAAGTTGGATATTTTAATAGAATATACAACAGCTTATAATCAAGTCTATTGTGCTTCCACTGTTCTGTTATTTCAATGAAATGAACGGATCCAAATCAGCAGATTATAAGCAGAGGTTTGTCATGAGTCCAACACTGCAGGGAAAAGTAAAGTTCACATACTTTTGATGACTATGGTTGAATTTTTATTTTTACTACAGTAACAAGCCCGACTGTTGCCATCAAATACAGACGTAGAATTTTTAAGCAAACTTTACTAGACAGCAGAGCCAGACAGCCACCAATTTCAAACAAATGTTTCCAAAGGAAATGCAAAATTGTGGATCACTTTAAAATTATTTTTTTACTTTAGTAGATATAAATGTAAACACTGCTGTTCTAGTGCCCCAGCTGAAAACCCTCTCGGGTTTAACTTCTGTAAATACTTTGAGGGAAAAGTGTTAGAAAATAAATTTATTGTACTCTTAATGTAGCATACATTTACGTTTTTGAGTTGTTTGAACAAGTAACCAGTAAGGATCTCCTCTCGAACACTGGCAGCATCTCCTCTGAAATCTAGAAATGGTTCGCTTCTGCAAATCCACTAGCACAAACCACTGTCCAATAAGAAGCGTGTCTGAAATGTGTTACAACTAACTGTAGTAGCACAACAAGATTAATTCAGCATCTCAGAACATCTGCACAGCTGAGTATCACAGCGAAATGCTCATGCTAACGGCAGAGTCTCTAAAAGGCTGCTAACAATAGTCATCAGGAAATGACATGTTTACCCCCAGCCTCCACATGCATGAAAATATGGATTGCAGTCATGCCAAAATGTCGGGGGTTGGGGGGGGTGCTTGGCAGAGGTTTGCATTCTTAGTTCTAGATTTCTGGTAAAGTACGCTTTAATATGGCAGGGAAATAATGCTGGTGTTCTGGATTCTCTGGATGTTTGGACTTGAGGATGGACGGCTGAATTAATAATGACTAAAGATCATTTCGAATCAATTCCGATGTAAAGTGTTATGCTTAATAATTGTACAGAGAGGCTCCTAAGTCGTGCAACTAAAAAAAAAATAAAAAAGCATCATTCAGATTTCATAAACCAACCAATCCTGGGCATCTGTGGGCTCATGCTAACGAGGGGGGTGGATAAAGCTTTTCTCTGAATGTATTGCAGTAGTTAAAAGAAATGTGTTTATCTGCCACCACGTTTGTTGGAGGAAGCATGTGGTTGGCTTCAACCTCCCTGATTTCACTAGGTACGAAATGGGGACCCCTCTACCCCACCCCCAAAATAAAGTTTTTGTATTGTATAGAAATATACAGACTGTATACTATTAAAAATCCATGCTGTGGGGTAATTTTTGTTCCTTCTTAGTGACCAGAGCAATTTCACTTTTAGTGTTGATGTTTGTGTTCAAATTATAAATGAAGCAATAAAACTTAAACAAAATTCATTCTTCTGTTCCTGCTACAGAAATGGCTTCAGGCGACAGACCTGCCCAAAGACGTCTATCGGCACCTAGCTTGCTACGTGCCCAAAATCTACTGCCTAGGGCCCAACTTGAACCCTCAGAGTGAGGAACTGCTGGCCCAGTTGCTGCTGCAGGCACCAATGGAATGGTACTTGTGTGGAGAAGAGCCATCAACTGGACTGGCAAAGCTCGAGCAGAACAACCAGCCTTCCCAGCTTTGTGGCCATGTCTTTAAAGTGGGGGAGCCCACCTACTCCTGCAGGTAGGAGAATCCAACACTAGGACCTGCACACTTAGCAACTCTCTTTCCACACCTTTGGCAATATACGCAATGTAATATTTGCAGATACAATCATTTGTTCTGTGACCAGGCAGAAGTTCTTTATACCTCCTGCAGTCAGATTCCGAGGCTGATGGTCAGCTTTACTGATTAAGGTTAGACTGTTATTAGGCTAAGTGATTCAGGGCAGATTTCTGTAAGCCTGCTGAAAGCTCAGGGTTTGTGGAACGTCTGCTCTACTGGCCCGGAAAACCCAAGCATCACATACAGGGGTTGTGATGACTCAGCAGTATTACACCGATCTTTATTTGTATTTTAGTTACATTTTCTTGCTTGCTTGTATTACAGTGATGAAGGTTTTAAACACAGCAATGTGTAGGGTAGTTTTATTACATGTAATGTCTACAGATTTTGTTGCTGAAGGAAAACATTTTGCGTTCAAATACATTTCGGCTTTTTTACATGCATGTTTATCTTGGCGGCTTGATTTATTTATTTATTTTTTATAACGTGAATGAATGTGCATGTAAATATACGAGGAGGTTTGGCAATGAGTGACTTTAACCACTTTAATCTCAGTCTTAATGTAAACTTTGGGGAACATAAATTCATGATTTTCTAATTAGATTGATCCTATTTGCTATATTTCTTATGTAAGTTGACCCTTTGCTAAGGGTCTAATTTTATAAGAAATTACTGATTGATTTGTGTCAAACAATTTTTGCAGCTTTCCAATCCTTAGTGTCGTATATAAATATATACATATCGACTTGAATATACTTGAATGCACACTTTGTTTCTCCTCTTTAGGGAATGTGCAGCAGACCCAACATGTGTGCTGTGCATGCAGTGCTTTTTAGGCAGTGTTCATAAGGAGCATCGTTATAGAGTAAGTCCAAACGCACCCAACTCGCACTGTTTTCAAGCTTCCTGCAGAATGTCCAGCAAACACGCCTTCGTTACACCTGTGAACAGCTGCTACTCAGAGTTCAGGCAAGAACATTAGGTTCAGGTTCATCATTCAGGACTGTTTGTGCTGGGTACACTGTCACATAGTTTAGAGACAGAACCGTTTCATTTGCAACAGACCATGAGCTTGAACACACTTGATCCAACAGGAGTAAACGCTTTAGATTGAATCTTGTGTGAAATGGCTGAGTATAATTAAAAACCATGTCTCTGCTTAAACAGCTAATGCAAACATTTGAATAGTGGGGTATATTTATGTATATGTATGTTATGTGTACACACATTAAAGTGAAATGAAAGCCAAGCCTTCCAAACACTCATGTTAAAAATGAACATATGTATAT
This sequence comes from Neosilurus hyrtlii, assembly GCA_028564935.1. Taxonomy (NCBI): domain Eukaryota; kingdom Metazoa; phylum Chordata; class Actinopteri; order Siluriformes; family Plotosidae; genus Neosilurus; species Neosilurus hyrtlii. Next base: position 8,726,400 of record JAOUQZ010000039.1, read on the forward strand.
TTTCATCCGGTTTTTATTTGCAGTTTCAAAGTAATTTGTTTGATAGTTTGCATTAGTTAGTTTGGAACGATTGCAGTTTCACTCTCTTGAGTGTGTGAAATCACATGACATGAGTCAGTTCATATTAGGTAAGTTAATGGCAATAATAACAGTATACAGATATTAAACTAACATATCAGATACAAACTAGAAAACTAGTTTCGATGTGTTCAGGAAGAATGTAGACTCCTTACCTTACTGAGATCCAGTCTCCAACCTAAACCAGAGATATTGCGTATCAACATGTAGCATTAGTGCAAACGGGTACGTAAACAACTGAACAAAGCGAGGTGTAAAAGAAATAAGAGGAGAAAAAGCGATTACATTTGCAGCAGCTTTGTGTTAGTACAGATTGGGTTACGGTCACCAGATAACACGGAGAGCCATGTGAAGTTGGAACTGATAAACGTTGGGTCTGGCTGTGCTTTTAGGTGAGAGAGTATAACTTTGCAGTGGTAGCTTTTGTGGTTAGGAGACGTTCTGGTGCATGACAGAGTATTTTAAACCACTGGCTCGGGTTTGAAACCCGCCTCGCGTTTGATTTATTAGTTTTTGTCTGTATAATTTGTCTTGGTGCAAAACACAGACACGGCATACGACTAACTATTGAACAACCAAGTGGAGCATCAGATTTATGGTCTTGACGAATCTGCTGAAGTCAGACAGAAGTAAGGGGAGTGTCTGCAGAGATAGCGAAAAGTAAACATCTGTAAGTCACCGATTAACATGAAAACCAGTTAAACTAAAAGCGAAACCGAACCCAAATTTCGGGAACCAACCCATCTCTAGTATGTCTCGTCGTTCATTCATGTTCAAAATACTTCTGTATTTACTGTCTCATGCCTGTGAATCACGTGCAACTTTTCACAGTGCAGTATCGCCCCCGTGTGTTCAGAGTCCTCACTGTTTTTCTTAACGAAGAAGCTTGTACATCCAGTATATGATGTATACAAGCTTTTTTAAAGTTTGGGTTTAATTTCCCTTCAAAATAACGTTGATTAAAGAGTTGCTGTTTTACTTAAAGTGACCTGCGGCCTGGATTTCAAGTTTTCATACGTACAGACTGTTCTTGCCTGGCAGTGATCGGCAGTTCCACTGTATGACGTCAGAGTTACCAAACAAACCAGCCGCTGCCTGCATGTTGGTTATAGTGTAGGACACAGATTGCGGAGAACTGTAGTGTTGTGCTGTGGGTTGTGAAAAGGGTGAGGGCTCCAGGAAGAGTTTCCACACAGCTCCTCGAAGTGAAAGCTGTCACCTGGTGTGGACTGGGTGTTAGATCTGTGACGGTTGGCAGGCAACCAAGTGGAACTAGATTATTATGATCAAGTTTATCATGGATCAAGATTTTTTTTAAAGTTTCCAGGGGAAGACTATCGGTAAAGTCCCACAAGTTTTTGATCATATTACAAACAAAAGGGACAGAAAAAAGCAGTCGTGATTCGGTGGCTAAGGCTTTAGGCTACTGATCAGTGGGTCAGTGGTTCAAGTCCCAGTACCACCAAGATGCCACTGTTGGGCTTCTGAGCAAGGCTCTTACTCTCAAATTCTTAGCTATATAAATGAGAAGAATATAAATCACTCTGGATAGGGGCGTCTGCCAAATGCTTTAAATGTACATCTTTATATTAGATAACTCCACTGTTAGCATTCTGCATTTAAATCATTTATCAATGTAAGTACTGAAGGTGTCTCCGATAAACTGAGTCAGTCGTGCACCAGGTCTCACTTGACCGAGTTTGCATGAAATCGACAGTTCTTACTTAATTTGCTTAATGTGACCCTGCCCTAAATGGTAACCTGCAGAGTCTGTTTCCTTGAGCGTCCTGAACTTCCCGGACCTGTACCTGACACATGACACTTTCTCTCTCCTGCTTTAGGTGACAACCTCTGGGGGAGGGGGGTTCTGTGACTGTGGAGATGCAGAAGCATGGAAGAAGGGTTCTTACTGTCAGAAACATGAGCCCAACATCAGTGACTCCTCCCAAGAGGTCAGGCACCAGTTATTCTTTTATTTTTACTCTGGGCACAGCTCTCGGGAGCTCCTCTCATAAGTGAGGATTTATTGCTTCAGTTTTCAAGTTACTCAAATATCCTAATGACCAAAAGCAATTACTTTTATTCCTTCAACATCAAAAGTTAACGAAACCGTAAACTGATGTGCAATTCTCAGTCCACAAAATAAGAAAAACATAGGAGTTTCCTCTTTATATGTAAATTGAATGCACAATCTCTTGTCGTACTATTTGCACTTTGAGTTGATACTTCGGCGATAGTATGGCATGAAACATTAACCAAAAAAAGTCACAATTTCCATACACACATTGCAACCATTCATTCATTCACTCGTTTTCTAAACTTTAAACCGAATCCCAATTAAGGTCATTAAATGAATCATTAAATTGGATCCGGTTTAAGGGAATGACTCATATGAGTACACCTGTGAACAGAACAATAGCCTGAAAGAAGCATCAGGGCGGCAGAGATCTCAGAATAAAAGTGAAAGTGAAAAAAAATAAAAAATCGAGCGAAAACAGGATGCAGTGATTTGTGGGTTTGAGCTTTTATCTTTGATCTAAAAGGAAAGATTTTGCATGTAGGCAACCAGATGCACAACTTATCATGTGATCATGAGATCGACTAAATCTGCAGCAATCGTGGGTCATGATTTCTCACCCGATGATCTTTTGCCAGATAGCCCACCCCATGTGCCTCTGTGGTGTTGTGAATTTTGCTACTTGCTATATGTGATATATTCAGTTGCCCCTTGCTGGATTTTAAAACACTGAACCCTTAAAAATGTTGTTCCAGGATCCACTTGCCAGACTCTCTGCAGACATGATTGCTCGCACATATAATATCTTTTCTATCATCCTGAAATATGCTGTGGACATGCTCACATGGGACAAGGAAGATGAGCTCCCTCAAGGCCTTGAACCACCGTATGCACACACACACACACACACGTATTATTAAACTAACGTAAGAGCTGTTGTGATATTGGGAATTCTTTTGTTTCCCTTTCCAGGGAGCGTGGAGACACCTACTACTGCATGCTGTTTAATGATGAGGTGCACACATATGAACAGGTCATATACACACTACAGAAAGCTGTGAACTGCACGCAGAAAGAGGCGGTCAGCTTTGCTACAACGGTAGACAGAGATGTAAGCGCCTTCTAATCGCACCCATATTACAGCACTAGCACTGTCTGCCTACATGATTCCTGATGAGCTGTCTACTCAAAGCTTTTTCTCTTAGGAGCAGGAACCCCAGTATATTCTCCCAAATTTAAAACAAGGCCATCCATTTTAACAGCTGGTTAATTAGTTACTCCTCTTGCTACCGAGGACAAGGTCAGCTCCTGTATGTAGGGTGTCACAGCCATGTTTGGAGAGAGATGTCAACACATTAATTTCATGCCGTTATTCTTTTTGGTCAGTATTCGGTAATTTATTAATACTCTAGTCATAGTAGTTAACATTTGTTTAGTAAAAGTGTAAGTTTGGGTAATTTTTTATTTATTTAAATTGTCATAAAAATAAATAATTCAAATAAAATCACAAAGTACTCCAGGTGTGTTGCAGGTGCATGTGTATAGATGCTACCACTGTACCATTATAGACACTGTACCACATGATGGCACACAAACTGTGTGTGTGTGTGCGCGGTCAGTGATTATAGAAAATGAAGGACCGTGGCAGATTTTAATGCACTAAATGAACACTAAAACTAAATCAGTTTTATTGATTATTGGAATAATCATTTTAAAAATTGTTTTCTTTTTGTTTATTCTGTGCTGTCCTGCCACCCCACCCAGTATTCTTTCCTGTCTCACAAGAAAGTGATAGGCTACGGTACCTGGCATCCATTCGAAAAACGCTAGTTAATGCCCATCAAACACCGACTCACATTAGCGAATGCCACACATGTATCAGCGTTTCCAAAACTGGCAGCATCTCCTTGGTAAATTTGAATTGGTTTTTGTTATGGGAGTTATACAAACAGCCACAGTAGCTCTGTGACACATGCATGCTAGCAGCAGAGCCTGTACGTGCTTCTAGGAAGCAGATAATAGCGGCATCTATTTCACGCAGCATTCCATAAGATAGTAAGGGACCCTGCTGGAAAGGAATTACAGATGCATTGACATTTAATTTCTCTAAAGATGTGGTGGGGATATAGTGACAGGTTCATTCAGATACTGAATAAAATGAACCGCAGATACGAGCTACCAAGCCAAAGGTGTTTTACCGAGTAGGCCCGCCCCATTTATAGACCACTGCACGTAAAACATGCCATGCCTCCAGCTTTTCCTTGCCAGCTAAATAAATAAAAGTACATTGAAAAAGCCACACACGTTTTGTTCCTTTACAAATTACATTATAAATTTGTATTTCAATCTGTATTTAAGACTTTGCAGGTTAAAGAAAATTAGGGTTTTCATTTTTAGGCCATATTGCCCAGCCCTAGATGCATGAGTGTGAATGCTGCGTAATTTTATACTGGCTCCTCAGTTGTTTATGTTGTTGTGTGTTGTGGTTTTCAGGGCCGGAAGTCTGTACGATATGGAGATTTTCAGTTCTGTGGACAGGCCAAGTCTGTAATTGTGGTATGTTCGGTATATAAGTGTATCTGAATTATTCTTCATTGTTGTATAATATAGGTAGCATGATAGAAGCTGGTTGTTCATGTTTCTGTGGAATTTTCAAAACTCGTGTATCTGCAGCGAAACACAAGTCGCCAGTCGAAGCCTCTGCGAGTTCAAGTCATGCACTCCTCAGTGGTAGCGCACCAGTGTTTTGCTCTGAAAACGCTCTCCTGGCTTGGCCACATCATCCGATACTCAGGTTTCTGTCCAATGCTAAGCGCATTGTACTCTCTTATACCTCGCAGCAGTGTTTTTAAGCTTTGTTTCATCACAACAGTACATGCACTTTAAAGCTCTTGATACACAGCAGTCTGTTTTTCTTCTTCTAGATGGCTTGAGGAGAATCTTGTGCCAGGTGGGACTACAGAATGGCCCTGATGGAGAAAACTCCCTTGTTGACATTTTGATGCTGTGTGACTCCAAAATGTGGAAAGGTGTGAAAGGTTTATTATTTAATATATATTTCTTGAATGTAAAGTTTTATATATGTTAAGTATAATCGGGGCCTGAGCTTTGAGGGAAGGGAGTACCATGGGAGAAAACAAGTGCTTTGGAGAGTTCTTGGGGACAAGAACTTTTTTTTTTAATTTGAATTTTGAAAAATTCTTGGCTTCAGGTGTTTCCCATGACGACAGACTCACCATGGGTATATCACGTTAATAGAGATCAAGTTTCAGATGTATCCATGCAATTTAATAGGCATGTGGGTTTCCCCAGGATGTTTCAAGAAAGTCTAGGTGGCACTAGTATGGAACAGGAAGTATGGAGATTCGGATTTCGTGCAGTCTTACTTACTTACTTACTTACTTACTTTTTACTTACTTTTACTTACTTACTTACTTTACTTACTTACTTACCTTACTTTACTTACTTACTTACTTTACTTACTTACTTTACTTACTTACTTTACTTACACTTACTTACTTACTTACTTACTTACTTACTTACTTACTTACTTACTTACTTACTTACTTACTTACTTTACTTACTTACTTACTTACTTACTTAACTTACTTTACTTACTTACTTTACTTACTTACTTACTTACTTACTTACTTAACTTACTTTACTTACTTACTTTACTTACTTTACTTACATACTTTACTTACTTTACGTACTTACTTTACTTACTTTACTTACTTTACTTACTTACTTACTTACTTACTTTACTTACTTACTTACTTTACTTACTTACTTACTTTACTTACTTACTTACTTTACTTACTTACTTTACTTACTTACTTTACTTACTTACTTTACTTACTTACTTTACTTACTTACTTACTTACTTACTTACTTACTTATTAATACTGACATCCATCAAATACATATAGAAATAAATGTTGTGCTGTTGCTTTAGTTTGTGGAAACAGTGCCAAGGTGATGAGGTGCTGTGATCAAGGCTAAGAGCCGACCAATAAAATAGTAGAGACTTTTTTTTTGGTCTGACGATGTGTGTACGTTGTAACACTTCCATCTGACGCCAGAAAGAATGGCTTTTTTACACATCTTGGGTATATTGCACCTAGTATTCGTTTATTAGAGATGATGATATCCACACACCCTTGTGTAGTTGTTTAGCATTTACCATCACCATCTGGCAACAGAAAGTGTAGTTTGTTAGCCAATCTCAGGGTACTAGGTAACTTCTCAGGGGCAAGCTGCAGCGGCCCAGCTCGTCAGCAGGTGGTGGATAGCCAAACTGCCTCTACATGTAGGGGTCAGCTGCTAATATTTATTAAGCAGCCGCAAACCCATGGTGGGGTACATCCCAACGACATGACGAGGATAGGCTGCCATTAAATAAGTCTAACTAATGGAAGAGACGCGGGACCCACCGTCGCCAGGCTCCTGGGAACATTTGTAGCTCATCTTAGCCAGTTGTAATATAATTAATCTCGGGGAGGCACCAGAGGTGTCAGGGCTTGTTATCACTGGTTGCAAGCTGTGTTTCTGTTGTAAAATTACTGCCTTAAAGAGTTTTTAACGAAAATAGGAAACTCCTTTTCCTTTAGGGGCAAGGAATGTTTACCACCAGCTGTTCATGAGCAGTCTGCTTATGGATTTGAAGTATAAGAAGCTCTTTGCTATTCAGTTTGCGAAGGTAAGCTTACTAGCCCTTGTGGGTATTTGTTGTAATGTAAATAAACATCGCAGGCAAACACTTCATGATAAACTCGGATTATTTAGTTGTGGTTAGGTCTAATCCCTGAATAAATCTGGGGTTAACCCTATTATGTAGACCTCCATTTTAATTAGTATTCTTTGCTGCTTTTTTGGTCAGTGGAGTATAAAGGTATACAAATTTATGCAATCTATGTCCCTGAATTCAATAAATAGTTGAAGTAAATATTTAAGTCACAGATTGTTGTTTCTCTGGATCTGGAGTTATACTGTACATATTTTCATGGTTTTTCTGCTGTGTCAAGACTTTTTTAGTTATATTTTTGAACTTACTGTCTGTAATGTAATGGATGACGTGATAAGGTTGATGAATTATCCAAACTTTTAATTAAAGCTATACTGAACCAAATTATAAACGCACAATATAATTTTATTATGATCCCGCAAAGAAATTAAATTGGTACATACTAGGGATGTGAATCGAACAACAACTCACTATTCAATTAGATTCCGATTCTTGGGGTGACAATTCGATTTACAGTCGATTCTTGATTCAGACCGATTTTTGATTCATAACTATTACAAACAAAGGGAGCCAGTTTCACAAGTAACTGCATTCTTCTATAAGCTAGGAACGACTCTTCTATAAGAAAGAAAGAAATTATATTACTAGACAGCTGGTTTTGTAGATGTACTGATCCGCTTTGC
>JAOUQZ010000039.1:8737576-8754333 GCA_028564935.1 Neosilurus hyrtlii
CTCATTTGGGTGAAACCATAAAATACAAACCATATAAGAAAATTTCATTACAGTCCAACATGTAGTCCGGTTGGTTCCGTACAGGCTTTGAGCTGGCTCATAGACACACCGACAGCTTTTGACTTCAGACTTGAATCGCTGATTAAAGCAGTAACCGTAGGCAGATATGTTAGGTGTAATGCATCATTTAAGAGATAAATGTGTAGAACTGTATGCTACACTTAGAACATTGTGTGGCTTATTACTAATGCAGCAGGGTTTGCCTGCTTTTTAAACCTGGAAGTTTCTGGCTAGCAGTCAATCCAGCAGAGTAATGCTCAAGTACTAATAGGAAAAAAATATCAATTCCATCCAGCTCTCGTTCCACCTCTCTGCATGCTCCTCATGGTAACCCTTAGATGTCTTAGTCACTGCCAGTTTTGAACATTTTGGCTTTATGGGAAGAAATATTTGGGTGATTATACCTGGAAATAAATGATCATCTGATCACTCTTGGATGTACTGGTTGTGTTATCCTTGTCACAGGCGCGGATGCTAATCACTGAGGAGAACCTGATGATGACAATCATCCGCACCTTTCTCGATCACCTAAGACATCGGGACTTGCAGGGACGATTTCAGTTTGAACGCTACACTGCGCAGCAGGCCTTTAAATTCCGTAGGGTCCATAGTATTATAGGAGACCTCAAGTAAGTAAAAAGCAGAAGCTGTTCGACTGTTGTTCATATATAACCGTTTCTTACTGTCCAATCTTTTTTTTCCCTCCCACTAGATATGTCCTGATTAGCCGTCCAACAGAGTGGACCGACAAACTCAGGGACAAGTTTCTGGAAGGATTTGATGCTTTCTTGGAGCTGCTTAAGTGCATGCAGGTGATCCCGTGTGTTTGTCCAAAGCAAAGCCGACTCAGACAGTAGTTTTAGCCATGTTTATGGTTTGTGTAGATAGTATAACTACTGTATGCTGTGTAACGACAGTATAATAATGTGTGTTTGTGATTTCTGCAGGGTATGGACCCAGTAGTGCGACAGGTGGGCCAACACATAGAGATGGAACCTGAATGGGAGGCAGCCTTCACATTACAGATGAAGCTCACACACATTATCTCAATGATGCAAGAGTGGTGTGCCTGTGATGTGAGTAGTAATGGTCACATGACTTTTGTGTTTGTCATGGCTTTGAGGTGTATAGAAATGCACTGCACAAATTCATCCCAAACTAATGCATTCAGGTTTATTTATACTTTTAAAACACCACTGTCAATCTCAGTGATCCAACTTATTTTAAATTATTCCCAAGTATGTAAGGACAGCTAGCCAGTAAGCAAATGATTGGTTAGTGCAGTGTATATAAAGCTGTTACTATCAGCTGCTCATGTAAGTGGATTGCAGTAGAGCAGGGGTCACCAACCTTTTTGAAACTGGGAGCTACTTCATGGGTACTGAGTCATATGAAGGGCTACCAGTTTGATCGGCTCACCTGAAATTACACATTTGCTCAGTTTTCCTTTAGTTATAGATTATCAATAATGATTAATGATACTCATCTATGTGAAGACACTGATCACGTTAATGATTTCTCACAATAATTATCAACAATAACAATCAAAAATAAATTTTAGATGCAGCTCATTAGTGAGTTGTGCTATTTTTAGAACAGGCCTGCGGGCGACTTGTGTGGTCCTTGGGGGCGACCTGGTGCCCGCGGGCACCGTGTTGGTGACCCCTGCAGTAGAGTCTCATTAATATTATGCAAATGTCGGGGACAAAGCGGAAAAGAAGTGCATATTGACAATGTTTTACTGTATTTATTTGTCACGAAAGTAATTGGAAATGAAAATAATTGCAATGATGTACTTTATATACATTGATATTTGACAATAAGTCTAGTTATAATCTTTATTAATATTAATTATTAATATTAATATTAATCTAGTAAGTAATAACTGCCTTGGTTGGTGATAAATCGTGCTAGAAGGTAGCTCTCCGTGAACATAGTTGGAGACACCTGGTGTAAGTAGTTTAGTTCAAAAGGGTGATTTAGTGAACAGTGATGCCCCAATGGTCTCCCGAATCACCATTATTGAACCTTTATGTGTATATCTGGAGGGCATGATACTACGCACTGTAGATGACCACGCTTCATCTGCTGTAGATCTGAAAGATCCAGCTGTTTTGGAGGCAAAGGGATACACATGTCCCTGTGATTGTGAAACAAACATGATTGTGATGCAGGTTTTAAATAAATAAATAAATAAATAGAAATTTCTACTCTGTTGACCTTGACTTCATCAATGGTTCCCCCAACAATTTTTCCTCATGCAATATTTGCTTCATTGTATGTTTGCAGGAGCGGGTGCTAATCGAAGCCTATAAGAAGTGCCTAACAGTTCTGACTCACTGCCACAGTGGTTTTACTGATGGAGAGCAACCCATCACTCTTAGTATGTGTGGCCACTCGGTGGACACTATCCGATACTGTGTCTCGCAAGAGAAAGTCAGCATTCACCTTCCTGTGTCTAGATTGCTAGCAGGTAAGAGACTGAGAATGGCTCAAATGTATTAAAATTCTGTGCAATTAATGTTTCCGAAAGTGCAAATTTCCTACCTAATTTCTGCTTTGTTTGCTTTTGTTAAGGACTTCATGCTCTCCTTAGCAAAACAGAAGTAGCTTACAGGTTCCCTGAGCAGCTGCCTCTGGTAAGTCATAGTGTGCATGCATACGTTTGTGTGTTTGTGTGAATATCTGTACGAAAAGAATGTTTCCTTTTCCACAGAGTGAATTAAGCCCCCCCATGGTGATAGAGCACCCACTTCGCTGCCTGGTGCTCTGTGCACAGGTGCATGCTGGGATGTGGAGGAGAAATGGCTTCTCATTAGTCAATCAGGTAATGCTTCAGCTAAAGAATGAATATGGCATGTGTATTCGGCTAAAACAGTATTGGTGCTGAAAAGTGCGTCACTTGGGTGAAAAATTGAATTTTTAGGTAGGATTATATGACACTGTTTTTCATAACGCTTTGTTTCTGCAGCCTAATGAGTGACGCACCATTGCATCATCCAAGCTTGAACCAACTATAGAGAATCACTCAGTATTACTGAGATGGAGAGAAAATAATTTGTTTAATAAATTTTTTTTAATGTAGTGTCCGTAACTTTTGCTATTTCAACTTTTAAGGATCTTAAATGCCATACGAGTAAAATTTAGCTTATTCATATTACACGTAATACATAATACAGAAAAAGTATACTGATCTGAAATGCATAATTTTAAATATATTTCAACATGAATTTGACATGGTTACGGACTCTACAGCACTTTAACAGTAACACTGTCATGAGTAATTTTGGGATAAAATCTGTAATTTTGAATGGATTTCTTCAATTCAACCAACATTTATTAAAGGATATGTGTCTTTATAATATTGCAGCAGTTTCAACATCAACACTGTTGATGAAATATGAATAAATTGCATTTAAATGTTTTTATTTAAGGGAGACCGTATAACACCAATAAACTGTCATTTAGTTGACCAATACTGTGTTTTGCCCTATTGTTTAGCACTTTAAAACCTGAAACTCTAATCAACCCCTCCCCGCTCCCATTTATAACAGATCTACTACTACCACAATGTGAAGTGTAGGCTTGAGATGTTTGATAAGGACCTCATGATGCTCCAGGTGGGTATTTTTATTGTTAATTATTGTTTCATTTTTAAAGAGAAAAGAATGGCTAGTGAGCGCTGTTGCCTGATTTTTTTTATTATTTTTTTTTCCCCTGATGCATTCTTATGGTGTCCTGAGAGTAGGCAGGGGCTTCCATGATGGATCCCAACCACTTTCTGATGATAGTGCTCAGTCGCTTCGAACTCTTTCATATCTTCAGTTCAGCAGACTGCAGGAAGAGATACAACCGAGAGAATGCTAACAAGGTGTGTGTGATCCGTATTTTGTTCTTGACTCCATTACTTTGAAATCATTTCCTTTTCTGTACTTTCTCAATGGTTTACACCTAATCTTCTGTTCCAGGATGTAGTCCAGCAGAACAGCACTTTAATAGAAGAGATGTTTCACCTCATTATAATGGTTGTAGGTGAGTACAGACTGTTCTTGGACTGTGTGAAGACTTGGATAGGGCATTGTAGTGTTGTGTGCTATATTTGTAAGGATACACAGCTAGACGGGTGTTTTGCCCCTAATAACTGTGTACATTATTGCTGTCTCTTTTTATTATAGGTGAGAGATTTACACCAGGCGTTGGACATGTAGAAAGCTGTGATGAACTCAAGAGAGAGATCATTCATCAGCTTTGTATTCGTCCCATGGCTCACAGTGAGTTGGTCAAAGCCTTGCCTGAAAATGTGAGTAGCCATACACCTGGATTTGTTCAGTTATGGATTTTATCAGGCATGTCATTTAGTCGGAAGATGCCTAAATTCAATGAAAAAATAGAACATTGTTGTGGGGGGGCAGTTGGTGTTATATGATCAGAGTAGCCAGTTGTGTCTGTTCTGTATGTTTGAAGTTAATTTTGTTAACTGTTATGATTGGAGGGAAACTGAACACATGGTCTGTTTGGCCTAATGCAACCAGTCAGTGTGTGTGTCTGTGTGTATGTGGCACGGATGGGATTGATGGTGAATAGTGGAAAGTGAAGATGGATGAATATTAGGAAAATGACATTTTTAGGAAGGATGAAACTCGACCGAGTAGATGTAGGGTGTGGGATAAATTGGAGCTGGGAATGGTGTACCAAGACAGGCCTTCCAAACCCTCCCCCCAGACTCAATCACTATGCTCCCTCGGTAGATCGAAGTCTTAATGGCATGTGTTGCTGTTCATTTGTTTTATATTACGTCTTCTTATGTAATGTGTTAGCAAGGCTTCATAAGGCTGTATTTTCCTTTTAGGAGAATAAAGAGACAGGAATGGAGAGAGTCATTGATAGTGTTGCATTGTTTAAGTAAGTTAATAGTCTCATTCTCCTACTAGACTTAAGTAACACTTCTTAACCTTCTGAGTTTAATTCCTGTATTGCTTGTGTTTAACAGGAAGCCAGGAGTCACTGGTAGAGGATTATATGAACTCCGCTCAGATTGTGCCAAACAGTTCAACCTCTATTTCTACCATTACTCCAGAGCTGATCAGTCCAAGGTACTTAAACTTGAACTGCAAGTGTAAGCATAGTGTACGAGTGAACACTACAAATACAATCATTTAATGCATACCACATGTAAATGACACAATCCAACTGGCTCGTTATGTTAAGGGATAATTAACAATCGTTCCCTACCGTCGAGGTGAATGATGATGAATAGTCCTTGAGATTTAATTTTTTATTTTGCAACAGAGACAGAGGGTTGCTGACCTTCAAAACAAATACAGTTGAGCACAATTCAGTCCACGTACCAGGAATTGAACTCATGTTCACGTTATCTCCCGATTGATACATTATATGGACCAAAGTTTATGGCCATTTGACCATCAGTTCCATATCTATCTTGGTGCCACGAAGTACAAGCACGCATTTACCTTCACTAGAACTTAGAGGCTGAAACCTGTTCTAGCATGACATTCCCCCTGTGTACATAGTGAGCCCGATGGAGATGCCTGGGGGAACATAAGTCGCTTGCACAGAGGTGTTCTTACCTGACCTTAATAATGCTCTTGTGGATGGATGATCAAAAAGTCCCGACAACCACACTCCAAAATCGAATGTCCTTTCCGGAAGAGCAAAATTTATTATAACCGCAAAAGAGGAATGGAACCTGGAGTCCAAAAATTTTCTTTTGATATACTTTTAAATGACTGGTGTGGGTGCAGGTTTTCTTCCACCTTCCACCTGTTTCAATCACTGATTTAATAAAAAAAAAAAGAAAAGACTAGAATGTACATTAGTGTTTCAATTTGAAGCCAGGTGGCAGCCATCTTGCTGAGACCACATTGCTTTCGGATCTCAATATGGCGATATTTCTATTTTCTTCATCTTTTTTGTATGTTATTTTATTACACATTATAACATTAAAGTGGTCTCACTAAGATGGCACCAGGCTGGCTTTAGGTTTTGCCACAATCAAACAATAGAATATACGATACAATCACTTTCTGAGATCAGTGGCTCACACAGGTGGAAGGTGTGGCTTTGTCAATGCTGTTTCTAGCTTATTATTAAAGGCTAGTCGTGCTGAGGATGTCTAACACATTGGAGGCACATGAAAATGCTAGGTGGGAATAATGCTACTATAAGATCTTCCATATTAGCTGAGTAATCTGCAAGATGCATGGTTTATTTTTTACAGGCAGAAGAAGCCCAGCGAAAACTTAAGAGACAGAATGGGGAGGACCCAGGTCAGTTATTTTTCAGAGATTTATAGTGTAAAGCAGCCTCATCTGAACATTATTGGTGATTTGTGAAGTGTGAGTGTTACTGTGTTTTACAGCTCTGCCTCCGCCAATCCTGCCTCCATTCAGCCCGCTGTTTGCCAGCTTGGTCAATATTCTGCAGTGTGACGTGCTGCTTGGCATGCTGGGAGCTGTGCTGCAGTGGGCTGTGGAGCCTACCGGAGGACACTGGTCTGAGTCCATGCTGCAGAGGGTAAATGTTTGACATCCTAAGTAGTAAATTTAATACTCAAATTCAACACCGATGATGGTTACTAAGTTCATGTTCTGCGTTAGATTTAATGATGGGTGTGTGTTGCTGCAGGTGCTGCACTTGATAGGCATGGCTCTGCAGGAGGAGCAGCAACAACTAGAGAGCAGCAGTGATGATAGTGAAGTTACCTTCAACTTCACCCTCAAAATCTCCCGTAAGTTTTCTAAATCCTTTCACACAGTACATTGTCTCAAGCCTATAATTAAATCTGTGGTTCTGTATGACAGGTCCTGGTGAAGCCCCCAGCAATGCTCCCAGTATCCTGGCTCTTTTGGAGACCTTGCAGAGCGCTCCTCACTTGGAAGTGCACAAAGACATGATTCGCTGGATCCTTAAAGTAAAATTACATCTTAGTTGTTTGGTATTTACTTTGTTTGCTCCATACGAGTACATACTATGTCCACCAGGAGGCAGCATAATATATTTTATGCATTTTAGTTCTGGCAAAACTAAGGGCAGATGATTAGTATTTGCCGATTTCCTTCAGTGTGATGGTAGACACACCATCCCGTGAAGTTACGTCACAGTGTAAATTAGGGCTTTATAAAATTATAAATTTCCACCTCTGTAATAAAGTAGTGCACTAGAATTTGTACAGTACAGTGAGCACTTCTAAGGTGACAGGGTAAAAATAAAGACTTTATTGCGTTGTTTACCTTGCTAGTGCATGAAAGGTCTTGATTAGTAGCAGTGCTTCATCGCATAGAAAAAGTGTCTCTCACATTTATGCAAGATTAAAACAGAACTGAGGTTTATTAGGAACCAAACTGGAAAACAAAAGAAAGGCTCACAGACCACCACTCAGATTCTCATATAAACAAACTTGAAGTAAGCACAGGCGCTCTAGTTCAGGGAAGCAGGGTGAAGATGTGACTCACTCTCTCTCTCTCTCTCTCTCTCTCTCTCTCTCTCTCTCTCTCTCTCTCTTTCTCTCTTTCTCTCTCTCATTAATTATCCCTTATGTTTTATATAAAATCAGGGAAATGTGCTTGATATAACTGTTTACGTATCTTGCTCAGTTTTGTAGGCTGATGTAGATAGTAAATACAATAATAATGACATTTAATTACAGACAACCAATTTAAGGCCAACCTTAATGTTTAGAGGTTGTCTGCTCCTACCAGCTTTTCTGTACTTATTTCTCACTCTGATTGTGTTATAATATGCATTTTGAAGTGAAATGTGTAAATTAAATATTATAGTAATTACTATTCTGAAAGCAGACTTGGTTTTACAGGCTTTAAACTGCCGCTGTGTGCATGTAGTTCTAGCTATACTGCTGTATCTTCCTATTGAACTCATTTTCCTGAATCGTGTATCTTTTTCCTCACAGATGGTGGTTGGCATTAAAACTATGCGTGAGCGTACCGCTGCTGCCTCTCCCTGTGAAGGAACAGGACCCTGCCAAGAGGAGGTTAGTCTCTGAACAACTTTCTAGCTCACTGGCGCATTAATCATTACGATTTGAAGTGCTGCAGTATGCCTGTGGGCATGTGTTCGCGTCTTGCAGACTGTGCGGGATAAAGACAAGGCAGAGAGAAAGAGGAAGGCAGAGATGGCCAGACTGCGCAGAGAAAAGATCATGGCTCAAATGTCAGAGATGCAGAGACACTTTATCAATGAGAACAAAGAACTGTTCCAGAAGAGTTTAGAGGAACTGGATGCCTCTGCCTCAACCTCAGCAGACCACAGGTATATAAGCATGCCCGGGATGACACGTTCCGCAGCAATATCCTCAATATCAAACTCTCCCATTACATTTATCTAGGTGCTGAAAACAACAATCATTGCAACCTGGTAACATTCCATTCTAATATATCAGGTTCTGTCTTGTTGATGAAATGGCTGTTCTTTGGCCTAATCGTCAGGCGAAAAGGCGAAATTTTTATACTTAGCAAAATGCGACACCCCGTGAGAGAAGTGAATCGCTTCACCACTCAGTTCTTGTTGCCTACATGTCTCCCTCACGTTCATGTTTCCCACTTAAAAATCTTTCAGCGTGAACCTGAAATCATGCTAATTTCCTACAGCAGGTCCATTATTATCTTATTCTATTATCATTCTTATATTACCGCGGAACAATGAATTGTTTTTTTTTCCCTATAGAAAGGTTTTGGCGAACTCCGGGTTTAACAATATTTTTGACCTCTGGTTAGTTATCACTCGAATCACGTCGCACGAAAGGCGAAATTTATAAAATAAATCTATAAAAGGTATATTAAATATAACCAAAGCATGATTATTTCCGTACAATACATAAAAGTCGGGGAAAAAAATTTTTTTTTCAATTAGCCTTTTTACTCAGCATATCTTTTTTAGATTTTTTATACTACAATTTCAGTCTTACTTTAATATAAAGATTAAAGATTAAAACATCCTTGTCACCGCCCACCTCTGCTTGGTGTAGCCCCAGTTCATGTGACAGTGCTCTGGTGTGTGTGGGACCTCGCCGTTGGCGTGCCAGAGGAGGAGAGCGGAGGCAGGTGGTAACGTGTATCCTGTGTCAGGAAGAACAAGAGATCAGACCTGATGGCAGAGCCATGGTGCTCGCTGCTTTTGTCCAGCGCTCTACAGTCATGTCGAAGAACCGCAGAAGACCTCCTCTCAAGCCAGGTAAATAGACATGATTTACAGTTTAGTGTTCAAGTGATTTCAATAGCAACTTATTTCTGGAGGACACTGTGTATTACAGAGAACTATGATCCCCTCTTCATGCATCCTGACCTGTCCTTTGGTACTCATACTGGCAGCTGTGGCCACATCATGCACTCTCACTGCTGGCAAAGGTGAGGAGATCAGCAGATCTGCCTGCTACATTTAAAGACAAACTTATTGTGCTTTATTTTTTTGGTCCGGACGTTTGGTGTTGCCCTGCGGTGGCCTGGCGAGCTGTCCGGGGTGTACCCTGCCCACACCGAGAGTCGGCTGAGATGGGCGCCAGCCTCCTCGCGACCCTAATTAGAATTAAGCGGTTCAGAAAGTGAATGAATGAACGTTTTGTGTTCGTTACCTCATCAGTAGGTGTAAGAAAAGCCAAAAATACATTTGAAGCCAAAATCCCACACTGTTTTGGATGTATTATATAATATTTAAAATACTATTGTCATTTTTGGCAGTGGTGGCTAAATGGGTAAGGCTCTGGGTTCCTGATCAGATGGTCATGGGTTCATGCCCCAGTACCGCCAGGCTGCCTTTGATGCGCCCTTGAGCAAGGCTCAGTTGTGTGAATAAGATATAAATGTAAGTTGCTTTGGATAAGGGCGTCTACCAATAGACCTTAGATGTATTAAGTTATTATTACTTTTTTATATAATTTTGTTTGCTTTTGAAAGGTAATCTGTTTTATCCTCACCTCCCCATGAGACAGGAAAGTGGATAGAAAGTGAGCTGCAGCGGAACCGGGAAAATTCTCTCAGCTATTAGGACTTGACTATTGCGACAGGCCTAGTTGTAAATATCAAAAACGCAAACAAAAGTGCATAAGATTCTGTGTATTATCTCTCCTGTGTTATCTGCTTCATAGGTAAAACATACTTCTTAACTGTACAGTGTACCGCTTATAGAGTTATAAGCAGTACACTGAGTTTCAACAACAGTCCTATGTCCATATCAAGCCTAACACTCAGGATCACACTGCTGTCACTGCTTATCTGACCTAATTCAGCTGCACAAATATGCTCTTACGCCACTTGTTTCTATAGACCCAAACTCTGAAAAAAAGATAATTTGAGACAGCACATTAATGCAGCTTCTGTACTTGCATCGTGGACATGAAGTTAGTGGAAATTTGCTAGTAATTTGAATAATGGTCTCTCAACAATCATGTTGTTTTCCCCTGCAGGTACTTCGAGGCCGTGCAGGCCAAGGAGCAGCGCCGACAGCAGAGGCTGCGTGTGCATACCAGTTATGATGTAGAGAATGGGGAGTACTTGTGTCCACTCTGTGAGTGTCTCAGTAACACGGTCATTCCTCTCCTGCCCCTCACTAAGACCACCTGCAGGTACTTGCATGCAAACTTGTGGTTGGGTTTTTTCTAATTGGAATTTGCTCTGAATCTGGACTGCTTGATATTTAACCCATTGCTTTAGATTTAGTGCCCCAGTAACCTGCGTATATTTAAAACGGCCTTCACACTGTAACGAATTAAAGAAACGAACAAATGCCAAAAAATTCATTACGTACATTAAAACCTGACTAATTGTTTCTCGTGGCCTGGACAGAACTGACAACGGATAAAATGAAATTAAAACAAAATCAAAACAGTTTGATAAATTATCGTTAGCGATAAAGATGCAAGGCTCTGTCTTCACCACCCACACCTTCACCTGAAGACGCAGTTGCATCCCAAGATGCCTTAAGATCCAGGTCTCCCAGTCCCAACCCTTCGTCCCTCCTATTCCATCCTGTAGCCCAACTGCCTCCATATCCTCATCCTGCAGGGAAGCCATGAAGAATGAGTTCAAGCTCAGGAGTGTGGATGATGAGCAAGAACTCTTTTGGGGTGGAAGAATGAGGCCACCCCAGTAACTAGGTGCAATGTAATGCTGGATGAACAAGATGTTCCCATATCGCATACAGAGCTTTCTTGTTGCGTATGGGCTGCTTGCTGACATACAAACAACAGGGTACGAGAACATATTAAAACAATTAACAACAAAATCAAAAATAGACCATACGCTGGATTACACTGGGCCAATTCGTCATGATGTGAAGGCCACTTAATCTATCTAAAGATCTAAAGATGTCCTGGAAGAGTATAGAATGATACTGCAGCCTTTTTATTTCTTTTTCTGTTTATTTTAAATGAAGTGATTTGAGGAAGTGGTATTGATTTTGAATCTTTCTGAATAGTGTGTAGAAATAAACTAAATGAAGTTGACACTTTCTTTACTATTTCAGCATGAAGTGATACTGTCTTAGTGTATTGCAGTTTATATCTAAGCTTGACCATTATTCTGTTGAGTTTCACCTTTTTCTCCCCTGAATAAACTGTAAAATGCGTGTATGTTTGTGGTTACAGCGGTAGTGAGCAGCCAAGTCTGGCTCATTGGCTAAATACGAACTGCCAGCAGATCAGAGCCTTGCACTCTTCCCATAATAAGGCTAAGCCAAAAAGTAAGTATCATGTGTGCGTGTGTGTGTGTGTGTGTGTGTATACACATATTCAGTCATGTTCTTGGCTTTGTTTTAGATGCTGGTGAGATGGAGACTGGCGAAGACTATCCTCCTCCTGAGGGTTTCAGGCTGGAGTGCACTCCAGTGTAAGTGTACCCACTGTTTCCTTCTCTAAAATTACAACTCTGTGTCATGCTCGGGATTTGAGGGTGGCTTTAACTGAGATCTGTGATGTGTTTTGATAGCAACCCTTATTCAAGTTCCATAAGGGAGATGCTGACAACTTTTGGCATAGCAACTTATAAAGTTGGCCTTAAGGTGCATCCTAATGAGCAGGACCCTCGTGTGCCTATCATGTCCTGGGGCAGCTGTTCTTACACCATCCAGTCTATAGGTTAGTATGCCCACATTGCTTCCAAGAATATAAGTTCCCATGTGAAATGAAGTGTTCACAGACCTGTGTAAGGGGCTGTTTAATAAAATGTTTGCTTGTCGGAAAAGTACAATGGGCCTCATTCATCAATATCATGCATGTCTTTTTGTTTTTTTTTTTTTTGGGGGGGGGGGGGGGGGGGGGGGGGTGTTGGTAAATCGCTAGGAATGTCTTATGTCGGATTCATGACGTGAAACCTTGAATTTGTTTGCAGATGATAAATATGTACTGCATTTGATTTATAATATATATTGATATTAAGCACAATTTAGCAGGTATCGCCTAAAAAAACAAACAAATACTGGGATACCACATTTAAGAGATGGGTTTTGGAGTTGCAGAGGATTTGAAAATGAATTAAGTGTTACTGTTGATGGTTGAGGTATGGGAATGTATGGGTGTACAGTCTACTGTGCCTATAATGTTCTTTAGAGCAGCAACAGAAAGAAATCCCTTATTTGGAAACCTTTTATGTTCAGTATCAGGGACTGTAATATACTGGCTACCCATGGACATGACTGAGAGATGCCTGTGATACTATACCCACCCGGTCTCCGAGCCCCCTCTGAAATGTCCCCGTGTCCAAAAACACATTGCAGTCAGTACATGAACATCTGCTTGTACTTGTTTGAAGGTATGAGGTATGGGCCCGCAGTGTCTGCTCAAGGTGTTGCACAGCTTCATGAGAAGCTCTAAGAACAAATCCCAGATAAAATAATATGGGTTAATGCCAGAAAAGTGTGTAAGGACGTTTTAAGAGAGTAAAAGATTTAAAACTTTGTAAGAACGGTTGGTAAATGAGGCCCAATGTTTTTTGCATTTATTGTGTTTCTCTGCTTGTATTTTGTACAGAGAGAATATTGGTAGATGAGGAGAAGCCTTTGTTTGGAAGTTTACCCTGCAGACAGGTATGAAAACCCAAATTACCTCATGAAAATATATTTTTTTTATGTTTGGGTGGTAAGTAAAGTAAACATATTAGTGCTGGTAAAACTAACTAGCTGCTCTTGCAGAACGTATTTGCTAGGAATATAATATAGCGGCATTAGAATATTTTGTTTCAATGGTTTAGTTTGCTTTTTCTTTGAAATTTTAAATAACATTATTATTAAAAAATTCTAAACATATATAAAATAATAAGGGACTACAGAATTGGCCAATTTATCAAGCTGAGAATCTTAAAGACTACAGTAGAGTCTCATTAATACGTGTATGTCAGGATGGAACGCGCCTGAACACACATTAATTCAGGCCTTATGAATGTGGGTGTGAATGTACTTGGGTGCGGACGTGAACGCTGCCATGGATCAAAGCAGAATGCTGTCATATTGCTCAAATTTGGTTCAGTTTCAGTGAAAAATGTGCTTTTTGGTCATCCCCATGTTACAAATTTGGGGTCCAAGAGGTGGGCGCATATTAAGTGGAAACTCGTTTAAAAGAAGTGCATATTAATGAGATTTTTCTATAGTGAGTACATTTCCATGCACAGATAAGTTGAGCTACGGTATAGCTCTACTAGACCACTTAACTGGATTACTGTCCTTGTACTGTCCTATATATGAGCACCGCATAGGAATTGATTTATTGGTCGAAGTAGGTTCAACTCTGTTGTAATAGTTATCTATATACCCGCTTTTAACTTGTTGATATTGCGTTTTCTTTTTTTTTTTTTTTTTCTTTTTTTTTTTTCACTAAATCACAGACCAAATGAATAGACCGCTGGTAAAGTGCTACGGTGTCGAGCTGGGAAGTGAACCGATTTACAGCTCTGTGCATTTTGTATGCTTAACTTTTGTGATGTGCGGTATTTATTAATTTTTTTTAAATTGCTCTGCTTTTTCTTGTTTTGACATGCTTCCCTTTTTCTGATGTGTGCTTTTTTTTTTTTTTTTTTTAATTTTATGTACATTATTAATTTTTTTCTGTTAGTGAGATTAAAAGAAATTATCTTTGTTAGGCCACCTGTACCTCTCTGTCTCTACTAACCAGCGCCAACCCTTTACTCTGCTTCACTTTCTTTCGATGTGTGAGGGTTTTTTTTCCCCTAATGTACAATTCTTTTTTTTTTTCCTGATTCACGTTTATTTTTGATTTTATGCACAGTATAATCGTTTATTTTTATGAGAATGAACGAACATTATCTCTGTTATGCTACACTGTGCATGCTCTCTCTCTTGATGCATCTTTATGACATAATCGTCATTAATAAACAAAGTCATGAGAAATTTCTAGGGTGTTTTTATTCATTTTCAATTAAATAACTTTTAAATTGATAAATTTTTTTAATTATAACATTGAATACAATTAAATGAGTCACATTAAAAACAGCATGAGAACTTCGAGGTAGAGAGACAGTAGGATCATTTTACTACAGTGAAGTATCACGTCAAAAAATTCTCCGTATAAGATATACAGTACAAAAATAAACCATGTTGGGGGATTTTGGGTAAGAAACTGGATCGTGTCCACTTGTTTTGATTTTCCTGGTGTTGAAGTTCGAACACTGATTTGCTCGCTTGTCCTTTAAAATCAGCATCGTTCAAATGTTCCACCACTTCAAAAAAATTATCATTTCATGTTTTCCTACAATCCTTGTATTTCAAAATAATTACCTTTTTCAGCTGGCACTGTATGATCTCTCTCTCTCTCTCTCTCTCGCTTGCTCGCTCTCTCTCTCTCTCTTGGTCTCTGTGTCCAAACATGAACAGAACTAGACAGAAGCAACATTTACATCATTTATCCAGAGCGACTTAAAATTACTATTTTATACAACTGAGCAATGGAGGCCTTGCTCAAGGGCCCAACAGTGGTGATGGTGAGGATTGAACCGCTGACCTACGGATCAGGAACCCATCGCCTTAACCCCTAAGCCACCACTGCCTAGCTCTGTCTACATCTGTTTATGTTGCGTTGTTTTTTTTTTTTAGTTCAAGTTCTAAGCCCGCAGCCAGACCTGCAGTGCATGCGCAGAACTCCGAGTCCAAGTTCAGTCAAGTTTAACATGTACATGCAATAATGAGCTTGAGTCTATACGAAGTTCATTAAGTAGAGTTTCAATCATGCTTACACGTGTTTTAAAAGTCCAGTCCACAAAAGGAAGTGTAGTGTATATCTGTGTTTTGTATCCTGAATGTAAGGGATTTGAGAGTGAACTGGTTTCGTTTGGAAACTTACCGTGCCTGCTCTTGTTTAGGACGACTGTTTGAGGTCCCTGACTCGGTTTGGCTCTGCATGCTGGACTGTTTCTTCTCACTCCACTGTGCAAAATCACTTCATGC
Organism: Neosilurus hyrtlii; assembly: GCA_028564935.1. Taxonomy (NCBI): domain Eukaryota; kingdom Metazoa; phylum Chordata; class Actinopteri; order Siluriformes; family Plotosidae; genus Neosilurus; species Neosilurus hyrtlii. The sequence continues at coordinate 8,753,057 of JAOUQZ010000039.1, forward strand.
GACTGTTGGCAGGTATATTCACCTTTACTTTTTTTTTCTTCTTTTGTAGGTTTTTTCTTCTGTTCTGTAACTGAGTGTGTGTGTGTGTGTGTGTGTGTGTGCTGTATGCAGCACTTGTTCCTGATTCCCTGGTGGAAGGTTCCCCCTGCATTCTGGATGTGGACATGTTCCACTTACTGGTGAGCTGACAAACTTTTTTAATGTTATTTCAGACACTGGTATATGGAAGTAACATAGTCCAGATGTTAACCCTGTCCATCAAATGGGTTTTTATAATAATTATTATTTTTTGTCTGTAGGCTCTGATTTAGCTTTTTTTGTATGTCAGGTGAGTCTGGTGTTGTCCTATTCAGCACTGCACTGCTTAGACACTTCAGGTCTGAGTGTGGATACTGCACAACTGCATCTCCTCCACTTGGTCATTGTGGCTCACCTCGTCCAGATCCTCATCACCTCCGTGCCAGGTTAGATCATATTTTACTTGTAGCAGATGGACTTCTATTGTTAAGTTGATATTTGGGTGGGCTTATCGACCCTCATTCTCACGAATCAGTAATAATTTGTCAGTATGAATGTATTTGGGATATTTTCTTGTCAGCAGGGTTGTAGATTGCGACCCTTTTACGTGAGTTGCAAGTCAAAATTTCACGTGGTCACATATGTGTACGAGAGCACAAAGTATACTTCAGTTTTGGACGTGGTCCAAGAACAGTGCAGGATGTAAGGTTTGTCGGCAGCACTTAGGATGGTACAGGTCATACACGAAACAAGCTAACCCTTCTGAAGCAGTAATGCGTGTTAGCTATTTTCTACTACTTACTGGATATTGTTTCAGTAGAAACCAAACATTAGCATCGTTTTAATATTGGAATTTTATATTAAAAACATTAAAGTCTTGTCACATGATGTAAAGCAGGGGTCTCAAACTCAATTTCCCCGGGGGCCACTGGAGGCAGACTCTGGGTGAGGCTGGGCCGCATCAGGTTTTCCACAAGAAAAGCTTTGTTTTTAAATTTTCAATCTTCTCAAATCTCCTTATTTTTTATTTTTTAACACAAAATTAGATGGAAAAATGAATAAACAAATTAAGAACTAATAATAAAATAAATCATTCAACCAGGATTAAATAAATATAATAATAATAATAATTATAATAATAATAATAATAATAATTAAATTTCTCTGGTCAGCGACTATGAGGTTTCTTCAGTCTTCTATATCTGCTGTATTCAGATTCTAATGTCTGTATTAACGGTTCTTTAACCTTTAACCTTCTT
>JAOUQZ010000039.1:8754433-8775073 GCA_028564935.1 Neosilurus hyrtlii
GTCCGCGTGAGTCCAATAGAAACAAGGCAGCCAGCCAGGCACTAACTTTCACTCATTGAGAAATGTTTCTCTGCTTGAATCAAACCCGGCCGATGTCCCGCCCCCGAGAGCCATATACCCCACTGTGATTGGTAGGTTTGTTCAGCTTCGCCCACAACACTGTAAAGTGCCGTACATATCAAACTCGCAGGCCGCACTAACATTAAACTTTCATATGAAGGCGGGGGCCGCAAACCATCGTCCTGCGGGCCGCGAGTTTGAGACCCCTGGTGTAAAGGCTAAAGTGTGTTGCAAATTTCTTTTAAAAAAAACAAGACGTGGCTAATGTTTTTTTGGTTTCCAATCATGGTCCTGTGACATATGCAATAATCGAAACATTTTCAGCCGCTGGCACAGCAGAGGTCAGGTTTTTTTGTCCATGGTTTGTAATTATCTGGCACTGGATGAGGATGTACGGGGGGTTGGTTTGGTTCCTCCAACAAATTGTTCAGTTCAAATATTAGTCCACTTTTTCACTTTATCGACATTGAAGCCTTCGCGACTGCATGTTGTCACCCATCTCTCACATTTCTCACTCTCGATCTTCGTCTTCAGAAAAATCAACCAGGACACTTCTTACATGCAATCACGGTCTGTGTGTCGACTGTCACTATTGCAAAGCCTGTAACAGCAATATCTGGTAGTTCCTTTCGATGTAGTCCTTGAAACAGCTGTTGAAATCGCCATTAAGTACCATTGTGCAGGTAAAACGCCTCGAGCGTCCAAATTGTGCACAGACCCTCACTGTTTTGCATGAACCTCAATGTCATTTGCATGATCTGTTTTTTTTGTTTGTTTGTTTTGTAAGAATTGTCATCGGTGATGATGTAAGTTGACCGATACAGGTTTGTCAGTTGATAATAATTAAAATGCAGGTTAGCTGATGTCCGAACTATAATCCTGATATCACTTTTTTTTCTCTCCCCTGAATCTGGTAAAATGCACGATAATCTTTTTGCCTCTTTGGGCTGATACAGATTATTAGTAATCAAGCACACCTGTAATTGATACCTGGTGTTGGTGTTATTTACCTTAAATCTAATATGCGTACTTCAAAATGTACAAATTGAGGACATGACTAGACTTTTATGAGTTTTTTTTTAATTTTTTTTTTTTTATACGTTTTACTATTTATGCAGACTGCGTCATGAGAAACGGCGATCATCTTAAATAATTCACCACAGAGAAATAGAAATGTGTGCAACCGCGTCACGTGCTAGTGCACCTCCGAAATATCGGCGCACCTGTGGATTAAAAAAACAGGTTGTTTTGAGTATTTCGTTGGGTTTGAGCTTACATTTGATCCTAAACATATTGTTCTTTCTTTAGAAATGCTGTAGTACTCTTATGTTTTAACACTGTGGCAGCTTTTCATAAACTGAGTTGAGTTTTATCTAAACTCTGCTTACCTGGAACACACTAAGTAGAACCCCATGCATATGTTTTACATATTAAAACCTTCATTTGACAGCCCTTATTAATATATAATAATATGGAATGTATGTCCACAGAGGAGCTGACCATGGAGCAGGAGAGTGAAGGAGTGGAGCGTGAGGTGGAGGAGTGTGTCTGTCTTTTCTATAACACATTAAGGACTCATGTAGGCTGGTGAGACATTATTATTGTAGTTATTTGTCGGTGCCATATCCAGGGCTGACAATCCTTATTTATTTTGCTGTATGTTGGATGATATTCCCTCTCAGGGGTGTCAAACTCCTTTTCACTAAGGGGCACGACGCTAAATTTAAAGATGATCAAGGGCCGTATAATCTACTCTTAAAGGGCTTAACTGCACCAAGCTAGCATGCAGTCTTTCTTGAGTCATGATCGACTAGCTGTTTACTTGAAATAAGCAGCCGCCACCTAGTGGAAGCATGATGAGTTAGGTTTCATGGCAATTGTCGATTCAGATAATGTATGATAATGATATTCTTTGAAAGCTCTTCTTGTAGGCTACGTAAAATGCTGGATTTGGCCTGCGGGCCAGAGTTTGGCATCTATCTTCTACCCTCATCAACTTGCGGCAGATAAATACCCTTATTATAGCAATATATAAGTCTTACGGATTGTTTTACAGCGATGTTTTTAATATAGCAATTATACGACTTTTGAGAAGCCAAAAGTGACTCGCAAATAGAAGAGAAGCTGAAATTGACCTTCAGGAAATGAAAAGTGTCATAACGTCTCAACCGACAAAATTATTTGGAACAGGTACACGAGCCAATCATAGATCAGTGAAACAAACATGCACACACACCTTTTTTTTCTTCTCAGTCTGTGTACGATTCGTTCTGAAATAGCTCACTGCTCATGATATAGTGCATTATATTGTGTAATGGTGTCGGAATTTATAGTGAGACCTATATCGTGCACACAGTGTATCCCATAATGCTGTCAGGAAGTGTTAGACCGTCCTGTAAATGAAAGTCATTGTGTTTAACTTGAGAACAAAAACACTTAGCCACGCAAGTAAAATTTAAGATGATTATTATAGAGACAGTGAGAAGCCAATATGGAGTACAACATAAAGTATGATTTCATAAATGTCGTAATAAAAAATATTAAAATTACAATACAGTGAAAGAAACTAATCCAGAGTCTCAGATTTATTTTAATAAAAGGCAGCAGCAACCTACCAGCTCACAATTGTGTCTTAACACAGCTGAGCTCACTATATAAACTCATAAACTCTGTATGTAAATCTCTATATAGTAAAGTAGGACGTAGTGAATCAGAGAGAGCAATGCAGTTAGTGTCTTTGGTGATCTTTAAATTGACTACTAAGCCAATTTGGCTCCAGTTTATTTAGTTTAGAGATTGTGCTGTAATCTGATATGGATTTTCTAAAAATGTGATATGTGTCCCACTCCAGCATAATACGGATTAAGTCGCAAGGTAGTGATTGAATAAGTTGAAAATGGCGATATCGCCAAAAATACATCCTTCAAAACTTAATCTTCAACATGACCCAGTTTAAATATTCTTAAACACAATCTATCCATGTTAAAATACTTGTTTAACGAAGGGTTCCATGTCCGTGTTGTTGTAAAACCATATAAATATCCACTTATTTAGCTGATTTTTAAACGGCTTTTGTGATTGCTCAGGGTATTTCCTTATGCATATTCACTACCAGAATCCCAGGAGGATTCCCCGAGTCATATGACAGTAAACCAATGAGAAGCCTCAAAATAGACACGACTCGATGTAAATAGAACTCTTCTGTTGCTCGGAAGACGCTAGGAGGATCGTGCTGATTGGTCGAGAGCCAGATTTATTTAGTTTTTTGATGTTAGCGAGTTTCAGATGTGGATATTCAGAAAAAGGTTCTGTAACTGTAATTGCTATTTTCTCAAAAGTAGCATTTTCTGATTAGTGATATATAAAGTGATGTAATTCAGTCTGTTCTCATGCTATAATCATGTATTATACCTCGTTTTAAAGCAGATTAATTTCTCTTTCCAAATATATCAATATTTCAGCATGTCAAATTTCCTACTTAATCTGTATCATGCTGGAGCGGGACACATTTATAACTTATAACTTATTTATAAATTATAACTTATGTCCCTGGAAATCTTCGAGAGTTGCCAAATCTGCACATGCTTTATATGCTTTGTGTACGTTTGTAATGTAGTGTTTTTGTGGAACTCTAGGAATAATCTTACTGTGTGTGTTTTAGTAGCCTGCGTGAGGTTAGCTCAGGCTGGCATCTCTGGCGTTGTGTAAAGACAGGCATCCTGCCCTTCCTCAGAGGAGCTGCTCTGTTCTTCCACCATCTCAACGGAGTTCCCGCACCACCTGAGCTCCATGGTAAGTTGTTTCCACCAGGTGGTGCTGTTTGGCCAAATGTTGGTTTGAATGCACACCTCTGCAGTTCAGGCTGACTGCTAGTGACTGAGACTTAGCCAAAAGCAGCAGGGCAGTACGTTGTTGTGTATCATGAGAAGTGTTCAATATGAGGCCGTTAGAAGCAACATGATTGAAACGGTGGTTGTTTCCATGTCCCCTGATCTAGCTGTAGGTGCAGGTGAATGGGAGGCACTGTGTGCATATCTGAGTCTACCCCCCAACCTTCTTCAGCTCTATTATAATCATCAGGAGGTTCTGGAGCTCCTGCTTCAGGGGTGAGAGACTATACATTAGAGTTGAGGAATTACAGATTTCGTACCACAACATGTGGACATGGGTTTGATTGTATGGGCTGAGTGTGTTTTATGTCCATCTGTTCTGCAGGTGGTGCTCACATCCAGGCATGCAACAGTGTGTCCAGTCACCTGAAGCCCTTATAAGGTGATCATTCTTTGTTCCTTTTCCTAGGCATCTGCGCTTTAAGATAATGGTTTGAAGAGTGAATGGTTTTAATATATGTTTCCTCCACCTCTGTAGTTTTCCTCGCGAATCCAATAAGCTAATTAATTTGCCAGAGGACTACAGTACGCTGATCAACCAAGCTTCCAGCTTCACGTGAGTGTGTCCTCTTATGTGTGCATTATTTCTGTGAGCCTGTGTGTGTTCATAACCACCTTTCGTTTCGTGTGTGTGTGCGTAGTTGTCCAAAGTCAGGTGGAGATAAGTCTCGCGCACCAACCCTGTGCTTGGTGTGTGGCGCGATGCTGTGTTCTCAGAGCTACTGCTGCCAGACTGAGCTGGAGGGTGAGGACGTCGGTGCGTGTACGGCGCACACCTTTGCCTGCGGAGCTGGTGTTGGCATTTTCCTAAGGTTAGAAGAAGACTGTTTTGCACATCCCTGTCGAGTGCCATGTCATCTAGTTTGCGTCGGGGCTGAGCATGAGGGCAGTTCACTCAGCAATAATTCCGAAAAGAAAAGTAAAAGTGACTTGCTAGAAATATTCTGGATAACAATGTAAAGTACCAGAATAAACTAAGCAGTGATTTTAGCCGTGTCCAATTCTCACCCGTCAGGTGTTGCCTCCCTTTCACATACGACAATCACCAACCAGGGAGGGGCCCCCTCTATGACATGCGACGATGACACCCGCCTCTTTACAAACTGCTGCGCATGTGCACTCGGAGGGGGCCTAACACACTCAAAGGGAAAATCGCTGTCCACCCCAATGTACGAATGATCTCAGAGATGCCCATTGATTGGCTGGTGATCGCTGCGAGTGACAGGGGAGCCTGAGAGCCCCCCGTGAGACCCGGCCAGTAAGCTCCCTTGGACTTCTGGTTGCAAATGGCTGTGGCATCAACCTGGATTCGAACTTGCGATTTCCAGGTTGACAGTCATGCACTTTGCTGATGCTCCACTCCGGAGCCTTATGTTCATTTCCTTTAAAATTTAATATCGAATGACTTCTTGCCCTCACCCAGAGTTGGCTGAGATGGGCACCAGCCTTCCCGCGACCCTAATTAGGATTAAGCCGTTCAGAAAATGAATGAATGAATGAATGAACTTCTTGGATCAGTGGGTATGTGGTAGAAATTTTATGCCCTGCACTTTCTGTGCAACTTCCTATCCGTTCAGCACTCTTCAACATCTCACCTGAAGCAGCGAGCTATTCTTGATCTGGGCCAGGAGAGGAAAACTTGAGTGAATCTTTGTAGCACTGTGGCCCTTCGGTTAGAATAGAGCCCTCCTACAGTATAACAGTGCTGCTATACTGCTTATCTTTGTGGGTTGTGTATAAGCTGGAGCCAATTCCAGGACTGACTGACAGTCTATCGAATAGAATAGTATAGAGATATAGACAGCCATTCACACTTCTGGGCAGTTTAAAGTAGCCATTTGACCTAATGTGAGAGTAAAATGGAACACCTATTCAGACGATGTGAGAACATATAAACTCTGTACCGTCAGTGTGCACATTCAAACCTAGTACCTGCTTAATGTGGGGTGACCATTCTAAAAAGTTCACCACTGTGCGACCATGCCTTAAGTTAAAATGTTGGCGTACTCTAAATTAGGAGTTCTGCAAATGTCATGGACAGTATATTGTTTTTTTTGTTTTGTTTTTTTTTTTTTAAAGATGTGAAGCCCTCGTGTGATTCTGATGTCTGTTACAGGGTGAGGGAGAGTCAGGTTCTCTTCCTGGCTGGAAAGACTAAAGGCTGTTTTTATTCTCCCCCATACCTCGATGACTATGGAGAAACTGACCAAGGGCTCAGGTCAGAACTCACTCGGTGTGTCTTGTTAAGTTATTATGTAAGACCCAGCCTTTATTACCTGTTCTCTTTCCTTCCCAGACGGGGAAACCCTTTACATTTATGCCGGGATCGCTACAGAAAGATTCAAAGGCTCTGGCTCCAGCACAGCATCACAGAAGAGATCGGTCACGCACAGGAAGCTAATCAAACTCTGGTGGGCATCGACTGGCAGCATCTGTAGTATCACTTCCTGAGAGTTCCTGGAGTCTCTTGGCTAATGCCAAATTTCAAGGAACCAGGGATCTGCACATTTTTAGCAGAGGTTACCACATCAGTGCTGCCTCTTGCACACTCCTTCCCCTCCTTACGTTCTTATGTTTATATTCCCCCCCCTTTGAGTGGATGAATGCATGTCTTTTTTTTTTTCCTTTTGTTTATTTTTGAGGTGTTTTTACCTCAATGATTTGATTTAAATTGATATTTAAAAATAAAATTACAAAAACATGCATCTTGCCGAGGTATTCAACTGCGAAGTGATACTTTCTCCTGTAGCATAGGCTCTCGGGATAACTGAGAGAACGGAGGAAAGCTTTTCAAGTTCCGTCTGTCCCTGACACTATTAACTTATTTAATGCTATTCAGCTCGAGTATTGTTTACTGTACAGATGCAGGTTTCAGATTTCTTTAATATTGAATCATGCTGGTGTTCTCTTTAAGGCAAGCACAATGTTCATCAATGACCCTTGGGTCTCAATAGTAGCCATAATGGAATGGCACCATCTTCGGGTCACACGACCTACTCCCTTTTCCCTGTCTCTGCAATATCTGTGCGGAGGGCACCTAGCAACCGAATGCTCCGCGAAGCAAATATAAGCCAATCTGAGGAAATCTGGGAGTGCACAAGTGTCACATGTGTGTGGATGAGTGTTATGTGAGTGCTTTGTGGGATTGTAAGGTTGGTGTGTTTATAGTGTGATGGATTTATATGGTGGTATGTGTGAACACAATGAATTTAACACCGTTGTCAATTTTACAGGCTATTTTTGTTCAATGTTATTTATATGTAGCTTTGTGGAATTTCATCATGGCGAACCTCTGCTTTGGGGAGAAATTTGGAGGGGGGGGCAGGGTGTTGGATTTCGCTTTTGTGGTTGAGGAAGCTTATTACACCTACTGAAGTGTGTGTTTGAGTGAGCGAGTGTGATATGCCATTTAAGTCTTTGAGCTGCTACAGCACTTTTGTTTAAAAAAAAAAAAAAAACATTCTTCACATCTTGATCCCATGATCCTCCATGTGATGGCGACTTAATCATTTCTTGGCATCACTTTGATCAAATTACTTACACGGGCGGACATGAACTTACTTCCTGCCTAATGAGATAAAGCAAATCAAACCCCAAGCTGCCTAATATTATTCGCAGGAGTTTTCAAGGAATATTCAGGATACGGAAAGGCGCTATGGCTAAATATAACCGTATAAACTCATGACTCGGTTTAGGTAACAGCATTAATGTCTTAGGATACGTTGTAATGATACTGGAGCTTTTTTCCATGATGTTGAAAAGTGTATGCACTGCTGACTTAAACAGGACATTTGTGTCCCAAAGCGTGCACACGCCAAGTCCCAAAAAGGTTCCACAGGGTTGCTCAAAATAAGCATGTTTCCTGTGCTGAGGTTGAATTGGTATCTGACTTCAAAGACTTACTTGTTAATATGTGAATTATTGTATAAATGGACACATTGTACAATATTTTAAAACAAAAATAAAATAAGAAAAAAGAAAGGTGGTATTGTGAGTGTTTATGGTTGTGTAGGATGGGATTTGGTTGAGTATGTGAGCAGTATTACTGTGCACAGCTTCTCTCCAGTGTGGCCCATTTCTTTCAAGTAATTTTGCTCATTCAGAAAACATAGATAATTAAAGGGTGATGGTGAAGCCCCAAGCGATTTCTAAGTAATAAAGTGCTCATGCTAACTTAAGGGCTTTACAGTAGAATACGCTGATCTTGTCCTTAAATCTAACAGATATTTTGTAAGAAGGTAATTTACTAATGTGGGGCTGGTGGTGTAATGGGTAGGTGCTGGGATTATCATCGAGAGGTTGTGGGTTCGAGTTCCCGTTAGACCTCCTCCGTGCTAAGATCCCTGTGCAAGGTCTCAACCACAGGTGTGCCTCTGTCCACCCAGCCATATAAATGGCACCAGTAAAAATACTGGGAAGGTGTAACCTGTGATGGACTAGCATCCCATCCCGGAGGTATTGTACTCCTATCACTTCATGCTCTGGAAACCAGGGATAAGCTCCAGCCTGATGAGCCAGTAGGCTTGGGTATAAAAAGCCCAGTGGACTTTACCTTTATACCTTTTAATTAGTCACTTTATTTATTTATTTAGTTTTACTACTTATTCCCCTTTGTCCTTGGTAAATCTGAAATGTTGGTGGGATTGGTCTGCTGCTCTTGTGGAGAATGTAGTTATTGTGTAAGATGAATATTGATGTGATCGAAGTACTGTGTTTAATCACTTCACTGGCTTCCTGTAGCAAAAGAGATTACGATGCTCAGCTGGAGATTTCCAAGTTCTTTTGTCTGTAACTGCGTCAGAGTTACCGTTCCCTTAATTTTACCTACCCAAGGCGAAGCTCTATCAAAGCAGCTTATCGACGCTCATCTCTTCACCCGCTGCTTATACACTTAATGGCTAAAGACAATTAAAGATGACAGATACCTTCTTTCTGTCCTACATACCCATGATCAGTGGTTTGAAAGGATGTCACTGTAATAGTTATGGACAGAAGACCAGCATATTAGGATTTTCTTTAAATGCTAAACTGTTATATTGATGATGATAAAATCATTTTTCTTGGTTTTAACTGTAGAAAACAAGCACCCAGCACTCACCCAGACACTCATTCTTTATCCTGTCAGCTAAAGCTGAACACATGTCAAGTGTTCCAACATCTTCGTTCTATCTTTGGCTTTCTTACCCTACTCTTACAGTTCTGTTCTACATATTTACTTCAGAACGTTGGCAAAAAATAGCTATTGTAGATCTGTTTTTTTTTTATTATTATTATAAATAAATATGCCTAAATATAATTCATAAGGTGCAGAGTAATGCAATAACAACAAAGACTTATCTGTTTAAACAGTTTTATCATGCACGCTTTTCTTCATGCTCTTACCAGCAGTAATGCTGTACAGTGAAAAGATCAAATGCCCAAAAAATTTACAAATTACAAATGTAGTCACACAGAATACAACACAATCATGCCATATTTTCTTCACTAGCTTTTTTTTTAAAGCTGACCCAAGCCTAGTGACACACTCAGCTCTCACTGGTAGTAGCCTCAGCCCCCTCCACCTGGTTGTTTTTGCCAAGTGATTTTATCTTCAGTAGGAAGTCAGAGACGGTCTCTTTGACACTCTTTTGCAGCAGCCAACCTTCACTCTCACTTTCTGGGTCCTCTGGGTTGGTCAGGTTCTCCAAAGAGGTTGTCAGGTATTTCAGCCCCACCATATCTGCAGTCTACAGATGCAAAAAATAAATAAAATCATTACCTGACCTTACTATTTCTGACCAAGATTCAGTGTCATTCCGCAAGGTCATCCTATGATGTTTATTGCAGGGAGAATGTCTGGGGTTCTTAAGTTAAAGCCAGCTGAGGTTCTCACACTAGGTGTCACACTGGTGGATACCACAGACAGACAGGATTCTTTCTCTCAGTTTTATGTTGACTGTAGCAGCAGTCTTCAAACTTCTCCACAAAGCACTTGTGTAGCTGCAGGTTTTCATTTCAACGAAGCACAAACCACACATGGTTCCACTTGTCTAAATAGTTCATCGTGTAATCTAATCAACTATCAACTGTACCTTATATTTAGTTGTACTGAAAACACCTCTTTATGGATAAGATTGAAGGGCCAAACAATATGCTACACTCTCTCCATTGGCTTCCTGTAGCTGCTCGCATTAGATTCAAAACACTAAAGCTTGCCTACAAAGCGAAAAATGGACCTGCAGCTTTTGTAAGTCACTCTGGATAAGGGCATCTGCCAAATGCTGTTAATGTAGGATAAGTATGAATTTCTATTGTAATTATGATGTTAGTATTTTGATTGAGTGTTTCATTACGTACCATATTGTTTCAGAATCAGAACACCTTATTTTCTCACCTGTAAGACCATGACTAGCAGCACAAAAGCCCCAATGCTGTTCATCATGCCCCCATAGTAGGAGACCAGGGCCTCACGGCACCCCCGAGTCCAGATGTTTAGCTCTTCGGTGTGATGGTCATAATCATAGTGAGCTGAGTTATTGGTCAGGTGGTGTTGGATGCAAGGTCGTGGAGAACCAGGGTTGCAGCAGCTAAAGGGAACACTGTCCATAAGGTATTTTCCTTCTACGTTGCTTGTAATACGACTGTGAAAGCAAGAGTAACATAGACAATTTACGATCACTTGCAATGATCCTATTAATGCAGAAAATAACCGGGCCTGATATTAAATCATAGGCCTGGTATCTAGACGCAAAATGCAACTTTCCCATTATTTGGCTTAGTGATAAAGAGTCGACTTTCTAGCATTGGTCCTCAAATTCCTACTGTTGTTTCACATGGTGACTCTGAAAGCCGTTACATATAATTTAAATGATTCAGTGACTTCCCGTGCTCTGGTAAAAAACAAAAAATTAAATAAGTCTCGAGAAAATACTTAATGAACTCAAACCATGGCAGCAAAATTTCCATTAGATTTGAAACCGTTCTGTATTTTAAAATGGCTGGTGGTGTGGTGGTTAGGGTGCTGGGCTCATGATCGAGAGGTTGTATCCTTGTTAGACCCCCCCACTGTGCTAACACCCCTGGGCAAGGTCTTAACCACAAGATTGCCTCTGTCCACCCAAGCATTATATATAGGTACCAGTAAAAAATACTGGGAAGGTAACCTGTGATGGACCCCTAGTCACTTCATGCTACTGAAACTGGGATAAGCTCTGGGGTGTGATGAGCTTCAAGGCTCCGCTGTAAAATGACCAACACACATACTTTCATTCCCGAATAATAATTATTTTTATAATCATAACATTAATGGAAGCTTAAAATTAGGTGGGTTTTGTGATTCGATAGGTTTTCCCACACGTCTAGTTCTAGATGTAAGTGAACTAGTGTGGAAAGCTTAGATTGTGTGACACTGTGCAATGTTCATTTTTAAAAATCATCCCTGAGGTTCTCTATGCAGTCACTCTTATTCCTTTACACTCTCAGCAAATATTTCATACCTCTAGTTTCACTTTTTGCATAATCTGAGCTTTATCTTTAATGAATTCTTCTAAGTTATTACTGGCAATGACCTACCTTCGTGCTAGTTTAATACATTTTGGAAGGTAAACGCACACTCACTCTTTGACCTCATCATTGCTGAAGTCCAGGTAACGGTTGCTAACCCACTGGATCTCAAACCAGTCCCTAAAGTTGTTGTTGCCACAGCAACGGAACTCAATCTGAGTCATATCCAGTGTCCTCTTCATGAAGCATCGTCCTGGAGTGTCTGTGTCTTTGTAGTATTTCATCCCATTTTTTAGACCTTCAGCCAGCGCAAAATGTAGAGAGATCTGCATCAAGAAGCAAAGCAGAGCCATGATGAAGAGGATGATGGAGAAGGCAAAGCATGCACACATGTAGTTCTTCACCATGGGCTTCCACTTGGAAAACTTGGTTGAATCAAGTGAGTCATGGCACACTTTGCCACCAAAAGCGTTGATGCCACAAGTAACCAGACCTACCAGGATGAGCAGGTTGGGCACAAAATGGCTTTCGTTATTGTCCATCATCTCACTCCTTTTGCGAAGTTCAATCTTGAAGAAAAGCCCCATGGCAAAGATCAGGATCCCACCTATAACTGCAAGCCAGTACAGGAGCCACAATCCTTGGGCCAGTTTGATCCTCTTGGCCAAGTCAAATTTTATAACTACGAGAGCCATGTTTTGTTCCCTGAGCTGATGTCTGTCAAATATTCTGCCTTTTAATATCTATTTATTTAAATATGTGCAATTTACTTTACCAGCTTAATTTTGTATTCCCTTTCATGGTCCTACCGCAAATGCCATGCCAATAATTTCCTCTTCATAATCATTCCAACCGCCCAGAACTCATGGAGGTCCATAGCGTTGGCAAGTAGCAATCTTTACCCAGGACCACATTTTATGTAAAAACCGAAATGTACCGGTTCCCCCACCGGAAAAAAAGACATGAAGTGATTGAAGCAATGAGTTGTTCTACGTCATGCTAAACCCTTTTAATCAGCTTTGATCTCTTTTTCAGCAGATGAACCTTGCGTTGTAATCCCTCATCCTTCCGTGTAATTGGTTGCTTACTTTAGTTTCTCCTGTTAAACAGCACAGAGGGATAAGAGGACACAAGGCATGATATTGATGGGTAGTCTGAAAAGAAAATAAGCAGACCCAGAAGTGTCTTGATATTCTTTATTGCGGTGTACAGTAGAGTGCAGTGACGATTATAGACCACCACTTTTCTCTAAAAGGGCTCCTAATGAAAAGAAGTAAAAAAATTACTTCTCTATAATTTTTGGGTGAAAATGTATTGAACATTGCTATTGTAGGCAGTGAGAACCGAAAAAATAATAATTCCGACAAGTATATTGACAAGTATATTGTAAAATTGTGGCTAATAAACAAAAACACTGAAAATACCAATTTTTCAGAAAAAATTTTTGCATAGCATTAATGAACTTCAAACCATATGGAATGTTTTCGCGAATGAAGAAATGAAAAAAATATGTGAACACATATTTGCCTAAAAGGTTAAATGCTGTAATCAAAGTAAAAGGTGGCCACACTAAATATTGACCTTTTTTCCTCAAAAAAGAGACTATTACTTTTGTTATTACTATATATTGTTGTTTATATACATACACACAAAGTGCTTTGCAGAAGTATTCACCCCCCATGTTGTGTTGTCATGTTGTACCCCAAGAGTGCAGCGGCGACTCATCCAAGAGGTCACAAAAGACCCCCCAACAACATCCAAAGAACTGCAGGCCTAACTTCCCTCAGTTAAGGTCAGTGTTCATGACTCCACCATAAGTAAGAGACTGTGCAAAAGTTCAGGGACAAAAACCACTGCTGAGCAAAAACAACATTAAGGCTCGTCTCAATTTTGCCAGAAAACATCTTGATGATCCCCCAGATATTTGAAAAATACTCTGTGGCCTGATGAGACAAAAGTCAAAAGAACTTTTTGGAAGGTGTGTGTACCATTGCATCTGGCGTACAATAACACCACATTTCAGAGAAAGAACACTATACCAACAGTAAAATATGGTGGTGGTAGTGTGATGGTCTGGGGCTGTTTTGCTGCTTCATGACCTGGAAGAATTGCTGTTATAGATGGAACCATGAATTCTGCCGTCTACCAAAAAAATCTTGAAGGAGAATGTCTGGCCATCTGTTCGTGACCTGAAGCTGAAATGAATTTGGGTTGTGCAGCAGGACAATCATCCAAAACACACCAGCAAGTCCACCTCTGAATGGCTGAAAAAAAAGGAAAATGAAAACTTTGTAGTGGCCTAGTCAGAGTCCTGACCTGAATCCTATTGAGATGTTGTAATATGATCTTAAAAAGGCAGTTCATGCTCGAAAACCCTCCAATGTGGCTGAATTTGCAAAGTTCTGCAAAGATGAGTGGACCAAAATTCCTCCACAGTGCTGTAAAACACTCATTGCAAGTTATCACAAACGCTTGATTGTAGTTGTTGCTAATTTTGGCCCAACCAGTTATTAGTTTTGGGGGCAAACTCTTTTTCACACACGGCCATGTAGGTTTGGAATTTTTTTATTTCATTCTTCATTTTTCTTCATTTTCCTTCATTTAAAAACTGTATTTTGTGTTTACTTGTGTTGTCTTTGACTAATATTTACATTTTTTTCTCTCCATTTTTCTCCCTAATTTAGTCGTTTCCAATTCCCAGCAACTTTTTGCCTTCCCTATCACATGACCACCACCGACCAGGGAGGGGCGCAAGCAAGCACACGCCCCCTCCGTGACATGATGCTACCGCCCGCCACTTTTCTAATATTTAAATTTGTTTGATGATCTGAAACATTTGGGGTGGCGTAGTGGTCTGCTTCACAGCAAAAAGGTCCTGGGTTCGACTGCCAGGCTCAGCGAGGGTGTTTTTGTAGGCAGTTTGCATGTTCTTCCCATGCTTGCGTTTCCTCCTGGTGCTCCGGTTTCCTCTCACAATCCAAAGACATGCACATTTGTCTTATTGGTTGTTCCAAATTGCCCAAAGGTATGATTCTGAATGGTTGTGTTTGTGTTGCCCTGCGATAGATTAGCCAGCTGTTCAGGGTGTAACCTGCCTTCGCTCAGAGTTGGCTGAGATAGACTCCAACCTCCCCGTGATCCTAGTAGGACTAAGCAGTTTGGTGAATTTGCCAGTTGTTGCTTGAGCCAAGACCTGTACATCTCTAACGATTTATCTAATGCTATTGGGTATGCACACGTTATGTCTCTGTAAACAACATCTTAACTATAGATAAGTTAGTTCTTGGGTTTATATAAAACTACAAATTATTAAAGAACATGAATTGCACCAATAATACAGATACAGTTTATTTAATTACGACCTTGTGATCAAGGCTTCACTGTTGGCTGTGTTGCAGAAATACACAGTCGCACAGCCGCACTCAGTAAGTCTGTTGTTCTGATGCGCTTCGTAAGTAATGAAACATGAACCAGATGATTTAAAGAGGTCACAGGTGGCTACAATTATCGATGGCTTGAATTGACTCCATCATCTTAGATGAAAAATGCTATGTGTCTCTTGTTCTCACTATGTTTTGAAGAGCTATACTATTGCAGGGCCATTTTGTCAGCGGCTGCAGTTCTACAGTGTTGGCTTTGTGTGAGAACCAAATTGCATTGCACTACCCCTGTAATTAACATTCTGTAGTCACATGTGACAAGATTAGAGGGAGCAATAGGATTTTGCGGACTTACTGTCTCATCCATTTAGGAGAATGCAGTACAACTGGAGGAGTAGCACGCACTGTTCATATGATTATATGTGAAAGCTCATCAGCTTCTCACACAAAATAAAAACACAGGGAAGTCCACACGCACCTAGAAAAATGTGTAGAAAGATGCGGATTTAATGTTTTAATGTCAGAACCTTTTTCACCTTTATACTGAAATTGCAAGATATGAAAATCGAGTGGAAAAGACTTTCAATTCCGAGCTTGTGTGCACAACCCTTAATAATTGGACGTGTTCGGTGACATTGCTAAGAATGACCAGCTCCCACTATGACTAATGAGAAGACCAGGAGAAAACTGGTCAGAGGGGCTCCCACGAGGCACCATTAAAAGTACTGACTGCTCCTGACATGTGGACAACAATCTCCGAAAGCCTTCACATGTCTGGAATACCGGGTAGGGTGGCCAGAAAACATTGGATATGTGACAAGCTGATGAACTCTTGCCCAAGTCATGATCAAAACTATAGATGCTTTAACTAAGTATTACCTTAGCGGTGTGCACACCTGGGTTCCAAAGTTATTGTACATTATAGTCACAAAATCCTGTCATTTTTTACAGGTGTGTAGACTTTCTGTATCCAGTGTACCTTGGGGGCAGCGATGGCCTAATGGTTAGAGAAGCGGATTCGGGACCAAAGGGTCACTGGTTCAATTCCAGAACCATCAGGGGAAATGTATGCCACACACAGCACCTTCCCTCCCTACACCTTCATGGCTGAAGTGCCAATGAGCAAGGCACCCAACCCCCAACTGCTCTCCAGGCTCCAAGCAGCCCACTGCTATGAGTGTGTGTGCTTACTTTAGATGGGTTAAATACAGAGCCAAAATTTCCCTTGCGGGATTCACACGGTATATCGAAATCAAGCTTTTGCTCAAGTTTCAGAGTTACCAGCTGAATTAATTTAGGACTTTCTCTGTACATTGTCTTAATATTAAGTATATATAATAATCATTGATCAGTGTGGTAGTGCAGCAGATTGTATTAGTGCTCGACGACTCAAAACATTAATCTTAAAGTTAATTTAATATTGGTCTAATGTGTTTACATGTCTTGCAGCCATGTTGGCATCCCATACAAGATGAACACAGTATGTTCTATCCCGGAGATGATGGCATAATCTCTACATCAACTATGACCATAAATAACTATAATAATATTTACAAGAGTAATAGCAGTCATGGCACTACTCCAACTGAACAGTTCTTCCAAAATTGCTTACTTCCAGACCTTTCTCACAGTGAGGTATACTGACATCTTGTGGTACTGACATCCTGTTGCAGACTCTGGACCTGAGTGCAAACCATTCACAGAACATTCATTCATACGTCCTTTAGTAAGCACTTTATCCAATGTAGGATCGTGCAGAATACAGAGCAGATCCCAGGAACACTGGCATGAAGTGGGAATACACCCTGGATGGAGGCAAATCTATCACGCTACACCATGCACACACGTCACACCGAATAGCTGCTATTCCACTATCATGTCATGGTAAACCAGGGCTATCTCAAGGCTACCTGAGGCTTGTAGCCTGGGTCTTTATTTGTTGATCTGGACTCACATTTGTGCTTCTATTATTGTGATCTATCACAGCCTAGACACACCCGCAACATACTGCATGAGGACAGAAAAACAATTCAGCAGTACAGTTTTGCAAATTAAAGGGGGTCGCTGGGAGGCTGGCGCCCATCTCAGCCAGATGGCAGAGTACACCCTGGACAGCTCGCCAGGCACATTGCTGCATTTGAGGATGTGTAGCTGCAGACCAGTAACAGTGCACATGCTTGACCCCTCCTCACCCCTGAACGTGCTTACAGTGGGCTCCTGGGCATCAACATCGGACATCAAATAGTTGAATCTGCTGTATGATTATTTTCTTTCGGATTATATGGGCAGCTGGGTGCAGGTGTGTCGCTATTGTGGGGAGGAGAACGTAAAGGGATGGACAACATGAAGAAGGCAAATTACTGGAGTGTGATGTTTATGACAATGTTCTGCTGGGAAATTTTGGGTTCTATTTTGTGTGACTGTTACTTTGTCACATAATAGCCAGTTAAAAATTGCTGCAGACCAAGAACACCCCTTGATAATGGAGTTTCCCAACTGCTGTCACCTCTTTCAGCGAGACATCTGTCATACTACAAAAATTGCTCAGAACTGGTGTGAGGAAACTTGGTCTCCAATTTCCCCATCTGCCCTGCAATGGTCTGGCAAGCTGTTTAGTGTGTATCCCACCTTCACTCATAGTCAGCTGGGATGGGCTTTAACTTCCCACAACCTTAATAAAGTATTTTTTAAAAATCCCCCCAATAAAACTTCCCCATCTTCTGAAGGTGCTGGACAAACAAGTCCAAACCATGAAGGCCCCACCTTGAAACTTACAACAATTATAGGATGTGCTGCGAACTCCTTGGTGCCAGATCACAGCACACCCTCGGAGTGGGTCCATGCCTTGATGGGTTACACAGGTAGGACCTACATAGTGACACGCAGAAGAATGAAGTCTCTTGAACGCTCTTGTTCAACATGCACTTGATTATGTGCAATCTACAATAAAATAATAAAGTTCAACCCTTGCCTGAACAACAGACCTTTTTGATCCCCCAGTGTCTCTCGGTGGGACATGGATGGTTAGAGTTTAGTTGGACAGAACTGAAGTTTTGTTCCGCAGGCCTCCCTTAGGGCACTGAGCATACATCTGGTCATACCTTGTGGAATCGGCTTTTTTTAGTCAGGCAACTCAACGGGCCATTGATATTGTCTGTGTGTAATTAGGTATAGCGTTTAGATTCACGCTCACTTCAAAGAGCACCAGTCTCTGCAGAGGCTATTATTTTTCTTGCTTGTGATGATTTTTTAACAGATGCCATATGTTCATCCTTTGGTCTTGGTTAGTCTTCAAGAGGTGATTATTGAGGGTTTAGAACAGACAGGGGCAGTATGCTCCTTCTCTAGCCTCTTCCGGAAAAATCTTCTAAAGCTTAAAGTATGTCTGTTAGTCATCTCTTCCAAGTTTTCTCAAAAAAAAGAAAAAAACGTTGAACCATCAATTCTGTTACAGTCTTTTTTAAAAATATATTCTTCTTTAGTACCTCTGTGCTATGTGTACCAGCAACTGCAGGGAATGATACTTCACTAACGAATCTGCAGCAAAACATAAAAAAATCCTATAACAAGCATCAAGTCTTTAATATACTTGTGGCTCAATGGAAGCAGACGTGTGATGTATATTTTTACAGGATGCTAGTTTGGATTTATTCTTCCCCATTTTTCTTAATTTCAAAACAGAACACCTTTATTAACTGGGTTGTTTTACTTCTCATCATCATCATCATCATCATGTTCCCTTTATAGAAACATGTGTCCTCCTTAGGGTGCTTCTGTGTTGGTGGGAAGAATCCTATCAGTTGCAGTTGCAAGAAGCCCGATTTGTCCATCATCTCATCTGTTCTGCATCTAAACCCAATAGGCTTTGAAAATTTGGCCACTTAGAAGACAGGGATGAGAATTTTCCACCTTTTCAATAGTCGAAATGGCCATTCTTAAGATCTTGTGTGTGTGAGTGAGAGTGGTGACATGGCTTATTACATATGCAAATAGCGACATGCATATTCAGGTATACACAAATAAGCAGTTACTTGACTACTGAATACTTGTAGTACGAAAATTAATTCCTGATCGGTTGACTGGTAGCATCTTATCAGTCCAAGCACAAGCAATGATAAAACAGAATAATTCTTCAAGCTTCTGTTACCATCTTGTTGAATATTCATGATTCACTCTGGCTTCTTCCTGCCGTAACAGCAGTACAATGAGTGCCACTGGATACTCAACAAGAAGGTAATGTAAACTTTGTCAATATTTTATCTGTCATATTATATATTATCATGTACCATTAAAATTTCCGTCCAAGGGACATCATCTCTCCTCGTTTTTCCAAGAAAATCACCTACCTCCCTCCAACACACACACACACACACACAAGGAGGCCTGGGCAGCACACTGGACCCCTGCTGATTTTCCTCCTTTTTCTTCTAAGCCTGTTCTCATCCCTGAGAAGATCTTGTTGCTTTGGGAGTCCATCGTTGCCCATACGACAGATTTGTACAATGTATCTTAGTTGATGTTTGTGGAAAAATCGTTTAATGGAAAGGCTCTTTGTTTTCTTTTATAGTTCTGCATTTGATATATCAAAACTCTTTCAGGGTTCTATTAGTGACCCTCCATTCAAAAACCTTCCACTACTTCAAAAACCTACAATTTAATGATCAAAATGACAAAATCATACTTTCTGTCAGCTTGCATGAACAAAAGGTACACAATGACGTGGAGTCTACAATCTCCTGGCACACTAATGACTTGCCCTTATATTCTGAAACATAAGATAGTTTGAGGGATATAGCGAGATGTGGAGATGCGGGTGGGTTACCTACTGTATACACACACACACACACACACACACACACACACACACACACACACACACACAACGTGGAGAGCTCTGGGTGACAGGAGGAAAAGACTCATTATTTAATCAATAGAATTGCATCAATTTAGAGAAAATTTTACTCCAGTGAAAACAAACGGTTAGCCAGTAAAGAACAGAGTCCTGCTTTTGTATGAGGACACACATGTTAAATGATTGAGGGTAGGCTTGGCTTGGGTTGTGCGTTTGAGTGTTTGAGTGAGTTACTTCAGAACTGAATTGACGTGTGGAGAGAAAAGTGGTTTCTCGGTAACGTGAGGCGTTTTTACATGGCTTTCACAGACTTTTGAGCAACCAAAAGCTGTGCAGGAAATCCATTTCTAAAAGACATGTTGACATGTGGAATTTCAGGGAGATTTCTGGACACAGACTAAAACCCAGACTCGGATTACATAAATAGATCTCATTATTTAGATAATCAAATCATCGAATACAAAAGCCAGGGCCATGGCTATGCTTCATGATACCGCAGCAGTTCAAATCAAAGGTGTGAGTGAGAGAGTGAGAGAGAGAAAGAGAGAGAGGGTCCATCTTTCCGTCCGTCATCTATTAAAAGAATTACTTTTTTGGTCGGAGACGTCTGTTTATGCACACAGCATTAATGAATTAGTCAACGGCTGCAAAGAATTGACTTGTTATTTTGGTTTGTGCGCTCAGGACAACCTGTGCATTTTTCTTAAGAAAGCTGATAGGCTCATGTCAGTGACAGGTGCTGACCCAGTAAGGTTAAGATGCTGGCTGAACCCTGCATAAGAAGTTTGGAACTATGATTTGGCATAACAGGAAATCGGAGTATTAGGATGAATCTGCAGGAACTTTTTATCAGTTATTGCTGAAATTAATTATTATTATTTTGAATTAACTATTACGATTTTGCTGCGATGGCCTGGCGAGCTGTCCGGGGTGTACTCTGCCCTCGCCCAGAGTCGGCTGAGATGGGCGCCAGCCT
>JAOUQZ010000039.1:8778967-8795268 GCA_028564935.1 Neosilurus hyrtlii
CCCAGAGTTGGCTGAGATGGGCGCCAGCCTCCCCGCGACCCTAATTAGGATTAAGTGGTTCAGAAAATGAATGAATGGATGAATGTGCTCAAGACGAAGGGAAAAGGAACTCCTGGGTGGTGCATCGACACGGTGCATGCCTGTCAACCTAGAGATCACAAGTTTGAATTCAGGTTGAAGCCACAGCCATCCGCTAATGGGAACTTACTGGCTGAGCTCTCACCGGAGGGAGGGATGGCATACGCTCACTTCACTGTCACTCACAGTGATCACTAGCCAATCATGGGCATCTGTATGCTCATTTGTACAAAGATAATCTTTGTACAAGGGAGCGTATAGCACTTTTCCTCCGAGTGTGTTAGGCCGCCCCCAAATACACATGCGCAGCAGTTCGTAAAGAGGTGGGTGGCAGCATTGCATGTCATGGAGGGGGCATGTGCTTGCTTTCGCCTCTCCCTGGTTGGTGGTATGACATGGAAGGAAATGTGTGGGAATTGGATATGACTAAAATTAGGGGGGAGGAAAGGGGGGGGGCTTTTTATGCACTGAAGTGCTATACTTTATATATATATATATATAAAGTGCTGAGAGCATGAACTGTGCCAAAGCAAAGATCGAAAAAGAAAAAAAAACACTTTATTCCCTTATGTGACAAAAGCTGTGGTGTTTCGGAAGCAGCTTTTGTCACATTTATATTTCTGGGGAAAAAAAGCTCTAACATGCTTTATGGTGATTGCTTTGTTTTACTGGCCAGGAAATCCAACCACATACAACCACCATACAACAAAACTCACCTATAAATTCTCATTCTGTACAGTTATAGAACTACAAATTCCCAAAAGTATCAAATAAGATACAAATGTAAAGCGTATGTGGTTGTCCGGTGACATGAGGTGTAATGAGTGTTATTTTACATGCCAGCTACTGATGCTGTGCACTTGAATGAATCATTAATCAATATATATTTGTTTTGGACAATAAACGTACTAAATTACAAAATAAAAAAGAATTCTATAGAATGTCGTAACCCCTCAGCCAGGATGACTCAAGCACACGTAGGGCAAAAATGGAAGTTTTGCAAACGGTTAAGAATAACTGAAAAAAAGTTCAGCATGCAGCTATGCAAAATTTCAGAAAGCTATCATCATCAGCAATGGCCCGGACAAACTGTATATGTTTAAGGTCACTGTGCCAAGGTCAAAGGCCTCATATGCAAATTAGCTACCCCATGTACGGGTTTAGGTCATAGTGAGTGACTATGCAAAAGTTTAGAAAGCTGGCCTGTGCATGAGCCGAGCAATCGTACGGAAAAAGTTATTGTCATGCCGCCTGGCCGGCCGCCAAGCTAACAACAATACCCCTCCAGCCATAACCGGCTGAGGGGTAAAAAAGGTAAGCTAAAGTCTGTTTGGCTTTTACACCTGGCTCATCAGGCTGGACTTTATCCCTAGTTCCTGTAGCATGAAGCGACTCAGAGTTCAACTTCTCCAGGATGGGACGCTCGTCCATCACAGATTACCTTCCCAGTATTTTTTCCTGGTATTCATTTATACTGCTGGGTTGGACACACTTGTGGTTAAGACCGTGCCCGGGGATCTTAGCACGGAGGAGGTCTAACGGGGATTCAAACCCATGACCTCTCCGTCATGAGCCAAGCACCCTAACCACTACACCACTGGCCCCACAGCGCATACTATATTAATACATCATAAATACTGGGAGCATTGAGCTTGAGTTAAAAACCATTTCCCTAATGTTTAGTCTGTATTAAACCTTAACCAGAGAGCCTGAGAAATAAAGAGAAATATCTTATAAAGCATTCCGCACTATATTTATTCCCTATAAAAGTTACTACGACTCCTAGGATAACAGCTCATATCCTATTGCCTGAAATCTCTCTCTCTCTCTCCCTGTTTTTTTTTTTTTGTATATAATATGCAGTTGTAGACAGTTGCTCTCTCCAGTTAAGTTGACTGCAGATTGTGGTTCACTGCTGCTCAGAAATTGGTGCTGCTGGTCAAGTGCTTGAGGACATGGCCTTGAAGGCTTGGCGTCTATTATCTGTAATATCTATCACATGAGGAGGAAACTTCTGTCTAGTGATCCAGTTCTGTCTAGTGAGCCAAAGTACTTGTGCGGGTAAGGCGTATAGGTTTGTAAGGTGGAAGGAAGGCCTCAGAAGGGCCTTCACTTGATGGTGTGCATTTTGTAGAGTGCAGTGCTGCTTTTTTACGGTTCATTTAGGACTAATTCTGTTAAAAGAAACAACATTTTGTGTAAAAGTATTTTAGAGTAAAAGTAATTTTTTTTCAAGAATTTGACAAAACACAACTTTCTCAGCTCGCTGCAAGAAGTAGGCCTTCAGTCTTCAATATGGCCCAATGCTGATGTACGCCGGAGAGGTCAACTTACCCAGTTCGACCAAACTGGAAGTGCTGCTAGCTTCGTCCACTAGCAGTCCGGAGGTGCTCTTCAGTCTAGATTATTCCACAAAAAGCAATAAGGGATGGAATTTATATATTTGAGCAATATCCATACTACACATTGGCAGTTCAGGCTTGTGTATGTACGGCACACCAGGATACATGGCAGTAAGAGGAACATCACAGCAACTCTCTTGAACTCTTGGGTACCATGATCTCCTTACACACCAGGGTTCAGCTTTTTTTAAATGTCCACACTTTAAAAATCCATAGCATGTACATAGCAGCTTTGATATATCATACATGTGTAAGCAATGTCGCAGTGTCGCAGCGGGAATGTTGAGTGAACACCTTTAGTTCACATGCACTGTAACTGTGGTGTAAATGTGCCATATAAAGCATTGGCAGTGTGAATCCACTACATACCCATGGTGCTCTTCTCCTATCCACAGTTTTTTAACACTTTGGAAATACTGATTTTCTACTTATCATTATATTAAAGTTAATCCTAGGAGTGTGGGACTTGAGGGGAACTTTTTATTTTATATTATATAGGGACTTAATAATATGAATACTCATGAATACTTGTTTGCTGGATGTGCAAATATTTCAGAAACGAATTCCTCATTACATTTTAATGTAAAGAGAAGCAACCATGGAAAAAGTATGACCACACTTCAATTCAGCCATTTTTACAATTGCACAGGTGTATGAGTTGAATTCCTGGCATTTTTAAATAACATTTACTACATTTATCTGAACCAGCTAGAAACTCAAACATTGATAAATAACACGCAAAAGTATTATATAGCACAAAAAAATATTGTTGCAACTGCAACAACGGTCCATATATAAATAATTACAAATATGATTCTGATGAAGGGTGTCGGGAGGCTGGTATTGCTGTGGACTGCTGTATTCTGTGCTGGTACCCAGATGTTGAACTAAACGTACTCTGGTTGTCTGAATAGCTGAATCACTGGCTGTGTTAAAGTCAATACAGATGACCTACCGCTTCACCAATCACTTATATGAACACCAATTGAATTTTTCAAAATTTTCAACTGGTTTGTTTTCCTGCTCTTGCCTACTATATTATCTTCAAGAGAGCTTTTTACATTATATAAATAAATGGGGAAATAGGAAAAGAAAGAAAGAAAGAAAGAAATACGGCAGGATGTAAGACAGCATGACTTACATTCACAGCATTTGGCAGACGCTCTTATCCAGAGCGACTTAGAATTATAATTTTTTTATACAGCTGAGCAATTGAGGGTTAAAGGGACTTGCTTAACAGTGGGGATTGAACCACTGACCTTCGGATCAGTAACCCGTCACCTTAATTGATTAAGCCACCACTGCCCTCTACAGACCTTCAACTAACCACCATCTGCTAGCTTCATGCTAACTGGCTCCTCTATTAGCTCTCCTCAGTATTTTATGGTAAGGACATTTTTTTATGTTTTGTAATTTTCAAGTATCTGAATACAATAATAAAAATGCTAGGGCGGCACAGTGGTGTAGTCGGAAGCTCGTCCACCTCACACCAAGAAGGACCTTTTTTCAACTACTGGGCTCGAAAAAGGTATTTCTGTATGGAATTTCCATGTCCTCCCTTGTGTGGGTTTCCTCTGGAAATGCCAGTTTCCTCCCACAGTCCAAAACACATGCACAGTCGGCTAATTGGCTGTTCCAAATCACCCCTACGTGTGAGTGTGAGTGTGAATGATTGTGCGCCTAATGGCCCTGCAATGGCCTGGCGAGCTGTCCAGGGTGTACCCCGCCATCGCCCAGAGTCGGCTGAGATGGGCGCCAGCCTCCCCGTGACCCTAATTAAGAATAAGCGTTTCAGAAATGAATGAAAAGGGCATTTCTGTATGGAATTTCAATGTCCTCTCCATGTCCTCTCTTGTGTGGGTTTCCTCTGGAAATGCCAGTTTCCTCCCACAACCCAAAAACATAGATATTAGGTTAACTGGCTGTTCTAAATTGCCCCTCGGTGTGAGCATGAGTGTGCCCTGCAATGGTCTGGCCAGCAGTTCAGGGTATACCCAGGTTCTGCCCAGTGTTGGCTGAGGTAGGCTCCAGCTTCCCGTGACCCTAATGGGATTAAGTGGTTTGGCAAATGAGTGTGTGAGTAAGTATATAATAAAAAATCTATATTTCTGACAATCTAGAGGACAAAATAAAACAGTTATTCCACTCCTGTTCATCGTGTTTGAGTAATAGCCAGCTCAGCCTACAGCCTTGAGCTCATACATGACTCCTATTCGCAGAATAACTGTTATATACTCATATATGCTCATATGTATGTGAGTAAACGTGGCATACACACAGTCATGCTGTGCCATTAGAGCAACATTATGGAGTTGCTGTATAAGAGGAAAATCAGAAACAGAGAGCTTTGGTGGAATGTTTTTTTTTCTCCTGGTGTGCTGGGATGATACAGTCCTTAGTCATTGTGAAAATAATCTTTCTCACTTTTCCACTCGTGTGCCAAAAACCCTGCTTTTAAGAGGGATTGTGATGCTCCCTAGCAAGAGGCCTGAGCAAACAGATTTATGTATATGATTAATAAAAAGAATCATCTGCTCGTACCTCCACACTCTTTATCTCTGTGTGCAGATGAGGGGAGTCTTCACTGGTCCATTTCAGTGCCTACAAACAGATATTTTACATTTTCACATAGATTTTTGATTCTAAATTAAAACCTCCTAAATCCCAAGACAAGCATAGGAGTTCAGTCTTTCCCAGTGGACAGATGCAAGCTGAGGATATGAAACAAGATGAATGCTTGACACAGAACACAGCGGTATGATGGGGTGTCGATAAATCATCTACATGAAATATTACTTGTAGATATAAATAAAATAGATAACATGTACTGAGTATTTAGTAGATGTGACCAGTTATGAAAGCAGACAGCAGCGAGTTCACCTCCATCCACACATGCACAAACTCATGCACTAAAAACACACTGGAGGGAGAAAAGACTGGTAATAAATCCTTTCACCAGTGATCTGGCCTATAGTGTCAGTGTGCATGAGTGGAAGAGTTAATATACACATATACACCTACAGTAAGGCATAAACACAACGTGAAAGCTGTGATATCTTTCTGTTCTGGTCCCAAAGTTCACTCCAGCAGTTTGCCAGTGACAAACGCAATTTCCAATTTATTTTTGAACATTCCATGCTTTCAGTATTTCAAGGGTTTCAAAACACAAGATGTTTTATGCTATCACTTATGCTACAGCAGTCTATTTCTTCTTCACACTCATTTGCTGATCCGTTTAATTCTGTTTCTAGGGTCGCAGGGACCTCAAGCCTATCTCAGCCAACATTGGGTGAACGTGGGGTACACCCTGAACAGATCGCCAGACCATTGCAGGGCAAGACATGTACACACACACACACACACACACAAAACCATTCACACCCACATTAACACCTTTGGGTAACAGACAATTAGTCTCATTCATTCATTTTCTGAACCGCTTAATCGTAATTAGGGTCACGGGGATGCCGGCATCCATCTCAGCCAACTCTGGGCGTGGGCAGAGTACACCCTCAACAGCTCGCCAGGCCATCGCCAGGCTATCGCAGGGCCGAAACACACTGATGGCTGCAGTCTACTGGGTCACAAATTGTATTGATATTGCAAGTCCCTCTGAATGAGCTGTTACTTTAAAAATTCAAACATTTTAGATTAAGAACATTCATAAAAGCCTTTGATCTTTAATTACTGCCAGTGCTGCTGTCAGAAGAAGAGATTCCAGATGTCAACACCACTGTGGTGTCACTGAGTATAGCCCCATATGTTTTCTCCTCATTTCATTGGCTGAACCTCTTAATTAAACTACTAGGGTCACAGGGAGGCTGTGCCTATCTCAGCCAACACTGGGCAAAGGCAGGGTACACCCTGAAAAGCCTTCACAGGGCATTTGGAAGACGCCCTCATCCAGAAAAATTACAACTGAGCAATTGGGTTAATGGTCTTGCTCAAGGACCCAACAGTGGCAGCATGGTGTTGCTGGGGCTTGACCCCCCCAACCTTTGGACCAGTTACCCAGAGCCTTACTCTGAGCACTGTTCCACCAATCCATTTACACATGCAGCCACAACTATGGGCAATTTGAAACAGACAATTAGTCTAATATGCATGTCTTTAGACTGTGGGAGGAAACTGGAGTATCTGGAGGAAACCCACGCAAGCGCGCAAAGAACATGCAAACTCCACACAGAAGAGCCCGAGCCCAGGACTCAAACCCAGGACCTTCTTGCTTCACGGCACCACACCACCATGCCGCCCGGCCACAGGATTTGCAATTGATAATTTAATTATCCAAATAATAAGTACGGCAGTTTACACTCCATATTGATATTACTGTGACATTATGACAAGTACTACATGATTACTTACTTTAAATAGATTCAGTATTATAGATTGTACGTACTGCAAGTGTGTGCTGTGTGCGCTGAGTGTGATTCAAATATAGAGGTCAATAAAAAGAATAAAGGACTCATTGTGACAGCTAGAGGAGTGGAGGAATGATGATGCATGAGCACCCCCAAGCTGACCTCTGCTCTCTATTAAACTCTAATGAACAGCAGGAGAGTCTAGGCTTATCTGAGACCTTACTCACACGAACTCATACTCATACCCCCAAACTTTTACAAGCATCTTCACTGAGAACAACAAACCACACTGTAGTGTGTGCCGTGCTTCAGTACGTACCTTCCACATTTAAAAGGCTCTTTGTTATGAATGCATGGGTGGTTTTTCAGGCTTGTCTTTTCGCTTGATATTTTAGTCTTTTGTGGCTGGAAATATATGTAAATATAAGCTATATCAGGTGGCACAGTGGCGTAGTGGTTAGCACGTCCGCCTCACAGCAAGAGTGCCTGGGTTCGTTTCCCAGCTCGAGCGATTCAGTGTGGAGTTTGCATTTTCTCCCTGTGCTTGCGTGGATTTCCTCCGGGTACTCTGTAGGGTACAGTTGGCTGTTCCAGATCACCCCTAGGTGTGAGTGTGAATGGTTGTGTGACTGATGGCCCTGCGATGGCCTGGCGAGCTGTCCAGGGTGTACCCCACCCTCGCCCAGAGTCGGCCGAGATGGGCGACAGCCTCCCCGCGACCCTAATTAGGATCATTGTAGATTTGTATATGCTGACACCTGGCACTAAAACACTCAACATTCATACCATTTAATTCTATTAGGGTTGCGGAGAGGCGGGAGTCAATCTCAGCCAACACTGGGCAAAGGCAGGGTACATTCTGTACAGCTCGCCAGACCATAACAGGGCCAGCACACACCCAACCATTTACACTCACACCAAGGGGCAATTTAGAACAGCCAGTCAGCCTAATGTGCATGTTTTTGGACTGTGGGAGGAAACCGGAGTACCTGGAGGAAACCCACACAAGGACAGGAAGAACATGCAAACTCCACACAGAAACGCCATCGCTGAGCTTGGGACTTAAACCCAGAGAGCTTCTTGCTGTGATGTTAACCACTAAGCCATGGTGCTGCCCTCATTGCAAAACAAATGACCAATTATTGCGGTTTATAGGTGGCACGGTGGCGCAGTGGTTAGCATATCCGCCTCGCAGCAAGAAGGCCTGGGTTCGATTCCCGAGCTCAGCGAGTTCCTGTGTGGGGTTTGCATTTTCTCGCAGTGCTTGCGTGGGTTTCCTCCGGGTACTCCGGTTTCCTCCCATGGTCCAAAAACATGCACAGTAGGATAATTGGCTTTTCCTAATTGCCTCTAATTGTGAGATTAAGTGTGAATGGTTGTATGTGTGTTGCCCTGCCAAGCTATTCAGGGTGTACCTTGCCTTCACCCAGAGTTGGCTGAGATGGGCGCCAGCTTTCCCAAGACCCTAATTAGGATTAAGTGACTTAGAAAATATATAAATGAATGAGTGTGATTTATTAAATGAGGTAAAATGAGTAAATGAGGATCCAGGCAGGATTCTACACAAACCTTTATCTTGAAGTGCTGCAGCAACATCTTATCAAACGTCAGCATATTGGGGTCTTGAGTGGTGCAGCAGAAAAAGTCTTTGCGTATCATCAGGAGGTGTTGAGTTTGAATTCCACTGATGTCATGCTCTCGGTGGGATGGCGTTCCTCTCTGCCCTGTCAATAATAGTGAGATTATTCAAGTGCAGGAATCTGTGAGCACATGTATGTGGAAGAGGGTAGATAGTAGTCCCCTTCAGGTATATTAAGCTGCCTGGTGATGTAGCGTATGCAGCAAGATCTTGTTTTAGGAAGCTAGAAGGAGCAGTGTACGTATGTCAGTATGTAAATTACTTGAAAATTACAATTGTATTACATTATTACTAATATACTAATAAACAATTGCAGCTTAGAGCTTAATAGTGCAACACACTCACGCAGTGGCCAAGAGAATTCAAATTAAGAAATGACTTCTTATCTTTAATGGTTTTCTTATGAACACAGCTTAGTGGCACCGTGCCCAAACCCGGAAATGGTAAATCTGTGGAAAATGGGGGAATAGTGTGCAAAGCGGAGGCGATAAAGACGGTCGCTTTCACATAAGATTCTAAGATTATTTTCAAAAAGATCTATCTGATCAGCTGCCAATGGTTTATATTAATCTCCTTCCTCCCCTAGAGTATTAACATTCGCTAGCAAAGCTTCCTTTTGTGAGGCATCCCCCCCCCCCCCCCCACCCCCCAATCCAGTGTATATTCCTCAGAATCGCTCTATCTGGTCTGTCTTTAATAAGGCAAAATGCAGTGGTTCCATGGACACTGTTTCCTACAGGCAAGCTTAAAAGCCATTTTCTCCTTATTACATGCATGAGTTTAACTAATCCCAGAAAAGCAAACATGCCAAGTCCCCACAGCCTGCTCCTGATCGGACTGCCACCAGCTCAATTGCTCCCATTTGGATGGTGCTGAAAGCTACGCAGGCATGTTGCTTGTCAGTTGCTGTATGCTTTGGGGGAAGTGATAAAGGTACAGCGCAGGTTCGGAAACCTCTTCCGCACAATACTGCTCTTTGTTGGGGCGAGCTTGAGAGTCGGCCCAAGTCATATAGTATCTATATACATTTACTGTATGGCCCCTTTCCTGAAGATAGACACACACTGACAGTCCCACACCCACACGATGAGAGATTTGCGTATTGCTGTAATACATCATTTATCATTTCCCACTCATAAATTAAATAGGCACATCCATATGGAAATGTTTTGGCGTTAGGAGTAACGCTGACTACGAACCAAGTATATGAAACGTAAATTGCTCCAAACACAAGACTGAAAAAGTCACATCACACAGCTACCAGGCAGACAAAGACCCTATGGGCTTCAGGTCCAACCAACCCAGCCCACAAATATCATCAACAATATTTGAGAGCGATTAACGTGAGGTTTATGAGTGCTGGCAAACGGGTTCAGCGTGAGGCGAATGAAGAGAAAATGCAGTCTGTATTTTTCACATTTTACTCTGTTGGACTTGGCTTGAGAAGCTGTATTAGATCATCAGCAGATGTCAAAGCTTCCTGCTATTTGCCAAGAAAAACAGGAGTGATGAAGGGATAGGAGAGAGAGAGAGATCAGGAATCAGGGGTGATATCCTTTAGGAGTTGGGACGAGGACAATAATTACATAAATCTTTGCCTTGTGCATAAAAATGGAGGAAAAGTAAAGAAAATAAATGTTGCACTGAAAGATTTGAATGTTTCGCAGAAATACTATTTATACTAGAAAAATTACTCTGTTCTGATCAAAGTTGCCCCTGTTGTTGTTGTTGTTGTTGTTGTTGTTTCTGTTTCTGAGGTACACAGATGTATTACATATAATTGAACTAGCAACCCTTCGGTTCCAAACCCGCTTAGGGCAGAGCTGGCTGAAATCACAGACAGACAGACAGACAGGCAGACAGATTTTATATCCTTTTAATAAAATAAAAGCACCGAATCAATTTTCAATGAGATGCTGAAAATAAACTAGTGGAAAATCCTACAATCCTTCAGTTGACTCAAGAGAAGAGAGACAAAAGTTGAGTGTGTGTGTGTCTTCGTCTTCCACACATCTATGCCCAAGAAATCCACACCCAGCTGGGGAAATCCAATGCATGCAAATGACACGTGCCAAGCTCTGGGTGGGCGATTCTGGTTGGTCTGGTTGGTGTGCAAGTGCCGGCTGTGTTTAGTAAGGGAAACTGTCTTTATCCACATTTATACCTACAGGAAAGTTAAATGCAAGCCTCAGGCCTTTTTTTTCCTCATTACTTTATAGCCATTACAGCATAAACCACATCAATTAAACAGTTCCGCTCTCTCTCCCTCCAGGTGATCCAAGGTGAGACAAGCACTGAGTTCTTCCCTAATAGGCCTTAGGCTATTCGAGTTCATTACTAGCACATTAGGACATAAAAGAGCTAATGCCAAAGGGAAGACCAGCAACAGAAGCAAGACAGTAACACAAGTAACAACTACCAGCACTTCAGATAATGACCAGATCACAGACCCTCCTCCCGTGTCAGGGATACTGGGGGCAGTGAGATATTAAAATGCCGGGGTGTTAATCGCAGAGCAGGATTTCATTCAGGATCTATGACTTGAGTGTTTGAAATAAGGCAAAGGACTTAACCCATTACAACATGTGTAATAAATTAAGTCTTAGGCTAAGACGCTGTCATATTTTCATGGAGTGGATTTAGCCTTGATCACAGCACGTAATCTCCCTGGCATTGTAGCTCCAATTGGTCCGGTCGAGGCTCAGCAACATTAATGTGGCAATAAAATTAGGTTGTATTGAATGAGCAGGTGATCACATCAGTGGATTTCTTTCCTGATGGCATGGATATAAAATGGGGACTCAAATAATGAAAGAGTGGTTCAGGGAGCACGAGGAATCATTTTCACATGTATATCGGCACCCCAGAGTCCCGACCTTAACCCTATTGAAAGGTGGGTTAAGGAGGGGTTCAGTTTTTCCCTCATCAATTCAAGACGTCGGTGAGAAATAAACCCAACACTGGATGAAAATTAATGTTATGTTGCTTAAGTTTGTTGAAATGATGGCATGACGATTACATGCTGTAAGCCAGGCTGAAGGAGGAGCAACTTTTTGTTGCCTGGCCAGTGTATATACATGCATACACAGCATTATGGGTGAGCTGACAGTGCTGAAGTAGTCTGTTCATCAGTGTGAGCGTGTGCATGACGTGGGTTGCGTGGTGAGCTCTGGTTAAAAGAAAAGTACACACACGCACACACTCATTCACTCACACACACAAGCAAATCCACACAAATGTAAAAGGGGACAGTGTGCTCTCATGTGGCAGGATGGATAATGAGTCCCTTCCTCTCTGATTTTACCACGATCCTTGTTTTCTTCCTCTCCACAACAATATCAGCATAGAGTTGCACATGGCAGTGCTGCCTTCAAAAGCTAACATTAAAAAAATCCTGTGTGGAGAGAAGGGAGGAGAAGGAGGGAGTCTTCGAGGAAAATATGAAGTTGTTTTTTCATATGGTGCAGGATGAAGGATGAAGCTTATTTAAGTTTTTGTCTAACACACACACACACACAAACACACACACACACGCACACTGAAACATTTTAATGGCTCATTTACACTGATAATTAGCACAGTTGCTGTAAGCTGACAGTGTGCAGGGCTCTGAAGTCTTGATGTGATTTCTGTTTGACTTATTCTGTATGTCTGTATATGTGTGTGGGGCTTTAGAGGGAGTCATGTGCTTCCAGCCAGGTTAAAGGCTATTTTACCCATTTTAAATGAAATTATTTTGATTTTGCTATCCTGTATTAATCCCACAAGGGAAAATATTACCTCTACATTTAACCCATCCAAAGTGAGCACACACACACACGTAAACAGTGAGCACACACACTCGAAGCAGTGGGCTGCCACATATATTGGGGACACCCAGAGAGCAGTTGGGGGTTAGGTACCTTGCTCAAAGGCACTTCAGCCATGAAGGTGGAGGAAGGGAAGGTGCAGCTCGCTCCCCCACCACCACATATTTTTCCTGCTGGTTTGGGAATCAAACCAGTGACCTTTTGGTCCTGAAAGCTGCTTCTCTATGCATGAGGCTACGGCTGCCCCATGAATCATCATCATTTTGTGGGCATGGCCGAGATGGCTCGCACGTGCCCTCGCCAGCAACCTGAGTCCGAAATGGCATAACCCAGCCCGGTTACTTTTATCCTGGTATGCAGTTTCCCGGTAAGTTTCCACAGGAGGAGTCTTGCAATGATCTCTTCCTTGGTATTGTACCAGTGTCCTGAGAACTGTGTGCGACGCTGACTCATGAGGATGGTTCAAGGGTTGGGTGGGTATGAAAAATGATGAAACCTAACCTGTTAAAAGCACACATCAAATACACTCAGTAATTTGGATTATGATTTTATGATATTGAGAATTATTGTGCACACACCAACATGTTAGTAATCTGAGCACACAGAATATCCAGGTTTTGCCAAAACGTGATATTTCAACTGATCTACACACTGCATTATACACACTGCATAAATCCAAAGTGCAACAAACAAGAGCAATTTTACCCAAAATACATGATATATCCATTAAAAAACAAATCAAAGCAAAAAAGAATGATGTTACATTTCACTTTGTTCTAAAATTTTTGTCTTGTGACATTCGCGGCATCGCATTTTTGTTTACTGCAAAATTTCTGAGAATGTCGCGAAATAAGGTTCTAACGCGGAGTAATCTCAAACTCTTCTCAAACAGTCCACACATGTCTTATGGAGGTGTGGATGATGACACAAATGATAAATTTTTCGTTTGCAAGGAAAAGAGACAAGTTGGAGCCTTTCACTTTTTCACAAGATGGAGAAAAGTTTGAAACTTGCCGGCATCACCATATTCCGTAAATCTTGTCATGACTCTTATTTTACTTGCGCTTTGTTCGTGCTAATAACACACGAATAAAAAGCAAATGGTTTGGGAACAAAAAGTGAACAAAACGCGATTTATTTACAACAGGACATTCACTTTTTTTTGTGCCAAAAAACAATCGCTTTTACTCGCAAATCAGTTGCAAATTGTTGTGCGACCTTCTCATGACTTTTGCGCAATATATGTTTTTAAGCCACAAAATATTCGCTTGCATGTGGAGTCACAAAACTTTTCAATTTTCAGAATTTCAAAATTCGCAACAAGAATCAATTCACCACAGTCGCTTTTCTCCCACACCTCTAGTGCGATCACCCCAATTGTTACCATGGTTGCTGTTTTGTGGTCTAGATACCAAGTCTAAGTGATATGAATTAAGAGGTAGTTCATTTTACAGGTTACTACACCACTAGGTTTGTTATGCACACTGGTCCAGTTACATTTGCCATGTAATGACAATTAAAGTGGATATGTTGCATTTAGGGAAAAATATTAGTTGGCTCAATTAAAACTCATTCATTGGTGGTGGATTTGAATTTTTTAGCTTACATTTAAAAAGTTAGTTAATGCATTTTTTAACCTGCCATGGCTTCTTTGCATAGTATTTTTTATGAGTACATAAACAAAATATTTGACCCTATCAATCCATATGGCTGGAATGAGCTGTGGCACTCAGCCTGTATCCATGGGCTGACACCATGCTGATATTTGGTACAAAAGCAATTTATATGTATATAAAAAATGCATTTCTTTCATTTATGCCAGTTGGTCTAATAAATTTGTTAAGCGCATTTACATGTTAAATTTGGTTTAATAAATTTTTTAAGCAACGTTATGGGTAAAATGTCACTACTCAAGATATTAAAACATGTTAATGTCAAACTCACACTTAAAATAAGTGAGAAAATTACAGATTTAAAACAAATGTTGCTAGCTATTTGAAACCATTACGTACAACATCAGCGGTTCCTTCCAGCAACATCAGTCCTTACCTGTTGCGTGTGCGCAAGTGTTTCGACTGTAGCCTTTCTGATTGGCTGTTTCAAGTTGGTAGTGACAAGAATTCGTTGGATTGGCTGGTCTCTGTCACTGACCCGTGTAGCATAACACATTATTCGCTGGTGCTGAGCTGCACAAACAACAAGCGCAGAAATCGCGGAAAACATTTCTCTTTGTACCAAAACTAACTGACGACAGGAAAGCCAAAATTTCGGCTGCATAAGCTATTTTGGATCTACCGTCATGCACATCTCTGGCAGCATTCTCATCCTCAGAGTCACTAGAATGTAACGTCTCACTGTATCCAGAAGAGACATCAACCCAGGCCAACGTATTGACATCACTTCCGGGAAAAAATGACTGCTAATCCCCGCAGTTCAGCCTCCGCTAATAATACGCAGGATACAATTACCAGTTTTGTGCTCTTTATGGTCATTCATGTTAAAATAAATATTGCTTCAATTTATTATATACGCACAGATTATGCTGTAAGGATGTCTAATATCGGTATACTTTAACCACCAGAAAGAGCCATGTTTTCATCTTATGTTGAATAATGAGCCACAGGGGCAATGGCTCACCATTTGAACACTCTGGCAACCAGTGTATCATACAGGAAGGAGGTTTGGCAGCAGCAGTAAATGGGCTGCAGGCAGGAAAAACTGCTTTAAAAAAATGCCTAACACATTTTATTGTCTCTTTCCCCAAGTGAGTGAATATGCTGCTCATGATTCATTTCATTAAAGCGCTCTTATGGAAGTCATGATCTGGAAACAAAGTGCAACTGGTGGACTGTGGTCTGGTTGCCGACCAAGCAAAGCATTTCAGCGAATTGAACCGAGCACACAAAAATACTCACTCACTCACTCACTCATTTGCCGAACTGCTTGATCCTATTATGGTTGCGGGAAGGCTGTGCCAATCTCAGCTGACACTGGGCGAAGGTGGGGTTCACTCTGAACATCTTGCCAGACCACCACAGGGACAGCACACACACAACTGTTCACACTCACACCTAGGGGCAATTTGGAACAACAAATTAGCCTAATGTGGACCTCTTTGTTCTGTGAATTTGAAGTTTGCGTCAAGATATTTTGCGACTCCACATTCAAGCGAATATTTTGCCGCTTAAATACACATATCGTGCGAAAGTCGCATTACAATTTCGCAACTGATTTCAGAATAGTTTGCGTTTGGTTTGTGGATGTTTGGTCCAAAAGCAAATCTCCTGTCATAAATTAGCTTTCGCTTTTTGTTCTCAAACCATTCATTTTTTATTTGTGTGTTATTAGCGTAATTAAAAATACGAACGATACAAAATATATGGAATATTGCGGATGCCAAGAGTCTCAAACTTTCCGTGTGGAAGTCTCCAACTTGTCGCTTGTGCTTGTGAACGAAAAACAAATAATTTTTGAGCAAAAGCACAACTTTGCGACCTTCTCACGACATGTGCAGACTGTTTGAGAAGAGTTTGAGACAACTTCACATTCAAGCCTCGTTTTGTGACATTCAGAGAAACTTTAAACATTGAAGTTTGAAAAAAATGTGACTTTTTTATGATGAGTTTATGAACCAGGCGACCAAAATGCGATGTTGCGCATGTCGCGAGACAAATTTGAGAACATTTTGAGAATTAAAAGTGACAGCCACCAATTGCTATTCACATCAGTCACTTTTCTATCGCGCTTATAGTCTGATTCCCCTTTGCTGAAGGCTTGAGCTGTTGAACTGGCCTTGCTGTTCCTAGTCTTAACCCCCCCCCCCCACTTCCTCCCCTCTGTGTTTTGCTGAGGTACACATGCTATGCCGTGGATGTTGATGATCCTGATTATCCTGATCCTTCTGCTCTGTGAGTCCTGTGGTCGGTCCTGGTGTTCTGATGCTGGCTGGAGTTCTCATCATCTTGGAAGCCCCTCGTTCCTACTGATGAAGATCCATATGAGCTTGATGACT
>JAOUQZ010000039.1:8858048-8869839 GCA_028564935.1 Neosilurus hyrtlii
AGTCAAGTACTGTTCAAGGATTTTGGATTGAAGTATTTATAGGGTTTTAATGTGTGTATGTATATATATATATATATCTTTATATATATATACTGTATATATTCCTGCATATTTCATCCCAATTAAATTAAACAAAAATGCTGAAGTCAGATTTGTCTGTGACAGATCGGAGAGCAAATCCGTAAAATAATCAGACAGTCAGGCAGAACATAAAGAAATGCATATAATTTTCCCTTCACAAAAGAAACTGGCATTGTGTTGAGCCTGTTCATACCAAAGCAGTTCTTGTTCGTGAAGCACCAGAAAAACAACCAAAAAAGCTCTTATTTTTCCCCCTCTTCTGTCACTTTCTTTACTCAACGAGCAAATAAACTCTCATATCACAGTCAGCCCTGGAATGAGACTGGAAAACCCCGAATCCAGAGTAACATGAAAGCGTAGGGTGCTAGTTGTGATATGGATGAATGGTCCTCCACAAGAACCTAATCAGCACAGGATCGAGGCGTGGGTGGCACAGGACCGTACCCAGAGCCCACGGCCATGCCACCCAGAGAGAAAGAGGTTATCTGAGGCTAGCATTCTGCTGGGAGACTGTGAGCTTATCAGTTGGGGAAGAGTTTTTTTTTTTTTTTTTTTTAAGCCAAGTTTGTAAAAAGGTTTTTATAAATCAGCTTTTGAATAATGACAAGAAGAAGAACTGAAAAATCAATATCATATTTCACAATTATTTCTGGCAGTTACCCAAAGCGCACTGTGCCCTGCAAAAAGAAACTACAGTGCTTTTCCACAATACAAGTGATCTGATAAAACATTAATAATAATATTTCAAGTGAATTGATGTAGTTTAGCTAGTTAAATTATGTGGTTATGATAGAAGCATACACCGATCTGCCATAGCATATTATATGGGAACGACAGTATGCCCGTGGTCTACATGGTAAAGTGGTAGCTTAAGAAAGGTAGCTTTGAAAGAAAGTGTGTTTATAGTCATTTGTAGTGAGGATATAGAGTGAAAAGTGTATTTTAATGCGTAAAGAATGTGAGTATTACTGTTAGATTATTACTTCAATTATTGTAGTTCACGAAATAATTGAACCAGTAAAGCTCCAGCCAGTTTAAGCTAACAAAAGTAAACTGCTAATGTATTTGACTCTAGTAGTGTATTTATGTGAACATTAACTAGTGCACTGTTCATGGCCACCTGGGAAAGAGAGCTAAATAACCCGAGATAAACAAGATGTACTATGAAAACCTTTGAATGGGTACCGCTAAAGGCAAGCTCACATTGGACATGTAGTGAAAAGACTTTATACATAATACACCAGCTGAAGCACTGCACCTGTTTTACACTCTATAAGGAAGTGAATTAAAGTAAGTGAGGTGTAAACTCTATACAAACCTATTGAAATCACAAAACCACACTTTCTATAGGGTGGCCACTTTATTTATATTTCTATATTTAATGTACAAAGTTGTATAACCAGTAGCTGCATGACAAAATGATTGTATGGCATGAAACGCTTTACACCAATATAAAGAGTCGAAAAACAATTATTAAATGAGGCCAAGCATGGTATCGAGAATTATTTAATCAAAATGATTTGATCTGAGATCACCCTCCGAGATATGAGTAATTCTCCATATCATATAAAAGCTGAATTCTATGATTGTTTAATTGTGCTTTCGAAATATTTTTACAGTTGACAGTCACATTACTATGCTAGCAGTGAGTGAGTTGTCAGTGCAGTATAAATGAGGGTGTCTGGAGGAAAGTGTATTGTAGCTGGTGTTAGATGGTGTGTAGCTGGTAATATTTTGAATAGATCATACAGTTAGTATACTGTATAGTACACGGGCATAAAGCAGTTTGATCACTGTCTTGAGATAATGTCTATTATTGTTCATCATTTTCTGATTTCTCATTGGTGGAAAGTCATCAAATAATCACTGGTACTGTATGATTACCATAGGATAACCAAATTATTGCATTGTTGCCATCAGATAACAGTACATATGCAAATAAAAATAAACCAAATTTTCATAACAACCCTTGACTGAATAATTCTCTATACTATACTTCACCTTTTTTATGTTCAAGTTTTAATACTTTAGCTTATTTTATCTTCCTGTGTAGTATACAAACACAATTGTTTGCCTCGGGCTTAGTGGATAGCACTGAATAGTCCCCTCAATATTTAATCTTGTGGACTATTCAGAAATAATTGTTAGATATACTTCTCTCATGTAATGGTTTTGCTCACTGTAATGACTGCCGGCAGTATCACAGATGGACTAGAAAGGAATTTTATTGACAACATAGTATGTGAAAGCCCAATGCTATGCATTCAGGAGGGTGTCAAATTATTCAGCTGGAGCCACTGAATAAATGAAAAAGAATTTCCCTGGGGAAGATTATAATATTAAAAATTGGTGTCTGGAAGCAAAGAAAAATTATATGTTTATACTGTTGCAAAAATAAATGATCTAATCACACTAAATGTAAATAGTTTTTTAGTTCATCACATTTCAGTATGAGGAGTCTAAATATGTACTAACATTAAGCTAATGGTAATGCTACATATGTCCAGTCAAATAACAGGTAAGATGATGGCTGTCACACCACTTCGTGGTAAAGATGAAGGCTGACGCAAATGCTGTCCAAAGACACAACGCAAAATCATAGTCGAAAACAGGCAGAGTTCAACTGATCAGCCAGACAGATGATCAGAGGCAAAACAGTAATCAAAAAATGCGAAGGCAGGCAAATGTCAAAACACAGAGCAAATACAAAGAATAAAGGTTTGGTATGCACTGGAAACGAGACACAGGAGCAATACTTTGCAAAACTGTACAGAAACTTTATATATGGTATGCTATTGACAGCTGAGTGAAGACATATGTGTTCAATGTCATGTACTGGGAGTGTCAATGGTCAGGTGATTGATATTGATGAGATGCATGATGGGAAGCGTAGTAGGAATTTCTGTTTGGGGTGGGGGGACAACGACAATACAGTTATTTAAAAAAATAAAATAAAAACGAAAACCTCTTCACCAACCACTTAAATTAGCAATTAGAAAGGAAAGAAAAAACAAAAACAACAAAAAATACACACTGGCATTACGAAATGGTTTTGATCGAGACTGCAAAACTCTTCTCAAAGTGAGGAAGTCATCTCAAAAAGAATGTCTTCTTTAAATGTACATAAGTAAATATAAATAATAGCTTTCCCTTAATGTCTCACTCGCTGCATATTGTAATTGTGGATTGGGATCATGCCAACTCTCCACACAAACATACTCTAGCATGGATATGCGACTAGGTTCATTAGAGGCCACAGCTTTATTGCAAACACCCAGCTCTCATATCTACAGCTTCAGCAAAAAGTACAGATTAAAATCTTACTTCCCTACAATTTGCCACCACACACTTCCAGTTTTTCACTCCATGGATGCAAGCCAAGATGCCTGTGAGACTTCCTCAATACAGTGCATATATGGTTTATTTATTCATTCATTCATTTGCTGAATAGCTTCATCCTGTTATGGTCACAGGGAGGTTGGAGCCTTTCTCAGCTGACTCTGGGTGAAGGCAGGGTACACCTTGAACAGCTCACCAGACCATCGCAAGGCCAACACGCAGCCATTCACACTCACGCCTAGGGGTAATTTGGAACAGCCAAATAGCCTAACGTGCATGTGTTTAGACTGTGGGAGGAAACCAGAACACCAGCAGAAAACCCACACAAGCACAAGGAACACATGCCTACTTCACCCAGGACCTGCTTGGTGTGTTGCCGACAGGATAATTACTATTACTATTGTTTGTTTAGTGAAGACATTAATTTTCAGAGGCTACTGCTGTTGCATGTAACTGAATGTTTCTTTTAATCTTTTACATTATCTCTTGTAATCTGTTGCATTCTGGACTGAAGCTTGTGTGTTTGAATAGAGATGTGTGTATTGGGATGGGCCTGAACAGCTTGTCTGAACTCTTATCAATGCAGGCACAAACATGTGTTACATATGTTCTTTACAAACTCAGACAAGCAAAGAACTTCATTCTTAGAATCTTTACTGATAATGCTCTCTCTCTCTCTCTCTCTCTCTCTTTCTCTCTCATGCTTACTTCATCTTTGTTGAAACAACCTTGTGACTTGCTTATCTTGCCATATTTATCAATGGAATGTGAGTTTGCAGGGATAGGGCAGCCGGAGGTCAGAGGTCCTGAAGCTGTATTGCCGTCTGCTTAGTGCTAATTGACCCCATTCGGACCTTGCTTTTATCTCCAGCTTCTAAGAGTGAGAACACTAACTCACAACAAGGTCGCTCAAGAAGCAGTTTGCTGGACTACCTCAGCGTGAAGAGCAGTGCATAACGTACTCTACAGATATCTACAGAATATCAATTTTGCTGTAAACTCTTACAAATGCCTTTACCACTGTAGCCTGTGCTCCTTTAGGTATCTAAGCTTGCTATACTATTATTGCATAGGCAGGCATTATTGCAAGCGAGTCTATATTCTCTTTAGGTGATTTAGTGGATAGATACAACAGTATGTGAGCAGAAGTTT
This sequence comes from Neosilurus hyrtlii, assembly GCA_028564935.1. NCBI lineage: Eukaryota > Metazoa > Chordata > Actinopteri > Siluriformes > Plotosidae > Neosilurus > Neosilurus hyrtlii. The sequence goes on from JAOUQZ010000039.1 coordinate 8,862,621, forward strand.
AGTTGTTGCTTTGCCCCTAGGCTGTTGAACTGCAATGTGAAGGCCCTCACCTGGGGAGCAAGGAGCATTGCATCATCACAGCTGCTACAGGTCTAGACGTAAGCCACCGTTCTCATCCATCAGCACAGTCATAAGTCCTGATCCAGCCAGGTGCTTCATCCACAAAGCCGAACCACTACTGCTGCTTTAGTTTTAGGTTATCAAGCAATCACAGGTGTTTTAAACAAACACACACACACACACACATACACACACACACACACACACACACACACACACTTTAAATGCACTTAATAAGGCTTGCTTTGAGATTAATGTTTGTACAGCAACTGCAACTTAATTTCCCCTTTTAGGAACCTAAAATTTTAATTAAACAGTCTATAGGGTTTTGTTCATTTCCATTAATCTCCGCTGTTAATGTTTGAACAGCCTCTTAGACTTGCCACCTGCAGCAGTGGGCTGTTTCCCATGGTCTGCAGTAGACAAGCTTATCTGTCCTCTACCATCTGAATGGAGCTGAGGGGCCTGTATTTGCGTAAGGCCAGAGGACAAAGCGGAGGGGGGTGGGGGGGTCAGACACTCATGCAGGTCGGTGTTTGATCATCCCATCATGCCTTCTCATGCATGATGGAGCCGTTCTGGCACCAGAAAAAGGCCACTCTTCATTTTGGTTCAGCGAACAACAGCCTTTCTGCAGTCAGACTGAGTAGTCTGCAAAGCCTGAGAGCAATTACAGCAAAAGGACTGAAATAACAAAATAGATTAAGCACTGTAGAGCTGGGAACATGACATGCCTTAAAGCAAAGAAGAAAACAGAACACAATTTTAATATGACTTCCAAACTCATTATTCACATTAAGCATTTTAATAAAACAAGAGAATAATCAAGTCAAAAGTGAAAAAACAGATATGTATTGGTGTAATACAATATAGTGGCAATTATATCACATTTTAATTTAAAACAGGCTACTTCTCACATAAGTCACATCATTAACGTACACACATTACAGAGAACCAGAAAGAGACATCTCAGTACAACAGCGTGGTGCTTGAACAACATTCTAAAGACCCAATTATATACCACCCCCCTCTCTCTCTCTGTGTTTTGTTGCTGAGGTACACATGCTGCTTCTGGGATACAGGTGATCCTGATCCTCTTGATTCTTCTGCTTTCTGAGTCCTGTGTTCCGTCGTGGTGTGCTGCTGCTGGCTGGAGTTCTCAACTTGGAAGCCCCGAGATTCTGCTGATGATGATCCATATCTGGACCTTGATGTGCACTTGGAGACTGTGAAGATGACTTTTCACAGCTGGTGATATAAATTCTTTTACTAAAATGATATAGGACTTACAGTTGCGGTGTAACCAATTGGACTTCACGTTGGACTATAGGGAAGGTTCTTCTACATGGTGTGTATTTTTTCTGGTTTCACCCAAATGAGGATGGGATTCCATTTTGAGTCTGGTTCCTCTCAAGTTTTTCCTTGCCACCATCACCGCGGGCTTGCTAATTAGGGATGTATTGGGTCTGTAGAAGTAATGTTTAAATTATTTTTTATATTTGTTTTACTATGTTAAACTGCTTTGCGACAATGTCTATACAAAATAAAACTGAATCGAATTGAATATACTTATTATATTATTTATAATAAGTCATATAAAAGCAGATGGTTTTGCCATGATCATACATTCAGGTTAAATCAACAACTAGTTCTTAAGCAAAAGAGCAGTAACTATGAAAGCTGCCTGGGCAAATGGCTACAAGACAGCAATGGCACATTCCACACAGTCATGAGGCGTGGAGCTGTAGGAGCTGGAGCTGTCTGAATGACGATGAATTTACCAGCCCTTCTCAGTCTATAGTGCAGTGAAAAAAAGAGCTGTCATTCACTCATATTTGAAATTGTAAGAAAACATTATTAACATAATTATTGATAAAAAAATAATTCCAATCAGGTGTGCTTTATTCTCCATCAATTTACTGTCCTCCTAAATTTGCTTCCACCAGACTTAAAATGAACCCCAGTGGAGGAAATTCAGAAAATAAATGAAACATAACTTATAAAAAAAACTGTGCATGTTACTACAAAATACAGACCATGATTCCGGAATGAAGCGGCTCTGTGAATATAAGTCAAAGCATGATGAATGATGAAGAAAACAACTGACAGCTGCAGACTCCACTGGCCTCTTCTGTAATGATGATGTTGCCTGTCATGTCCGTTGTGCATGAACAAAAGCGCTCCCCTGAGCTACTGGTGCTGTTCCCAAAGTGCAAGGCCTTTCAGTGACCCAGCATACTGCAGAAGGCATGAAATTCCTCCTTACCGCCTTCACTGGGCACTGCTAAAATCATGCAGAGCTTGATCAGGATACTGAACATCAGCATTTCCGTGACTTTGACCCTAGCATGTTTGTTGGCACCAGATGGGGCTGGCTTGAGCATTTGGGAAACTGCTGATTTTCTTACTCAGTAGCTTTTGCAGTCTACACAGAATGGTGCAAAAGAAGAGGTACTTCTGCCAGCCGGTGCAGCTTGTTGATAAAAGAGGAGAATGCACAGACTGGTCTGAAAGGAAGACTACAGCAATTGAAATCACTACCAAGCTGCAAGCAGCAGGTCAAATCAGGTACCATTCTTTTCGGTGAAGAACAGGAATCTGACACTATAGTGCTCAATTTCAACCGCTCAGTTTCCATTAAGGTAGCCTTATGAATATCTACCATAAAATATTTCATTTAAAACTATACTTTCTCTGGTACTTTTACATAATTATTATGGCAATAAATCTATAAATCTTAAATCTATAGTATATATACATATATGATCCATATATACAGATTATGCTGGTTTTCTATAGATTTCACTAAAATTTCCCACCCCCTTGCACGTACAAGCTCATGATTGGCTATAGATCAATTTGAGTGACAAGGAGGTGAACGCATGCCATTCCTTCCTCCCGTGAGGCCTATTATCCCCCTTGGACTCCTGGCTGCGGACGGCTGCACACCTCAACCTAGATTCGGACATGCAATCTCCAGGTTGTTTGTCACGCACATTGTTAATGCACCACTCAGGAACCTCAGTATAATTTTATCTGTTATAGATCTCACTATATAGTTTACTGTAGATGTCTGTATATTTTCTAGATTTCCACTACAGCATTCTGGTGCCGTTAACTACAGCTAACATTAATAGTTTAAGCAGTTGACAGCAGTGTTTAAGCAAACTGTGATCTCAGATAACGCACAAAGGTAGTTAACCATAAATCTATATATCCAAAGTATATAGTCAACCATCCTGCTCTCTGCCAAGCAGATACCAATGCTGGCTTTATGGTTCCATCCTGTTACCTAGTGATAAGGGGGGCGTTCATGTACTGGGTGTATCATACCAAAGCTGTAATAAATATAATTATTGGCTATATAAAAGGCTATATATAAAATTAATCAGAATTGCTTTTGTAGTAAGCCACAGCAAAATTTCTAATAAACTTTAGTATCTGTAGTATATCACATCAGAGGTATAGTAAACTACAAAGTACCACACAGTGTCTGTAGCTATAACTAATACAAATCAGTTGTTTTATTATATAAACTACAGTGGATTTTTATGAGGGTGTACCTGGCAATTTAAAACAATATTAATATTATAATAATCTCTGCGATTACAAACAGTTAGCAAGAATTGTATTTGACCTCTGCATTTAACCTAGGCACGGGCATCTGTAATCAGGGCAACAAATCTGCACGCAGGGGGGTTACATGCCTTGACCAACAGGGGCTTTAACTATGGACTATGCTACTCCTGGGAATCGAAACAGCAAACTTTCAGTAACACAATTTTTTTTCAAGCTGTGTTTGGCGAATATAATTCAATAGAAATTGTATTGTGGCAATAGTTTTTTTTTTCTGAATGAAATTTTAATTAGAATTACTAATATGATTAAAAGATTACCACCTGGTGCCAGTACTTTGTGGAACCAACTTTTGCTCTGATTACAGCCAAAAGTTTGCTGGGATACTTTGCCCACTCTTCTTTACACTACTGTTCGAGCTCAGTCGAATCATTGGTGGACTTTATTCTTCAAGTCATTCCACAGATTTTCAGAAAGATCTGGGACCTGGGGTTCCCTCAGTCCTACTGTTCATGAAACAGGTACAAGGAGACAACTCACATTTTACCCTCAGGAAGGTACTGATTGTACTGGATTGATATTTTGGATGTTTATTATTATTTTTTTAGATGTAGATATACCTTAAAACTAAACAACAGTCTAAAACACCAGGCAAAAGCCAAAAAAAAAAGTTTTGTCATGATGATCTTCGTCTCCAGACCTGATTTGAAAAAGGCAGTGTGTTTCCATATGTCAAGAGGAATAAGCAAAGGCCAAACAATCCGACTGAGTTAGAACAGATACTTTAAAAAGAATTTGTTTGTGTTCTTCATTTTTAGCTGTGCATTTGCAGAATTCTGTGCCCAAATGTAACCCTCCACCTCATAGCTTTGTTCAGGCCCTGAGTAAAGAATTCAGCCTTACTTATGAGGTTCCTCCGATCACCAAATCAGTCCTGTGTTTAAAAGGTTTAACAGACTCCCTATTGTTAGAACTTATCAAACAATTTAAGAATTAATATAAGCAAACATGTCTAAGGTTGAAACTGTAAAGTTTCTAAGATTCACTTACTCACACGTTTGCCAAACCACTTAATTTTATTATGGTCACAGGGAGGCTGGATCCTATCTCAGCCAACACTGGGCGAAGGCAGGACTCGAACCCAGGACCATCTTGCTGTGAGGTCAATGTGATAAGCACTACGACACTGTGCCGCCCAGTAAAAAATTAAAGGAGAGAAATCTTCAAAGGGGCATGATATGGACGGCACACTTTGGTAAATCCACACACATATGTATATATGAAGAGTTTGTTTTATATATATATATATGAAGTCCAGTTGTTTTAATTATGAGAAAAAACTATTTAAGCAGCTTTACAGAAAAAGAAAAAAAACTTTTCCCAATACCTTCGAAAAACTTTTTCAGTAGCTTTAAAATAACAATTGGACTTACATCTGACATTGTTGGCTGTGAAATTTTTTTTTAAAGCATCACATTTAATTGCATCACTAAGTTGAGTAATTTTCCTCTACTCTCCCCCGGTTGCGGCTCTATACTGAGGCCCCGACCATCTCACAGCAGCCACTGAACAGAGCAGCAGTAGTTGTATGTTTGAGTTGAGGGACTGTTTTCAATACCGGTGAGTGGTATGTGGCTGTGTTTCTGGCTGGCGCTGCTTTGGCATAAGCAGAGACCATGTGGCATGATGGATGAGGTTCTGAAAGCTCTCGCCTCGCTGCACATAAGGGTTTCTTAGCTATGAGGTGCCCCTCACACTTTCTACAGCTGGACGATCTGGTACTGCGGGTTCATTATTTAGGGTTGCTGCAGCAGCTTGCGTATTTGAGCAGGTGTGAAAGGTGTGTGTGTGTGTGTGTGTGTGTGTGTGTGTGTGTGTGTGGAGGGGTGGGGGGATAGGTACTGATTTTGTTCTTTTGCAAGTCTCACCTCTCCATTTCAGAATGAGCCTTGGACGCGCAATTGATGCCAATATACACAAAAGGAGAGGCATCAACCAATGAGGCATGATTTGGCTGCTGTACTTTACTGGCTGCCATGTTTCCTTTCATGTTCCTGTCTCTGGTTAGTGTTGATTTTGAAACCAATCACTCCACATAGAAAACCTCCCCCAAACTCTGACCTCTCACTCACTCATTCCTTCCTTCCCATCATGCACTCCCTTGCTCACTCTCGCACCTAATTTCTTGCCAAGTTGGGTGACTTCTCTGCACTCCTCCACAAGCAATGAGGTGTCATTGGCATGCTGTTGCTAGGAGACCATAGGCTGGAGAGGGATTGCTCTGGATTTGAGCCACAAGGTTTCAAAGGATTATTGAGGATTGGCCCATGGCTCTAAACCCTCCTCTTCTGGATAATCTCAGCTTTTTCGGGGCTTTTTACTGAGCAGAAAAATTCACACTGAGCAGGGTCAAAATGCAGTCAGAAGATTTGAAAGATTTAAACCAGTCTGCTTCTATATCACACAACCCATTAAGGAGTCAACTCAACTGTGCCAGAGCAACTGCTTATGGTTTTCAGAGTTCAAAGCTGCATGAAGTTCTCAGAGAAAGCTTGCAAATGAAAGATCCAGATGGCTCTTTTCTTGATGATTCATGAGAGTCATCATCTACATCTTTCGGTATACACTATATACAAAGAGTGTATGGTGGACATGCCATCTCAAGTACCCCAACTCCTTGCCCTGTACTTCATATATCTTCTGGCCTACTTCAGGAACTGTCGCTAAATACATGTCTAAATATTTACTTATCACCACAGAGATGAATACCTGTTAATTTCAAACTGACTGCATAGACCCTTTTTTCCAGGAAAAGGAGAGAAATGCATAAACATGTCGAAAGATACTAAAAGTAAGAACTGAACACTGACAATGTTTCAACATGTGCTGTTTTAACTTTCTGACTAAAACTGATGGCATGGTTTCTCGCTCATGCTTGCGGTGAAAAAGCCATTATTACTCCCTGCTTGGGAGACTCTAATCGCTCATTGTTTTAAAAATGAACAAATACACTGTAGCAGAAACATAGTTAAATAAGAAGACAAATGAAGGACCCGGTTCCAAAACATATGATATTATTTAATGTAACCCCTTTAAACACTTCATCATAATGAAGAAGAAAGGCTTAGAAGGAGCAAGGATGTGAGTGTGGTGTAAATCAGAGGAAAGCTGGTGGCCGGTATTGGAAGGAAGGATGATTCTAATTAAGCAGAGAAAACCGTTCGGGGCGTTTTGAATGATGGATGAGTTAAAGAGAGGCTTCCCTTCATCACAGCTGTCAGATGACAGGAGGGCCTCCCCACCACAGCTGAGAGAGGAAACCCAGCTGGTTAATATCAGATTCCGATGTGAATCCTTTAACATTTGGTTTTGCAAAGATTTGTTGGAACTTAGAGGTAATCTGTAAATATTACGCATAGAATTAGGAGTTGTGTTTATTCAATCTTTCATGTGTTATAGATTTACTGGCCTGTGGATTTTATTTTATGAAATATGTTCACTCTAAAATTCATTCATTCATTTTCTGAATCGCTTAATCCTAATTAGGGTCGCGGGGAGGCTGGCGCCCATCTCAGCCGACTCT
>JAOUQZ010000039.1:8919033-8926861 GCA_028564935.1 Neosilurus hyrtlii
CTAGTTTCTATATGATTTGTTAGTTTGAAACCTGTACACATGTACTCTGTCATGCGAGAGAGTGAAATGGACTACAAATGGTGGCCGTTTCAAACCGGCAAAATGTAACTTCAAAAATGCAAGTGGAAACCACCTGATGATGAAAATATACATATTTTCAGTGTAACAGAAGAGTTTGGAAGGCTCTTCTGATATTTTAAGTCATCATCTTAACCTCTACAGCCAGAGGAGCTGAAAAGCACTCCGAACTTTGCAGTGTACTGAAAAACAAAACAAAGAATAAGAAAAGGAAAATGATTTGTGCCAAAAAAAAAAAAAAAAAAAAAAAAAAAAAAAACCCTTTAGGCACCGTCTTGGCCCACATCCGCTCCCCACCTCCTACTTTCCCGTTCCTACTGTGCTCTGCCACCAGTAGCAGCTATCAGTGTGTGTACGTGTGGTCTATAGATACTAGCAAACACATTATTCATGCTTTAGTAACGTTCCTACCATCTATCACTGCACTTTTAACTATAGTTTGTGTTCAAGACATTGAAAGTGAGTAGGCGTGTATATTTCCTACCAGTAGTCTTTTCCTCTTCCCCACAAGGGGGAACAAATGGAAATGGCTTTTCATCTCAGGAATCCCAAGTGTGTGTCACTGCATCTCTGTTCTGGTGGAAAAACAGAAAGGAGACTAAGAGCAAGGCATCATTAGCAGACATGTCTCTTTTTAAGCTTTTTTCTGTGCACGGTTTCATCCTTCATGTCTTTCTGCCTTTTCCATCATGCTCAGTTTCATGCCATGTTCTCTGCTATTCCCATGCTTTCCTACGAGTTCTCCTTTCCTTTCCCTATTTAAGAACAGCCCATTGCAAATAAGGGGTCTCCTTAGTTTTAATGAACTTTAGGGTTTTTTTTTTCTTCCTCTGTTTACATCCAATCTGGAGATTTCAGCAAGATCTCAAGTATATGTCATATATCAGAACGAACCTTTCAGAATGTCTGAATATATCCAATTACTGGCTGAGTTTGATTTCTGGCTTCATCCAAAATCAATAAAGTGTTGTTTCTGGTTATTGTATCCAGCTGTGTGTTTGCATACTTAGAGAGTAGTAATCAATAGCACTCATACATTCGTGCATTCAAGTAGTAGCTACTAGTAGAATTCAAACGTTTGTTCATTCAGGTAGCGGAGCATATTTTATTTATTGCTGTTTCAGCGATTGCGTAGCCCAAGTGAAATTCGCCAAAAGCAAGTGGACACAGCTAACTTCCCATTAATACATTTACTGATCGAAACAAACCTGTTTTCAGGGCTTTCAAATTAAGCCGACAGGACAGGCTACTGGAGTCCTGTGCGCCGTCTATTTTCATTTTCTGTTAGCCTCTTGTTTTCTCCCAACATCCCCATTCAATGTCTGAAATAGTGAGTCTGCCATGTTGTGGTGGTGTCCGAATGTGTATCAGTTAGTGCACATAATGTAGCGAAATAAAACCAATAATTCAGATTTAATTAATTATTTGTTGTTTTGAGGCAATTACTGCCAATGTGGTGAAAATTTTGATCCCAGTATTGCTTTACTTAGTCAACTCAGTTAGGTTTGTAAAATATTTTTCACTGTGTTCTCAATCTCAGATAGGACTCTATTAGTGATATATGTTAAAGTTTGTCTTCCCTGTCAGTAGGGCTTCTAATGGTCGTACCTGGGAGTTTTTTCAATATGATTAATAGTGCCAGACTATGTGGTCTTTTCTTTTTTTTTTCTGCTAACGCCCGGTCTTGTTGGGATTTAACTGTATTCGAGAATGTCTGGCCAAAGGAAGGGGGTGGGGGAGTGAAATACTGTGTATGGAAAGCAGAGATTTCCTTTATTATGTTGGGTCACATGGGATCTCTTGAGACTGTACAGGCCCACACACACAGTGCAGTATGATGAAAGCAGCCACATGTTGCACATGTTTTTGCTCGAGCTAATGGAGTGGGTAAGTGGGCCATGGCACCAGATCATCTGTCTTCCACCACATGCAAGCACAAATAGGCAGACACATCTACTTAGTATGACATAATCAATCAATTCTACCTAACAAACTTTACAAGGCAGAGTCATACAATATTTATAAACATCACTAAGACCAAAAACAAAAAAAAAAAGAAAGAAATGTGAGAATCCGATGAGCAATGCGGTGCCGAGTGCAATTATTTCAAACCTTTACACGAGCATGTCACTGAAAGCAAGTTTAAAATAGCCTGGCTGATGCAAACTGCTGCAAGAGTGTCAGAGGTTACCCTAAAAATGACCTACTAAGGTTAGATTTGCTCATCAAGGCATTTACAGTCGCCAGGATCCACATGATTAACCTCTGTTATGAGTTCAGGGCACTGAACACCCATCCCATAACCAGCTTTCCTGTTCCTATTAAATAGTTCTTCAGATGGGCCATGCATTGTGGTGTAATGATATGCTTCTAACATTTATCCACCCAGGTTAAGATTGCTATATGTGAGCTGAGTGATATTAACTTGTTGTTTAACAGGTTTCTATTGCATAAAATTAATACAACCTTTAAAAGAATTATGACAACGATGGCTTGTTTTTATAGTTAAAATGTCCAGTATACATGCTAACCCTGTTTTAGGGACGTTTAGGTTTGCTCTCTAGAGCTGTAAGGGTTAGACATGACTGCTGTCCGATTCTGCAAGAGTGGTACATGGGCTCTGGCTGTTTTCATAAAGCAAATGAATCCCAAATCTAATAGACATTTGCATGCATTGTTTTTTTCATGCTGTTTCATAAACCTTTTTTCATGTAGAGGTAAAAACAAACAAAAAAAAAAACTTACCCCACACACGGGGAGCACCAGTGTAATGCAAAAAGTCACGTAATCATCTTGTTTCTCCACCGGCAATATAATTTATATATCAAATCATATTATTTTAGATTTTTTAGTTTAATACCTGTATACAGTTATTATTGCCATTACCTTACCTTATATGAACTGGGGATTCATGTCCTATTTTCATTAATTTGCGAGAGTTAAACAGTAGTCTTTTCAAACTGGCTAATCCAAACTATCAGACAGATTTGAGCAGATTGCCGCTTCGAAAATATAAGAAAAACAAAAGAAAAACAAAAAAAAACGTTCATGTGTACAGGAGAGTTTGGAAGGCTTAGAAGTGGTAGCTCTTGAGCTTTTTTCCTGGCCTAACTCCTACATCTGTGATCCAATTAGCTGGTCTGCATCCCATCTTTATTAAGCAGTCTTTTATCCTGCATATCTTACCTACCTCCCTTCCTCTGTATTCTGCTTTTCTCTTCTTGTAAATAACATTATCACCATCCTCCTTTTACTGTCCTCGGCTCACTTCTTTGGTTTTGCCAGAACCTATCAATTGACTTTGGTCACACATAGTGGGAAATATGGCAGTGTTTGATTCTGTTCAGAAATTTGCCTACTGAACAATAATGATTATAAATGTGTATAATCTAGTGTTTTGTCAAGAGTAGCTGCATAGCCGTCAGCGTGTTTCCGCACTGCGATGGCCTGGCGAGCTGTCCGGGGTGTACTCCGCCCTCTCCCAGAGTCAGCCAAGATGGGCGCCAGCCTACCCGTGACCCTAATTATGATTAAGCTGTTCAGAAAATGAATGGATGAATGATGAATGTCTCTAGTGGCTAGAATATGGTGTTAGTAAGAAATAATGTGTACTCATCCCTGTGTGGGTCTCCACTGTAACGATAAACGAACTGTCTCTGGATCTGTTGTACAGGTCAGACACCACTGCGCGAGGCTTTCTCCATGTCTTGTATCGCAAACGGTGGCTCCAGCAGCCGCAAATCTCACCGAGACAGTTCTACAGTGTCCGTAGCCAGGAAAGAGACGCTGTCTTCTGCAGCCAAAAGGTAATGCATGCCTATAAGCATGTACAAATCCTCAAGTCAGGTCATTTACTTAAACAAAGCACACAATGTTCCAATCACTGTTTTGAAATCGTGCCATGTCGTGCTTTTTTTTTTCTTCTTATAAATATAATTTCAGAACCAGAATAGTCTGTTTGTTTCACAGTGTTTAAAATGTATTTTGTAGATATTTGTATTTCAAATACAGCAAACTGCCCCAGCTGTTCTGCAAGAATTTGACCTGGAAGTTCCTCTCTAGGAGCTTCTTTATTTTCAGCATTCACTTTTTCAGTGCTGCACTTTGCACAGGAATTGTTGATGTATGCTAATGATGAAGGAAGTAACCGACTGTACTTGTCCCCTCTTTCCTCTAATTTGTTTTTTAAATGTTTGTTCAGTTTAACCTTCATACTGTCCCATTTTTTTTTCTGTCACATGACGTGCTGTGTAACTGGTTGGCCTGTTTTGCAGTGGTGTGGAGAAGAAACAAGACAAGCCTTTGCTAGAGGAGATCAAGGAGAAGGATGAGCCACCACAGGCTAACGATAAACCCCCTTCAACACCTAGCACACCACAGGCACCGTCCCCTTCCAGCCAACCCCCTTCCCCTCATCCCCTCCAGCCCCAGAGGGCCACCTATGAGAGCAAGGGGCCCTCCCCTGTCAAAAGGTTGATTCCAGCATCCATTGCAGCAATTTTACAGCGTACTGCAAAGATCTAGCAACACTCTCACTATGCACTTTATCTCTGCCCGAGGGACAGGATTACCATGCTTCCCAAATCAATCTGTTGCTTTGTAGCAATGGATTCTTTTGCTTGTAGTCCATACAAGGCCAGAATTTGTCAGGGTTAGAGTTAATGCTCAGGCTTTTCCTAGTTTCATCAGTTTACTAAGGAACACATAAAAGAGTGAATCAACTAATATTTAGGGGTAGCGGATGAAAACAGAATGTCATGTGAAATGTGTTTAGGGAAATAGCTAGATCATGCTTTCTTCCCTCTACTTGTTCTCGCGACTGTCTGATCTGTACAAAATTTGACCAGTGTGTAATTGCTTATGGCCTCTGAAGGAAAACATGAGAGTATATACAGCAGTCATAGAATCTGCGGGAATAACAACCACTCTGGACTAATTAGTCGTCTGATCTCGGAGCAGAAACAGTACTCCAGACCTGCACCTGATATCCGAATCTGCAAGCAAGCATTAACCCTCATGTGACGTTGTGAGCTTGGAACGTGACTCAATGTGTAACCAGCAGTCAGGCTTATCCATTCGCTCAGGTGTGCTCTGACACCATAGGCACTTAATCAGCATGTATTTAATAAGCTCAGAGGTCATTTTGCTGAGATCTCCGTACTCGCCATGCAGCCTGTCTAATCCAGTTAGTCGAGGCTATGACAAAGCAATCAGCTCCTTCCTTAAAATTTAAGTTTTATGGTCTGATCCGTGGATGCTGGACTGTTCAGAAAATAAATTATTAGTCAAGGCCTGGGCCGTCGCCAGGAGAATAAGGCGATCCAGCCATCTGCAAACAATTGTATTATTGTGTAGACATGGATTATGAGTGTTCCACTAGCAATAATGCAAGTACATTACTATTGCATGGCTGAGTGGGTTTATGGAACCACTGAAGGACCACAGATATTATCAGACAACCATTAGTTTCAATTCAAGTGCTTGTAGTGCGTTTTAAAGATACAAAAGGCGCAGCTGCTAGGTGATCTCTCATTGCTCTGACTACAAGTCGAGTGGGATTCAAGTTGTCACTCAGTATAAAGGACAAACATTTACTGATACAGCAGTCACACATGGACTGGGAAGCATGTCTGATCTTCTGGACCTTCTTAAAGCAACTCTTTTCCTGCTCCCATCTTGCTCAAGGTTAATGGGGAGGGAACTGTTTGTATGATGATATTCCTTGCAGTGGGCTAATAATGTACTATTTCTGTGTGTGTGTGTGGGTGCGTGTACATGTGCAAGCAGTGGATCACTCAAATACCTCCTACTATTGGCACATTTACATGCGAATTCATATTCCACTTGATATAATTGCGGCACCGGAGTACACAGCACTTAGTGCGAGTGTAATGTAATTTGTAATACATGTGTGAAAAGATCAAATTTTTGAACCGTAAATGGGAATAAACATGTAGGAACATGCAGCATATTATTCATCATTTGATGTGAAGTTATCTTTGACACAATACTTATAATAGGAAGTAAATAAAATAAACCAGCAGTGATTGGTTTAAACCATTTAGATCTACCGTGTATGAAGCACATTCTTTTTTAAGCATAGTGTAGATGTGCTGAATGGAGGATATTGTCTTTGGAGTGATCCAGAGCTCAAGATTATGTCATTGATATTAACATTTCCTCCTTAAGCACGGCTGCACGTGAGGATTGCTCTTCCCCTTCCTCTTTTTTCTTTCTTTTTTCTCCCCCCTGATGTTCTACTTCACTTTTTTCCCCCGTCTACTTATAAATGCTTTCGCTGTCCCCTTGACTGACTATGCCTCTGATATTTTGGCCGTCGTACCAACTGACTGGAGTTGGAGTTCTCTTCTCAGATAACCTGTGTGTATACTAAACACTAACTATTGAGTGGGGTGTGCTTACTCTTTGCGCCTGGCCTACCACATGCATGGACTCACAGTGTCCTTCATCCTGGAGGCACGGTTGTCCGTTCTTTTTCTGTCATTCCAGGTTTACGATCAACCAAAGACTAGGAAAGGCATACAGATATGGAGGATCGTTTTGTTATTGCTCTTAATTGAGATTTTTATGCAAATCACCAGAAAGGAATCCTCCGGTATTTGCATGCCTTTCTCCAAATTTCTAACACGTGTTCTTTGCCTGTGTTTGATGCGGCAGCGTTTCTCCTTCTTCCTGCTTTCCTGCACAAACGGAGACTAGAGTGTGTTTTTGTGCTCTTTGCTTCATCACCAGGGGCCACAGTGCGAAGCGTGGTGGAGGAATGGAGCGCTCTCAGAGCACCACGTGGGAGAGCGGGGAAGACAACAGGAACAAGCTGGTCAAAGCTGCCTCCACTTCCAAATTGCTGGCCAAAGTTGTGAAGAATGCCGAGAAGTTAGTAATCTAGAAACACCCTCTCTCCAACTCATCCCTTCTTCTCGAACATTTCCGTCAGAATAATGACTACTTCCATGAATAAGCCCGTTTAACATTTATGTTCTTATCCATTTCCAGACACAGGGATCCAGTTATCAGCCAAGGTAAACCTCTTTGTATCTTTAATTTCATTACAGCCACACCCACCGCTCTCGTCCACCTGTCTTATAATGTGTCCTGTCGGTTTTCGTCCAATCATTATAGCTATTCTCTCCTTGTGTGTACCAGCCCATATTTCTTTTGAGAACTGTTGTTTCTGTCTCATAACCAGCTAAATTGTCAACTCGTGAGAAAAACAGTCAAGGTAAGTACTCTCGTTCTGCAGGAAAGACGCAGCCACCAAAACAAATATATTCGCACCGTCTCCTGCTTTTGGCTGGGTTACCTATACCTGTCACTTACATTCCTTCTTAACTATGCTTTGTTGTCTTTGCTATATATATAACATACAAACTGAAATTATGATTAAACACAACATACATTGATCTGGTTAAAAGATGAGCAAACATTGGTTTTGGTTTTTTGGGGGTTTTTTTTGTCCCACCAAGACATTTTCTCCAGTCATTATAAAAAAAAAATGCTTCTGTCTCCCAGTCTTTATTTAATGATTCAAATGTTGCTGTATCAGTGTTTAGCACATCCGCCTCACAGCAAGAAGGTCCTGGGTTCGATTCCCAGCTCGGGCGTTTCTGTGTGAAGTTTGCATGTTCTTCCTGTGCTTGCGTGGGTTTCCTCCAGGTACTCCAGTTTCCTCCCACAGTCCAAAAACATGCACAGTAGGATAATTGGCTGTTCCAAATCACCCCTAGGTGTG
>JAOUQZ010000039.1:8936272-8959260 GCA_028564935.1 Neosilurus hyrtlii
GGGTTGTAGAGAAAATTTTTAGATTCCTCCTTAATTTAATTTTACTATGTAAAGCTGCTTTGTGACAATGTCAGTTGGCCGTGAAATGAGCAGTGTGTGTATAATCACTTTGACTTGCTGGTCTTGATTTAAAATCCATGTTTGTGAATGTGTTGTGTTTAGCTCAGAGACAGAGTCAGCGCTACTGGTATGATAAGGACTGGCTCAGCACTGGTCACATGTACGGCCTGCCCTTCTTAGAAGAAAACTACTCTCACCAGAACAGCAAGAAAATGGCAGCCACACACCAGCTGCTGGGCGACGTGCACCGCGTGTTTGAAGTGCTCAACGGCCTCCAGCTCAAAATGAGTATACTGCAGTAGGTTCCGTGGGATTGTTTTTGTAGCCTATACCCATCAGGGAAGTGTTGTACAGGAATTATTCCTGATGGGGGAGGATGCAGGGTGTGGAAGATGGGGATTTTGTCTTGTATGCCTAGAAAACTTAATGTTTCGTGTAGAGTTGTTCCAATATCGATACCAGTACTGGACTTGCTGCAGATAGCAGTAAAAAAATGGCGTCTTGGTATCAGAGAGCGCACCAGTCTGTGCACTGATCTGATACCATTGAATAAAGTGCAAAACAGATTACTGACCGATTCATCTGATTTATCGTTCTGGGTGACCAGCCTGTGCCAGGCGTAGAAAACATGAGACGTTGTTGATGCTTATGGGACCGTTTGGAGTACACAAATACAAATTCTTTACGGTTATTCATAAAGTATATGAGCCAGTCAGAGAACACATTACAGTGTGTGTGTGAGAGTGTGTGTGTGTGAGTGTGTGTGAGAGCCGCTCCAGCATAATATGGATTAAGTCACAAGGTGTTTTGAGTAAGAGCTGAAGTAGGTATCGGATCGGTATCAGCATGTCAAGTATCCGTATCAATAAGGACAAAATGGTACTGGAACATCTCTCGGTTCTGTCATAGTTCTAAACAATGTTCATGCTTTTTGTAGCGTGTGTGTTACTCATTTTACACTTCACCAGTTTGTATCACCACCTCCCTGTGGTTTCTGAGCTAGCATTCTCTTTACACTGAAACCGGTATTGTCTGTCTTATAGAGCTCAGTCTCACCCAGACCTGAAACTGTGGCGACAGCCCTGGAAGCCGTCTGATGGCATTCTCCGGAAGGGGATTGGCCATTCTGGCATGACCACGCCCTCTCCCTCCTCCCCTCTTCCAGTGGACTCCACAGATGGTGAGCAGGTCAGTCCCAAACAGTCCATGCCGCCTGCCTTCTCCTACCAGACGTCTTACATCAGCAGCGAGCACTGCTACCAAAAGCCTCATGCCTATTATCCAGCACTGGAGCAGCGGCTGGTGGTGGAGACGCGCAGCACCGAGGAACTCCTGGAGCTGGAGACGCGCAAACTGCAGCTGACCAACACTAAGGTAACTTAGAGTCCAAGACGTCAGTGTGTTCGAGTTAGACTTGTTCGTTCTGAGCTAGCTGAGAAAGAAAAAGGAAATGTTTAAAACTGCCGTGTTAAGTGTAGCTCAGTTCAACCTGGGAAGAGCGGGAGAACCATGTGGTGGTTTCCTGGGGATCATTTAAAAAGAACTAAATGCTTGAAACCAAATGAGCCTTCAGCACACACACTCTCACACACACACTTCTCTTCATGATGGGAGAGAACATCTTCAGATCGGTGCATCTTGTACCTGTAGGCCCAGTGCACATGACTTTAACCTGATTGTTATTAGGAGTTGGAGCGTCGCATGAAGCTGCTGGTGGAGCCTGAAAGAGAGAAGAGCGGTGCGGCCCAGGTTAAAGAAGAGGAGCCTGATCCAGTGACCTGTGACTCCGAACCCAAACCTGACCCCAACCTCCTGCTACACCAGCAGTGGCAGCTGAACCTTCTGGAACACATTGAGGCTGTGCAGGAAGAAGTCAGCCACAGGATGGATCTCATCGAGAGAGAACTGGATGGTGAGCACTGAACCGACCCTGAACGATCGATTCTCACTGAGCTGTTCGGGTCGGCTCGGTTTCTTACTCGTAGAAATACTAGATTTTTGTTCAACATGTGGTAGAAACTTTTTTAAATGTTGAAGCTGAATACTCAACACAAAAATCTGATTGGCTGGGAAAGTCTATAATGGAAATGGAGCTCAAGTCCTTGAAGGTGCCTGAGCTCCATGGTGTTTGTGATTTTATAGGTACTGAAGAGCAGGTTTGAACTGGTGTAATGTTTACCTGAATAATAAACAGAGACACTGCAATAGATTTTCACTCCCAATCCCTCGACAGAATCAATAAAATACAGGTCCAGTCTTAATCCAGGAGGAACCACCCCGTCATATACTGTTCCTGTTTTCAAATAAAGAAAATACGCCTTGAAGACGTAGAATAGGAGTCTAATATGGCACCATTCACTACATATGATATGATATATAAAGACTTGTTAGCTGTGGTGTACTTAAATGTATTTATTTATTTTATGCATGTGCACATTTGAGGGTGAAGGAGGAAGCGCTCTACGCCTATGACGAATGGAATTCTGGGCTTTTTTAAATAAAAAAAAAAAATATATATATTTTTTAATTAAGTAATTTCTTTCTTTCTTTGCGGGGATTAATAAGTTAGTTATCTCAGACCAAAAGACAAACGCAGTTGTGTCCATGTCCAGGTATTTTAAAATTACTACACTGTAGGAAACGACCCCGATTATATCATGGACAAACCTAAAAAGCAGTTTCACCATCAGAACACTAGAGGTCCCAATCTGCACAATGCACAGAGTTAAAACACACACACACACACACACACACACACACACACAGATATATATATATATATGTGTGTGTGTGTGTATATACTTATATACGTTCTATTGTTTTTTTGGCCCCATGGCCTTGACTTTGAGCATTGATATTGATCGTGCCTGTAATGATGTTGACTTGAACCATCTCTTGCAGGAACACGGTCACTGTGCAGACTTCCACCCTAGCGGTGCTGTAGTTGCCATTGGCACCCATTCAGGAAAGTAAGTCAGCATTTGCTTTTCATCTGCAAGCTCTGCTACTTCCTAATATCATGCGAATTTATGTTTGTTAGCTACTCATCGCCTTGTTTGTGCGTGCGTGTGGTGTGCGTGCGTGTGCATGCGTGTGGTGTGTGTAGGTGGTACGTTCTTGATGCCGAGACTCGGGACCTGGTGGCCATCCACACAGATGGCAATGAGCAGTTGTCAGTGATGCGCTACACTGTGGGTGAGTGACTGTAATGTGTGTGAGATGGTATACACACTCAGAGTATCAGAATATTTTTAATGGTTTAAATGCAATCAGATGTTTTTAAAACATTTTGTTCTGTTTTTAATTGTCTAATGCAAATTTAAGAAAACACACATTTCCCAATAAATAAAACTGGTCACTCTAGACACATAGTTTGCTCATGTTCTGCACTTGACTATGTAGACTCATACTATTGTCTTCATAATGTGCCCTTAAATAACAGAGAAAAGACTAAAGACTAAAAAGTTTTTATTGGTCAATCATGCAGTTAGGATCCATGTCTGTTCCCTAGTTCCAATGTTCCCTAATTCTAACCGTATTAACATTGAAAATGTGAAATCACGAATTCCATATTCCATAAATTGGTACTTTGAAGATCCATTAATTTATTAAGAACTGGGAAACATAGGCAGTGGGGAAAATGGGGCTGATCCCAGAAAGTAAACGTGCATACCCACAATGGAAACGAAGGGTTATTTTTCTTTCTCTTCACTTCTTTCATTCTTTTTTTTTTCCAGATGGAGCACTGCTGGCAGTGGGATCACATGACAACTTCATTTACCTTTACACAGTATCAGATAATGGACGCAAGTACAGCAGATACGGGAAATGCTCTGTGAGTCTTTTGTCAAAGCATATACATTTCTGTGTGTATCTGTCTTTATTTAAAAGCTTAGCTTGCGTAAATCACAAAACTCTAAGGTGTGTGTATGTGAAAGTGTTTTATGTCTTCGTGTGGACATTTTGCCTTAGGTGCCTGCAAGGGTATTTCCCCCTGAGGTGATGTAAGATCTGACATCTTGATGTTAGGGGCTGTGAATCTCTGTGCCTGTGGGAGAGGCAGTCAGAGTTGGTGCAGATAATTTTACTTGTAAAAGACTGATAAAATAAATGATAGTGTCTCATGTAATAAAGAAAAACAGCAGTCGTGTTGCTTTTGGTGTCAGATGGATATGTAGACTGTGCAACAGCAGTTATTAAGACTTTTGGAAAGGCCAGTAGAGGCTCAGAGGAGGTGAGTGTTTATGGTGCATGATACATGATATTTTTGTTATCTTGCTGCTTTAACACAAGAATTTAGCTAAAAAGATCAATAAAGTACATCCAGCTATCTATCCATCTACAGAATCTACTGGATCAAATCTGACATGCTTCACATCTCAGTGGGCTTGAACTTGGCAGAACCTTATGAATCCCTCCTCGTTTTGACCTGTTTTTCTTTCCCTCTTTCTGCCAGCTTTTTCTCTCTGAAAGCTCAGCTACTCACTTAATCTACCTCCTTTATTTCTCAGGCAAAGAAACCGAAGTGATAAGCAGTTTTAAAGTATACAATTTGAACATAAATATTTTCTACAGTCCAAACACTGCAAAATTATTTCGAAAAATTGGACTCAAAACTTCAGAATTCCTGGACATGTAGCTCAGTATGAGCAGGGAAATCAGGTTGGGGTTTTTTTTAGGTTTCAATAGTCATCACTGTTGGGTATATAACATATACAACATATATAACAGGCATATAACAAAAATTTCAAATGCAAAATGAATCACAAATTATTATTATTATTATTATTATTATTATTATTACTTAAAATGATTCTAGTTTTTCCACTCACAAAGCCGAGTTCAACCCTTAAGTCAAGCATGAGGGTGTGATATTTGATTTGATTTTGTTTTAACTGAGGGTCTTTCAGAGTATATGAGCCGTTCCCAGTAGGTTGATCTTCTGAAACTCGTGTATCTTAATGTTTTCAGGGATTTTGTTGGTGTATTTCTCCATTCCTTTCTTAACCAAGCCAAGAGCACCTATTATCACTGGTATTGTTGCGGCTCTCAGGCCCCACATTCTCTTGATTTCTATGTCCAGGTCTCAATACTTTAATAGTTTTACCATAATTTTCAAAGACGTGTTTCCTTCTGTTGGCATGGACCATCTTTCTTAGTTGTTGTTGTTATTATTATTATTATTATTAGTTATTAAGGCAGTGTAATCTGTTTTTCCTAGCTGTAATTGCATTGTTTAGACAGTAGAGGATGCAACAGACTGATGCTTTAAAAAAAAAAAAAAAGAAAAACGGTTCTAAAATGGGAAGGAGCTGTTATGCATGCAGTGAATGAGATATTGAAGGTCGTTTACATTGACTAACATCATTCTGAAATTGTGACAATGTTTTGCAAATTGTTTAACATCTGCGCAGATGAACTTCTTATACACTGTTATGTTACTGACGTGCTGCCAAATAGACTAATTAGTTGTAAAATATTCTTCCAGCTGTTTCCTTTTAGTACCACTTACTTTTCCAGCCTTATGTTGTCCCGCCCCAACTTTTTTAAATCACCAACAAATTCAAAATCAGCTAATGTATTTTGCGAAATAGTAAAATGTTTGTTTTGTATGTTATATTATGAATATAAAATGAGTTTGGTTTTGTTGTATGTGTAATGATTAGAAAACCCGTTTGAGATGATTGCAGACAACACCAGTGTGTAGACTGTGCAGATAATCCATCTCTGTTGATATGTTAATCTGATCCATTATTTTTGGTCTGTGTTGGTTCTATGTGGATGGCTGACAGGCTGGTGCTTTCTTGATCCGCCATTCTGAGTTAGGTTACTCTCCTGAAATGCAGGTTATCGTTATTTGCATATCCTTGGTCATGTGATTTAATAATGAGAGAGGGTTAACAGAAAGCTCAAACGAGAGAGAGAGGACCATGAGCCACAGTGGAGGAAAGAGAGACGTTGTGGCGAGGTCAGCTTGTGGCCTTATTCACACCAGAGACTGTGTACACACATCAGGCTAGCTCAGTATAGACATGGAGGGGTCTGCACATCTGCACAACAGCTGCATAATAAAATAGTGTCTGGCACTGTGGGGCGGAGGCTGGGAACATGTGGATGTATGTGTGGATGAAAGCCAGGCGGAGGAAGATGAACTATTGTGGTTGGAGTTTCCCAGCAGGCCGATGGTGAGGGCTAGCATATGTGGAGATGGATGGCTTCTTTTTCTTTCTTTATTTTGCATGCACTCAGCTGACTGACACAGCTTCATGTGAATGGATGAATGAAGGAGAACGTTACTACGGGCTTGGAAAGATGAGTTGAAACTTCTCAAGTTTAACAAGCAAAAGTTTTAGCACCCCGTACCCGAGATTTTAGATTGCGGTTGCCAGTTTGGTCCATTAGTTTAAACACATTTGAGCCTCACATGTTAACTCGGTTCATGTAGACGGGATAGAACCACAGAAGTGTCATCCAGAGAAAAGATTGCTGCTGTCAGTCTTCAATAGTCTGAGGAATACCTGAGGCAGAGTTCTTAAAGCAGCTAGTAACCTGTGTATTATTAGTATAGTTCAAAATGGTAGTGTGTACAAGCTTGTGCAAAACTCTGAATTATATTCATTCATTTTCTGAACCACTTATTCCTGATTAGGGTCGCAGGGAGGCTGGCGCCCATCTCAGCCAACTCTGGGCGAGGGCAGAGTACACCCTGGACAGCTCGCCAGGCCATCGCAGGGCAAAATTTTAAATTTGGAATTTAAATTCAATTCATTTTAAGAATTGGAATTTGAATTCAATTGGCTTCACCCCACAGGATGTTGAAGTGGAATTTGAATTGGAATTACAGGAAGTGGAATTAAATTCATTGCAGTTCAGAGAAATTCCTCATAGCCAAGCAACAGGATTGGAGGCTTGCAGATGGTTCGGTGGATTCCTGGCGTCCTCGTGGGAATTAGCTCACCGAAAATGATCTCGTACAGATGGCCTTTTAGGTCTATTATCCTTTTCTATGTTGCTGTTTCAACAAACTTGAACCTTTTTTTTGTGTGTGGAATCTAGCTCTGACCATCAAAATGGTCAACAGAGAGGCTTTCAAACAAATGTCCTGAAATAGCTTGGAAACATTTTGAATACTTGGATAAACTAAAGCATTTTGGGAAATTAAGTACTTTTCCGGCATTTTTCGTAATTTGAAAGGTATAATATATCAAATTCAATTATCTGTTTTATAGATGATGCTTTTATTCTTATTTGTCGATGAAAAACATTTGCTATAATTTAAATATGAAGCGTACATGAAGTTCATAGTAATAATATTTGTATGAAATATGTAAAACAGTGGGCGGCACGGTGGCACAGTGGTTCGCACGTCCGCCTCACAGCAAGAAGGTCCTGGGTTCGATTCCCAGCTCGGGCGTTTCTGTGTGGAGTTCGCATGTTCTCCCTGTGCTTGCGTAGGTTTCCTCCGGGTACTCCGGTTTCCTCCCACAGTCCAAAAACATGCACATTAGGTTAATTGGCTGTTCCAAATCACCCCTAGGTGTGAGTGTGAGTGCGAATGGTTGTGTGACTGATGTCCCTGCGATGGCCTGGCGTCGGCTGAGATGGGCGCCAGCCTTCCCGCGACCCTAAGTAGGAATAAGCGGTTCAGAAGATGAATGAATGAATGAAAAAACAATGCTATGGAATAACTTTCGGAATGTTATCAGTGGGGAAATACAGTGTTTAATACAAAATTACAGCACATAGAAATGGTAATGTATAGCGTTTGACTTTCGGAATGAACAAATTCAGGCGATTTTGATGACATACTAAAACAATGATGTCACAGCTGATGACACAAATACACTGTTTTCAGACAACTAGTGTTCCTCTCTTTGTACAGTGTGTGTTTGTGGTTCTGAGTGTAGGATAACTGACTGTGACTCTGATCCTTCAGTGGGTTTCTATATGGGTTGTATGCGGCTTGGGAAAGCAGGAAGAAAAGGAAATTGTTTCTCCTATATTCACTTAGCCACATAAGTGACTTATCTCTGGTCTTGGATTATGGTCAGCTACATTTGCTTTGTGTCTCACAGACCAATTTTCCCCTCTTTTTTTCAGGGACATTCCAGCTACATTACGCATCTTGACTGGTCCCCCGACAACAAGTTCATTATGTCCAACTCAGGAGACTATGAAATCCTCTACTGTGAGTGAGCAACCACAGGAGTGCGCACACACACACACACACACACACACACACACACACACACACACACACACAGAGTGAGAAAGAGACAGACAGACACAAAGGGTTATACTTGTTTTTTTATTTTTAAATTCTTATTTTGATATGTTTATTTATGTATAGATGTAGTCGGTTTCAATTTAGTTTTTATTTGAAGGACTCATTTATTCATTTTCTAAGCCCCTTAATCCTATTTAGGGTCATGGGCAGGCTGGCACACCCTGAACAGCTCGCCAGACCATTGCAGCTCAAACACACATACAACTATCCACACTCACACCTAGGGGTGATTTGGAACAGCCAATTAGCCTACTGTGCATATTTCTGGACTGTGGGAGGAAACCGGAGTACCCGGAGGAAACCCACGCAAGCACAGGGAGAACATCCAACCCCCAAACAAAAATTTGAATTTGAACTCTCCCATAGAGGGCTCAGACAATTCCATCCTTTTCATTTGAGAATACTGACAACTTCCGTTAATTAATAAGTGTAGGTCCATACATGCTATGCCACCAGTTTATGGATGTCTTTAATTGATAATGACAATTAGTTTTGTTTGTTGGGTTTACATTTTCTTTAGGTGAATTATTTTATTTCAATTAATTTGTTTTTTACTTTTAAGAAATGCTATCGTTATAGTTATACGATAGTAACCCTGGTTATTGATAATCCCACACACACACACACACACACACACACACACACACACACACACACACACACACACACACGCACACATACTCTCCCATACCATAAACAAGAAAGAAATAGCTCTGTGACACGCCAGATCAACTCATTGTATTTTATACATGTAAAATTCCTTAACAGTCTAAGCAATATTACATATGTGTATAAAATACACTCTCTCTCTCTCTCTCTCCATTTATATTCTCTCAATATTGCTTTTTCTTTTAGGGGACATTCTAAGTGGCTGTAAGCTGATTCCTAACCGCTCTGATTGCAAGGATATCGACTGGGCCACGTACACGTGTGTGCTGGGATTCCATGTTTTCGGTCAGTATGATGAATGATGCACTGTGGGGTTTGGAGCTCTATTGTGTGAGTTTTATGCAATAATAATACGTTCTTGTTAATTCTTGTCTTCTTGTTAATTCCCTTAGATATTATTTTAATCAGAATCAGAATCAGAATACTTTATTGATCCCGGAGGATGTTGGATAAGCACAGTTTAGTAGTGAGTTGCAGATTTTACTTCTGCCACCTAAAGGGAATACACTGATAGTGACTGTAGTGAATTGTTAGCACAGAAGAACAGTTGAGACCTTTAGCAGTGGGAATACCAAAGTGACCAATGAATCATATAATGTGGCTTTGCGCATAGCAATGGCAAGTTAACACTTTGCATGTTTGTGTGTGTGCACGTGCACATGTGTGCTGGGATAGGGCAGCTGCTTTCATGCTGCCTGGTGGGACGCCCATGGACTTTGAAACCCAGGATCTAGAGGTCCTGATATTAGCTTGAGTAACAAGACTCATGAGAATGTGACACTTATTCAAGCTAATACAACGACCCTGTATATCAGTATACATGCATGCTTGCTTATGTGCATTGTGAATATCTAAGTATGTATGAGTAAATACCGATCAGCTCTGACCTGGTGGATGTGTTTGTTGTGGAACAGGAGTGTGGCCAGAGGGCTCTGATGGAACAGATATCAACGCTCTGGTGAGATCACGCAACAGGAAAGTCATCGCTCTGGCTGATGATTTCTGCAAGGTGCATCTGTTCCAGTACCCATGCTGTAAACCTAAGGTCAGTGCCCATATTCTAAACGAGCTAGCCCAGATACTGGAGGAGATACACATTTCACCATAGTAAAATATATAGTAGTTAATGTAACTAGTTAGTTTCCAGTAGTAGGAAGGTGCCGTCAACATTATATTACAGTATACACTGATCAACAGGTTCTGAAGGGCGCCTGCAACCCTCTCACGTAAAAGCATACATTGCAACAAAAGCCATTTAATTGTCCCAATATATCATGGGTGCGGAAAGGGAAGCGAGAGGGAGATACACAGACCAGCCAATGAACAATAACAATAAAACTACCTGCCTGTTATTGAGTGGGTCCTACTTCTATGGGCTCTAACCCGTCAAGGCATGAAGTGCACAAGACCTCTGTGGGTGTGTTTGGGTATCAGGCACCAAGCAGTTCACAACATATCCTTTAATTTTACTACGTTGCGAGTTGTGGCCTTCATGGTTTGGACTTGTTTTTCCAGTAAAGTTTTAACCAGTAGTTTTAGCTAATACACTGCCTATTGAAAAATGAATTCACACACTGTAGTATTTTTTTTTTTTTACTGTTTTAGCCCTGATTACAGCATGTTAAGTTATATGTGCAAAATTAAATTTATTTTGAATCAAGATATTACCTGAAAATGGACAGAAACACTCCATGTTTCTCCTTCCAGGATTAGAGAGTACAAAAATGGTGGCCAGCTGAGTTGTGCATAAATCCATTTCTGTATAGCGCTCAGTGGCCTGCTTATTTTTGCAACTTTTTTTTTTGAGATTTGTTGTGTACAAAAGTGTAGCAGATTCTTGAATACTCAATTCAGCCCCTCTGATGTCAGCTCTACTTTGCTATGCGCCTAATGGTTAATCGCATGAATAAGTGCGTGTATAGGTATTCCTAATAAAGTTTTTTCTATCTCCTTATCATAGGCACCAAGCCATAAGTACAGTGCCCACAGCAGTCACGTGACCAATGTTAGCTTCCTGCACAACGACAGACATCTGGTATCGACAGGCGGCAAGGACACCAGCGTCATGCAGTGGCGCTGCCTGGGCATGAGCGATCCCCTGCACAACTCAAGCACACGGGTCCAGATCCCCGTGGCTGCTGTACCGACCTCCCTGTCTATCACCAGAATGGAACCAGATGCCAATACACCACCCCCAACACCTACTGAGACCTTAGAAGCCACACCTAATGGACAGCAAGAAAACCACGAAACTCCGCCTCCTGCGGATGAGCCCACATCCACTTCTGATAGCACCGTGAGTCCAAAGGACAGTCTGGAGCCAAGTGACGACACAGCAACGCCCAGTGATGAGGGCACACCCTTTACTCCACCATCTTAAAACCAGTGGCCGAGGTGATTAGCCCTCATCTCCATTTGAGTGCTCCACTCGCAGGCACAAGGCTGGCCGTGCAGGTTGTAGGGCATACGCAAGGGCTCTTTTGTTTCTTTTCTTCCGGTTCTTTCTTTGTTTCTTTCAGTGTGTTTGTATGTCATTATTCCAAGTGGGAAAAAATGAATGAAGTATCGCCCAGGAGTTGTATTGCCCAGGAGAAATCATGCTTCGTAAACATAGATAAAAGCTATTGGAAATGTGGAAATTGACACTAGCATGCCTGGATACAGTGATACACACAAACACTACATTTGACAATGAGGCTTACTGCAACACACACATACATGTGGGGGCACATACCAAAATATAGTTATGATTAAGCATTTAGTAGATCCTTGAATGAACCTCAACATAGAATTAAATATCAGCCAGTATACAGTAAATGCAAGTTATAACTGAAATCATTGAAAATAAATACAGGCTTATGTTGAGACTTTTAAACTAACCATGTATGTTGTTTTGTTTTGTTTTGTTTTGTTTTTTCTTCTTCATCTTCTTTTTTTCTTTTTTCTTTTTTTTTTTGGAATACCTGCATAGCATCTTTACCTGAGCCAATAATATTTTGAAAATGCCAGGCAGGTAACATTGACTTATTGAATGAACTTAACTTACTGAGCTCATTGGCTTCTCCTGCGCATGTTAGCATCATTGTGGACAAATTTTATGCATGAAATGAAACTATTAATAAATGTTCATGGTCAGCCAGGCATATAATTAGCATAGTTTAACACACACACACACACACACACACACACACACACACACACACAAACAGTGTATCTGAGGCAGTAGGTTTTTCTTCAAAGCTTTTTTCTTCTGGACATTTTTGTCCTGTGTCTTCGAAGCTCTGCCCAGCCCAGCGCATGCAGATCAGATAAGCAGGCTGTCTGAATTTCATCAGCATGGATCATCATGCAAGCATCAGTTGTTCCTCCAACAGACTTAAACTAAACTCAGTGCATTTTTAGCTTGTATTCGAAGTGTGTCCTCTTTCTGTTCAAGTTGCTCTAGATTCGTTTTCTTAATTCTGTTAATTGGATTTTTTTTTTTTTAACATTAGTAGATTAAATGAGTCTTAAATGTGCGCGTACGCGATGATGTGCAGATGTATGAACTGGTTTGTTTGTCGGTTCCCCTCCATTCTTCATTCCACGAGAAGGTGTTGGCGCACCTTTCTTTCTCTTCCGTCCCACGGGAACTCAGGATTATTCATTTTGGTCACCTCCCTAGTCAGAATGTGGGAGGAGTTATCCGTCCTTGTTCTCCTTTCTGAGAGTGTTTTTCACCACTTCAGTAATGCTCTGTGACAAGATACTGGTCTAAAGGATACAAGATAAAATATTGAATGAGGTATTATGTATTTTAAACAAGAGCTGCATCACAGAAGAGCCTCTGCCAGTCTGCAATAACTCTGTAGTGCTTCATGCTTCTTGGTTTTTTTTTGTTTTGTTTTGTTTCCCACCCACCCCAAACCCCCAAGTTATACAGTTATGTGCTCTTTACAGATTCTAGAGTGATGCACCAAATCAAACAGAAGATGCCTCCAGGGTTTCAACCTTCAGTCTGTGATCCTAAATCTAGACCTTTTTTTAACATGTAATCAGCACCTTTTTTTTGTTATTTATTTGTTATTTATACAGATTCCTGGTTTTTGGGTTGGTGGGTGGGTGGGGGATCTCTGCTCATTCCGCGTTACACTTAGAACCCTTTTGAAACCTCCTATTTACTCCTGCTCCCTGTTATGACCATCTGCCCACCTTCTCCTGCTCACAGTTATAACCATTTACTCGCACCTCCTCACTCTTGTGGCCTCCTGCTTATAACCACTTACTCACTCCCACTCACTATTATTATTATTTACTCACTCCTACTCACTGTTATTACCTCATTCTCACATATATAATCACATACCCACTTCTGCTCACTGTTATAAGTACTTAATAGTACTTCAGTCTATTATTCGAACCCACTTCCCATTTTTGCTCTGCTGTATCCAGTTATAACCTTCTACTCATTCCTGCTTCTTGTTTATCCTTCTACTCACTGCCTTTCATTTACTGTTGACGCTACTTGCCGACTCGTGTTCGATATTATAACATTTTTCTCACTATTATAGTCTTGTACTCACTTCTACTGACTGCTGACTTTTATACCCTGCATCATGATGTGAAAGGAAGGTCAATGCAACCTGGTCTCAGATGTGATGCTGGTGGCATCTTCTGTACATGTGCAGCAAAACAAGGTATTGAAAGGATAGATTAAAGTTTTAGTGTCGAAAGTTATGGTTGAGGATATAACAAAGGCATGAGGTCTGGTGGTAATGCAAGATTTCTTGTTAAATTTTAGGAATAATGAAGGCATTGGAGAGTATTAAGAAGTGTGGATCAAATACATGTGCAGTCATGAGGGGTTTTTATTATTATTATTATTATTATTATTATTATTGTTAGTTTTTTTAAATAAAGATGTTGGTATGTGAATTTATATATATATAATTTTTTCCCCTTAATTTTTCAAGAATTCAATATAAAACTGTTATATAAAAGTGTTTGTGATCCTGGTCTAGGTGTAGGTGGAATGCATATTCATGAAAGCCATTTTGGCATCAGAAGTGTTTGATAGATGGAATGTAAAAATGATGTATGCCTACCAAGTTATGCCGTGTGGTGTATCACTGCAGCAGTGCTGTTACTTCAGCCTTTGGTCTCCAGGGGGGTCTGCAGTTTTGTTTTGTTTTTCTTGATTTGTTTTTTTTTTTGCCTTTTTTTTTCTAAACTCTTTGCTTTGTAAGGCATTTTGGGATTGCTTCCGTTTATTTTTTTTTAGCATTTTGGGGTTTTCAGAGAATGCCTCTTTAGGATGTTTGATTTCTCTAAACAGATTTGAACCTGCTTTTTGCTGTATTGCTTAGCTTTAGTGCAAATTGGCACTGTTCCTTTGCTCAGGGTCAGACCTGGTGACTTAACTCTCCTACTTTTGCCTCTGTGTTGATCACCTCCTTAAAATACAGCAAATTTACACACACACACACACACACACACGCGCGCGCGCACGCAACATGCCCTTGGTCTTGTGACCAGGTGAGCTTCATACTAAGTTCAGGGATTTCACATGCTGCCATTTCCAGACAACATTTGTACATTCACATATGGATACTATGTGTATATAATAGTTCCTCTGTATGTATATAACTCTGTGGGAGTGCATCCTGTACAAAAACTTGGCCATGTTTAAAAAAAAAAAAAGGCAGTTTTGCAATCACTGATGCTGCAGAACCACACTGAAATTCTAGCTAATATGCAGTCAGGACAAGCTTTTGAATTAGCAGTTAGGAAGCAGCTTTTGTTCTTGGAGATTTTGATTTACTAGGGATTTTTATTTTTTTTTTTTGGTTGTTTTTTTTTTTTTTGGATGTGTTTAGCTTGTAGGACCCTTACTTGTGAAAATCATTTTTGCATCCAGTGAAGATGGCATTCAGAACACAGTTACCTGACGGCGGTGTGTAAATTATTCAGTGTATCTTGAATGTCACGAATGACCACGAGTGTGGAATGTGGTAGTGGTTTTTTTATCTTTTTGTTGTTGGATTTTTTTTGTTGTTGTTTTTTTTCCCCCTATTTTTTCTTTCCCCAAGTGTTTTGTGATTGATAACAGCGGGCATGATATCCTGACGTATCTTTTATGTCATTTAAGTGGCACTGCATTTGCAAATGGGTTTTATAGGGCAGGTCTGATCCGTGTCTTACATTCAGTAATCAGACTGAACCTTTTTACAGTGATCTCTATTTCTGAAGTGTTTCTACAGACTTTTCCAGTCTCCTGTTCCTGCACGGCAGTGACTGGGTGAGAGGAAGAAAGAAAGTGAGACAATGCAATACTGGAGTGGAAAATTAAATCTCTTCTCTTCAGATCATTAGTGTATAAGTGGATGGGAAAGAAGTGGATTTTCTTATAAAAAGCTTTGTGATAAATATGATAAGGTTGGTTATAGTAATGAAAATGAAAGTTGTCTCCAAGTTTGAACCTTTTTTTTTTTTTTTCCTTTTTAACAGTGTTTGAGCCAATATGTCTTTCATGCATTCCTGTCAATGGGCAGAAAAATACTAAAGATTTTAGAAAATAAACATTAATTTTAAATTTACATGCTTATGTGTTTCATCTTTTTAAGCAAACTTTGCATTTAGAATTAAGAACTCTTAAGGCAGTTTAACTTATACATTTAAAAGTTAGCATATGGGAAAAAAATTCCAATGAACTAAACTGTTCATGGTTGTGTAGAGGTTAGCAGGTCCACCTCACTGCAAGAAGGTTCTGGGTTCAAGTCCCGTGGCTGGCGAGGGCATTTCTGTGTGGAATTTTGCATGTTCCCCCTGTGCTTGCATGCATTTCCTCCAGGTGCTCTGGTTTCCTCCCACAGTCCAAAGACATGCACGTTAGGCTAATTGGCTGTTAGAAATTGCCCCTACGTGTGAGTGTGTGATGGCTCTGCGATCAACTGGCAAGCTGTTCTGGGTGTACCCCGTCCTTTGCCCAGACTCGGCTGAGATTGGCTCCAGCCTCCCCACAGCCCTAGTAGGATTAAACGGTTCAGAAAATGAGTGAGTGAATGAGTAACTATTAATAATATTAATTAGTAATGGCAGTTTCTATACGTTTCACCCCACGAGTGGGAACCCTGGAGCTGCCTGACACGTACAGTTGTGGAAATGAATTAACTGCAGAAAATGACGACTGGTCAAAAATAATAAATGAGATCAGAGAGATATTTAGTGAAATACCCAAACCATAAATTTAAATCACAGCTTTCATTTGTCTTGGGATGCTTTTCGCCAGTTTTCCACCTTTCTCTTTTCCCATTACCTGATCGTCTAGTGTTTAGACGGAGGCCTGGAGAGACACACGTGCCATGTCTCACACGCATTGTGAAATGTGATGGAGGATCAATGATGATCTTGGGGTGCTTCAGCAAGGCTGGAATGGGGCCGATTTTGTTTGTAAAGGAGGCCTCCATATACAAGGTTATCCTGAAGGAAACCTGCTCTGACAATATTCCCCAACATAGGCAGGTCAATTAATGCGAAGATGGAGGAACCCAAGTTTCATCCAATCGGTGTCAGCCCAATGTCCAGACCCAAACGCCAGTGAAAACCTACGGAATTTGATCTACATACTCACAAGCCATCAAACGAAGCGTAGCAGATTGAATTCTTGTATCAGCAGTGGCATAAAATCAACCTGGGGCAATGTGAAAGACTCGGGGAGAGTATGCCAAGACGCATGAAAGCTATGATTAAAATGACAGGGTTATTCCAATAAATAATTGATTTCTGATCTCATCCAAAGTTCTGACATTAGGATTATGTTGTGTAAAATTAAATATGATTCACATTTACTGTATCTTTGCTATTTCAGACCAGTTGTCACTTGCAATTAAATGCTTTAAAAGGACAATATTTTATGTGGAACTTGGGGAAAATGTTAGTAGGTATAAAACAATAATGTCTACAAACCAGTAAATATCACATACATATCAATAGTAAAAAGCCAGGGAAACTGGTCCTTTTTCAGTGGTCTATGTACGTTATGTTGGCAAATTTTGATAGTTGCATATGCATTTTAAAAGTCATAGGGCCATTGCGGACCAATTATAGGAAGAAACAGCACTCAGAATTTACGTTTACAGCATTTGGCAGACACTCTTATCCAGAGTGACTTACAATTATCATTTTTATACAACTGAGCAATTGAGGGTTAAGGGCCTTGCTCAAATCGTGGGGATTAACCGCTGACCTTTGGATCATTAACCCATCGCCTTTACCACAAAGCCACGACTGCCCTGTCAGCACCCACATACTGGCATGTTTTGAGAATATACCAATGGGCAGAACATGCACAGAAATGCCACAGACAACAACCCAAGGTCAGGATAGAAACAGGAATACTGGATGCAACACTACCAGCTGTGCCGTCCGGTAATAAATCGGCACAATCCATGTGGCACTACTGTTTTGTTACATTTTGTTTTGTTTTTTTATTTATTTGATTATTATTTATTTAAACATAACCAAAAATTCTCTGATTCTGAACCAGAAATATATGATTTGCACAAATAAAGAAAAATATGGTTACATAAGATATATGCGATCCCCACCCCCCACCCCCCACCCCCCCACCCACACACACACACACACCCGTCCCTCTGTTTCCTGTGTTGACGTGTGTGTTAATTTATGTAATTTGCCTATGCCTATAGCGCATGTTACTGTCATACTCATTTCAAGGTTTTGCTTTAAATAAACTGCAGTATAGCGGATAAGTACTGAAGTAGGATTTAGTGCACTGAGATGTCAGTAGTTGACTTGTGTGGAAGGAGAAGCGAGTTTACTGTGGACCGAATCCACTCTGACGCAGCAGGAGTGTCTGCACATGTGCAGTACAAATAAACACACCAAAGTCTGTGTACTTAAGTTGTCTCTCAGCACAGAAAAAAATAAACATCCGTGTAAAAGCTCACATATGTTAAACAAATATGAAGTTTGATTTCACTTTCCATTATAGGTTCTCTATCATAATAACCAAGTTTTCAAAAATTAAAGAGCTTAAATTAAGTTACGGAAAGGTTCTTATTTCTTCTTTTTATATAGCACATTGCACATCACTGTTCATTCTGTTTTAATTCAGCTGAAAGATATTTTTTACTAGTTTTATCAATGGACATTGAATCAAAGCTGTTTTACTGAAATCCTGATTTACTCCCTGTGGTGAGAGGAGGAAGAAACCTTAAGTGGAAGCAAACTCACAAGGGAAATCATGCTTATCCGGGTAAATCGGAATAAATTAATTTTAAATATAATTTCTCAGCTATAACTGTTTCCAATATAGACAAACATATAACCTTGCCAGACAACGTTGTATTGATGAAACGATTGTCCGCCAGACAACCAATGATTGACATATTGGTTTTCGAAAAAAAATTTTAATGTTATGAAGTTGACAGTCACCTGTGATAGTCAGTTGACTCTAAACACAGTTTCTGTCTCCTGTTTTAGTATCAGTCCTGATTAGGAGACCAATAAGCTGTGAGCTAAATTACTTTTTTTTCCGCCTCTTATAAATTTCCTATATACTGTATAGCAGCCATTTGTACTTTACAGAGGACACTTCTAAGGAGCAAAGAGTTATTTGGAGTTTGCCCATTAAAACTCCTTCATATAATACAAGTATAATGTTATTGTATCTGTCACCATGACTGTTTTACTTAAAATAGGTATACAAATACAACAATATAAAATATTAGACAAATAAAAATAAATAGGGTGGCATGGTGTTTTACATCTGCCTCAAAGCAAGTCGGTCCTGGGTTTGAATTCCAGGATAAGCAATGGTGATTCGGTGTGGAATTTGCACGTTCTTCCTACAGTTCAAAGACAGGCACATTAAGCTAATTGGCGGTTTCAAGTTGCCCCCAAGTGTCATTTGTGAGTGTAAATAGTTGTGTGTGTGTGTTTGCTATGCAAACTTGATTGGCGAGCTGCCCAGAGTGCACCCCGCCTTTGCTCAGTGTTGGCAGAGATAGGCTTCAGCCTCCCCACGACCTAATAGGATTAAGTAGTTCAGCAAGTGCGTGAGTGATTGAGAGTAAAAATAAATAATTTATTTGTTTGTTTTACCTTGCTAGCTCATGTGCACACACCTAGTTAGGAACAATTGGGCCTCGTTCATTAACTAATGTGTTCCCAGGTCTCACTTATGCTCTCTTCTGGCATTCACCAGTATTTTCTTATCTGGGATTTGTTCCTAGCAACAACATGAAGAAGCACTCTAATGCACATACTGGTGCCAAAGTGATGTTGCAAAATCTCGATTTCCCTTATTTTTAAATTTTCTTTGATTTTTCCGATTCAATATTATTTTCATTAAATTACAAAGCACACTGCAAATAAATATCACATCATGATGTATCAATTATGTTCACTGGAAACCATGCCTTATTTACTGACTGATAATGCTATTTACAGGGCAGTGGTGGCTCGGTGGTAGGGTGCTGGATCCCAATGTCAGGGATTCAAGACCCTGGGTTGTCACTGCTGTCCCCCCAGTGCAGCTAACTGGGCTATCAAAGGTCAGTCATGTATTTCACTGTCATGTAAAAGAACCATTGCTGACTTTCGTAAAGAGTAGCTGCATTGCCATCAGCGTGTTTCTGCCCTGCAATGGCCTGGCGAGCTTTCCAGGGTGTACTCTGCCTTCGCCCAGAGTCATGGGCGCCAGCCTCCCCGCGACCCTAATTAGGCTCAGAAAATAAATGAATGAATGAATTTACAATGCGATCGTTCATCAATTATTTCAAAACTGGTACAATGGCATAGTCTATTTTTTGCGACTAATACAAATTACAGCTTATGCACTTAGGAGAGAAGACATCAAGTCTTCCCTGGGCTTTTTGGCTACAGGGACATTTCAGACGAAACTTGGAGACTAGGTGGGTATAATATCACAGGAATCAGCCTGGTCCTCTTGCAAGTCCTGGATTGTATAACTCTACTGGCCACACAATATATTAAATTCCTCTACAGTATACTGAACATAAACAGCTTCTATTCAAGGGATCTCGTTCTTATGTTGCTCTAACCAATAGCATAGGTGCAGTAGATTGATCACCCTTTCCTGATCCATTCCCATATCTCAATCATAAAGAGTACCACTTAATTATTGTCCAACTCACCCATGACTCCCAGAAGCGAATGTTCAATGTGGTCTACTGTTTCCCATGCATTTGTTCTTACAGTGGCGTGCTGCATTAGGAGACCAGGGATACACACTGAATGTGTTTGGATACAGTATATCAGTTTAATACACTTTCGCTAACTCAATTCTTTTTGCACCGAATGAGCCCAATATTTTAAATATTCATTCATTTATTTGCCGAACTGCTTTCGCTCCTAGAACCGCAGGGAAATATACAGTATCAGCCAACACTGGGCAAAGTCAGGGTCTAGTCACCAGTCTATTGCTGGGACCTCAACATACACACAAAAGGATTTTTTTCTTAAACGAAATGTCTAATTATGACTTTACTGGCAGACAGATACAGACAGACATACTCATGTATTTATTCCATCTGTACAACATTTAAAACCTTTCATCTGTTGAGTATGTAATATAGTATAAAATTATGTCATAATGGAAATAAACTAGTTAAGCACTGAAAAGTAACTGTTGTCACCATTCAGTCATATTTGTTTCTTATCATCCTTTGTTAGCAAAGAATTTTATATAGCTGTGCAAATTCTGAAGACACGAGAACTTGAACTCCCTTGCAAACACAAAAATGAATGTTCTGAAGTTTAACACATACGTGACACATACAGCAATAATATACACAATTATTTATTATCCCATATCAATAATGCTTTAACAAGCAAAATGCTAAAGAAAAAGGATACAGAGTAAAAGCACTTGGTTTATCGTATGCATATTTTTAGCTCTTGATGGCAATTTGCTTCTCACACGGGTTAAAGTTTTTTATTGCAAAGGTTTGTGTCACAGCATTTCCAGCCAGGTCTCTGACAGAACTCCAGCCGAATGCAGCCCATCTCTCCAGATGCTAAAGAGAGCACATAGGGAAATAAAGAGATATGATGCATACAACACACAAAATCCACCTTTCAGTTCAAATCAATCAAAAGCATTTACGTGTTGTGCGTTGTATAATCTCTGTCCATTACTAGTGAAGTTGCTACAGATGAAATATCCCTTTTATAAAGCTGCATAGGATGACATCACTTAATTACTACATATTATCTAATAGCTATTTGTATAGTTTTCCAATATAATGTAACATTTCTGCTGGACCAATGTCCTGATGTTTCATAGACTGCACCATAAACATTTAGGCTTAATCATCAGTACAGTGAAATGCAATGTTGCTTACATCTTTTGTAACACGCCTGTTGAACCTTGCTCGAACAATGCAGGACCATGTTCCTCATCATTAGGAAATCCTCCCCATAGCAGTCAATTTTAAAATCTGCTGCAACACCTATGGACCAATCATTTAAAGTCATGATTCAAACTAATGTCTGAGTAAATCATACCGTGGGGAAAAATTGCTTGGGTGTTGCTATAAGATTAACAGACATGATAATCACTTCGGAACCACTAATGTCAACCATGTTTACCAGTATTATTATTATTATTGATATTCCTGCTTTAACACATACACCACTAAAGCAAAAGGTCGGTCATTGATAGTTTTCGGTTTAAAAAAAAAAAACAGTGGTAATTCCAGGATACTATGTTTTAAAACTGTATATTAACATTAAATGCAGAACTGATATACAAAATAAGAGCACATCATTATTTATTTTTCATGTTAGTCCTCACAAGCTGTACTCTTGCTAAATATATACAATCCTCAAAATATATTGAACAAGATTTTTAGTTGATAAGTGTATATAATAATAATAATATTACCTGTGAGCTAGACTAATTAAAACTTTGTAAAAAATTTTTAATGTTTTATTCAAAAATAACAGGTTTTAGTTCGTTCACCTTCTTTTTAAACTACTAATATTATTTTTACCTATGCTACACTTAGGAGACTACAGGAATTAATCAAGGTAGGTCATCCATAATAAAAATCCATATAATGAGATGTTAAAGTTATTATTACCAGCATTATCTAGGCAGATTGGCAGCAGCAGAGACAGCAGAAACCAGACCTTCATCGTCACTCTTTGATCGCTCCTCTGTTGATTTGAAATAGAGCAAACAGCAAAAAACAGTAAGTTTATACACTTTTGGATGGAGCATGAGACACGTGGTTGCTCACACAACACACTCCCACCCACACACACACACACTCACAGTTTAAATAGGCTTATCTCTAAAGACCATGGCAGTCAGTCGTGAGGCAGACAGGATTATGAAACATGTTTATATTTCTCAGAAGTGTTGGGTTTAGTGAGGGAATAGTTGTATTAGAATAACTGTTTGTACAGCCACAGAAAAAAAAATTAAGAGACCACTTCAATTTTTGTTTCTAAAATCAGCATCTCTATGTATGGGGATTTCATTCCAGTGCTTGCTGTTAAATTTCAACACAAGCACACCTCATTTTACTTAAAGAAGTACTGAAAAGGGTAACTAAATTTTACTGAACAAGAAAACAAGAGCTGTTGTCATCACTATCCTTCTGCAATAGGAACAGTGGCAGAACTGACACTGACAAAAACAGGGCTAGCAGCACATGAAATTTTATTGGAACACAAAATATATATTTATTATGCCAAAAGAGTTAAAAAAAAAAAAATCAGAAAAATAAGGGGTCAGTTCTGGCTTTACTGGCGGAGGGATACAGTGAGCTTCAGGCTGCTTCTATTTGCAAATTTCAAAGATAAAAGTTCATAAAAACGGGCGGCACGGTGGCGTAGTGGTTAGCACGTCTGCCTCACAGCAACTCGGGCGTTTCTGTGTGGAGTTTGCATGTTCTTCCTGTGCTTGCGTGGGTTTCCTCCGGGTACTCCGGTTTCCTCC
>JAOUQZ010000039.1:8959360-8971749 GCA_028564935.1 Neosilurus hyrtlii
GGACAGACCACAGGACTCACAGAGCAGAAGGATCAGGAGGATCAGGATCACCGACATCCAAGGCGTAGCATGTGTACGTCAGCAAAACTTGTGTACTTCTTACGTGCCATTTGGTCAAACTGCTTTCACAACAGCTCAATTGGGTTGAGATCCGTTGAGATGTCTTTTTCTTTTTAACTCCAGGAGTCGCCTCTTCACTGTTGAAGTGTCAACCATTTTATAAAGCTGCCAATTGAGGACCTTTCCGGCCTCTGTTTCTCAAACTGTGCTTAGACTTCTCTTTTTGTCCTGGTTACAATTAGCTTGCTCTGTTTTTTTAAAGGAGTCGTACAGACTGTTGTAAGAGATAATGTTTTTCCACCCAAGAATTATTAGTGAAATATTTTGAGCCTTTATTTGTTAGAATTTTGATGATTCTGGCTTGCAGTTTATGAAAACCCCAAATCCAAAATCTCTGAAAATTAGAATATTTTAGGCTCAATGTGTCACACTCTAATCAGCTAATTAATCCAAAACACCTGCAAAGGGTTTCTGAGACTTTAAATAGTCTCTCAATCTGGTTCAGTAGAATTCACAATCATGGGGAAGACTGCTGACTTGAGAGTTGTATGGAAAACCACCATTGACAGCCTCCACAAGGAGGGGAAGCCTCAGAAGGTAATTACAAAAGAAGTTGGATGTTCTCAAAGTGCTGTGTCAAAGCAGATTAATAGAAAGTTAAGTGGAAGGGCAAAGTGTTCAAGAACAAGGTACACAAACAGCAGGGATGACTACAGCTTGGAGAGGATTCAAATGTCGTGTTCCTCTTGCCAAACTGCACCTGAACATTAAACAATGTTAAAACCATCTTACCTTGGCTAAAGAAAAAAGAACTGGGGCCTCATGTACAAATACTTGTGTGGAATTCTTACTGAAAAATGGAATACGCTTAAATCCAGAAAATGTCAAATGCAAAAAAATCCTGATGCATGTATCTGTGCATATGCATGAATCCAAGCACATTTCCTTTGAACATCCGAATCAATGTGGAATTGAGCGCACATGTTGGAGTACCCGACCCCTCCCTGCCTACGCCCACCTTAAAAATGCAAATCATATTCAGATGAAACTTGCACCGGAGATTCCCCTCTTTGCAGGTCAGAAAACCTTTACAATATGATTAAGATGGGGAAAAAAGTAAAATTTCATGGAATATGAATTAGAGACGCTCCTCACCCAAGTGGCATTAACAACAAACGCAAGAGGGCTGAGTGGGAGAGTGTGTCGTCAATGCTGGGGAGTCAGAAAGGCATACACATGCAGAGTTAAAAAAATAAGTGGTCAGACTTAAAGGTGGCCATTAAGCGGAGGACGGCTGCCCACCTCTAATGTCTTGCCCAATCCGGGTGGGGGTTAGGAGAGGAGGACCTCACCTCGTTTGAGCAGAGATTCACCGCAATCATAGGTGCCACTGCTTATTCAGGGGTGGTGGGAGCACATGTGGGGGACTCCGCTTACTCCCAAGGTAAATATGTCCGTATTATTTGATATGTCCCATCAAGAGGAAATAATGACAGCAATCGTTGACATAAATGACCGCATGGATCAGCTGATTGGTGTTCTCACAAACATAAATGACTCAACAAATGCAATTTGTGTCCTTGCCTCTTTGATATGGTTGAAATCAACCACCCATGGTGCACAGTGCCAACTTGTAGTTCCCAACCATGCTGTTACTCAGGATGTACGAATTGTGCGTTGAACCAGGTCACCTCACCACAATTTTAGTTAATTGCATTTGGGAATCACATATGATCTGTACACTGATCAAATGAAAATGCTTCCTATTGACATTAACAAATTCATCATGTTATGGCGCTTTTATAGCACTGTGTGCAGTTAACAGCGCCATTTACATTAGGAAAACCAGCTCTTGCTGCAAATTGCGCTTTAATTAACTCTGAGGACTAATTTTCACATTATCAACAGTTTCCCAGCATCACCTCTAAGTGTCGCCAGAGGACCAACAGCTGCAAAAACATGTGTAAACCAGCCATTAAGTTGGCCTGAGGCACCGCATATTTCCATGGTCATTTCACTCTTGATACATCTGAACATTGCCATGGGACAGGACGTACGCCACGTTTTTATGCATACGTACCCTTTGCACATGAGGCCCCTGATCTGTTGCTCAGTGGTCCAATGTCCTCTTTTCTGATGAGAGCATCTCATTTGAAAACCATGGTCCCAGAGTCTGGAGGAAGAATGGAGATGCACATAATCCTCAGCAGAATTTGGCACCTGCCTACACTGCCAAAAGTACTAAAACCTGGTTCAATGACTGTAGGATTACTGTGCTGGATTGGCCAGCAAACTCGCCTGACCTGAACCCTATAGAGAATCTTTGAGGCATTGCAAAGAGAAAGATGAGACATGAGATCAAACGAGCTGAAAGCCGCTATTGGAGCATCCTGGGGCCTCATGTACAAAGGGTGTGTATGCACAAAAATGTTGCGTACGCCTTTTCCCACTGCAAAGTTCAGATGTATCAAGAGTGAAAAGTCCGTTGAAATGTGTGGTGCTTCAAGCCACCTTCATGGCTGGCGTACGTATGTTTCTGCAGCATTTGGTGCATTGGGGACGCTTAGAGGTGATGCTGGAAAACTGTTTATAATGTCAACATTAGTCCTCAGAGTTTGTAGGAAAGAAACCGTATATTTTGCTATAAAACCTTAGATAAGTGCTTAATTTAGCATTAAAATAAGTAATCTAGCTTCATACAGCATTAAATGCTTGGATAACAATGGTTTAGCAATATTCAGCCAGTGCTGAGTAAGTCAGCAGCTTAGGTGACAAAACAAAAACGGGAAGTTGAGCAAGAAAGCAAGAAGGGGTAGTTTAAATAAGTAGAGCATAGGTAAAGAACCATTGACCTTTGGACCTTAATGTACTTGTGCTATAAACACACTGAAAACGAGAGTAGAAGTAAAATAGTTTATTGAAAGTTACAGATCAGCCAGCCTGTCCAAAGGGATTATGGGTACACCTTCATCAGTAGAAGAGGAAGGAGCATCCTCATTAGCAGGAGAAGTGGGTGTGTAATCAAAATCATAATCAGGGGAATAATACTCCATGGGGGAACTTGGTGAATAAGGCTCTGGAGAGGAATACTCCGGCTAATAAAGCGGGATGAAGTGAGAAACTGGGGGAGACTCTGGCCATGGAGAAAAGCACCAAAGGATGACAAGGGGACCTGGATTGAGACCCAGGAAATCTAGACTGGAACCAGGTGGCAGAAAGGAACTCTAGAAAATCCAAAAGGTTGGGATTAGTACGGCCAGATGATAGTGGAGATGATGATATTGACCAGATCTCCTTCTCCTGAAAATAGCATGACGGGCTGACTGAGCTGGAAACAGTGGAAAGAGAAAAAGGATGCATGTCATGTGACTATTTAATCCAAAAATATGTAATCTGCAATTTAGCTTAATAAACAAGTACTGAAACGCTTAAGAGCTTAGAACCCATGACATGCATCTAAATAGATTGACAGTGTGAATATTGCTAACATTACTAACAAAAATAATAGGACAACAACATTATGAAATAATGCTTACAGCTTGCTAAATAAAATAAGAGAGGAAAATTAAAAGGTACTTATACATGTTGAATGAATCAGAAAAGTAGCATGCAGTATGCTCCAATTGACCAGTTCACACAAGAGCAAATTTAAGAATGATAAAGTAACACAGAAGATTTTGCTTATAAGCAAGCGTTAAATTTTTATAAAAACTTTCAAAGACACCCAGAAATAAGGGGAAATTAAGTAGGACAACGTCACACCAGGAAAAAATAAAATCACATTAGGGGAGGAACAGAATCACATCACAACAGGGAATATGACATCACATTAAGAGAAAAACAGGAAAATAGGGGAAAATAGAAAATATGTAAAATATGATGGGTGAAGCCAAAATGGCCTAAGAACATATATCTAAGGGGAAATTGCTGAGTCATATGTAAATTAAAAGGGGATGGCG
This sequence comes from Neosilurus hyrtlii, assembly GCA_028564935.1. Lineage (NCBI taxonomy): Eukaryota > Metazoa > Chordata > Actinopteri > Siluriformes > Plotosidae > Neosilurus > Neosilurus hyrtlii. Next base: position 8,963,380 of record JAOUQZ010000039.1, read on the forward strand.
TCTAGAGACACCAGAGAGTATAAAAGAAAGGGTTTTCTTAGGGGATTTTGCCTGATTCAATTGGGATGTTGATGGGATCAGACCTTTGAGACCAGCTGCTCTCTCAGAATTTTTTGTGATTGCAACTTGGAATAAAACTTTTTGCCCTTTCCTCGTCTTGCTGGGTTGAGATTTTAATTTGATTAAGTATTTTTGAGCAATTATAGTATTATACAGTGTAAGTTAAGTGTCAACTGAGTAAGTAAAGAGGGACCACAACCTTCACCCGGTGTATGTCCACTCGGAGAAGGCTCTGAGTTCTGACAAGTTGATTAAAGCGCAATTTGCAGCAAGAGCCAGTTTTAACATGTGATGCGCAAATGCAATGAACTAACATTGTGGCAAGGTTTCCTAGTTCAACCACGATTCCTACATCCTGATTGACAGCATGTTTGGAAACTACATGCTGGCACTGTGCGCAATGGGTGATTTCAACCATTCACCAATGCATTTATTGAGTCACTGATATTTGCGTGGATGCCTGTGAGCAGGCGGTCGTTTATGCTACTGATTGCACAGCACAGCGCGGGGAAGACAGGGCCAGACGGGTGGGCTGCAGGAATCCCACGTTTCTGACCCAGAGCCGCCGCGGATGATGGAGAGTTATAAAAAATAAATCGTACTTAAACATGAGTCAAAGTCTTGGATATCCTCTTCCTGGCATGTTTAATTTAGCCAAACAAAATAGCATGCACACATTTCCGCATGAACCTCTATCTTACAGGGCTGTGAGCTTGGGGGTGATCAGAGACCCCACATGCACTTCCACCTCCCCTGAAAGAGGAGTGTCACCTTTGACTCCAGTGACTCTCTGCTCAAGCGGGGTGAGGTCATCCTCTCCTGTCCCCCTGCCGGATTGGGTCAGACTTTGGCGGTGAGCAGCCCGTCCTCCGCTTAACAGCTACCTTTAAGTCTGACCACTTCTTTTATAACCCAGTGTGTTCGCTTTTCTGACCCCACAGCACAGCCTCACACTTTGTCCCACTCAGACCTCCTGTGTTTGTTGTTAATGCCGGAGGGCAGCGTGCCAAACAATACATTCTTGCACGCCTTCCCATCTTACTTATATTGTAAGGGTTTTCTGATCCTGCGAAGACGGGAATCTCTGGTGCAGGGTTCATTTAAAAATGATTTGCATATTTAAATGGGAGCGTGGACAGGAAGGGGTCGGGTACTCCTACATGTGCACTCAATTTTATGATGATTCGGATGTTCAAAAGAAATGTGCTTGAATTCATGCGTACGCACAGATTCATACATCTGGATTCTTTTGTGCGTATGATGTTTTCTTGATTTAAGCGTACGCCATTTTTCAGTAAGAATTCCACTCAAGTCTTTGTACATGAGGCCCCTGGTCTTTGTATTGATTTCATGTAATATTCTAATTTTCTGAGATTTTGGATTTGGGGTTTTCATAGGCTTTAAGCCATAATCATCAAATCAAAAGCTTAAAATATTTCACTTTGCATGGAAAGAGTCTATATATTAGTTGCACCTTTAAAGTTTAAAGAATTACTGAAATTAACTTTAGCATGATATTACATTTTTTTGTTTCACCTGTACATTTCTACATAAATATGAGCTTAAACATCAGATTTTCAGAAAAGTCCTAAAAGTAGATAAAGAGAAACCAGTCAAACTAATGAAAGAAAAATATGTTACATTGGTCATTTATATATTTAGGAAAATGATTCGGTATTACATATCTGTGAGTGCCAAAGGTTTGTGAACTTCTAGGATTAGTAGGATTTAGTTCTAGGTAAGGTTAGAAGAGTCAGGTGTTTTTTAATCAGTGGGCTGACATCTATTTCCGGTGCTGTCAAAGTTGGCCACCGTCACGACTGCTCCTACCAGTTTTTCCTTTGTTTTTGTTGTTTAAGTGAATTTTTAAATTATGGAACCGGAATGGAAATTCTTCAACATGTGTATTCATTGCAAAAGTGTATTCATTACAAAAGAGATGCTCTTATTTCTATTGGTGTACAATGTACTCACAACTCGACGTTTTTAACCCCAAAAAGAGATGAATCCAAGGGCATTTTATTTTCATGTTTTAATTTTGGGAGATTGATATCATTACATTGATCAATATTCTTATCTGTTGTGTTTAGTTGTGATTTATATGATGTTTTAAAGAATTGTCTAAATGTGTTATCTTTTCAGGGTCATGGCTGATATTTTTTTCCTGATCTTTGATACAGGAGATTGTTGTTTTCTCCTTGTTTGGTTTTAACTGATTAGCTAGGAACCTTCCAGATTTGTTACCATGTGCAACGTTCTCCAAGCGAAGTCTTTGCACCAATAATTGTCTTTTTATCTATTATTTCGTTAAGTTCAAGTTTAGCTTTCCTAATATCTTTCAGTGTGTGTATTCTTCTGGGGAGACATGGTAAGCATCCTCTAGGGATTTAATTCTGAGTTCTAACTCTGAAATTCTAAAAGTTTCCTTCTTTTTCTTATGGGAAGAGAAGGAAATTATTTTCCCTCTAATTATGGCTTTTCCTGCTTCACAAAGAACACACGCTCAAGTTTCTGGTGAGTCGTTGTTTTCTAGATATAAAGACCATTCTCTTTTAAAGTAGCTAATAAACTTAGGATCTTTAAGTAATGATGTTTTAAATCTCCAGTTTCTAATTACTTGTTTATTGTTCTCATTTCTTAGAGTGAATGATACTGGGGCATGATCGCTAATGGAGATAGGATGGATTTCGATCTCTGACATGTCACTCATCAGTGAGCTGTTAGTTAAATAATCTAATCTAGAATAGGAATGGTGAACTGAAATGAAGAAGGTGTATTCTCTTAGTGTGGGATGGTGAGAGCATCAAGCATCACAAAGACCAAAATCCTTCATATACTGTTTAACAGTTTCTGAGGATTTCCAGACTCAATGACTTCCTGTGGTACTGTGTTTGTCTAATATATTGTTAAAATCACCTCCTATAATTGTGTTATCTGAGTGACCTTAGAGTGAGGTGAACATTTGAACCATAAATATTTGCAATAAGTAACATTTCGAATAGATAATGTAACTATTATAAATCTGCCTTCTGGATCTATAATTGTTACAATTGTTTGCCTGTAATTATAACAAGCTGAGTACACATGTGGAAATTGGGCTGTTGAGAGAAGATATATTGTTGAGTTTCATAAATGAGTTTCATGAAGGAGGATGATGTCTGCCTTAATTTCTTGCAGCCAATTGAAAATCTTTAACCTCTTTTCCCCTGTGCCAGCTCCACGCACATCCCAAGTAACAAACCCCAAAGTGATCATTATCCGACAAATAAAAAGAGAGCTATATGCCTATTACTGAGGCATGTGTGTGCGTGCATCCCACTGCTTCTCCGCTCATGTGTGTCTGCCAGCTGAATGTGCGACATGGATCTGTGTATTAAACGTCTGCATGTGCGCTTGCGCTGTTCCCTCATACATTGTGTGAGTACGTTTGTGTAAATCTAAGTGCTGATCTGTGTCAGCAAGCTTGACCTGACGTTCGAGTGTGTGCATGTGTGCCTCAAGTCACATCAATATAATGACAGGTGTGATTAATGTTAACCGTGAAAGGGTTGGAAAAAAGAAGAGTGAAAAGTGAAAAGAGCGACAGTGCCAAAGGAAAGAAATAATTAAAAAAAACACATCCATGTTAAGAGCAATGCAGTGGAGACGGGCAGTGAGTTTACTATTAACTAAATGATCTTTTATGGCAGTTTTATGGATATAACATCATCCAGTGGGAATACAGGAAGATTATAGCACATACCAACATGTCAGTAGAGCCACAGAGTGATGTCCGGGTTGCAGTACAGCTGTCCGTTAATAAATAATTAAATTTATTATTTGCCTAGCTAATCTATTATTAGCTGTACCGCTAATAAATAATAAATTATTTATCCACTACGATGACAGCGCGAGTGCCATGGGCGATGGATTTCCTCCTAATGGGAAACAGGACTCTTCACCGATCCAGGATCTCTCTCGGATATTGGTCGTTTACTCTGAAGTTTGTCCCCTTCGGTTTGTGGCCCTGGTTCTTCACCTGCTTCTTCTGTTTGAAGCTAACAAACTACTTTTGGTCTAGGTCTGCTGGCCCTGGCTGCTTGGTCCCACCCAGACGATGGACTCTGTGAAAGGAGATGTCTGCTCTGGAATCCCTGCGAATACCAGATTGTCTCTCATGCTCCGCACCTGCAAATCGATCACTGTTTCCTTTATCTTCTTGTTTTCCGCAGAGAGTTGGCCGGCGTTTTACTCAGCCAGAGTTTCCACCTGCTTCTGGCTGAATTCCAGCGACTCACATAACACCTGGAACTCAGTGTGGAGAATTTCCACCAGACTCAAACACGCATCCAAACTACTAAGGTTCTTATGTATAGAAATAAGAACGTCCGTTGAGTCATTTGCTGAAGGTGAAAAGCTCCAGGTGAATCCTCATTTTGCATCCTCTTGGCCTTAGATGAGGTGGATGGGGTTGATGTTTGGTTTGGCTTCCCCATAATGATTCTGTCGTAGCACCGGTCTATCAGGCTGCCCAAATCTTCCCTGCTGTGGAGGGACACACATAGGGACTTGGGAGGCATGCACGTCATGCAGAGTGGACCAAAAAACCCCCGCTGCGCTCCAGAGTGGACCTTAAAACACACTATTTTTCCTAATTCAAGAATATTTTGATTATATTGGCAAAAGAAATACAATTAAATGAAGGAATAAATGTTTGACCGTGCCTGGTTTGAATCTGCTATCTCACCGGAATTATGTCACCTACAGCATTAGCGTCACATAAATTTCAGGTCAGTTAAGTTCCCTGCAGTGTACTGTAGTAACACAAATGAAAACAATGTCTATTAATCACAGAGTATGAACATTTGATTGAACTATTAGATTCACAAGTAGCACTAAATTATACAAAATTCTATGAATTGAATCTAATAATGTGTGTGTGTGTGTGTGTGTGTGTGTGTGTGTGTGTGTGTGTGTGTGTGTGTGTGTGTGTGTGTGTGTATAATTAAATTGTCCTACACTAAATTTACCTAACAGGTCCATTATGAGCCACTGGAAATTTCAGTTGGTCACCTTTTTTATATGCTGGATCATCACTGCTACACTGCAAAATCCAATAAGCTCTAAAGGTTATTATAGCTTGTTTCTTTCATTTACTTTCACTTAACATAATGAGAAATTTGAATGCACAACACTAGAGATTATATAACTTTGCAAATTTGTGAATAGTTGATGGTGCCTTAATTAGAGTAAGCATTGTTATGATCTATTATCTTCTGTTTTGCTTTTATTATTCTATTTACTTTTATTCTATTTTATTTTATTTAATCTTCACAGATACTTCTATGTCCGCATACCTTCTTTGAAGCAATGCTCATGTTAATCTGGTGACCTGTCTAGGGTGTGTTCCTATATTGCTCCCAGATTTAAATGAATGAAAGTACTCAGTACTTGATCAAATCCTTTAAATTGGAATATAAGGAAAAGGTTTTACAGGATGGGATTGTACATGGGTCACAAGGTCACTTTTTTATATTGGAATTGTTTAACTGACAAAGGTGGTACGGTGGCATAGTGGTTAGCATGGCTTGGGTGTTTCTGTGTGGAGTTTGCATGTGCTCACTGTCCTTGCATGGGTTTCCCCAGTGAAAAGATATGCACATCAGGCTGGTACAAATGCGAATGTGAATACTAGTGTGTATTACCCTGCAATGGTCTGGTGAGCTGTTCAGGGTGTGCCCTTTCTTTGCCCAGTGTCAGCTGAGATAGGCCATGGTATCCTCCCCATGACCCTAATAATAGGATTAAGTGGCACAACAAATGGGTAAGCGTGAGTAAACTGGGCTCGGCAAGAGCGTTTCTGAGTAAAGTTTGTATGTTCTCCCTAAGCTTGTGTCAGCTTTGCTCAGGTACTCCAGTTTCCACCAAGTTTCTGAGAAACATGCACATTAGGCTAACTGGCTGTTCCAGATTGTGACTAGGTTTAAGTGTGATTGTGAATGTTTGCGTGTGTTGGCCCTGCAATGGTCTTGTTCAGGGTGTACACTGCCTTCACTTGAGTCAGCTGACATGGAATCTAGCTTTCCTGAAACCCTGGTAGGATTGAACAGTTTGGAAAATGAGTGAGTGAAAGTGACAATCAAGTTGTTCTAGCTTTCTTGTTATTTTTTTTTAAACCAGCCTGATCTGAAGTTCTTCATCCATCCACTGTTATGTTTGCTTGCACTCTCATAGGGTTGTTTGATATGACCTTCACACATCTGGGCTGGCACCCATAGTAGTAATTCCACATACCTGCACACATGGTACTAATACATGCAAAAGTGGTAAAAGAAAATATGGAGAAGATACTGAGATAATGGATCGCATAATTCAAACGTAAATTGGATGTGATACAGTGAAAAATGATGGTGCTGTGCGATTTAACAACATAACAGTGCTGTAGATTGGGTGTTATGGAGGTACTAAGAGTGTATTGGAACTGCGTGCTTTAGGCACAATCAGTAATAACATACAATAAGCATACTTTGGCATCAACCATTTCTAACCTTCAAGCCATCATCACTGTCAACCTTAAGATATTTTGCTCTCTATATCCTAGGCATGCCCTATGAGGAAAGGCTTAAATTATTTTTTTTCTTAGAAAAGGAATTTTTGAATCAAAGGGGAACACACATTTAAGACAGTCTTTTCCAAGCACCAAGACAGTAAATGGACTATTCACTCATATGAGTCAGATTTAACCTTATGATTTTCATAGACCTTTGCAGAGCCTTTACTTCTTACAGCCTATTCAGTCCACCCTGTCCGTTGCCATGCGAACTCTGAAAGTGAGATACTTCGTATCACTCATTGGGGCTGCAAATAAATATTGCTTTATCCAGCAAATTTTTGAGCATGTCGAGGATATATAATCCACTTTCCTGTGTGCAAATAATATCTTGATTATCCTTTGAAATGTGGGAGGTTTTTTGGGTCACCTTGTAAATTATTGTTTATTGCACTATGTATAATTTTACTACAGGTTTGTTAGTCCTTCCTATGTACAAGACTATCATTTGTAGTTTGAAGCACTATTTTGTGACAAGTGAATATTGCACATCTTAGTCCAAAAGTGCTTACATACTTTAAGCCTCCTGTTTGGCTATTATTTTCTGACTCTTTTTTCCTTGATTAACACTTTGTCTTTCAACATCACTAACAGCTATATTCTTGGATATTCTGACTCACTAAGCTTTGCATAAAGTGTGTCTAACGAAGGAACACACACAGGATGGGATTGTACACAGGTCACAAGGTCACCAAATTTGGTGATCCTATGTCATTTCCTTCCAAAGTTATCACACTAGCCATTCGTACTGACACGCAGAAGAAACCCATTTCTATAGCTACTGCTCCACTCACCATCAGTGGCTATAGGAGCAAAAAATATATTTGCTCACAGTTATTTCATAGACACATGCCAATTAATCATAGTTATTCATTTTACACTTGTCATGATTAGATCCTTAAATGTGTTGAGTATTGTTCCAAAATCTAGCAGCAGTCTGAACAGAAAAGAGTGATATATGGGGTGTTATAATTTGAAAAAGAAAATTTGTAAGGCTGAGAAACAGGCTGGCTCAGGTGAAGGCTTTGATGCTGGCTTGGTGATGGAGGAGGAGAATGCACTGATGACTATCAGGCTCCAGGACCACTTTCCAAGCTTTTTCATGTGTTCCATGTATGATTTTGTACATCCAGTATATGTGCTCTGTTATTTCTTAATTTTGTATGAGCTGAGATACATTTCGACACTTTTGTTATTGTGGTCTAGAATATGTGAAAATTGTTTTATGTACTGTGTTCTAATTTTTTTTGTTTCCTAAAGAATAATAAAAAAAAAAAAATCTTTATACAACAACTTAGTACGTGGATGGCACACCATCAAATATTTTCTTTTCTCCTTTAAATATTTTACCTCATTTCTCTTGCCAAAGTGTCTCAGGGCTAACCATTGTTTATTTTCTATGCTTTACTTGACTGCTTAGCATCATTTTGCATTCCCTCCTACATGCTCTCTCTCTCTCTCTCTCTCTGTGCCCACTTTGACTTCCCATCACACATTAGATGTTCTAAAATTGTGAGCCTCATGGCTGCTTTTTCACTGTGGGTGTATGTGAAGAGTACATGTTACATGAGTCATGTTGATTGCAGTGACAGTAACTGTGTGTGCATATCCAGGACATTCCAGGAGCATTGCCAAAAATGTGTGTGTATATATATATATATATATATATATATATATATATATATATATATTTATATATATATATATATATATATATATAT
>JAOUQZ010000039.1:8980584-8998295 GCA_028564935.1 Neosilurus hyrtlii
TACTATAGTCTTCATTTAGTTACGTTATTAGTTCAATCTAGGTTACATATTTTAATGCCAAAGTAATCACTCATCTACAGATTATAGTTTTAATAATGCTAAATCAATCATTTACCTAAGGATTAAAGTCAACCGTATGTTTATTTCACGTTTCTAAGGATTATAATAAAATATAATTATTTCACGTTTCTAAGGATTATAATAAAATATAAGTATAAGGATTATAGTAAAATATAAGGTTTCTTTCCCACAGTGTGAATGCTGAAAGCATTCAAACCTATGTTCTTCTACGGACAAATTCTTTATTATTATTATTATTGGTGTGAATGCTGAAAGCATTCAAACCTACGTTTTTCTACAGACAAACTTTTTATTATTATTATTATTTCGCCGTTTTTTTGGCACCTATCTCCTTCCACATTTTTCAGCGTAGAAACGTCATTCAAACATCAAAACATTCAGCTCAATTAGGGCATTTCGGCATCTTCTCACTGTTTTGATATTTTTTATATTTTGTATTATTTTTAAATGTAACTTTGAATTTTTTTCCCCATTGAAATGAATGGGGAGAGTGTGTAAATCCTTGAAAACTTGGTCCTCTTTAAACTGTAACTGCTTCGGCATACTTTGTGCTAGAGACTTCATTTAAACTTTAAACAAGTTACAAGAAGTTGAGACATTACCTTCAACATTTTGATATCTTTTATAGTTTTTGAATGACAGTAGTTTATATTTCATGCAAATTTTAAGCAGTTTGTGTGTTTTGAATTGGTGTCTATTGTATTCGCTAAAGTGTAAGAGAAAAGGCGGTATGTTGGTACTTCAAACAGGCAAAACTTGTGACAGACTTTTACAAATCAGAATCAGAGTAGTTTATTGATCCCGGAGAAAATTGTGAAAGTTTTTTGAGATCTGTTAAAAGTTTTGTTAAATTATTAAGTTTATCTTCATGAAACTAGAATCTGATCAAAATATAATTTAGAACAGGACTACACAACCTCTTAAATTCAGCAGTTTTTTATATGGGAACTGAACTGACATTGTATTAGACCTTTTTAGTACAAGTAAAATATGAATAAATATAACAGCATCTAAGAATAGAATTGCACAAGCCCTATCAGTGCATGTAGTATGGGACTTGAATCTATCTCACTACCAACTTCAAGCTGACAACTAAACAGCCTATCAAAATATACATGTTGATTTCAAACTAGGTACAATTACCGATTGAAAAGATGCCAAGCACTTGTACATGTGTGGAAATAGCCTTGTTCTGAATCCAAGAAGCAACCTTGATAGTGTTGCATGCTGTGTGCTGAGGTGCAAAACTTACACACAGAAAGACAGTCAATCAACAATGACCCCGTCAGTGTTATATTAATTCCAGATTGTTCGGTTTTGGGCACTGATTAAACTAAACAAAACAAAACAAAAAAAAAAAGATTGTCAGCAGGACAGATAAAGTTTTTGACGTGGGTTTTTTTGTCAGTGATGATTGACATTTTTATTTTCATGTGGGGCCAAAACCACATGCAGGCAGTGCCAAGAAATTAAACATCTAATTTTGCTGGCCTTATGGATATTTCCTGGTTTCTTCTGCCAATTTAGAGGTAGGACCCTCTGCTAAATGGTCAGTTTAGAATGGTAGTTTAGAAGTTTCTCAGCTAGAAAATATCGGGAAATGATTGCAAATCACAGAAAAAATAAAAAATTAATATTTCAGTGCATTACAATCTATTTTGGCCTTGCAACTTCTGACTCCTTTTGCCAGATCAGGTCACATATAAGGGATCATGTAAACTGCAGGACATTTCTAAGAATATTTTAGATGGCACTGTATTTTACTGCCACCCATGGAAAAACCCACAAATTACCTTAATCAGCCAAAAGCTTGTTTCTAATTCATTTTATTGCTAATTTAACTTTGATTTCCCCATACTGGAAAAGTTAAGCTGATTATCTGACCCTTATATGTATACTGTTTTTGAGTCTCTTTTATAGATTTACAGTTGTTCTCGTATGTAGAATCCATTTCTTTAAAAATATGTAGTATTCAAAAACACATTTGTTTAGTATTAATCCTCGTTCACAAAGGAGGCAAAGAGTGACCACACAAGTCAATGATTGAGGGTAATACGTGCAATGAGAGGTGTTGAGAGACAATATTATCTCGAGCGATACACAGCGGGTGAGCACAAAGTTCAACTGACCTGTACTTTTACACGACACGAGTTAAGTAATTACTCATCAGAGCTTAAAGATCTTGATTGACAAATGTTGCCAAACACAGAATTCTCCATAATGTTTCCACTGGGAAACCAGGAATACAAGTTTAAATGTCCCACTCTCATCAACATGGAAAAGGAGCTCATTATTACCCTGTTTAAATATCCTGTGCTTTCTGAGTGCACACAGAAATTTTACAAGAATAATAACCTGATGAAAAATGCCTGGGTCCAGTTATATAAGTTGGTTAGCTAGTTTACTCCAGCACATGGTTTTGCTAATTTCTTTTCCTAGTGAAACATGTTTCTCTTCCTAGTGAAACAGGTAAAATTTAACACAAACAAATAAGTTAATAGATAAAAAAGTGTGTGCAGTTAAGCCTAAAGTACTGTTGAAAGCATACTCAGTCTAGAAGCAGCTCCTGAATAAGGAGATACTACCATAATGATAACCGGCTTGTACCATTGGATGAACCCAGCAGAAGCAGTGACATCTTTCGTGCTTTTTACTCAAATAGAGAGCAGAGATGGTGGGGTAAACTAATTCTTTCCAGTCCATGATCTTTTCTATGCTTGCTGTGTGATATAAAAATTATTATAATAATGATAATTATAAGCTGTATATGATGATGAGTTAAAATAAAATCAAATAATATAAGATAATAAAAATAAAAGTTCTCACAGACACAGTAGGGAAGCTTGATGCTGCTCACAGTTTCACTAAGAAAGATTTCAAAGCAGGAAACATGCAGGGAGTTACCTAAGCAACAAGGACTGAGTGGTGAATCGATTAATTTCACTCACCAGGTGATGTCAGTGTGTCGGAGAGTGATTCACTTGTTGCTTCCTGTGTAAACGTACTTTAATGTCACATGTCCATATGGACAGTTTGCACTAAATCTTACACTTTTCTGTCTTACCTCAGTCTCAAACTGAGTTCCAAACATGTCCACAGGTTGTTTGCTGACCAATGCAGGCTTATGCTTTTCTACCCACTCTTTGAAGCAGAATGGGGTCATCACATTCATCGTGCTGAGTGGATAATGTGGAGGCTTGCTGGGTTCATCTACAAACATTCATGTCAGTGCATATGTTGGCCACTTATTGTTAAAAATGTACATAAACATATAACATACTGTTTACATTGTACTTTTAGATATTCACATAGGGACTTTAAAAAATTGGTATTTTTGCCACAAAATATTATTACACTGTAAAAGCTGCAGCAAGGAAATGATTACAAAAAAAAGAACTGTGTCAAGAAAAGAGCACTGGGAAGGAAAAAAATTTATATAAAAAAAAAAAAAAATATATATATATATATATATGTGTATATATATATATATATATATATATGTATATATATATATATATATGTCACTTTGAAATTTGGTACTCACTCGTACTCATTTGCCAAACAGCTTAATCCTACCAGGGTCGCTAGGAGGCTGATCTTAGATGACACTGGGAGAAGGCTCGGTACACCATGGACAGCTTGCCAGTCCATCACATGGCCAACACACACACATTCACAATTTGGAACAGCCAATAAGCCTATTGTGCATATCTGTGTACTATGGGAGGTAACTGGGGTACCTGGAGGACATGCAAACTCCACACAGAAACTCCTGACCCCGGGACTTGACCCCAGGAGAACCCTCTTGCTGTGAACTGGACATGCTAACCACTATGCCAGTGCCATTTGGTATATCAAGATGTCTGTATGAAAGAGAAAGGCTGCAAATATTGAACATTAATCTTAACCAAAACAGTATATTATAATATATCTGTGTGCATTTTAGCTGCTATTTTAAAAGTTCTATGGGTAGTTAGTTGAAAACTGAATCTCAGAATGATTATTTTTTGCTATACAATATTAATCACGCAAGGGAAATTATTGCCTCTGCATTTAACCCATCCAAAGTGTGCACACACACGTAAACAGTGAGTACACACACTCGTAGCTGTGGGTAAATGTCCGGGAAATCATAGGGACCCCAGACATTAGCGATTGCCGGACTTTTGAGGTTCCCAGACATCCTATCCCCACTAATAATCCGGGAAATCGAGTGTGAAGTGTATTCATCAGTAAATTTCAGTAATCATTGAATATCATCACTATGGACTTGGGAACTGACTAATTAACTGAGTAATTTATTTTTATTGCATTTAGCCAGAAGGTGGTGCTATGACTTTTACCAGTAATTGCGTTCATCCTGGAATTGTTATTAATTATCTGAATTTTGGAAACAATGTTATAATCTGTGTGTGAATGATAGTTATTTTCTTTTTCATGGTGACATTTAAAAAAAATAGATAAAATGTGCCACAATCCCACACCCTATGACCACTGGAACTGCATATCTCTGTTTCCTTTGACCAGAAGGTGGCACTAGGACTTGACATTGTAGTACAAATGTGCTCAGGTGCTGGCTGTAATGAATCATGTAAAGTTTGGGGCTGATGCTCACATTATAGCCATTTTCTATTTCATGGCAAAATGTGAAAGAAAGAAAGAAAGAAAGAGAGAGAGAGAGAAAGAAAGAAATAAAGAAGGAAAGAGAAAGCATTGTCAAATTGCTTGGCCGTGGCAAAAACTCAAGCTTTTGATAAGATCTGGACTCTGACCTGTGTAGTATGAGGTGATCAAATATCAAATTGATGGGACAAAACTTTAAGGGGAAGTTTGTTCAAATAAATGGTGTGGCAATTGTCAAAAATTTCACCTTTGACCCAGAATGGCAGACTTCCTGTTTACTTAGTGACATGGGTGCGAGAGACTTTTTTGAGTGTTTTGACATGATACGAACCCTCGATAGTGTACTTCAGATTTATTTATTAGCTAAATTATTCTAGATGGTGCTCTTGCTATATATTATGTCACCCAAATCCAATGTTAAATGTTCACCTATGCGTGTTCTATGCTAAACCCAGGTTGGGCCCGTTGCAACAACCTATGTGCTTTTGATTTTTGACCTTTGACTTGTGACATGTGTTGTTTAAGCTGGCCAAATTTCAGATTCATAAGACAAAAAAGTCTGAGAAGTTTGAACAAATAGTGGAAATCACCAAAAACATGGTGAGATGTCATAAAACCTCTAGGGAGTGTGGTAATCACTAAACCAGAGCTTTTAATTTTAGTTTCATAGGCTTTTTGTGTGTCTTGACATGATGTACAAACCCTTCAAATTTCATATATGTTCCCCAGGTTCAGTCCATGACTGTTTGTTTTTTTTTATTTTTTTTATTTTTCTAGGTGGCGTTGTTGCTACATTTCATGTGTGTGCCAACTTTCATGGTGATGAATTTGGTGTCACCTATCTTTTTTAAAAGCCATTCCTATACATTTTTTGGTAGGTTGATATTACCAAAACTGTTGGAAATTATGTTATGTCTGAGTCCCTTACTACCCTCTTAAAGGGGAGGGGTCACAAGGTCCAAAATAGCAATAAACAAAAAAATTTTTTTTGACTTTGATTATCTTCTTGTGCCCTCATTCAGCCTCCGTGATTTCATAGTGGGCAGCACGGTGGTGCAGTGGTTAGCACGTCTACCTCACAGCAAGAAGGCTCAGGTTCGTTTTCCGGGCTTGGGGCGTCTTCGTGAGGAGTTTGCATGTTCTACCCATTCTTGCATGGGTTTCCTCCAGGTACTTTGGTTTCCTCACACAAAAAACATGCACATTAAGCTAATTGGCTGTTCCAAATCACCCCTAGATGTGCGTATGGTTGTGTGTGTGTTTTGACCTTGCAATGGCCTGGCGAGCTGTACAGGGTGTACCCCACCCTCGCCCAGAGTCAGCTGAGATGGCCACCAGCCTCCCTGCAACCCTAATTAGTAATAAGCAGCTTAAAAAATAATTGAATGATTGATTTCATAGTATATGAATGTCAGGTAGTGTCTTTCAAAAAATGTCAGTATTTTGAAGCCTGAATCTCGAATCACTATTCACTTTTTGTGCTGCATTTAGGGACCTTCAACTGCTTTGCACCCTGATTAAGCCTGGCTCAAAAACTTTTTTCATTACCTAAGTACTCTCAACTGTGACAAACAACATTAGTGTTTGGATCTTAGGAGAATAAAGTTTGCAATTTTGAAACATCTTGTTGCAATGTGTGTTGAATGTGTCAATCACCAGCTAGACTTTAGGTTGGTTCTGTTATGACATACAAAAAAGTTATAATGATAGTAATAATTTAAATATAATATATGAGTTACATTTGCAGCATACTCATTTTAGCAGGGTTTTTCTATTGAACGAGAATATTTTTCAGAGAGCACCCGAAGACAAGGGCTTTTCTAACACTGATTTGTCTGCTGTCGATGACTGCCATGACTCAAGTTTTGTTGCCAGGGAAACTTATTGTGTGAGTGTTTGTGTGTGTCTGTGTGTAGGCAAACAAACAGGCAATGTGTGCTTGACTTTTTGTGTTAATGAGCAGTGTGTGAGGTGCACACAGCTGGTCATTGCCATAGTGATTAAGCCGGCAGTTACTTACAGTTGCACTGCCTTTTCAACTGAAAAATGTATATGGAGTGCCTCTTACTTTTGAACTTATGATTTGGAAACCATATTTTCCATTTCAATATGGTTGAGAGCTAAGAATTTGGTGAATGCAGTGATATAAATTATTTTGCTGTACTGTAAATAATATTTAAAGAGTCACAATATAAAATGACCCTCGAAAAGATTTTAAATCCTTTTTTTTTTTTTTAACTTTTTCCAAGAAAATCTCTTCTTTGGCTTCCTGCTGATGACATCACCCACTGTAGTCCAGAACATTCCATGCAATACACATCCATTATAAACAGACACATTGACTGAGAAACTTTACCAAACGTAAACAACAAATGAGAGAAAACGTAAAAGGTAACAAAAAGCCATTTTTGACAATTTATATGATTACTTAATTGTCTAGGTTTTAAAAGTTTCTATTTGAAAGTATAGCTTCTTGGCAAGGCGTTAAATTTAGGCACGTTTCACACTTGCTCGTCAACCTCTCCCCAAATCCATGTGAATTTTGTTGTGTTTTTTTTGCTAATTATTGCGTCATCATGTTACCTTGACATGTCAATAAAAGTAATAGCACACTTTGCGGTGCTAAGACGTACAATTTGATATATACATTGCCTGGGTGCATTTTGCAGTTTGGGCTGCATTATGTGAGCCGGAATAATGAAAAAATAAATAAAGAAAGAGGACCAATTCAAGCTGAATAGCAAATATGTGCTGTATTGCACTGCAGATGCAGGCACATAACAAGGCATCTAATAACCATAAAAGGGTCATGTCATTAATGATGTAAAATAAACAAACAACTAATTATTTTTTTTTGCATTATTGAAATGTTTTCTAAACCTAGTTTCTGAATGATGAAATTTAAAAGACGAGATGAATATTGCATGTTTGATTACCTCATTTTTATTCCCTTATATAAACAACTTAAAATAGGTGTATGGGGTTTGCCGGTTCCCACGAAAAGCTTGTCAAGTATGGGAAATCATATGAAAGCTCCGCTTTTAGGCAGTGGCTAAATCTGTATATTAATACGGTGGCATCGTGGTGTAGTGGTTGGCATGTCCACCTCACAACAAGAAGGTCCTGTGTTTGAGGCCCAGATTTGGCCGTTTCTGTGTGGTGTTTGTATGTTCTCCCCTGTGCTTGCATGGGTTTCCTCCCACAGTCCAAAGACATGCACAAGGACTATTGGTGTTCCAACTTGCACGTAGGTATGGATGAGAGTGTGAATAGTTGTGTGTTGCCCTGCAATGGTCTGGTGATCTGTTCAAGGTGTAACCAGCCTTCATCCAATTTTGGTTTAGATAGGCACAACTTTTTTTTAAACCCAGTTAGCCAGCAGGTGCTAAAACACCAAACAAACATAAAAATGTATAGGAAAAACAAAACAACTGCACTATGTCTGAAAAGATACATTTTTAAGACTTAAGCTTAAGCTCTGTTTGTGGTAATAAAGCCAGCTGATAAGCAGGTGGATATGCGAGGCTAGCTAGCGTTAGTCAATTAGCTGACATTGTAACACTGAGCTAGGATTTTCCCTCAAAACAAACACCCTGTTAATCAAACACAACATACATTATAAGAAGTATTTATTAGAGTTACGGGGGCTTTGGCATTAAAATTTACCTCAGGGTTTGAGGAAATAGCGCACATAGTTGACAGTGATTCAGGAGCAGCACTACAAGCTCAGCCCTGCGCACTACATCCGGGCATTAAGCTTATGTTTCTAAGTGAACTACTTACTGCACTCTGTATTAATGAATTAAGTTTAAGATTCAGCCTAGCTAGTATCACGCAGCAAATTATAAAAATTCAAATATAATGAATAAAACTAATCACAAAACAAACATAATAGTGAAAAACTACATGAACTGTGCAAAGTTTGGGCCAAGAATGAGCTGGATTTTTTGTTCTTTTTTTCTATTGGTCATGTTATGATACTAATCAGTTTATAATTTGAAGTTAATTTTTTCATGTCAACACCTCAAGCACTGGATTCTATGTCAGAACAGTGCCAATTTGTGGCATTAGAGGCAAATATGTTTTAAATGTATATGGTCAAAAACTTGGTCAAGGACTTGAATCATAATACACAGAAGAACACATGCTTTTGCATAGAGTGAAGGTAAAAAAAAGATTTCTTGATAACATGACAGAGAAATAGTTGACTTTGTTTTATAAAAGAAATGGAACTGTCAATTGGGAAGCAGTAAAACCAGTTCACTTACTCTGCATCTTGTGGTAATGTTGGGGAAAACTAAAAATTTAAATTGTTTGCTTAATAAGATGTAACACCTCCTCCTTGACCCTGAAATACTGACTTGGTTGTATAGATTACATAAAACATGTAAATCACTCTGGATAAGAGCAGCCGCCAAATGCCATACAAGACTGCAAAAACTACTCTTGGAGAAATCTGCTTACTACTCATCATTGTACCCATTCTATATCCACTGTAAAGCATAGTGAAGGCTGCACCATGCTATTGGGACTGGGGGACAGATTCAGGCTTAAAATATAAGATAAACACATAAAAAATTTGTTTGTTTGTTTGTTATTTTTCTGTGAAATTATATCATTCATTTATTTTCTGAACAAATAAATGGCAGCTTACACCCTGACACGCAGAGCAGAAGCAGGCTGATGGCAACCAAATGGCCTACTTTTTATAAACAACAGCAATGGCGTGAAAGCATATAATTTAAAAAATAAGGTTTTCATTTAAAAATTAAAAAAAGTGAATTTGTCTGAACATTTTCCAAATGTACTGTACAATTCCGTCACAGTGATGTTTAAAAGATGGCAAAATGTTGAATTGTGGAAGGATGTTTGGGCTTACACAACATGCAACAAGGAAACTAAAAGGAAAATCAACAAAATAAAACATGATAAAACATTAGTTATTGTGAAATGCCATACTTGACTTAACTGTAGTGATAACAATAAAGGGAAATGTTTGTGTAATATATACAAGTCTAACAGCTGGTACAAAGAAGAAAAAAAAGCAGTTACCTGGGTCAGGTTTTCCAGTGTTATGTTGCTTCGATGTCATAAACCTGTCAGCAAAAGCAAAGATTATTTGAATAGGCTATGTACCCAGAGCACTTTAAGACTCACAACAATGACTTACTCCTGAATAACTGGAACTAGTTGAGTGCCCAGGTTCTCACAGTAAAACCAACGCTCAAACAGGATGTCGGTGCTGTTATTCACATAGTATCTGAAATTTAAATAAAATGTTTGTGGAAAAAAGTACATATATTCTGCTAACATTCTATGGTTTTTTTGGCTATATATGAAAATGTGTTATTGGTTATAAAGCAGAATTGAGAGCACTTTGGGCTTAGTCAACAAGCTATTTTAGTTAAGTGAGTTATGGAACTGTTTCAAGTGAACATTACTGTCAAACTCTGATTTTTTTTCCTCTATACATTACAGTACAATTTTTTATAGGGTTGCCTGTTAAGAAACATGTATAAATTGGCTGGGTTTTGCAAATTGCATTTGCACAACCTATTTATTAATGTAATTTAACAATTACCTGTTTAATAAATATGCTTAGGCAGACACTATTACCACTTGATAATGTTAAAGCATTTACATGTGATATAGTTTTATTAGTATCTGGCTATGTTACCGAAGACAGTCTGTCTCTGAGCACAGTCGTCTCCTCTCCACCACTAATCCCACTGTGTTGGCTTGTCTTTGAGGAGAGTGGGGGATTCGTGCTGGCAGCAAAAACATCTGGAAAAAAGTAGGACCAGAGTATATAACACAGCACCTAAAATCCCAGTGATAGTGTAACAAGTGGACAGAAACAAAACATGGTTTTCATGTTTTGTGGCACTATTAAGTGAGTCTGGTACTAATGCTTACATCATTAGTACCAAAGCCACAGTAGGGACAGCAAAATGATGCTGACAGTTTAGTCAGCAAGTCATGATTCCTACCTCTCCTTCACGGATATGCACATCTTTGTGTTTGCCATTCTCTATTATTTTCAAAACCATGTCTCCACGGTACTGGTAAAACAGCTGAGACAAGAGACAGTAGAAAAAATTTTATTATGACAGCTGTTTCATAATACGGATACTATTTATTTGCAATTTTTAAATATAAATTCAATGTATAAATGAATTAGGAACAAATAAATAAAAATAAATGACCAGGAACAAATTACTTACCAAAAAATAAATAAATAAATTGTTTTAAAAATCCCTCTTTATTCACAAACTTTTCTATAGTACATCCCAAAGACTTTCAAAATGCCTGAGGTCAGGAATCTGTAGTACCAGTTGATTTGTGAAAATGATTCCCTATGCTCCCTGTATGACTTTTTCACTATTTGAGTCCCCAATTTTATGTTTGTACCATCTGGGGAAAAAAAAGTTCATTATGGGATAACCTGGGGCCTCTTGTACAAAGGGTGCATATGCACAAAAACGTTGCATACGCACTTTCCCACGGAAAAGTTCAGATGTATCAAGAGTGAAATGTCCGTGGAAATGTGCGGTACTTCACGCAAACTTTATGGCTGGCGTACGCATGTTTCTGCAGCTGTTGGTGCTTTGGCGACACTTAGAGGTGTTTCAGGGAAACTGTTTATAATGTGAACTTTAGTCCTCAGAGTTGATTAAAGCGCATTTTGTAGCGAGAGCCGGCGCTGTCACTGCGCACACATTGCTATAAAAGCGCCATCACAGGATTAGTTTATATCAACAGGAAGCATTTTCATTCCATCACTGTACACATCACATGTGATGCACAAATGCAGTGAACTGACATTGTGGCGAGGTTTCCTGGTTCAACGTACGATTCATAACAGCATGGTTGGGAACTACACGCTGGCACTGAGCACGATGGTGATTTCAACCATTCACCAATGCATTTATTGAGTCACTGATATTTGTGTGGATTCCTGTGAGCAGACGGTCATTTATGCCACCGATTGCACAGCACAGCACGGGGAGGACACGGCCAGTCGGGCGGGCAGCAGGAATCTCCTGTTTCTGTGACTCAGAGCCGCCGTGGATGGTGGTGCCAAACACTACATTCTTGCGCGCCTCCCCGTCTTCCTCATATTATAAGGGTTTTCAGACGGAAATCTCCGGTGGATGGTTCATTTAAATATGATTTGCATATTTAAATATGGGCGTGGACAGGGCGGGGTCGGATACTCCTACATTTGCGCTCAATTCAACGTTGATTCGGATGTTCAAAGGAAATGTGCATGGATTCATGCATCCGCACAGATTCATACATCTGATTTTTTTTGTGCGTACAACATTTTCTGGATTTAGTCATACGCCATTTTTCAGTAAGAATTCCACGCAAGTCTTTGTACATGAGGCCCCTGGTCATTGAGGTTATCAGCTGGCTTCATTTTATTGCCACACCTCAGCTTGTCCTAATCAACAGAAGCAACAATGATACACACTGTACTCAAGGCTAAAAGCAGTCCAACAAATTATTACGCACTAAATGTTTTTTGGCTGGTCAGTGCATATTGGTGGCAAAGGGTACAGATAACCCATCTAAGTATGTAATGGCACTATTAAATAGATGGTTTAATGGCATCATTTACCAACGGTCACATTGTCAAGGCATTTGCTGACATCTACTGACCATAACAGGGCTTTAGTATATCAGCTTCAGCACTGCAAATGTTAACATATTTGATAAAATCCAACTTGTTTAACTTACGCATTAACTTTCCATTGCTTTAGGTTCTTCTTTGTGGGGAACAGAGCAAAATTGTAAATAGCTTTTTGTTTTGGGAATTTGGTTTTCAAATTAATGAAATCAACTGTAAATATACAGTAAGATGGTGGTGGGTTCTGTGTGTATGGTGTAGTCTGAATGTAGAGTGTTTTGTAATTAAATAAATAAATAAATAACAACAGGGCTTTAGTGCATCAGCTTCAGCACTGCAAATGTTAACATATTTGATATAATCCATAATTTATGCGTTAATTTTCCATTGCTGCTGTTGTTTTTTTCTCTCTCTCTCTTTACATACTCCTTTGTGGGGAACAAAAAAAAAGGAAAAGGCAAACAGCCTTTAAGTTGTGGGGATTGGGTTGGGGAAAGGGTTTTTTCTTTCCGCTCTTCTTTGTGGGGAACAATTAAAAATGTAAATAGCTTTTAAGTTGTGGGGACTTGTTTGGGGAAAGGCTGTTTTTTGATTACGTTCTCCTTTGTGGGGAGGAAAAAAAAGACATACAGCCTTTAAGTTGTGGGGACTTGGTTGGAGAAAGGGTTTTACTTTCCGTTCTCCTTTGTGGGGAACAGAGCAAAATTGTAACTAGCTTTTTGTTTTGGGGATTTGGTTTTCAGTTTAATGTAATTAATTTAATCAATTGTATATATAGAGTAGGATGTATCAGCTTCAGCACTGCAGATGTAAACATATTTGATACACTCCAACTTGTTTAACTTATCATTAATTTTCCATTGCTGCTGCTGTTGTTGTTTTTTCATAAACAAATTAACATTCTCCAACAATTTCTAAAGAACAACTTCCTCTTCTCCTCTTGCTGTTAAATAATACAACCATTTATGAAATGTGAACATTGCCAAACAGCAAAATGTGCTAGTTGTTAATACTTAAAAAAAGACAAAAGGACTTTGTCCTTATTGTGATATATTATTGTTGCTTAGAGGGTCAAGTTCAAAATTCTTAAAATTTCACAATTCTGGGCGGGAATGCTAAGAAACAATATGTAACTCGTGACAATCATGGAGCTTCAGGAGCTACTCAAGATTTTTACATTCTATAGCTGGTCTTAAGCAGAGTAGTTATTGAATTAGATTGTGCTATCCATTACTTAAAAACAATTCATTCCACTGTGTAATAAGTGATTTTAATCCTCATTGCCTGTTGAAACACACAGCTAATAACATATATTGGTGGGCATATGTATTCTTAGCTAATAGTAGCAGTAGTAAATTATAATTGCAGGGCAGTCTACTTCGGCACATATCTAAACACTATAAAATCAATAACTAAATTGATATCAAAAAGAGAAGATGCTTCACCCCATATGACACAAATGCCAATGTCTTTTTTAATATGTAGCAAAAATCAAGCTATATTTGGTGTCTTAAGTTGCTCTAATCACAATTTTAATGCATAGGCATAGTTCACCTCTTCACCCTCCTCAATGTGGTAATCCTTCCGTGTGTTGGGTCCACCAACAAACATGATATTTAATTGGTAGAAGAACCTGAAAATAATACATTTTACTTCCAGAGTTCAATGTTGCTAATATTAGAGTAATAAGATGAATTTGTTTAATTATTATTTAATCTACTTACATTAATTTGTTGCAGACAGGTGGCAAGAAAGAAGCCTCATTCTCTTTAATCCACTTGTCTATGTTGATATGAAAAGATTCGTTTGTCATTTTTCTAACTGAAGTAGACTGGTGTGATATGGCAGCAGTAATTCAGAGCACTTGCATCATGCCGAGTATTTACTCTTCACTTATTATCATTGTAACTGCTGACAGAGATATGCTGTAGGGACTGGGAGGAGCACAGCCCACATGTGTGAGTCTGAAATTTTCTTCCCTGAAATCACGGTTTACAATCTATTGATTATCTTGGTTCATGGTTTGCATAAATAAACTATGAACCCAGACCTTTGGAACTTGGTTTTAGCCTGCTCTTCACTATCAGCTATTGTGTAAATCATTCAAGCTGTTTATCACATTCACTGCATGACAATGTTGGTGAAAGACAGACATTTAATCATTATTTAATTATTTAAGCTTTGGTTACCGATTTTGTGGTTTCTGTCCCCCTCATCCATTGTTTGTTTTTTATATTTTTACAACCAATGTAATGTCAAACCATGCAAAGTAAATACACTTGCATAATGCTACAGAGGAAGTGTTACATAATACCACAGGAAGTGATACCACACTACTGATGTTCCAGGGCTTGAAATTCTTTGAAAAAACAGTTTGCGCATGATGCAAGCTGCCAGCAAAAGTTACTTGCGTCAAAACAAAATAGCTTCCGCCTTACCTTTATTGCTATATTCTTGTTAATATTCAGCTCCTTAATCAGAAAACAAGTTGAAACACTCAGTAAGCAGATTAAACATCACACAGTAACAGTATGTGGTCACATAATGCACGGGGTTTTAAAATTCTTTTTGAGGAGCAGAACCACTAAAAGAAGCAGGAACTTCTGTCCCCATTTTTTTCCCTCAGTTCTGCACTTGTTAATTTTGCATAACTTTTTTTTTAAATATACTTTTTATTAAAATTCCAAACAATGAACAAATACAGCACAAGATTATGACCAAAGTCAAACATGAGTAAATAAACCTCATAATGAGGAGATATCAAATACAGATGGGTACAGGTTCAACAGGGAAGGGTAAATAAAAACAGAGCAATAGATTACTGTGTAGACTAGATTGAAGATGTAGGCAAATAAAACTATAAGGTAGGCTATATGCTTCCGCCTCCAAGTCTGATTATGTAATATAATGCATCAAATTCTGCTACTGTAATAATTAGCATTATTCTGCTACAGTCATGACATCTGGTCTCAATGCAGTAATAAATTTGTTTACATTCAGTTAAAAACCAAGATTGTACATTTAATTCTTTGTTCAAATCTATTATTCAATTCAAATTAAACTCTTCATTGTAAAATGTCTCATTAATTTTGAGACAAATCAACAAAATACGAATAAACTTGGAACTTTAAACTTAAAAGTCCACTGCACATTCTTGTGATTCATTCATCATTCATTCATTCATTTTCTGAATCGCCTAATTCTAATTCTAATTAGGGTCGCAGGGAGGCTGGCGCCCATCTCAGCTGACTCTGGGCGAGGGTAGAGTACACCCTGGACAGATCGCCAGGCAATCACAGAGCAGAAACACACTGACGGCTATCCAACCAACTTTTAAATTAGCAAACAAACACACACACACACACCCTTCCAAAATGTCTAAACTATGGTTACGCCCTTGTTTCCCATGTGTCCCCTGTAATACATATCGGGCAGAGGTCCTAGCACAAAATGGTGTAGCTCTCTCGAACGCCAGTGCAACGGATCTGAGATCTACTTTGAAAAGCAGCTTGAACATTAATTACGCTGACAATAGAATACCATTAGTATTTATAAATAGTATTTTATTTTTATAGTGTGTATTTTATAGTGTGTAAATAGTATTATATTTGTATAGTGTATACGTGTGTGAGATGGCACGAGGCATATTGGGTCTATTAAATATGCAGGGTTTTTTTTTCCTTTTGAAAACGAAAGTGAAAGTAGAAGCGCACAGGACTCCAGTCTGTGTTCCGGCTTAACTGGTTTTCATGTTAACTGGTGACTTTGGCTTATAAATGTTTACACTCCGCCCATTCCGTCGACATACTTCTGTTTGACTTCTGCAGAATCGTCAAGACGACTACTCTAGTTCAGAGTGAAATCTGGTACTCCACTTTGCTGTACAATGAAGTGAAACATATGTCGTGTCTCAAAAAATATTAACAAAATGAATAAAAGAGCAAAAAAACTAATAAAATGAATAAACCTCTAAATAATTATAATATGCGCAGCAGGATTCGAACCCGGGGCTCCACATTAAAAAGGACCACTAACGCAGCAGCAAAGTGTTTATTCATCTATGCGACAACTCCACCAAGAAAATATCGCCTAATCTATCGTTATAAATTCACTTCTACACTATAACACTATTCATGTTCAGTTTCCACTGTCACAAGATAACACAGCTATCCGTGTTATCTGGTGACACTCGCCAACACTATTAAATTCTATATTGTCTCATAATAGGGCTTCCTATTTGTCCCGTTTATTTAATACTGTGATCAGATTTTTTGCAGGTCCATATATTTCTGTAGCTTTTGATTGCAACAGTAAAACCAACGTTTAAGCGATGTCTATTTGAACTAATCACACGTGTTGGTGTTGAATGTTTGGGTCGGAGTCTGGATCTTAAACAAGTATGAGTCTTTCTTTTTACTTTAGAGTTGTGTAGGCTGCATTATTTCACATTAATCATTGTCAGTTTGGTGAGAAACAAAATATTTCTTTAGTCCCAACAGCGATATATTAGCCTAATATTGTCTTACCGAAATACATCATAACTAAATTTTTACTTAAATACACAGAGCCTCAAATACATAATCAGCACGATTTTCATTATTTAAACATGAGCTTATTAGTAAGGCAGTGATTAAAAAAAAGCACATAAAATACAGAATACAGTTCAACATTCAGCTTATTACCAATCGCCACAAATCAGCTGTTGAGTAATCAATTTTCCTGTGCATTTAATTTAAATCACTATATTTTCACCTAAATACACACAGATACTCCAGTCTGATTGTAACAATCAACTCAAGTCAAAATACATCTGCTTCTTCCTTCAGAGCTTCTTAATGATCTCCGATTGTTAAAGTGATGGACAAAAGAACGCATGACTGGAACTCATCCGGTACTTACAAAGTAATCAGCCAGAAGTCTGTACCTTTTGTAGCAAATTAAGAGAAAACACAGAGAGTGCACAGAAAAGAATAAAGCGAGAGATATATATAACACAGAGACAGAATGAACCCTACACTAGTACGGAAAATACACAATGTATTAAAGTATAATATCCGGTCGGCTCTACAAACAGTGAGGTCATCAAAAGACGTGAAAATTTCATTATAAAGGGTAAGAGGTGTCCTCTTGTTGTTAACAGTTTAAATAATTAACATTAAAATGTTGTTTAAATATCTACTACATCCACAAAGCAGAGAGCAAACAGAGCTCAGGATCGAACCTGACAAGGTGACGTCAGTTCCTGTCCTGTGAATCGCGTGCCAGCAACTGCTTGTCGGCGTTCTTAACTTCCTCCCCCGATTCTAGGAATTTTAATTTTAACCTTAATTTTAAATTTCGTTGTTTAAACTTTCCCTAATCTTGGAACAGTTTT
>JAOUQZ010000039.1:9014067-9033139 GCA_028564935.1 Neosilurus hyrtlii
CATGCCAGAGTCCCTGCTTGCACCCAGCACTAATAAACTCTTCTTTTACCATTACACTGCTATAAGAACACCTAACATTAGGGGTGTGCTCATTAGGGATTAGTGTGTCGGGGTTGTAGAGAAAAATTTTTAGATTCCTCCCTAATTTAATTTTAATATTTAAAGCTGCTTTGTGACAATGTCAATTGTAAAAAGAGCTATACAAATAAAACTGACATGACTTGACTTGACTTAAACATTCAGCCTTTGCTGGTGGATTATGAAAATGGAATGCATAGGTAACATGACTTTATAGGCAGAAAATATTTGATTTAAAATATTTGTGTGAAAGTATTTTGGAGTCAGATCGGCTTCTTCAGTACATTCATATTATTAAGGTCCATATTGGTTTCTGGACTTTGATCTGCAGTCTCAATTGTAAGAGTTCCACACACAGACATAACAGCAAGTTGTTTTCTTACTGACCAGTGTTTCAGGAAGGCCTACCACTCCTCAGGAAAACCCTGTGGCACACATAGAAAAAACTTCCAGAAGCTGAATGGAACAGCAGAAGGGGCGGGGCGGGGGGGGGGGGGGGTGACAAAAAGAAGGGAAAGGGGGGGGGGGGGGGGGGGGGGGGGGGGGTTGACAAAAGGAATGGAAATGGGTGTGGGTGTGGAACTGGGCTCTTCCTGGCATAATCAGTCACGAGTATTTCCTTTCATTGTATTGCCCATTAAAAAGTCCAAACTCTCAGACTTTTAATTCTATTTCAAATACAAAGAAAAAAAATATTCCCCTAAAGCCAAAACTTTTATATTGCAATTGCAATTAACAGAAAAGTACTCACTTCTCACACACACGTACAGCCTATATGGCTCGGAGCAGGTTGCTGGGTTCTGTGATAAACACTTCATTATGAAATGCAGCAGGACTCTGTAAATATTTGCTCTAAGATGTTATCAATCCTCCTTATTTTGCCTTCAGCTCTTGGCACAAGATTGATTCCAGCCCCTTTACTTTCTTAATGACTTAACTAATCAAATGCACTATACTACTTAAGTCACTGAGTCTTCTAAACAAGGGCAAAAAACAAATCAAGGAAACGTATCACCCTAACTGAGAGCCGCTATCTTCTAGTATGCGCTTACTGAACCACACCTTTTAAACTGGGTTAAATGAATTTCAGTATTGGAATGCTAGGACTCCTTTAAGCATCATTAAACAGGAAATTGCTGACATGTAAACAGCAGTGTTTATGCCCGTTTTGTGAGCCAAAATTTGCTTTAAACTAAATTAACTCCAGCATAGTTACAAAAGACAGTACAACATAATAACTAAGCTCTAAAACTTTCAGGATGCCAATTTGTAGCTAGATCAGCTTTAGTAACTAAAAACTCAAAAATTGTATTGAGAAATTATATCAGATTTGATTCTGTCTGCATTAACTTTTCCATTGCCAGTTAAAATCTTAAAGTTACACCTGAGAGCCTTAGACAGAAATATGCTGCTTTGTTTTTTATTTTATTTTCAGAGGAATGTGTCTACATTTTGTGAACACAATCTCCCTGAAGAAGCGGGACTGACAAGAGACATCAATAAAATTCACACAGAGCACATAATTTTTTCGAAAGATTTTTATTGGGAGAACTACAAAAAAAAATGTACAGAACAATGTTAAGTCTCACTTGCAACTGTAGTGAACTGACCCAACCCTAAACAACAAAAAAGTCTAACTCATTGTCTATATCCATTATAAGTTACATTCAAAAAGGTTTTCTTCTGATAAAGTAGGCCCCTGTACCTACTACGTACACGCAAAATATGTTCTTCATCTTTGCCCAGCAAGTTCAGAATCCTTAGATCAATACCATATCAATAGGTAATCGAGTGAACAAAGAATTAGAGTGTACAGGAATGAGGAGTTTGAAAGACATATAAGGGGGAAAAACGCTTTGCTGGTTACTCCAAGGCCCCTCTTTTGACCAGTGGTAACAACCTTCCAAAAAGGTTGCAAAAATATATTCAAACCTACATTCAGCTTCTGCATGTGTAAAACAATGACTTGCATCAAAATACTTTATTTGGTTAATAATAAGGCATGTGTGGTGGTGGACCCCTTAGGCACTAAGGCAGTAATACTGGGGCTTGGGATTGCTACATTCGCACATTGCAGGAGTCCTAGCCTCGCTCAATGCATTAAAATAAAAGGGAAAGAAACGAAAGGAAAATATTGTTTGAGGGTGGCACGGTGGCGTAGTGGTAAGCACGTCCGCCTCACAGCAACAAGGCCTGGGTTCAATTCCCAGCTTGGGTGTTTCTGTGTGGAGTTTGCATGTTCTCCCTGTGTTTGCGTGGGTTTCTTCCCACAGTACAAAAAGATGCACATTACTGGCTGTTCCAAATTGCCCCTAGGTGTGGGTGTGAACGGTTGTGTGTGTTGCCCCTGCGATGGCCTGGCAAGCTGTCCAGGGTGTACCTCACCCAGCGTCAGCTAAGATGGGGGCCAGCCTCCCCGTGGCCCTAATTAGGATTTAGAAAATGAATAGATACTTTTTTTTGTTAATCTATTCACTTGAGATCATTGTTAAACAAGTATGACTCTTTAAGAATGATCACTAATAGTTTGGATTGTGTTTTGACAACCACATGGTTCATACATTCTATAGACATAACTTAAGGATACATGCCTCAGAATTTTCAAAAGTGAGGAAAAAACTCTTCCACAAGCAATATCCCAAGAAATGTCAAATCAAGCAAATGTCTGTTTTTAATATATGTAAACAAAAATTACAAAATAAATATCACATACAATCTCTTAAATTAAGTTTTTTTTTACTTATTTACAATAAAGTGAAGTTATAAAAGACCAAACCAAAAAATATATTACTGTGAAAAAGAACACATGATCCACTTTATGTAGGCTAATAATGGCAATCATAATTTAAACATAAAAGAATATAGATCTATTGCTTCAACATACTTGATAAATACAATATGGACACAGTTGCCAATGTAGCCTATACTTTCACAAGATAATAAATAAGTTAAATAAGTCATAGCCAGTTATGTACTGCTATGTAATCGCTCAAAACAGCTAAAAAAATATATATTTCAACCATCTGCAGTGATTTTCCCAACAGACCGAACCGAACCACTGGGTGGCGTGGTGACCAAACTGTTTCATCTTTTGGAATGGAAGTTTGAGCTTTCAGAAGCGCATAAATAGGTCAGTTTGCAAACTACTACTTTTTTGTCAAGGCATATTCTTGGTAGGCTGGTGATTACAAAATAACATTGAAAAATCTCCGCATTTCGCGTTAAAAGTTCTGTGCAGAAAAAAAATGTCTCCGGAAAATGCGATGCTCTCATAACACCGGTCAGAGTCACAGGTGGAATGAATGCCTTAGTCGATATCCACTTTCATAGCTATCGGTTCGAGGACGGGGGGAAAACCCCCAACAAACTCTAATGCCACACCAGGATCTGGAGTCACCTGACCTGGTTGTTTCTTTAAAGTCCGTCTGATTTACACGTTGTTGACGAGACTGTATTTTAATAACTGTTAACTTTAGGAAGGTTCCCAGTCCTATAAATAAAGAACAGGGCAAATCATACGCAGACACAAAAATATTACGAAAAAAAAAAACCTTGCTAACAAATTAATCATCAGAAATCGACAGCCTGCTGAAGATTGGCAAACGTCTCCCGGCCTCTAGGCTGGGCGACTCGGATCCGCTGAGACTTCCTGAAGAGCTGAGCGAGCCACTGGCGTAGCTCTCACGGTCCGACATGGAGTCATATGGGCTGGGAGGCGAGTCAAATACCGGCGACTCGGACACACGATGCAGGGCCTGTAAAGGCCCGATAGTGTAGGGCGGGGAGGGGGGTCCCAATGCGGTCTGGAAATTGCTGTAGCAAGGAGGGTTTGACTGGTAACCACCATGTGAATGCACAGCGAGGGGGGCGAGCAACGCCTTCAGGTCCTGCGCTGTGGCGTATGATGAGAGGGCACCATTAGAACTCAGCGCAAGTATGTCTTCAAAAAAGGCCCCATTGGATCGAGAGGGGTCGGAGGAAGACGGCGGAGGAGGAGTGCGGGATGTTGGGCTCTCAATGAGAGGAGAGTCCAGTCCATGCTGCGTGGAGAAACCTGAGAAGCTGAGGCTGTGATGCAGTTTGGGTCTGTCTCGGAAAGCAGGCACAGCAGCTTGTTGCTCAATCAGATCCCGGCTCGGCTTCAGGTCGCTGTCGGCGGTGGCCGGGGCGGGTCTGCGCTCGTCAGCGTTGTGGATGAAGTGGCAGCGCGGGCCGTACGGACAGAAGCCGATGGTATGGAAGGTGCGGCATGGCTCCGTTTTGTATTTGGGGTGGCGAGACAGACTGCGCAGCTCGTGGTGGCCGTGTGCAAACTGGCACTTCTCGCCGTACTTGCAGGCACCGTTTTCCTCGAAAGGGCGACACAGTTCCGTCTTGTAGCGGGTCGAGTTGATCTGCGAGCCTGGCTTGTGCTGCAGCGCCTGCAGCTGCTGACTGCGCGCCCCCGTCTCACTGTAAGCGCGCTCACGGAACTTGTTCACGATGACGGAGCTCTCTTTCGTGCTGCTGTAGCATGTGGCGGAGAACTTGTTGCCGCTGTTTGTGCGGTCAGCGTGGCTCGCGGAGTAGCGCCGGAAATCTCCCTGTGTGTACGAGCCGCTGCTGCTGAGAGCCGAGGCTGCCACAGGCGCCCCCGCCGCTTTCTTATCCAACATGCTGCTCAGATGAAGTGTGTTCATGTTCACACTCTTGTTCTGTTAAGAGAAATCTAAAAATTACAAACGGCAGACGGAACTCATGTTGTAGCGACTGATAAAAGTTTTGCAATCGTTCCAAGCGGGTTTAAAGTAATCAGTGAAAGTAAACCAACGCGCGGGAGGGTTTCACTTAGTTTAAGCTTAAGAGTCGTGTTAAACGTTACCTTGTACAGCATGTCGATGTCGTAGAAACCGGACAGGATGGTCGCAGACATTTCCGAAGCTTGGAGTCGCACTTGATCTTTCATTTGAGGACTTGCCAAGATTCCGTAGTGAAAAACGAAGAAATGAGTTCGCCAAGACTGGTTCTTGGAGAAAACTAATTTAAGACAAAGTCTGAAACCATAAGAAACGCGACTCGTTTGAGATACTATTTTAATGGCTTGTCTGTCCACCTCCCTGAAGAGCCAAGCGAGGGCCGGACACAAGTCACTCTTTCCCAACATATACGAACCCGAATTGCGCGTGAGGATGGGCGGGGCCTGCAGAGCTGAAGCGAGGTTTGCCCGCCCATTCCTCTCAAGTGTCGCACGGGCGCGAGATCTGATTGGTCGTCTATGAGACTCCACCCACACTCTTTCATTCTCCTGTCGAACTGTTGCAGGAAGCGTGATTACCTCCGAAACTGAATGAAAGCCACGCAGATATTCCCAAACAATACACCTTATTCACTGCCCGAATTTGACGTTCTTCAAAATTTCCTATTTCAGAAATGGCACCAAAACTGGCATTTTATGGCTGACTAAAATAGAAAATATATTTATTCAGCCAGTAAGCAATATTGAACAGTGATAAGTATTTTTATATAACTTTGCAGACAATTGCACCAACAGCCAGGTAAAGAAAAACCGGCGGAGATGATCTGTAAGTTAATAGCACCGAGAAGTGCAGGTGGAGGGGAGTGAACGGGACTGACACGCAGCTGTGCTGGACCCTGGCACATGAGCTCAAACTGCAGGGCTGTGAAATCATTCCCTGAGCGGAGGAAGCTCCCCTTTGTGTAATCTACTGCGATTCCTTCAGTGAACCAGTTTTCATCACATCTATAGAGTTGTTTAAAACAAATAAATATATATGGGAAAGCAACTATTGTCTAGATGTGAATATGTCTATAAAGTATACATGTATGATAAATTGCCAGTACTCGGCTGAAATCCACGTACCACTAGCCATGCAGCAGAGAAAAATAAAGTTTATGTAAAGGAATGCGGTACTGTTTCCCCTATAAAACGGCCCCACACTTCCCCACACGGGTCTCAAAATGTTTCTTATGAAAGTAGCCTTGTGTGCCACCTAATGGCTAAGCCCAGAACACCACTCATGTACACGAGACCCCAGGTCGTGCAGGAGCTCTAAGCACGGAATCATCTGACATTCAGCCGACATACCACATCCCCAACCCCTGTGGATGTAAACAGGTCGTTATTTTGCACCATTTCCAAACATTACATCACTGTACAGTAAGTGAACATTTACTAATGGTACCCCGAAGGCAGTCCATCTGTCTGCACACATGGTCAGCATGGCAACATCCTCCTCAGGAGTGTTAAAAGGTACTGTGTTAAAGTGTTTGTTTTATTTATTTACATTTTTAAAAAGGGTTTGATTGTCCATCTTTCTAAACAATACAAATGTGTAAAAAAAGAGAGACAGAGGCCTGACAATATTTGGACTTATGTGAAATGACAGTGTGTGTGTGTGTGTATATATATATATATATATATGTGTGTGTGTGTGTGTGTGTGTGTGTGTGTGTGTGTGTATATATATATTATTTTTTAATCTCATGAAAAGACAATTTTGAGTCATGAAATGTATACCGATTTTCCCTCCCTCAGGTCCACACATGCATACTAATGGGAACAATTCAGCCTCAGACACAAACAGAGTAGCGCTCAGCTTTTATTTTGATTAAATACGTTTGTGGTCATTATCATACCAGCACATCATTATTATGCAAAGCACCACATAGGGAAACAGAATTAATAACAACTAAAACACTATTTACAGTCTTGAGCTGGACTCATCTTAAAGAAATAAAACTCCTTCAGCAACAGAGTGGACATTTTAAAATTACTGTAATAATTAAGAGTAAATTGATATCTCTTGACATTAGCTGCTGTTGACGCAAACAGCTTTTCAGAGATGTAGACATGAAGCATCCAAGACAATTTAAAATGTCCTAATGTTTTTTAATTATTCCCAATTACTAAATTGTGATAATGTAAGAAGGAGCTGAAAGATCGCTGATTCTCAGCTGGAGGCTTTTGTTCGCCTAATGGTTGCCAACACATTCTGAGCGAGCATGGCCCGCTCATTCAAAAGCATTAGCTTTGCATGCTCTATGGTGGCGGAGAATTGGGGAAGTGCAGGGAGGGAGCTCATTGCTCGTTGGGCAAAGTCAGCATTAGCATCAGCTAGTGCAGACAGGCGGTCAAGCTCTGCTGAGCACAAAGTTGGTGAGACTGGTACTGTAGACAAAGCACACAGGTGTCTGTGCAAGAGCCGTGCCCACTGCAGAGGCTCCGCCCACAGATTCAGATCTCCCTTCTCAAAGAGAAACTCTTCATCCTGTTCAAGATGGAGTTAAGAAATGGATCTCAGTATTATCATAAATGTAGCAAATGTCTGAAATGTTTTTCAAAAGTCTACCTTGTGTTTATCTGCAGAGACAAATACATTTATTTGTGTCTGTGGCTTACCAAGTCAAGTGTTTTCTCATTACCCAGCTCTGCTTTGCAATCTCCCAGCAGCCACTCTGTCAGGGCTACCATGCCAACCTTCACCTGGTCCCAGACTTGAAACAGGTGGCACAGAATTCCCACGCCCATGTGCAAAGCAACAGGGGGAGAAACGGCTCCTTGGGCAACACCTGGAGAAAACATTTGGAAAAGAACGGGATCCGAAAATTAATGATATATTACAAGGTATGAATTGGGACAAAGGTTACTTAATCTAGTCTTTAGCAGCCTTAGTTAGCACACATAGTTTGGACATATAATTCTATACTAGAGTCAGTAAGCCTTTGATTGCTTCACTCTGAAAGTTTAACAACAAAAAAAAGTTTCAGGGAGCCTTTAAAAATAAATAAAGAAAACAACCACCATAAAAATGTTCCCCAACAGCTTCATAAAATCCATTATTTATGCCATTTATGGCATTTCGCAGATACCCACATCCAAAATGACATACAGTCGAACAGTAAAAAAAACATTACCTACAGTCTGCAGTCACTTATATAATTAGCCCATTATGTGTTGATTTAAATTATACAAGTCTCCACTTTCTAACCCTTCTAGTTAAGGGCCTCTGGGCAAGCATAACATGGGACTGGGCATCACTTTGGAATTTTAACTTAGCTAATGATGGGCTAGCTAATGAATGTATGATATGTCCACACCTGAGCATTAATTTTGAGATCCTGAAAATTTCCGTTGAAGTATAGTTTCTTAAAGACGTCCATTCATTAGTAAATATCCTGCATTTATCCTACAATTTCAATAGAAATAAAAAAGATGACAATGCTTATTGATATCATCGTGCCTGGTGCAGGGGGGTTATTTACACTCACATACAGGAGTAAGCAAATGGTTAAAGAAAGTCGATATGGCCAATTACATTTTATTTCCAATAGATAACACTGTAATTAATATTTATTTAATATATCTGGGAAGTGATGCAAGTAGCTTAATGTAAGTAGTTCTGAGTCTTTTACTTGCCAGGTGAAAGGAGAAACAAAAAAGGGTGTGTTTGAATGAAAGCTTTTGATAGTCACTAGTACTGCTAACATAAAAAAAAGCTGGGTAAGAATGAGACAGGCTTTTTTCTCAGCAATATGGTGGGACAGCCATTCGCTGGCCTGGCCAGCCTCTGATGCTGTTCATCTCTGGGATTTGTGATGAGAAGTGATAGCCTATAGGGCTGAAAATGAGCCAGGCCTAAACACGCCATCATCCAGGCATTAAAGGCATAATAGGAAACTCAAGCTGCTTTCCCTTTCATCCCTTTTCTGTGGTTTCACACTTCAGTAATGTGATTTCCCAACCTCTTCTTGGCTTACAAAACGCCCCCGCTCTCATGGTTCTGCTTTTCTGTTTTTATCTCTTTGTTTATGTGTGCCTTAAGGTCATAGAATCTCCTTTGGAAAGGCATGACTATCTGGGAGCCTTTGGTGTAAGCAACAGGTGGCGGTTCCCCTATTTCAAGAACAACATGACAAAACCTAACCAAAAGTTGATAATTTTAAGGATGTAGACAAATGAGAGAAACAAAAATGAAACGGAGTGACTCACAAACTGGATTTCCTAATGGCCTTTCTAACACTATTTTATCAATTAACAACAGTGCACCTATGAACTGCAAACTAAATTTCTGACTTTTGCTGCACTTCACTAATCAGTAAGCACAAAAAGTGTGATATTCCCATGTGAAGTCATGCAGTTCGATAAAACGATGTCATATGATTATGTAATGGCTATTTTATATCCAAGTCTGTATGTGATCTGGTTTTATCCTGAATAGAGTGAAACTGTTTCCAGTGTCCTTCACAAAAAAGTTTTGTTTTGGAGGAACTTTGTGCGACTGCTTGTATGTAGAGCCGAGCTGAGATTCCAGCAGAAAGCCTAATTCCCGTAATCGCAGGGAAGAAAAGGACTGGAACTAATTAAAAAAAAAAAAAAACTTTTTGAGAAACGAGAGAGGGGCTTTGGTGAGCGGTGAATTCAGGATGTGAGGCGCTGCAGCTGGCTGAGTGTTGGGTGTCTGTGCATGGAAAGGAGGGATAAGAAAGGAGGTAGTGTTTGTCTCGCATGGCCCTGAAATCAGAGACATCCACAACACAGAATGTGTCAGCCTGTTCTGTTGCTTTGTGTGTGTGGACAGGAGAATGTGAGCTCTCAAATAAGTAGAACCATGCAGACATCAACATTTAAACATTCGTAGAAAGGACACTTTCTCTTTTCTTTCTATAAAATATAAAAAATATGGATTCCCACGACATTTGTACATTATTTAAAACACACCACTAATTAGAGACCTTGATGACATTACAAAACATGTACTACAATTATACTGTAGCTCCTGCAAATGAAAAGTAATCAATTTTGATCAAGTTCAATTAATGATTTAAAGTTTTTGTTTTTCTCATTTCTAGTGATTCTAGTAATTCTCACCAACTTTCAAACAGCATGGAAATGTTGGTGAAGGAAGTGTGGGTGTGAAACAGCACTATCAAGGTGAGGAAAACAACACACTGAATTTTATAGCTTTGACTTCCTCTAGAGACCTACAGGAACAGATATATGCACACACACCGTTGCTAAAGACAACTACTAACATTAAAAGCTTGTAAATAACATGAATTAGGAGGGCATTTCCAATTTAATTTACAATTAACTTGTTTCTATCCACTTTTAAACAACAGAGTTTGTGAATACTTAACCAAACTTTGCTTCTTAACATATAACTCAATAAACCACCATATAGACAGAATACAGCTTAAAACATAAATGTTGCAAAAGTATTGTTGAAGACGCACTGATTATGACAGTAGTATCTGACACTATGATGTAAAACCTAAGCAATGTTTTAGACAGTTTACACCTTCACCTGTCTATAAAAGTACCACCCATGTGTGCGCAAGTATAAAGGCCTTGTTCATGAACATCCTAATTGGAGGGATGTTACAAACTACAAAGTAGTTAACTACAAAGACAATGTTCGTTTGGCTAGTTCCTGAACATATGAGAGTAGAGGAATCATCCATAGACAAATGGCTGCCAAAAAGGCTTCAAACATCCTGTTCGACCATTAGAAAGACAAGGAGGCTTTTTGTATTACAGATGATCCACTGATAAGTTCAGATGGTTTTTTTTGAGTGTGTGGTATTTATGATTATAATGGAGGCTGGAGCAGACCAACAGTATTGTTAAGATTAAATTATTAGCTGCTTTGCTTGATTGATAGTGCTTTTAAAAATTCTCAATTTTAAGCAGAGAAGCCACACTTGGGTAATACTGGCTACAGATTCGAGAGCTTTTAAAAATATATTTCGAAATTCATTATAATTGAATGATCAATTATACATGCTTATAACTTGAAACAGATAATGCAGTGTAACAGAGAAAAATACAGTATAAGATCAGAGGTTCCCAAGTTCAGTCACTACCAGTTATCTTCAGAATTACTGATACATGTTGTACCCTCAACACAAAATAATTAGATTTAGAATTAGATCTTAGAGCTAAAAGAAAAGTCAAAACAACAACATGCACATTTCTACATGCTCATATATAATATTCATCCATCTTTCCTGCTCACAAATTTAACTGTATTCTTTAAAATGATGTTTTTCTCTCACAAAATGTTTAAATCATTTGGGGTTATAACTTGTTTAATTTGATATTGTGTTTGTATGGAGAGTAGTGCAGGTAGGATAGCAGTGAAAAGGGATACATCAGCAACTTAAACCTGGTCTCTAAATACTGCTTCATCTATCAAGACAGGCTCTTTGGCCAACACCAACAAACATTTCCTGCAAAAAAAGGTGCTTGTAAAAGGTGTGTGAAGTTGCAGATAGACTTCCGGCCAGGGATGTAGTTTTTGATGTGATTGATCTACGAGGCCGAGGTGTTCCTGCTCTCTGCATCACCAAGTCTGACACCTTAGTTTCAAAGCCCTGAGCCTACTGGACCTCCTCTCTTCCACACCTCTGTTCTTATGCTGTAAAGGGAGACTGTAAAATGAAATTCGTACCTCCCTGCCCTGTTAAAAAAGATCAACCCCCACCTGTGTCCTCTATGCCTGCAATATTAATACTGCTGTTACCAAATCTGGACATTGCCACTGGCAAGATTTCTTGGCTATGAAATCAGGAATGAGTGCCTCGAACAGTGGAGTAAAGCTCTTCTTTCTTAATAACACGTGTGTATACACTGTATATGTGTACCTATTGTGATGAGGTGTGCTGGCAAGTAACAGATGAAGTCAGCAGCTTTGTCTCTCACATCCTGGTCCTCATCCTGCAGTAAGGTGAAGAGACTACACCACAGTGACAAGGTGTGGGTGATACCTGCAACACACACACACAGTGCTCTCAGGGCACCTTTCATTTACATACTTTGGTATGTAGAAATCTAAGAATGGATATGCTGTTACCCATAGGAAGGGTGCCAGAGGTCAGCAGGGTGGGTGTGGCCTTCACCAGCACCTCTGCAGCAGTCTGTTTGATCTCAACCGGTTGATCCTCACTGCAGTCCTGAGTAACCAGCACCACCCAGCGGGCAGCATGAGACACTGCATCCTGAGATGGGTCTTCCTGTACACAGAAAGTGTATGTTCAATTATATGACTCAAGAACATTTGGAATGCACTTTTCAAAGATTATTGAATTATGAAGCACCTGAGCCATGGAGATGTTCTACTGTGTACACACGGATAGACATGATGACTAAAGAGAACCAGATTTTACAAATCCACCCCATAATAATAACAACAACACTATTCACCAGTAAAAGGCACACATCATCTCAGTGACTTACAAACACCACACGCAGCTCTTAATTAAAGGCTTTGGGTATCCAGCTGTTCAATCTTTTCAGAAACAGCTCGCAAAAATCATCTACACAAGTACCATATACACATACATGTATATAAGAAATATAAATACATGAGATAACATAGCCTCATATACACCTTTCCTTTAAGAATCACCTAGGAATATTTGTTTAAAATACCAGTTTTGTTCTTTAAATTCATTTGTCATCAAATGTGTTTGGAAGAGTTGCATAAAAGAAGCCCTGCCTTAACCTTGAGAGACCTCATTGTCCTCCAATGAGAACATCCTATTTTCTTCCAACTACACTGTGTGTATGTCCTTATAAGAACCTCAAATGATGACCATTAGGTATTAGCCTTTTTACAAACCTCTCCTGTGTAAAAAGTTTGAGTTTAATAGGTATCAGGTGGTAAGGATAAGACGTAGTGCAGAGAAGTGTCAAGGCACTGTTTTGTGGTCGTTGGAGGCTATAGTAACTCAAAAAATTATGACTACATTCAAATCTCTTGGTCTTGCTGGAAAATCAAGACTGCACCGGACACAAGGAGATCTTTTGAATGTTGATGGCATCATAAATGGATCTGTTTGCCTCACACACATTTTTCAAGATGATACTGATTTAGACAGGCATCCAAACCAACAGAGAAATAGTTAAATAATCCCAAAATCAATGGCTTAAGATCACGATCTCAGTTGCTGTATTTCGAAATGTATAGTCTAAACTGAATACCATCTACATGCACAAACCTAACAACATATAAGTGACATATTCTCAAATATTTTTGCATTTTTAAGTGTCTAAGATATAATTTTTTTTAATTTTCATTTTGACATACTGTATTAATTCAACAAGGGAAATTTTGGTTGTGCATTTAACCCATCCAGAATGAGCACATATATGTAAACAGTGAGAACACACACTTGGA
The DNA here is from genome assembly GCA_028564935.1 of Neosilurus hyrtlii. Classification (NCBI taxonomy): domain Eukaryota; kingdom Metazoa; phylum Chordata; class Actinopteri; order Siluriformes; family Plotosidae; genus Neosilurus; species Neosilurus hyrtlii. The sequence continues at coordinate 9,027,324 of JAOUQZ010000039.1, forward strand.
GCAGTGGGCTACCACACACTGCAGTGCCCAGAGAGGAACTGGGAGTTATTTGCCTTGCTCAGAGGCACTTCAGCCATGAAGGTGGAAGAAGGGAAGGTGTAGCCCCCCTACCGCCACATATTTTCCTTGCTGGTTTTGGAATTGTACCAGTGACCTTTAGGTCCCAAACAAGCTTCTCTAACTATTAGGCCATGGCTGCCTTTACTAACTTGTTAAACATAACTGGAAGAAGCTTAGGGAAGGAACTTTGAGGTAGAGTGTTATTACCACAACACCTGTACTGCTTAAGCATTTTTTAATGGTTGAAGAAATATTATGCTTTGGGCTTAAACAATTGCAATGTTGAATACTCAGCTGAGAAGACACAAATTAATTTTCTATAACAGCATGGCTCTGACATTAGTTCAGACCATAACACAAAATATTTTTATTATATATAAAGCAAATTATTAAGTACTTCTTTCAAACATGATGTGTTTGGAGTAAATAGAGAGAAAATGTTTGAGAGAAAGTGGCTAGTAAGAGAAAATAATGAAATTTATAATGAAAGTAAATCACAGGAACTAGTTGAAGCCCACAACATTCCACAACCTTAACTGCAACTTTAAATGGCCCAAAAAAAATGGAACACATCATTCATTAAAAATGTAATAATTGCAGGAATAATACACTTTGGATTAATTTTGGACTTTTGAGAGATCACCACACATTTTTTCCTGGCCCATCGTGTAATTTCTCACTTATTTTCACAGTATAAGTTTGTAGAGTCAAATTGTTTGTACATATATGAAATAAATGTCAAACCTGCTACAAAGCTAACTAAAGTTAAGGTGTTTTATTGAACTAAATCAGCATTTAGTCTTCTTCTGACTGCAGTCTTCTTCTCTCCTTCCCACACACTGGCCTTGTATTTACTTTACCAGATCCTTCCTTCCCACTTGTCTTCCTTACCAACGATGTCCTTGTGACCAGGTGCACCACCAGTCGAGAGGCCAGAGAAAGGGCAGCACAGTGCAGCTCCAATCTAACACACACACACACACACACACACACACCATATTTCAATATTTTTTTTTTTTGCAATGATACAACATGGTATGCAAAATCTATCAGTGTACAGTAAATAAATGAACAAGCCTCACATAGACACTTCCACACATAGCAATTAAGTTTACGAAAAGCAGCACAACCACTTCAGTGCAGTCACAAACGTAGCCTTTCACAAAAGCATCCACGTCATAAAACAGATAGGACATACCACACACTCAACTACAGAGCACTGGAACTGAAATACACCCATCAAATGTGTAATTACACAATGTCTCCAACAGCAACACGAGTCAAGGACAAGACTGCGGCAATGTTACACAATCACACAAAAAAGTGTGAGCACACTCGCCACCAGTATTATGGTGTTGCTTAATCACACAGCAACAGCTGCACTCCAAAACACTGGCACCATGTCACCAAGAACAAAAATCCCACCCAACAGATTTCTCAACACTGATCTTAAAGCTGACAGACTGCAGGGTGTGTATTCATTCATACAGGCCTGAAATGGGAAAGGTGTTTGTAATTCAGACTTGAGGCCCCTTCTACTGGAAAAACACACACACCTGCCGCCAGGTGCAGAGACAGACACACACATGCCGACATACACACACACACACACACACACACACAAACACACACACACACACACAAGCATATGCAGACAACCACAGGTACATGAGGCACATAAAGGTAGCTGAGCCTGAAATCTGTGAAAATCAATATCTTTCATGCACTAACTCAGCTCTGAATGAATGATTGGCATATACAGGAGAGCTGATTACCACAGGCATGTGTGGTCTCTTTCATGGTGGAGGCCCACATCTGAAACCACTGCACCTTTCCTCCCTGCCAGCACACAAGTGACCTTCTGCCTCCACTGTGGTCATACCCACAGCCCTAACCGCCACTATTCATCAGGATTAGGTGTTCTTAAAAGACATAACCAAGTAGGCCGGTGGGTTTTTGGTGTCAGCGGAAATCTTTCTGGGTGTGGGAAATGTGTGAAGGACGCAGCTAGCTAAAACTGCTAGCACTGCTTATTGTACTAATGAACAGCAGCTCTGCAAAGTTCTCACCAATGGCAGAATTTTGTACACACAATTATCTTTGAATAAAAACAACTCTGGTCAAACTTGTCACCTGTGCATGGAGGTCTCTGCCACAGAGAGGAGGTAATCTATTGCCTTGTTGTCATTTAGGAGCATACTATCTTCTTGCCATGGCAGGATGCTTGACAGTGGAAGGACTGAGAGAAGGTGCAGGACCTAAAAGAAAAACAAAATAGACAATTTAAAGTAAAAGAAAAGCTCACTGTCAGTCAGTATAACTAGTTATAACCAGTAATTACCACAGCTTCTGACTACTTCCATAACTGTTATCTATCTCCTTTTTCAGAAATCTCCCCATAGCAAAAATTAGAAATTATTTCCTTGATAAATAACATCCATTGATCCATTTTCATTAGTTTTAGAACTTGTGGAATGCCCACCACACAAGTAGCCATGAAGAATTGTTACTAAAGTATTCATGTTTAAGGTCAATAAGAAGATTAGGGGTACAAGCCCCAGCACTGAAAAGCAGCCCTGAGCAGGACCCTTTACTCACTGTTTTAGGGGTTATATATATATATATCTCATACTTAACCCTTTATGCTGACCCTATCTGCCTAACAAAGGTGAATTTGTGAAAAAAAGAATTTCACTGTGTGTAATGTATGCATGTATTCCACATATATATATATATATATATATATATATATATATATACAGAAACAACATATTACAATGAGTGCTTTAATATCAACCTATTATTATAATTACTGTCACCATTGCCAAAATTGCTGGTAAAAAAATTAATCAGCACCCATTGGATTTAATAATTTTACAAAAATCTTATCTTGGATAAGAGCTTGTAAATATATTTAATAGATAATATACAGTATGCTTTGTATAAACCAAGTCGTTATCCTAGTAATTGTTGGTTAATGAGTTTGTATACTTCATCACTGTTGATGTAGCTACCGCTGTTTATCACCTTACTACAATTCTGTTTTTAAAACGGTCTCTCACATCCACACCCAGAGTGTTTCTGTCTGCTGGCCATTTCTTGAGGTCTTCCTCTGGTTCTTGAGCAGACAAACTTCAGTATTTTTTAAATAAGTCTTTGGTTCAAAACGTGTTAAGATCTTCGGGAAAAAAAGTTACATCTAGCAAATCTATTATAAATGATTATTCAGACTGCTGGTCAGAGATACACTGAAATACTTTCTTTTTAGACAGGGATTCAAGCAGGAATGATTTAAGAGAGTTGAACATCAAAAGAATTGTTCAGAAACATGAGTTTATTTTTCTATTTGGGAAACAACCCTTGGAATCATGAAGCCCACAGAAACTGACTGAGGCCTTTTGTATTTTAGTTTCTGATTATGTCTCTCTCTCTCTCTCTCTCTCTCTCTCACACACACACACACAAATTCAATCAAGGGTATACATGACTCATAAACATTGGAATAGCAGAAGTAATAGCACATGAGGCATGTATTGCTACAGAAAACCTCCTGACTGTTAAAGCCATATGATTGAGGAAGCCATTGTGTGTTCATCCATGTGTTTTCTTCTTCCCAGAATGCATCATGGAAACCAGGCCAAAGTGAGACCCTAGAAGCAGCAGGAGCAGTCTCACAGCAGTGGCCAATAAAACACACAAGCACAGCACAGGGACACAGATGGTAAACACACATGCAGGGCACACTATGTGTTAGTGGGGACATGTGTATGTATGCACATGAGGTTTAAGTTGCTCTGATGCATGTGTATAATGATGGGAAAGGCAGAGCAGACTAATTGAGTGTTCATGTTAAACTGAAACGAGAAACTTTGATAAACAGCCCACCTTTTTCTCTTATTTTGTGTTATATTTGCTTATGCTACATGTGTGCAGCTGACTTTAGTCCATGAGTGATAATAAATGGAAGGATTAAACATAGGGGAGGTCTGCATGCTGAGGCCTTTCTGTAAGCTGATTTGTTACTGAGGAGCCATTGTATATGCGGCCAATCAGAGTGTGTGGATAGAAGTGTAGTTATCATTTAAACAGCTGTAGTCTCAGAACAAAGCACTTTGATCAGGATTTTGACAAATGATAGCAAGACACAAGAGTATGAGGAGGTCACAGACATGGTGGTAAAATGAAATGCAAAGGCTTAAGTCCTCAAAGGTGTGTTAAAACATTTTTATGTGCTGAAAATGTTTTTGTTTGATTTTAGATCTTCCTTCTCATTTGTTACTTATTTTTTCTCCAATTTTGTCAACATTTTAATACAAACTTTTATCCCTTCCTGTTTATTAGAAGCTTCATTTAAGAAAAAGCCATACAAACTAAAACATTAATAATGAGTACTGCTTGAAGTTTGTGTAGAGAGAAATGGGCCAGAATCCTGGTAACCTATTGTTCAAGATGGATCACCACTTTCCAGAAATGTTTGGTTGAAGGTATTCCTGCTTAAACAGGTAACATTGATCAATTACTGAAGGCAAACACATACCTTTCCCAACAAATATTTTTGCTTTATTTGATTAATTGGGTTCTCTTTATCTGGTATATAGACTAAGATGATGATCTGACCACATTCTAAATGTAGGCAGCAATACAGGAAATTGTAAAGTGCATGTAAACTTTTTAGCAGCACTAAAAATAAGCATCTGACTTATTGCCTTACAAGTTGCATGGTTTAAGAAAAGTACATCTGCTTTAAAATGGAAATGAAAAAGGAGAGGTTTCAACTCACCTTTGCCAGGCAGGTGGGGTGTGGCTCATGTAATGCCATGTAAGTTAAAGTAGACACACTGAGGTCAAATGGCAGAGACTCATATTTCTTGTTCATCTGCAGTCTTTCAAAGACCTTCTCCAGTATCAGCTGCCTAACTTCATAATATGAGCATTGCAAGAGGTGACTCAGGAGGTTCTTCAGCTTCCTCTCTGCTTGCTGTTGTGTGCCCCACAGGGCAGATGACCCCATAGCAATGCTGGTTGCCAACTCTGCCAGGCTCTGTAAATACTGGGTGGCTCCAGGACCAGAGAGAAACACCTCTTCAGACTTGCCAAGCTGCACAAGCTCAGAGTCCATGAGGATGGAAAATGTCTCAGCACGAAGATTCATCAGCTGAGAATCTGTAGTAAGGGTATAAGAGTTAGGGCTCACTTGTTGTATTTGGCTGCAAAAGCATTTTAGGCAAAAAGTGGTCTACAGACTGCGCAGATAATAAATAAACATGTAAGAAACTTAAGCCACTTATTGGAAACTTATTCTCCAATGCACTCATTCTAAGACAATAGCATTTCTTGTCAACAGCAACAAAATAAATAAATAAACAAACAAACAAAACAATAAAAAGCCCCTGTAAAACAACAAGCTTAAATTAAGTTTGATTTACAAATGCATACAAAATACATACATATACATATATACATATATATACACACACACACACACACACACACACACACACATTATATGTGGGAAAAATAATAGTACTACAATTTCATCCCAACAAGCCTGTTTCGTGGTTGCCCACTCATTAGGGGATTTATTAAGAACATTCGTTAACTACAGTTTATATACAGTCAGCATCGTTTGTATGGTGTGCTTTAATTTATGTAGTGTGAAATGGGAAAAAGAATCCATGAATTTAATGCATATCAGGTGATGTGTATTTGTGTAACGAGGGAGGGTGTGGCCTAAGGAGATCAACACCCTATATCAA
>JAOUQZ010000039.1:9060514-9073348 GCA_028564935.1 Neosilurus hyrtlii
TAAATAAATCACACTTAAACATGAGTCAAAGTCTTGGATATCCTCTTCCTTGTACTGGCATGTTTAAATTTGCCAAAGAGCAGGCACACATTTCCGCATGAACCTCTATCTTACAGGGCTATGAGCTTGGGGGTGATCAGAGACCCCACATGCCCCCCCCCCAAAAAAAAGAGCAGCGTCACCTATGACTGCGGCAACTCTCTGCTCAAGCGGGGTGAGGTCCTCCTCTTCTGTCCTCCTGCCGAACTGTGCCAGACTTTGGCGGTGGGCAGCCCGTCCTCCACATAACGGCCACCTTAAAGTCTGACTACTTGTTTTAAAACTCCGTGTGTTCGCCTTTCCGACCCCACAGCACGGCCTCACACTCTCTCCCACTCAGACCTCCTGCGTTTGTTGTTAATGTCGGAGGACAGTGTGCCAAACACTACATTCTTGCGCGCCTCCCTGTCTTCCTCATATTGTAAGAGTTTTCTGATCCTGTAAACACGGGAATCTCTGGTTGAGGGTTCATTTAAATATGATTTGCATATTTAAATGTGGGCGTGGACAGGGAGGGGTCGGGTACTCCTACATGTGCCTCAATTCCACGTTGATTCAAATGTTCAAAGGAAACATGATTGGATTCATGCGTTCGCAGATTCATACATCTGAATTTTTTTGGTGCGTATGACGTTTTCTGGATTAAGGCGTACGCCATTTTTCAGTAAGAATTCCACGCAAGTCATTGTACATGAGGCCCCAGGTCTCTATCCTGTTATGTTGGAGTTTGCACTCCAGCTTTCACCTGTAATTGTCCTTTCGCCTCTCTGATCTTGACGCTCAGTAAACTTTGGATCGCTCTCACCTTCACTCTGTTGTCAGCCCTGAATGCCCTCTTCTTGTCATTAAGGAGAGTTTTTGATGTCTTTAGTAACCCACAGCTAGATATTCGGGTAACAATAGACTGTCTGAGCTGGTACAATGGTATCGGTGCAGAAATTTATGTAGTGTGAAATACACTCAGTGAGCCCACTGATGTCCTCAAAGAGTGCTTGCCAGTCTGTCACTTCAAAGCCGTCCTGTAAATTCTCCAAGTCCTCCTCTGACCATCTCCTATCAGTCCTTGTGGTCACAGGATGCCTCTTCATAACAGGCACATAGCATGAAGAAAGATGAATTAAGGTCTATTTAATGCCGAGAGATGGCCGCTGGTCTAAGAGATGGCCGCTCTTTGATGGTTATGTGGGCGGGGTTACACCATTGTTAAGTGACGAATGGCAAGCCCCCCTCCTTTCCGCTTACCGCTCACGTTGCAGTCTCTGTCGGCCTGGACAGTGTGAAAGCCCGTGATGGATTCTGATGCAGCCATGTCTCCATGAAGTACATCGAGCTACACTCCCAATACGCCCTCTGACTCTGGGCTAGCACTTCTAGTCTGGCCGGCTTCAGGGCGATGAGCTGATCCCAGGAGTAAACAAAGCGTGCAGCGTGTAGTTGCTGTCCCAACTCTACATTAAAGTAAAAGTTCCGCGGCAATAAAAATTACAAAACCTCTCTCAATCCACATCTTGAGAGGGCAGCTACTTATGGACAATAAAACAATAAGTACAAGAAAAGATGAAGTAAGAAAAAAAAAAGTTAAAAGTACGGGAAGGGCAGGAGTGACTGAAAAGGCTGCATGCCTGTTAACGCATGCACACTGAACTACACAGTTATTCTTCAGGAAGGATAACTGTGTAGGCTACTGAAGCAAATTACTTAGACATGGTCATGTGATTTTCCGTTACAAAATGGTGGTCTAACCTAAGAGGTGCTGCTTTAAGTCTGGTGAGTTTGTTAAAATAAATAAATAAATAGAAACCTTATATTTCTAAATGGTGCTTAGGTTTCACTTCATGTTAAAAATATAGAACCCTGGAAGTATTTAATATTGATTTAATATGTACCTTTTTTTTTTTTTGTAGTTTTGGGATAGCATTGACAGCCTGTCAAAGTTACCCTAAGGGCATGTGTTACCCGAATACATTTGGTCTCACTGCGCAAGATGAAAATGTACTATAATTTTAAATGTCACATCATTTGATTAAATGTTTTTTGATGGTTGGTCTTTGCACATGAACAGATTCATGTCACTGTGTTTTTGAGGAAATTAAAGTAATATCAGCACATGTTGAAATTGAAAAATTAACTCTGAATTTTGGGATAGAATGACTTAAGTGGTATTAATACAAGTGAAATTATCTTGCTGCATGGACAGATACTTTGACTTGACAAGCAATCTTGGAATAGCTTAGGTCCAGTCTAGAAATAGGTTTAATACTAAGGTTCGATGTCTTGCTTTCTCTAATTTTAAATGCCAAATCATTTTTACTATAATCAAGACTTGCTAACTTGTCATTTTTTCAGCATGGACACTGGCAATGAAGGCTTCACTTGTGCAGTATCTCCATTCACATCCTTACAATGTAGTGTCACATCCTTACAATGTAGTGTCACATCCTTACAATGTAGTGTCACATCCTTACAATGTAGTGTCTATGAATTTAACAGACTAATGTTCTCAGATCAAACACTGCTGTGCACTTACCACACATGATGATCTGACTGTGATTATCACACCACGCACCAGATATTTCATGCAACGTCGAAATTATGCTATCAGTGTCTGTGACAAGACATGCTCCGACCGGCAGATCAATGGCTTGGTTGCATTAGGTTGAGGATGACATATGTACAGTGTCACACACTATATTTTGCTTCTTTTGAGTACATCATTTGAGTACTCGTAGTACGCAATATTTGTTGCCAAATTTCCTGTGTGTACATACTTATACACTTCATATATTATAACCATGTACAAGTATGGAAGAACAAGAATTGAGACATTGCATTTGACTTATCTGATGGGTGGTTATGCAAAGTCAGTGTGAATCTTGGCATCATTAAGATTCACATACTGAAACTGTGCTAGCACATGTTTAGACATTCACCTTGCATCAAGAGACAGGATCACATCAGGAATATGGAGCAGTAGTTTCTCATCCTGTACGCTCAGTGCCCTTCCCCTCCAGTTGAGCATGGCCAGAGCTCCATGGCTCAGATACAGAACTAGTGCAGAAGGCCTGGAGCTAACATACAATCCTGCACAGCTATCTTTCAGCCACTGGGGGACAAGGTCTCCTTCCTGCTGAGCGCACTGCAACAGGCCTGTCACCTTTAAAAGAGATATTGCAAACAATATGTGACAAACTGAAGGTTCAAATGTTACCCATGGCAACTATTGCACAATGAAAAACACCACTCACCAGGACAGCTACACCATCTCCATTTTCAATGACAGACTTTATTAACAGTACTACAGCCATCCCAGCTGTGCTTTGCACTGCCTGAACAAACTCCTCTGACCAAAGAAAGAAAATGAAGAATGAAAAAATTCTTGGAGAAGAAATTGAAACAAAGATTTCAGATAAATAATAAAATAAAACTGTTTATGAAATGCTCCAAGTAAACTATTTCTGATCTACCATCAGTGAGGATTTTTGTGTAGCACTGTAGAAGTCCTCTGAAGGCATGTTGTAGAGCGCTGCTGCTTGGCATCTTCAGCTGGGCAGCACTGATTAGCTCCTGAGATCTCTGTACCACCAACATGGAGGCTTTGACAACAGCCAGACAACTCTGCATTAGCTGGGCCTGGGCTACATGCCGACCTGCCAGACCTCTACATAAACACGCATTTTGGGGAGTGACACACTTTATTTACATCATCAATGGTATTCTAGTATATCGGTCACACAGAGCAAAAGGTTTAAAAAGGACCTCACAGGTTTACCTGTTTTGCTTTAGATATTCATTCACAACCTTCTGGAAGAATTGGAGTACTACAAGGAAAGCATTGAGAGGTGACTTAGTTGAAACCCAGACAAATTCTTAAAATTTTAAATAAAAGGAGGCTGTATTTTTTTTTAATCCAACAAGTATGTATTTTTTAAAGGAATACCAACCTTCTGTTATTAAGTGATGAACACATTTCACACCTGTGGCACACACAATTACATATTTAGGAGCAAGATAAACAAAAAAATAGTCTTAGATAATGACAGACTTAAGTGGCAACAATGCTGACAGTAAAATGCAAGCAGACACATAGAAAAACCCAAATACCTAATAAAATCCTGTTCCCAAGACATGCAACAAGATACTAGGGTTAGAGTTTGAGAACTACAACTAAAACTGCCCGGGGGGGGGGGGTAGTTAACTAAATAAAACAATGGTTTTTAAAAAAAAGAAAGAAAACTTAAAAACTACAGTGAAAAATGTAACCTGTACTAAGACGGAATAGAAAAGCGATTCAACTCTTTACACTCAGAATCTCCTCCTCGTAGATTTCTGTGCACTGTCTGATTTTTGTGAAATGATTTTTTTAAAAACTAACAAACAACAAAGAGCAAGATTTGACGATCAATAAAATCATCAGTGTTTCCCTGGATGTGTATACTTTAGTGTTTAAGTGGTTTTAGTTACAGATTACAAAACCCAATACCTAATACCAAGTATTTTACTGTAACTCCATTATATTCTTCAAATATAATTAGAAAAACCATATTCCATAAGATCAAGTGATGATTATTTTTAGGGTTCTTTTACACTAGAGCTTTTGGTATAGACCTGGGTCTATTTGAGTGGATTCAGTTTGTTTCATTAAAGTCAACACTTTTTAATGAACCCAGTCCTCCAGAAACAAGCTTGGGTTCACCTTTACTCCAGTGCAGTCCGTACTTGGTGTAAACACTTTCTGTACTGAAAACCAAGGAACATGCTATAGATGACCTTTAATTTGTTTGACGGTTGCACAGTCATATGCAGAAAAGGTACATTATTTGGTAAATAACACACTGATCACTAACCTGGAGGGTATGCAAGAATGTTCTGCAAGCAAAAAGTTACAAATTTCTTTGTTATTGCTGGCTGTCTTCTTATTCTAGCATCTTGCATCACTTTGAGACAAATTTATGGAGTGGTGAAATTCCCCACACACATTTTTATATTGGCACCATATTACCAGAAAGAACAGTTAAAAAAAAAAAAAAACACTAAATTTACCAACACTGGTAAATAAAAGCGACATGTTCCATACATGGTAATGATGGTAAGGGACCAGGGTTTGCAACTAATAATATAAATGGAACAGAAACCAGCTGCGGTATAATCACACTGTGTAATAATGTGTGATAATCACACTGGAGTTGAGCCCAGCGAAACAGACCATGTGTAAAAGGACCCTATGTGATAACATCTTCCAAGAAAATCTGCCTAAATATCTCAAATTAAACATACTGTATAAGATTTTATTTTTTTTAATAGAAATAATAGCACAGTCACAGTAAAACACTTATTTGAGGTCATTAATCTGCATGATCCGCAGCTGAACCCTATTACATAACGTAAATAATCCTAAGTACATTTCTTTATTTACTTCTGATAACTAAAGTATTTTATTTTGGCACTTACTGCTTTATTTACAAACAGCTAAGGTTAACTTCCGTTTTGGTATTTTATGCTTTTATTTTGAAAAGACTACTTGCGATTGTAACTTTGAGCTTCAATTTTGCTTAATAGCAATAGTGAAATTAAAGGTTTACTGCCATTAAACCTGACAATTCATGAGTAAAGTGTCATCCTTCGATCGGGGGCATGCTACACAAACATTGGCATAAAATAAAAACAAATTGAAAAACTACAAACTAATAAAAATGTAGAAACTACAATACCTATTTGCATTGCTGTTGTACCTCCATTTTTAAAAAGGAGCAAATTTGCATCCTTATCAGTGAATTAACTATTCTGCCAAGTGAATTTATGCGTTCAGTCTGACAAGTGTGGTTTCCAGGTGTCTCCATTATCACCAAAGCAAGATGCAGGGCTTTCAATTTAAGCCAGCGGGATTTCAGTCTACAATAGTGGCATGCGCCATCTACTTTGGGAGGATTCCGCATATTTCCTACACGCAACATGCCTCCCGCCATCTCGCACACGTATTATATTAGCACTGCACTCCTACTTGTTAAATCCAGCTTTTGCCATGTTTTCAGCCTTTCTATAAAATGTAGCTAGAACTCCTGCATCAAAAAATTAAAACAGTGCAGACTTAATTCTTTAGAATTGTGTTACAGTAGTTTGTGACTTGTTTTGCATTAATAAACTATGTTGAACAGTTAGCAGTGTGCTAACAAGTGCACCTAGTGCAATTGTTAATACTTTGCTACCTTGATTTTGAGCTCCTCCAGCCGCAACACTGCACCTTCTGCTTCTGATTACTAGCTGTTTTTGTACCCAAACCTCTTTTTAATTCCTTTCATTAAGCATGTTGTATCAACATTATATTCAAACTGTAGTACTAATATATCATCTTCATAGTTTCATATGAAGAGAACTGGGACCTGCAGTGAATAAGACCATCTGCTTTTGTCCTCCAGTACAAACTACAAGTTTAATGCATATAGCAAAATTCATTCATTCATTTTCTGAACCGCTTATTCCTAATTAGAGTCGCAGGAAGGCTGGCGCCCATCTCAGCCAACTCTGGGCGAGGGCGGGGTACACCCTGGACAGCTTGCCAGGCCATCGCAGGGCCAACAGTCACACAACCATTCGCACTCACACCTAGGGGTGATTTGTAACAGCCAATTAGCCCACTGTGCATGTTTTTGGACTGTGGCAGGAAACCGGAGCACACGGAGGATACCGACGCAAGCACAGGGAGACTCCACACAGAAACGCCCGAGCTGGGAATCGAACCCAGAACCTTCTTGATGTGAGGCAGACGTGCTAACCACCGTGCCACCGTACTGCCCCCATATAGCAAAATAATAAATATAAAACAGATTTTTAGTTGAATAAAGTCACAGCATTGAGAAAATTGCTACCCCAGTTGACCTTTGTGTTTTTCAGTACATTATGGGCAGTAAGACAGTGTGGTGGATTTTTCATCTCACCCCCACTGAAAGATTCTTGTTACAATCTAATTACATTTAAATAATTAAATAACCTTAAAAATCCTAATTTCATGACGAGATTAAAACAAAAAACCTGTCTCCATCCCAGGACAGAATAAAAAGTACTCTTGTACCATCACATGAATCACTCACTCACACAACTGCCGAACTGTTTTATTCTATGGTCACTGGGAGGCTGGCACCTATCTCAGCTGACACTGGCTTTACACAGGATACACCCTGAACAGCTCGCCAGACCATCGCAGGGCAAACACACACACAACATTTATATTTAAACAGCCAAATATAGCCTAATGTGCAAAATGTCTTTGGACTGTGGGTGGAAACTTTACAATATGTCACACGTGTTCGTCAATTTCTCATGATGGATTCTCAATTCAGCATTTTATTCTGTGGCATTTTTTTAAGTTGGTCAACGGTAATGTAGACATTTTGAGGACATAGAATCCTGCTACTTGTAGGGGTTCTCATGCTACTCAAAAACAATTTGAAAGCCCTGTAGACATGAAACACTGAAACTGCTTTGGCTGAACTATAGGTGAAGACATACCAATGGGAAAAGAATCCAGGCAGGAAGTGATGCAGTCTGTGAGATGTGGGTAATGCTCAGAGCTCTGAGAGGATAAGGATGCAGACAGGCGTTCAGTGAGACTGCACACAGCTTTCTCCTGCAGCCAATCAGGAACATTACCCAAGGCTCTGTAGAGGCAAAGGGTGTGGAGTTATATAAGGCAAGGGTGTGTGGATGCATGTTTGGATGTAAAACTGACACTGACCTGGCCACAGCCCTCCTCAGTGGACTCTTAGCCTGTAGTGTACTGGTGTATATGACTGCCAGTGTGTCCAAGCAGGTGAGAAGTAAAGGATCTTGTGAAGTCTCAGTCTGTGCCACATGTTCCAATATGGAGCCCGCCTGCAATGTAACCCCAGCCCATTTAATCATATTGTAATTATTAATATATAATCATATTTGCCCCCAGTGCAGCTACTATAACTGAGCTATCAAAGGCCAGCCATGTCTCTCACTGTCTGTGGTGAGAGGCATGTAAAAGAACCATTGCTGTTGTTTGAAAAAAGCTATTGGGTTGCCATCAGCGTGTTTTTGCAGTGTTAATTAGGTTAATATATCTAATAAAACTGACAGCTTTGTGTATATACGGTGAATAATTTGATACATTTCCTGATTACCTTAAATTAAGTAAAACTACCAGTGATATTATAAATCAAATTAAACCAGATAAAATGGAACAAGGACCACACCTTGGACACAAGCTGAAGCTGCTGAACTGGGTCAGTGGTGGTCAAACAGTCCTTCAGCACCTGGGCAAGCTCCCTAGTGGCATCATCTCCATCTATAGATAATAAAGCTGAGAGGAAAAATTTGAGTGTGTACACAGCATACACTAGTGTATATGGACAAAACTCTATGCTACAATTATATTGCTGGAGTTGCATTAAAATAAAACAATAACAGAAGCAAAACAATAACAAAAACTAACTTTTTGGAAAAGCGACAATGTAACATACTTTAATTAACAAGAAATTTTTTTTTGTTAATGCTATTTAACTGGATGTAACACAATCTGTGCTGCCACTAAGGCATTTGTTTTGTTATTAGTGTAATGTGTCCTTTAAAGAATTCATTTTAATTCATTTGATAGACATCCTTCTGATTTAGTTAAGAGCACTGTTTTGGAATATTTTGTGTTTTATTTACAGTTTTCACCAGCATGTTAATGAGGAATTGTGACAGTAAAAAGGTTAACTTTACTACGACTCTGTCTTCATTGGCTCCGGTTTAACTTGGCGTTTAATCAGCGATTCAACACACTGCACGAGAACGCTACACAATCGTTCCATCAGCTTCTGTGAACTACATAGCTCATTTGGATAAAGTAAATACATAATTGACAAATATGCTGCTTCCAACTGTAAAATGCGTAAATTAAAAGCACGCTCTATTAATGGCAGACAACGGAAGTGTAGACTGAGTGTTACCCTCTGAAATACTTTAATCTTTTTTAATTTTCAACATGCAAATCAGACAGTAAAATGCCCATTTTGATACATGTACTCTGAGGAGGAGGATTTTACATACTGGCTTTATGTGAAGACCAGAAGTTGTTACACTGCAAACATTTGCTATCTCAAGATATAAAATCTTATCGATCTTGTTTTGGGAATAATATACTATGTAATAATGTATAAAGTTATTAATTTTCCCCCTCCTTAAATCGCCACCTTATCGTGGTGGAGGGGTTTTCGTGTCCTAATGATCCTGGGAGCTATGTTGGTAGGGTCATCCAAGGCAAACAGGTCGTAGGTGATGGTCCAGACTAAGTGCCATGCACAAGACCTCTATAAGCACAAAGATTTCAAGGACACAGTTTCCCTTGCCCGGACGTGGGTTACCGGGGTCCCCCCCTGAAGCCAGGCCTGTGGGAGGGGCTCGAAGGTGTGCGCCTGGCGGTCGGGCATCTGCCCATGGAGCTCGGCCGGGCCCAGCCCGAAGAGGAGACATGGGTCCACAAAGTATGCAAGACTAGTGAGACGCCGAAAAACGTATGGAAAAATAAGTTTAATAATAATAATAAGAAGAAGAAGAACAAGGATTACAACAATAGTATGAATGCTTTCAGCATTCACACTTATAATAAGAAGAATAAAGATTACAACAACAATAGTATGAATGCTTTCAGCATTCACACTAATAAGAATAAAGATTACAACAATAGTATGAATAGTTTCGTGGTCAGGGTTGCCTTTTTAAAATTATACAAGGGACCCCTAAGTAGGTACTTGCATAATTTGACAGTCTCTTGTTTATTGTTGTATAGAGGAAGAGTAGTCCCAGCTACATTAGTGAAATCTTTCAGAAATGTCTTCCTGTTCAATAGATGTTTTAGCCACAAAAAGTCATGTGCCAGATAGGTCTCTCACAGCCTCCCAGATAAACTTTCTGGTGCTTTTGTTTATTTTGGAGGGTCATCCTATTCTTGCTAATGTCACAGTGGTCCCTCTTGCTCTCCACTTGTTGGTGATGGCCATCACAGTGTTCCACTGTACATCACATTTTTTATGTCCCTCATGTTCAGTATCTTTTCACAATGAGATCTTGTTGGTTCTTTTTGATATTAATCCCATAGGTTTGTTAACTTGGAGGTAATTTGTATCATTTCATCAGTGACAGGTGTAAGCAATATTGAATAAGTATATTAGTACATCAACAATTCAGTATAACTGCACAATTGTGAGTGTGACATTGCTTTTACACAAAAGTTAAATAAACAAGAATTTAATGCAATGTGACTGACATTTTAGACATAGTATGGCCAGGTGTTTGGTTTATATTTAATCTGGTAGATTAATCGATAGATTAATTTAATCTGGTAGATCCTGAAAGGGCCACATTCACATTCATAGTGTAGCTGGGACTATTCTTCTATTTAATTCTATTTCATCAACTGATCTGTCTTCAAACACTTGATTGGCATTCACCAATCAAATGTTTGAAGACAAATCAGTTGATTAAATGAGCCAAGTCAGGTGTGCTGCTGCTTAGTTGAAACAAAAGCCTGCAGCCACAGCAGCCCTTTGTGGAATGAGTTTGAGACCCCTGCCCTACAGGAACAGCTCTGAATGATAAATCAATATTAATGTTCTGAATATTTATTAAAAATATCACAATACCATCAACTTCTGCGATGTTCTTATGCCACAGCTATTTTATGTCGAGGAACACTCCCACTCACTCATTCGACGGACTGCTTAATCCTACTCAGATTGAGACAAAAGTGGGGTACACCCTGAACAGCTCGCCAGACCACTGCAGGGCAAAACACAAGCATTCACACTCACACCTAGGGCCAATTTTGAACAGCCAAAAGTTAGCCTTAGCCTAAGGCTGGATGAAAAATTTCCTGGTTTCTCATCTGTGCCCGCCCCGAAAAATTTGTGCCGCATGATTTATTTATTTATTTTTTTTCAAAATTCACACTCAAAACTTTGAAAAACACCACAGACAAGTTAAAAATGACAGAACACGTTTACATGCTGTGATTGTGATTCTAAAATCAGTTTATTGGTTGGTTTGGGGAACTGTAAGGCTGCTGTACGATAGACCATTGTTCAGAGTTTAATACATGTTAAATGTACATGTAAAAAATTAACCCATCTAGGATGTGCTGTATAGCTTCAGTCTCTTTACCTACATTTAGCTTTGGTGCTTCAACAGTCACCTCATTTCTCTCTCTATAAAAAAAGTAATAATTAAAACACCACCACCACCACATGCCGCATTTAGGTTTTCAAAAACTTCTGATAAGAAACTGGAATTTTCTCTTTGGAAACCCATGCAAGCACCGGGAACATGCAAACAGCACTCCTACTTTTTGGGAATTGGAGTTGTCGGTCACATGATATTATATTTTTCAGTAAGACCAACATGTTTTATTCTTGTGGAAAAATCAAATAATTCCTGGTAGTAATTAAAAACGTGTCCACCCCATGTTCATGAACATGAAGAAAGTTGTAGTAGTTTAATGTAAACTGTAAGTGAAGTCTTTACTCACTGATCAGGTTCTTCAGCTCAGTGCTGTTTAAAACCACAGCTTCAACTGGGGCCGCTTTCTTCTTCACCACCATCACTGCACCTGAAACACAGAAACGACTGCATGGGATGACAGAGGCCACTTTAACCTCTAAATCCAATTTCATTGCTTCAGGTGGGAGCCATTAAGCACAGACAACACACAGGAAAAGTCTGTCTCAGTGCTGACACATCACAAACACATGATCCACCCAAAATACCTCATCACTGAACACATGGAGCAAAAGGACTGCAGTGGAGAACGAAGAAAGATACAAAAACGAAGGGAAGAAAGCGGTTTTATGAGATACTTCAGCTTAATTAAACAACGTCATTGTACTGACTTTACCCTTATTCACCTGTTCCTACCATTTCTATAGATATAAAGATGCTAACGTGTGTTTTTCATTTAAAAGTTTTTAATGATTAAACAAAATATTTATCGAGCACAACAAAAGTATCCTAATATCTCTGTTACTCACTAGACAATGTTAATAAAACCACAACATACCGAGTAGCTCGGTACTTTTCAGTAAAACTCACCACCGTAACACACGTGTATGTTACGTCACTTCCGCAAGCAACCATCACAAACATGGCTGAAATACAACAAGCATCAAAAAAGTGCACTAGATCGGGTTTACCAACCTCCACTTATTATATCCTATTTAGTGTCCTTGTAAGGTTCAAAATATTTGAAAACAAGTCTGCATCTATTTCCGACTATTTCCGTGACGAGACATATATCATATCTATATTCTACCGGATATGAGCGAGGATTTCCGAATGCGTCTATTCGTGGGCGCGAATATTTGTTGGAGTTTGATTGGCTGAACTGAGTGTCGATCCAACCAGAGCTCGCGGTCTTCGAAAATCTACATAACCACACCCACAGTGTATCTGATTGGTTCATTAGGTGACTGACACGCCTTTCTGGTAGCCTGTCGTGATGTTGCAGTGAATGACATGCTGAAATGAAGGGAGAGAGAGAGAGAG
Organism: Neosilurus hyrtlii; assembly: GCA_028564935.1. NCBI lineage: Eukaryota > Metazoa > Chordata > Actinopteri > Siluriformes > Plotosidae > Neosilurus > Neosilurus hyrtlii. Next base: position 9,073,091 of record JAOUQZ010000039.1, read on the forward strand.
AGAGAGAGAGAGAGAGAGAGAGTGATAAAGATAAAGAGAAAACATTAAGAACCGGAGGATTCACTGAGACCGATGGAGTGAAAGCGGCATATTACCATCACTTTTTTGGGTGAGATGCGACTTTCTGTTTGAAGACTTCTCCTTTTTGTGTGTGTGTGTGTGTGTGTGTGAGAGAGAGTGAGGGTGTGTGTGTGTGTGTGTGTGTGTGTGTGTGTGTGTGTGTGTGTGTGTGTGTGTGTGTGAGAGAGAGAGAGAGAG
>JAOUQZ010000039.1:9080376-9091167 GCA_028564935.1 Neosilurus hyrtlii
TCAACCGGGCCAGGAGACTCAGGTAACCTGGACAAAAGAGAAAGAGCCAGAACAAACATGAGAGCACATAATTCACATTCCCGGGCGGGTTCTAACAACCGAGCACTGCCATGCATTAGAGGGAACCCAGGGCCAACTACACCAGCATATGGTCTGACAATGGGTCTGAGAATCTCATCCTGTTACCTAATGGCAGTCAGGGTACCTCTGGCTAGCACATAACGGTCTGTGCAGCCCTCCGAGGACATGCCTTCCCAAACCATCACTGACCCACCACCAAACCTGTCATGCTGGAGGATGTTGCAGGCAGCAGAATGTTCTCCACGGCGTCTCCAGACTCTGTCATATCTGTCACATGGGCTCACTGTGAACCTGCTCTCATTCATGAAGAGCACCAGGTATCAGTGGCAATTCTGCCAATTCTGGTGTTCTCTGGCAAATGCCAATCGGGCTGCATGGTGCTGGGCTGTGACCACAAGCCCCACTTGTGGATGTCGGGTCGTCATACCATGCTTGTGGAGTCTGTTTCTGACAGTTTGAGCAGAAACATGCACACGAGTGGCCAGCTGGAGGTCACTTGCAGTGCTCCTCCTGTTTCTCCTTGCACAAAGAAGCAGATAGTAGTTCTGCTGCTGGGCTGTTGTCCTCCTGTGGTCCACTCCATGTCTCCTGATGTACTGGCCTGTCTCCTGGTATTTCTTCCATGCTCTTGACACAGTGATGGGAGACACAGCAAACTTTCTCTCCATATCGCGCATTGGTGTCGTCTTAAATGAACTACCCTAGCTGAGCAACTTCTGTGGGTTGCAGACACCACCTCATGCTACTTCTAGTGGTGAGGGCACTGTCAAAATGCAGAGGTGACCAAAAATCAGCTAGAAAGGATGAGGACTGTGGCCTCCACCTGGAGAACCATTCCTTTATAGGGTTGTCATGCTAATTGCCTCTCATTTCCACCTCATTGCACAGTAGCATGTGAAATATGTATGTATACACACACTGTATATGTATGTATGTATATATACTAAGAGGCATTGAAGATGTAACATTGAAATAATTCCATAATTTTATTATTATGTCTAACCAAATCAGTTAAATAATATACAGATCAAGAACAGATGTTTCAGACATGGACAGTGGTGAGTAAAAACACATTTATTCAGCACCTGTAGTCTGTCAGGACCATACCAACATGAGCAACCAGATGCCTTCTTCCCTGAGCCTTCTGCACACTGTACGAGTATATATGTATATATTTTTTTTCCCATATAAAAATTGCCCACCCTAATATATAAGACATTGGTATACTATGAATGGCTATAAATAGACCATATGCATTGTTTACAAATTTGGATTTAGCTTAGTCCTAAATCTTGCTTACAACTACTGTGTTTTAATAACAGAAGGTAGCTGCTATGGCGTCTTACGGTCTCGTGTTTCCATGCCTACATCTGCACAAATATCTTTTCCAAATAACTGCCTCCTCCACATTTTTGTCCAAACTGGCAGCTGTGACAAAGCCAACATTCAGAGTTGTGTAGGGCAGTAGTGATGTGTTCAGCTGAAGTTATCCCAGAAGGTAGTGTTCTGTGCAAACATTTAACTGCTGTGTATATAATTATTATATAACTACCTCAGATGGCCATAATAATCAGCAGCAGTCATTTTACTCCTTTATTGCTCATTTATATGGATGCATTAACAGACACTTTTGCATTCAACATGACATTTTTCGATGTGGCTATAGTATACATATAGATATTACAAACTCTGGTTTCTTTTTCGATCCCCAGTCTGTTGTTGTTGTAAAGTCATTCCTGTTTTCTTTTAATGAGGAATACATACCTTTTTACCCAGTTGCTTCGGTTTCAGAAATAAGCAATAACTAGCCCAGTGTTCTCTCGTACGTCTGCATTCAGTATAGTCTGTAATTATGGTTCTTTTCAAATGCTTCTATATCTGTATATTGAGGCCGTTAGATTTATCATTTGTCAAGATACATGCTTATTACACTTTTTACTTTCTCTCAGTGTCGGCTGAGATAGGCGCCAGCCTTTCTGCAACCCTGGAAGGAATAAGTGGTTCAGCAAATTAGTGAGTGAGTGAGAGAGATACATGTTTATTTGAGTACTAATAATGTCAATTATCAAGACTGAGCAATGTCTACAAATCAAAATAAGACACTGCAATGATACAAAACACAGTGTACTTAAAGTGCACTTTGATTTATTTTAATTTACCCTTGAAAATATACCATATCACTTTATATAAATTTAGTTCCCCTTAATTTGTTTATAATCTCCTTTAGTTTTACTTCAAAATATTATTAAAGGGGTAGATGTGAAATCCCATAATCTTGTTTTTATGGTGTTATGGTGTTCATTTATGTGTGTGTGTGTGTGTGTGTGTGTGTGTGTGTGTGTGTGTATGTGTATGTACAGTATGTATAATAAAAAAATTATTAAACAAAAAAAAAATTTCTCACACATTTTTTTTAACTGATTACTCCTACTAGGGTTGCGGGAGGCTGGCGCCTATCTCAGCCAACTCCGGTCGAAGTTGTAACATTAACATTCACACAACCATTCACACACACCCACTTACACCTAGGGGCAATTAGGGACAGCCTGTTAGCCTAATGTGCATGTCTTTGGACTGTGGGAAGAAACCTGAGAACATGCAAACTTCATTCAGAAACACTGAAGCCTGGGACTCGAATCCAGGACTTACTTGCTGTGAGGTGGACCACCACGCCATCGTGCTGCCCTGAACATATATATGGGAATATGGAAAATGTTTAATCAAAATTGGTTCTACATAAACTTTAGTGCTTCTTTTTACTTTGCGTACCTGTATTGGTTTACTGAGCAATCACTTGCGAATGGGGTGTCTATTATTTATATAAGATATAACTTACTTTATATATATTACTTACTTAAAAGATATTAAAGTTAAAATGCTGTGAAAGAAATTTATCCTAAGTGTTAAATTGTCAAATTGATCCAAAGTGTCAAATTTAATTTAATATATTTGAGACACAGGGATTGTCTATATGCTTCTGGACAGTCGATTTGTCTCTAACTAGATGCTGGCTTCCCTGTTTTGTTGAGCCTTTATTATTAAATCAGTTGAAAATAAATGTAATTATACATACTCCTTTCATCATGTAGGATGTTGTGATATCCATATTGTAAAGCATGTGTTGCTGTGTTAATTAACGAAGGATACATTGTGCACTACTACTGTGAATGGATGCATTTTTAATCCCTGTGACTTGTGTGGATTTTTGTGGTACTGGTCTTCCTGTTAGTCACTGAAAAGGACAGTGATGATGCAACCAAAAAAAAGCTTTATAAACTCTTGACATGGTATAATTATAGTGTACAACATTTTGGAGTGAGTAAGCAACAGCTGTTTGTGATAATGGTTTTAGACGATAGGGGAAGTGAAGCCATTTTGAAGATCTGAAGTGTTTTAGATTTTCTTTGTTCACTATGGAAACATGAGTGAATCATTCTTGGCATATCTAGACCACTTTATATTACTCACCTTTATGAGTGTCAATAATGAAGGCAGCATGTGAGTGTGCCAGTTACACAGTTTTTTTGTTTGTTTTTAAATAGCCTATACTGTCCAACCATCCATACCACTTGTCCATCAGTCACAGGGAATGATGGAGCCATTATTAGCTGTCTTTGGGTTAGAGGCAGGGATATTTCAGGGCTAACACAGACATTGGCCCTGTCCACACTACAGCATCACAATCAGCTTTGAGTGGATCAGAATTGAGCTTCCTGTCCACGTCCAAACCAGACTCCAAACCAGTTCTGCCAAGACCTGTTCCTGAGATAGCTTTGGCAAGATTCGAACCTGAAGTGAATCTCGTATGCACATGTGTGTAAACAAGCCGCAAGGTTTAATGACTTTTATTATACTAACATACGTTAAATCTTTGTGACAAATTCATATCTTACAATGGTATGAGTAGATCTTATGAATTGAACAACAGCAAATTTAAACAACTTATCGAGGAGCGCACGACAACACCAGGAATATGTGGAAGGGGATCAAGACACTCACTGGCTACAAGGACATGAACACATCAGTAGACTCCTCAGACAGCACCCTACCATGAACCAGTTCTTTGCTCTCTTTGACCAACACAACAGAAAGGCATGTACCTGCCCTGCTCTTTCAGAGAGGCACGACGACCCCATCCAGCTGCAGCAGCACTAGATCATGGCCACCCTCCACAGAATCAACAAGAGGAAAGCTACTGGTCCAGATGGTGTAACAGGAAGGATACTTAAAACATGTGCAGATCAACTAGTGGGTTTTTACCATCATCTTTAACCTCCTGCTATTTCAATGTATGGTTTCCACCTGCCTCAAGACAGCCATCATCTTTCCAGTGCCGAAGAGCACAGTGAGTTGCCTGAATGACTATTGCCCAGTTGTCCTCACCCCCCCTCACCACCAAATGTTTCGAGAGACTTGTCTTGTCTCACATTAAGCCTGCCATCCCTGCTGATCTGCATCAGTTTTCATACAGAGCAAACAGGTCAACAGAGGATGCCATCAATACTGCCCTTCACACAGCCCTCACACACCTGGACAACTGTAACTCTTACGTGAGGATGCGGTTCGTAGACCTCAGCTCCGCTTTCAATACAGTTCTACCACATAAACTGGTTCAGAAGTTGGGCAGCCTGTGCCTAGAAAGCTCACTGTGCACCTGGATACTGAACTTTCTTAGCAACAGACCTCAGAACATCAGGATAGGAGACTACATCTCCTCCACTATCATCCAGAACACCGGAACACCACATCCTCAGCCCCCTCTTCTTCTCCCTCTTCACACACATCTGTTCCCCCATTTACACCAGCGACAACACCATCATAGGTTTGATTACAGATTACGACAAGTCAGCCTATAGGAAGGAGGTCTGGCATCTGCGGCGATGGTGTGACAACAATAACCTGGACACATCCAAGACAAGAGGTCTGACATTTTGGATTTGGGGTTTTCATAAGCTGTAAGCCATAATCATTAAAATTATAACAAATAAAGGCTTGAAATATTTCACTTTGCTTTCACTAATATTGTAGTTTCACATTTTTTGTTGAATTACTGAAATAAATAAACTTTTGCACGATATTCAAATTTTTCAAGTTATTAATTTTATTTTTATATTTTTAAGTCATAGACACATACAAACATATATCCTAAATTTGCAAATACATATGCATCTATCCACACATTCACACATATATGCACACTTACACAAAAGAGTTTATCTAAATATGAGTATTGCACTAAGAAGAGTAATATTGAGCTGTACGGGAAGATGGTCTGAATTTTGGTTATTCAATCAGCGAGTGTGACAATGGTGGTAGGGTGGCACATTTACAAGCTTGTGGGTAAAAGCTGTCCTTGAGACTGTTCGTTTTTGTTTTTAGTGTCCTGTATCTTTTTGTGGAGGGGAGAGGGGAGAAAAGGGGGTGTCAGAGGAGAGCCAGTGGAATTATCAGAGTCCCCACCTCTGGTAATTCCACTGGCTCTCCTCTGAAGTCTGCCAGTGTTAATGTCACTGAGGGGGTAGTGAATTTCCAATTGCTCGCTCTGCCGCCCTCTCCACTTGCTGCACACATTGCAGTCTTGCCTTTCTGTTCTCTGTTTCTTCACCTCATTTATTCAGAGTAATAGACCTTTACTACAGAGAAAATAGGTAAAAGTCAATCAAACTAACATGGGAACACCGGCATCTGGTGCTATGAGTCTTTCTCATATTTCTCATATCTTTTGCTTATAGTAGACATTCCATTCAGGTTTGGTTTTAGTAGTTTGGATGCACTGATTTCAAAAGCAACCTTAGTATCGATTCTGCTCTTTCAGTTGGTAATGGAAATAGCCATTCAAACTTATATTTACTCCCATAGGCAAGTTAGTCAGTTTACTGTAGTAAATGAGTGAATGGGTTAATTACAGGTTAAATTACAGGTATAATAAATAAACATGAAATACAGTGTTATCATTTGGAAATAATAATGTAATCAGTCACAACGTTTTTCTAAAACCATTTCCTTACTCCTGTATGTTAGTGTCTGTGACCCCTGTACTGGGCACAATATTAGGAAATATTGCCATCTTTTTTCTTCATCTTCATCCTCTTCCGCTTAATCTGGGGTCAGGTTGCAGGGGCAGCAACCTAAGCAGTCAGGTCCAGATGTTCTGGGTTGACCTGGGGTCTCATCCTGGCTGGACATGCCCAAAACACCACACCACGGAGCTGTTCAGGAGGCATTCTAATCAGATGTCCGCGCCACCTCAACTGGTTCCTCTCAGTACGGAAGAGCAGCAGTTCTACTCCAAGCTTCTCTCGAATGACAGAGCTTCTCACCCTATCTCTAAAGGAGAGCCCTGCCACCCTGCGAAGGAGGCTCATTTCAACCGCTTGTATTTGCGATCTTGTTCTTTTGGTCACTACCAAAATCTCGTGACCATAGGTGAAGGAGGGAATGTAAATCTACTGGTAAATTGAGAGCTTAGTTGTCTGGCTCAGCTTCTGCTTTACCACGAGGGACCGGTACAAGCTCCGCTTTACACCACAGGCTGCACCAATCCGCCTGTCAATCTCCCGCTCCATCCTTCCCTCACTCGTGAACAAGACACCGAGATACTTGAACTCCTCCACTTGGGGCAAGACCTCATTCCAGTCCAGGAGGGTGCATTCCACCCTTTTCCAGTCATGGCCTCGGACTTGGAGGTGCGAATTCTCATCCCGGCTGCTTCACACTCAGCTGCGAATCGCTCAAGCTAGAGCTGGAGATCCAAAAGGACAACATCATCTGCAAAAAGCAGAGACAAGATCCTATGGCCACCAAACCAGAACCCCTCAATGCCATGGCTGTGCTTTGAAATTCTGTCCATAAATATTATGAACAGAACCAGAGACAAAGGACAGCTTTGGCGGAGTTCAACCCCCACTTGAAACGAATTCGACATGTTGTTACCAATGTGGACCAAGCTCTGGCTTCAACAATACGAAGACCTAACGGCCCTTAGCAATGGCTCCGGTATACCATACTCCTGGCGCACACCCCACAAGATAGCCCAAGTCACTTTTTTTTTTTTTGTTTTGTTTTTTTGGCCTCACAATTTTCAAGGTGATTAGATGTGGCCTTTTTTGAGTAGTGTTTTTTTTCCCCAAGCAGCCCTCCCACACAAGCCATATTTTTGGTACATTAATGACATTGTTTTCACATTCAGACAATGGACATTCTTTGCCAGAAATTCTTTTAACTGCTACAAAATGCATTTCTGCCCAGTTTTGTCCTTGCCTTTCCACTTTCACGGCACTGCACTAAGAATAGCTGTTTTAATTCTGAACTAATCAGAATAGATTACAGTAATAACGATGGGGTGGTGCTGTGGTTAGCACGTACACCTCACAGCAAGGTCATGCATTCAGTTCCTGGGATTGGCAAGGTTGTTTCTGTGTAGAGTTTACATTCTCCTGTGCTTGCAGAAAGTGAGCGCAGAAAGTGAGTGAGTGCGGTGAGCAGGCGAGTGTAAGTGCAGAAAGTGTATGAGTGCGGAAAGTGAGTGAGTGAGTGCAGAGTGAGTGAGTGTGGAAAGCGTGTAAGGAAAAAGTGAATGAGTGAGTAAGCGAGTGTGGAGAGTGAGTGTGGAGAGAGATTGTGAAGAGTAAGTAAGGAAAAAGTGAGTGAATGAGTAAGTGAGTTCAAAAACTGAGTGTGTAAGTGAGTGAATGAGTGAGTGTGGAAAGTGAGTGAGTGCAGAGAGTGAGTGAGTGCGGTGAGATGGAGAGTGAGTGAGTGAACGAGTTAGTGAGGGAGTGCGATGAGCGAGTGAGTGAGTGCAGAGATCAAGTGTGTATGAGTGTGGAGAGAGATTGTGAAGAGTGACTAAGGAAAAGGTGAGTGAATGAGTAAGTTCAAAAGGTGCAGTGCATAAGTGCAGTGATTGAGTGCAGAGAGTGAGTGTGTAAAGTGAGGGAGTGAGTGAGGGAGTGCGGTGAGCGAGTGAGTGAATGTGGAAAGTGCAGAGAGCGAGTGAGTGTGAAGAGTGAGTAAGGAAAAATAGTGTGAATGAATGAAAGAGTGAGTGAGCGAATGTGTTGAGTGAGTGCAGAGAACAAGTGTGTGTGAGTGCGTAGAAAGATTGTGAAGAGTGACTAAGGAAAAAGTTAGTGAATGAGTAAGAGTGAATGAGTGAGTAAGTGCGGAGATCGAGTGAGTGTGTACGTAGAGTGAGTGTGAAGAGTTAATAAGGAAAAAGAGGAATGAGTGAGTAAGTGAGTGCTGAACGTGAGTGCATAAGTGCAGTATTTGAGTAAGGGAGTGCGGAAAGCGAGCGAGTGCATGACCGCGGAAAGAGAGCGAGTGAGTGGGTGCGGAAAGTGGGAGAGTGCAATGAGTGTGTGAGTGCGCAAAATGAATAAATGAAAAAAGAGAATAAGTGAATGCGGAGAGTTACTGAGTGATTGAGTGTGTGCAGATAGTGAGTAAATGAAAGAAGTAAATGAGTGAGTGCAGTGAGTGAGTGTGGAGAGTGAGTGAGTGAGGAAAAGGTGAATGAGTGAGTAAGTGAGTTGCGGAAGTAGTGAATAATTGAGTGCAGTGAGTGAGTGAGAGTGCGGCAAGTCAGTGAGTGTGGAGAGTGAATGCAGAGAGTGTGGAAAGTAAGTGAGTGTGGAAAGTAAGTGAGTGAGGAAAGAGTGAGTGAGGTGAGGAGAGAGTGAGTGAGTGCAGAAAATAAGTGTGGAGAGTGAATGAGTAAGTGCAGAAAGTGAGCGAGTGCTGCGAGTGAGTGAGTGGGTGACTGCACAAGTGCCATGAAAGTGGTATATTTATTAATTTAAAGGATCTCCAAATAAATCCCTGTGGGAACAATTAAATGATATAAGGTGATTCCTGGTGGTATGTTGCTTTGCAGATGCAGCAGTTGGAGACACAGGTTTTGGAGGCAGAGCGAAGTGCCTATGAAGCAAATCAACAGGTAGTGTTTTAAACTTCTTTTCTAACATTATATGACATGATGTCATGGTTTTCATCTTCTTCATCATCATCTTCCACTTAATCTGGGATCAGGTCGCGAGGGCAGCAGCCTAAGCAGTAAGGTCCAGACGTCCCTCTCCCCAGACACAGAGGGGTTCCCCAACCAGCTGAGAGACATATTCCCTCCAGCGTGTTCTGGGTTGATCCCGGGGTCTCTTTCCAGTTATCATGTCAGAAACACCACACCACTAAGACTTTTAGGAGGCATTCTAATCAGAAGTCCAACAACAAAATACCATTTGGGTTCAGATCAGAGAGGTCATATCTACCAATCACACCATTCCAGGTCACACTGTCATTGCCCACATAGGAGTTGAAGTCTCCCAGGAAGACGAGGGAATCGCCAGGGATAGCACCCTCTAGCACACGCCTAAGGACTCCAAAAAGGGTGGGTACTCCGAACTGAACTCTGAAACTCTGAAATTTGGTGAGTAAGCACAAACAACAGTCAGGACCCAACCCCCGCCTGGAGGCGGAGGGAGTCCACCCTTTCGTCAACCGGGGAGAACCCTAACGTGTGGGCACTGAGACAGGAGGGTAACAAGGATGCCCACACCTGCTCGCCACCTCTCCCCATGAGCAATTCCACACTGAAACAAGATCCAGCTCTTCCCGAGATGGGTGGTTCCAGAGCCCAAGCTATGTGTCGAGGTGAGCCCAACTATATCTAGTCGGTATCTCTCAAACTCGCGCACCAGCTCAGGCTTCTTCCCTGCCAGAGAGGTGACATTCAATATCCCAAGAGCCAGAATCAGTAGCCGATGATCAGACCGGAAGAACCCACGCCTTCGGCTGTCCCCTCCTCTTCTGGCTTCCTGGGCAGAAGCCCGACCGTTAGGTGCTCACCTTCGAGCCCCTCTCCCAGGCCTGGCTCTAGGGGGGACCGCAGTAACCCGCATCTGGGCAAGGGAAACTGAGTCCTTGCACTTTTTTCTTTCATAGGGGTCTTCTGAACTGCACTTAGTCTACTCCTTCACCAAGGACCTGTTTGCCTTGGATGACCCTACCAGGGGCATAATGCCCTGACTACATAGCTCCCAGGACCATTAGGACAAGCTACCACGATAAGGTGGCGATTTAAGGTGGGGTGTGATGGTTATGAAATATGAAATACAAAGGTGATGTGACCAAGTTTGTGTTTGCATTGTGCATTTCAGGTGCAGTGGATGGAGGAGCGTCTGAAGGACACTGATGTGGAGTCTGGTGATTCTGAGATGAAGCTCTTCAGACGCTGCCAAGACCTTCAGGCTGCTCTGCAAGAGAAAGAAGAGCTTATAATATTGCTGGAGCTACAGTTAAAGGAGCAGGTCAGTACCTCATATTATGTTTGGGGGTCGTGTAATCCTGTTCTTAAATTATGTTTTAATCAGATTCTATTTTCTTTTAATGAAGATAAATTTAATACTTTGGAAATCACTTTTTAAGTGTCTGCCTCAAGTGGTGCCTGTCTGAAGCACCAATACCTCATGTTAAGAGACTTTCTGTCTCTGTGAGCTGGTATAGATAATTGAAGTTTACTCAATTGAATTTAAATTGCATTCTGACTTCTCCTTTACTTCCTTTTCTCTTGAAATTATGGAAAATTATGTAATCGAATGCCCTGCTAAGTTTTATATCAGTAGCAGCAGGCTATAAACCATTGGTTGTTAAGGATATCTGGTATTTTACCAGAACAGTCTCAAAACTTTAAATGCATTTTTCAGAATGATT
>JAOUQZ010000039.1:9091267-9106398 GCA_028564935.1 Neosilurus hyrtlii
TACAAAAACTCATCATTCCTGGTTTTCTTGCCATACATGTATTTTAAAATATTTCACTCTTTCTCCTTGCACAGCATGAAATCTTTGTCTTCCTCAGTCAATAAATGAATGGTCCTGGACATAATTCTTTATTCTGTTTACATTTGATTATGTTGCTTCTTTTGTTAGTTCAGTTTTAAAACCCATAGCCAGAACTGTGGAGCGTGCACAGAGCACAGGGTCCGAGTTCAGTCTAATTAAATGCAGTAAAAAAGCTTGACTACATAGGAGCTATCCAATAGTCCTTGTCTTTGAGAAAGTTGATTTTAATTTTAATTGGAGTAACTTTGTTTTAAAAGTAACACAATAATTCAACTTTCTCTAACATCATGTAAAAACATATTGACTGATTCTGGATGAGCCTGGCTTTTTGGTCATGCCTGCAGCTTTGTCTTGACTTTTTCAGAGTCTTGGTGCTCATGGATTGCTTCAACTATGGTGAAAGGTAGTTGGACACTGAGGAACAGTTTAGAAAGGGGGAGACACATGGTGGGGAGGAACATGGATATAATGAGCAGAAATTGGTGGAATTGGCCTGCTTCCATGACACAAGGACAGGGGAGGGGAAGGAACCACAAAGGAAGGGTGGGAATGAGCAGTCTGGTAATAAACTGCTCTAGCACTACTGCATCAAGCATCTCTTCAGGTCCACATTCCTGCTTCGTCTGTATCCACTTGGTGTAGGCCTAAATGGCTGGCCATTGGCAGCTTCACCTCAAAAAGTTGCAAAAGGCAGACAGCTATCTGATTCTAGAGCTGCCCCATGTGTCTGACACCTAATCTAAGAGATTGCAGAAGGCCTTGAGGTCTTCCTGAGGCCCCATCTTGGTGGGGGTGGCATCAGGGAAGCCCACGGCCATCAGGGAGGAGGCACTGACACTTGACTTCTGGAGCAGGTTTGGTAGTAGCCATGGTTCTACTCTGGATTACAGCACCAGTGTAACAGTTCTCATACTCGGGACACTGAAGACTCCGGGACCAGCAAAGAGTTCACTCTAGTTTTTTCCACTATCCTCTGCCTTTTAGTAATTCTGTTTTACTATTGTCTTACTCTGAGGCACACTCTATAACTTAATCATTCACTTAATATCCTACATACACTGGCACATGACTACTCGCAGTTCTCTCTCTCTGTCTCTCTCTCTGTCTCTCTCTCTGTCTCTGTCTGGTGGTTACTTGCCTCTCTCTCTATAAGCACATGCAAAGAACATCAGTAGTGCTAATGATCACACACAGTTGAAACTCATCATGTTACCTCCTGGCACTCGGTCATACCCTCACTGCCATGTTACCTCGGTGAGGTTGTTCCAGACTTTGATCTCACTGGAACTTCCTAATAAAATAAAGGTAAAATAAAATAACTTTATGAACATTTACTTCCCTGGTGGTTTGTGAGTCCCAGCTTATAATAGTGGGTTGAATGGCAGTAATGGAGCACAAGCTTCCCTTTTTGTGAGTCTAGCCAGAGGCTGCGAATGTATCGCCTAACATCGGTGAACCAATCTGTAGAGCTGACTACACTGACAAGTACCTGATCAAAGCTTTTGAGCTTTGCGTTATCAGTGAGCATTATTAGTCTTGATTCATGTAGAAAGGGATATGAATGCTACAGAGGTAGCAGTCATACAAACTCACTTTAAAATAAAATACTGCTAAAATACATCATATATAATGACAGTGGCAGTGAGGGTATGACCAAGTTCCAGGAGGTAACATGATGATGAATTTCAACTGTGTGTGATCATTAGCACTATTGATGTTCTTTGCATGTGCTTACAGAGAGAGGCAAGTACCCACCAGAGAGAGAGAGAGAGAGAGAGAGCTGCGAGTAGTCATGTGCCAGTGTATGTATTAAGTGAATGATTAAGTTATAGAGTGTGCCTCAGAGTAAGACAATGATAAAACAGAATTACTGAAATGAGTAGAAAAGTTTTGTCCTTTCCTTCTGTTAAAATCTAGCTTTGTTAATTACTAATCTAAGCCACAATGGAAACAGAGGATGTGGCCTATGTATTTTATTTATTCTATTTTCTTAAAGGACATGTCTTAATAAACAATAAACAACACACAGACACACCTGTATCTGCTACTAGTATGAGGACAGATTAAACTGAGCTATGCTTGATTAAAAGTAAACGTACCCTTCTAAAATTCAGCTTAGTCACAGTCGTTCTCCGTCTTTCACTACAGGCACCTCGGGCTGTGCGTGGGTCGTTTTTCATGGGCAAATGCTGGGTACTGCTTTTCCTTGTGGATTTCACAAATTGTTTCCACTTCACGGATATTACAGGGACAGTTGGCCACTGATGGAGAGAGACAACTCTGTGGGGGTTGTAACTGTTCTCCCAAGTAGTTATTGCTACACCCGCCAACAACGCAAGATGTCATCTGAATCAACATTCAGATTGAATCGCTTCCACACTGAAGTGTTTCCTTGAAGTGATGTCAGCAGTCCGTTTCAGCGGAAAATGCTGAATAGAGCGTTTTCGGAAGCATTCGGATAGTGGGAATTTTTAAGTGTCCTGGTTCATTAAGGGGGCCAATGTGAGTGCAGTACGACTCAGGTGCACTCTAGTACTAGCATTATCATCACTTTATGCTCATAATCATGGTAAATAAAAAGCTTAAGACATGTCCTTTAAATGCACCATTTCATAGAGTTCCAAAGATTGAAATTAATTATCCATATTATTTGGTAAATATGGTGTATCTGTTGTTGTTTTTTTTATTCTACTAATTTGACTTCAAAATTAGACATTCAACAGTTTACCAAATTTTGCATGTATACAATTTTAAAAGCACTTTTTTGAAACACAAAAATACCAAATTGATCAGAAAGACAGTCTAGATACTGTTAATGTTGTACATGACTATTAATGGTGGAAACTCTGGATTTTTATTGGAATATCTACAGGTGTACAGAGGCCAAACTATACCCAGTATTATACTTGTGTTCCAATGGCACATTGTGTTAGCCAATCAAAGTTTGTCATCTTAAAAAGTTAACTGATAATAAGAGAACATTTTTTTGCATTCATGCACAGATGACAACTGTTGTGCTTATTAAAGAAACAATAAAATTGGCCTTCTTTAGGCTTGTTGAGTATCTGGAGAATCAGCATTTTTAGGTTTGATTATAGACTCAAAATGGGTGTTATAGTTAGATGAATCAATGCTACTTGAAGTTCAAGCTGTTTGGGTCACAAACAATATTTATAAGGTGCAGAATAAAGGAAGAGATGCTGAAGGAGTGCTTGACACCATCTGTCAAACATGGCGGGGATTAAATTGGTGGTGGTAAAGTGGGAGATTTGTACAGGGTAAAAGGGGATTTTGAACAAAGAAGGCCGTCACTCAATTTTGCAACACCCTGTTAATGGCACTTGATTGGAGCCACTTTCCTCGTACAACAGAAAAATGACCCAAAACTCTAAACTTTGCAAAACCTATTAAGAGAAGAAGCAGCCAATTAGTATTCTGTGCATGTAATAATGCAGTGGCCTGCACAGTCACTGGATTGCAACCCATTTGAGCTGTTGTGGGAGCAGCTTGACAGTATGGAAAGGAAAATGTGCCCATCAAGCCAGTCCTTGTAGGAGGTGCTTCAGGAAGTATGGGGTGAAATGTCTGTATTTTATCTTGACAAATTGACAGAATGACAAAGGTCTGGAAAGCTGTAATAGCTTATTTACAAAAAAAGATTTTAGACAAAAGTAACTATTTCTTAACTCTAGTTTATATCACATTTTTTTAAACTTATATGATGGAGTTGGTTTGTGTTTTAAGAGTGTGAAAAAAAGTTTAAAAATGTGAAATTTTGCAGGTGACCCCAAACTTTTGAACTGTTGTGTCATACATCATACATCAGTCTTCACCATCAGATTGCAATGGTTTGAAATTGTTTACAATGAAATTTGGCAAGGTTTTTATTTATTTATTTATTGCTTTATCACAGCTTCACTGATATAATATCTACACCTCTACAGAAACAGGGCCGAATTCAAGATGCAAAGATTGTAGAAGAGAAAGCTGCAAAGATCAAGGAGTGGGTGGCACGGAAATTAAATGAGGTGTGTGTGTGTGTGTGTGTGTGTGTGTGTGTGTGTGTGTGTGTGAGAGAGAGAGAGAGCTGAATGTCAGTTTTCCCTAATTTTCTTATAACTGTCTTTATGGATTTAGTTTGAAGTAGAAAACACTTTTCTGAGGGAAACAAACCAACAGCAAGAGTCTCAGATAATGGAACTGAAAAGGCAGATTCAAGGTATAGGCACAAAAAGTATATACAGTAGTGTGCAGTGAAGATTATACACCACCACTTTTGTCTTAAAGGGCTCCTAATAAAAATAAGTAAAACATTACTTCTCTATTTTTTGGTGAAAATGTATTGAACAATGCTATTGTAGGCCATGAAAACCAAAAAAATCATTCTGAAGGGTATATAGAGGTAAAAGTATGGCTATAAAACAAAAACACTGAAAATACCAAATTTTCAGAAAAGTTTATAGATGAGTCAAATTTTTTTTTTTTTACTTTTGCATAGCATGAATGAACTTCAAACCATATGGAATGGTTTAGCAAGTGAAGAAATTATAAAATATGTGAACACTATGCCTGAAAAATGCTATAATCAAAGTAAAGGGTGGCCACACTAAATATTGACGAGAGAGAGATTTATTTTTACATTTCAACAAAAAATTAGAGAGAAGTAATTTTTTAATTTCTTTTTATTAGGAGCCCTTTTAGACAAAAGTGGTGGTGTATAATCTGCACTGTGCACTACTGTACACAGAGCATATTTCCTTTTTCTCAGTACATTACAGTATTTAGGGTGTCTGGAAATTTCCTAAACTGTATAATACATTGTGTTTCAGACCTGGAGAAGGTCGTAGGACGCAGACATTCTGATAATACTAAACCTGGACAGGCACAGCGACTCAGCAGTCTGACCTTTGGCTGTTTTCATGTCCAAGGACAGAGTCCTCAGGTGCGGACAGGCCCCATGCTATTTCAAAGGAGTACAAGCAGTGTGTGTACAACCCACACACACACCGACTACAGAAGGCTCTCAGCTGGTCAGGCAGATCCTCATATATACATCTTAAAATTCCCATATTGTTGTGCAGAGTTTCTAATTAATGCTGATTTCTTGTTGCTCACTATCTATGTAACTCACTGTAACTCAGACCTCCTTGTGGATGAAATAATAGACTTTTTTTGTTTGATTCTACACAGACTGTGGGAATAAACTCATTCCAGAGGCTAAAGCTGTAAGTTTCAGCCCTAGAATGTCTGATCAGTCTGAGTGTGAGACTTCAGGAAACATCCTTTCTCAAAGTGCTGAAGCAGAACCAAGGGAACTGAACCATAGCTGTTTAGAAGACACCAATACACAACAGCCTATCTCTACCATATATCCACCTCAATTAGCTGAAGCAGATGCTGCAGCCATGGACAAGACCAGCAAGGATAGGGTGGAAATTGAGGATGGGTCATCAGATGAGCTGAACAAGCAGTTTCGCTTGCAGTGTCTAAATTCTTCATCCTCTTCCAGTGAGGCCAATACTCCCAGCCCAGTTCTGACCCCAAAACGCCCCACACCTTCCCAGGATACACATGATACACCTGCCTCACCCAAGCAGCCCCGTCTACGTAGCGCCAATGCCTTTAGTGTTAGCGTTGCGTTAGCCAAAAAGCATCTAAGCCAGCCATCAGTGACCAGTGAAACAGTCCATGGGAGAACCCGCAATGCCATTAGCATGCTACGTCCCTTAAAACCACAGAAGAGTGATTTGTGCCAGGAGCAGAAGATGGAGATTTGTGAGGGTATGGTGCCCTCTGAAGAGCCATCTAAATCCCCAGTAGAAGAGTCGGAGTCTCCTGATACAGCTGCATCTTTACCAGGAAACAAGCCGCCCACCCCCCCGCTGCACAGGTTCCCGTCTTGGGTTAGTAGAGGGCCCAAACAATTAGCTTATCTGTTTCTTCATATAAAAATGTGAATATTTAAAACTATTTTTGTTGGTGTTTTCAGGAAAGCAGAATATATGCTGTGGCTAAATCTGGAATTCGTCTTTCAGAAACATCATGCACAGATGTAGCAAATAAAGGTAAGGTTTAACAGTTTAACTCTGAAAAAGGAACTAGGTTTCTCTTCATTTCTGTTTACTTTTTTTTCATTATTCAATTAATTTTTTCATTATTCTTCACATATCTCATCACACCTTTTTTAATGGAAGATTAGTAAGGATAATCCTTATCTGTCCATCACTGCATTTTCTTAATATTTTCATCTTATAGAGAATATTTCCACCTAGGAGTCTATCGCTCTTATGCCAAAACTCATCTCAGTTTTTGCTCTTTATCTAGACTCCTCCCAGCCATCCACATACCCCGCCTTCATGCTGTACACATCTCTCATCTATAGAAACATGACCACACCCGTCTTCACCACAGTTAAAGGGGTAGGTATTGGGCTTGTCAAGGCCAGCTGAGATTAATTTGAACAGGAATTAAAGTGAAAACCACACTCCCATTATTTTAGTTTTTTTTATTATTCATTAATATTGCGGACCAGTCACTACAGTGAACGATTCTGTACTGGTTACTTTCTTTCTTACAAATGCAGTACATATTCCATACACATTTTTAATTCAGTTTGTGCTGGTAAATAGATAAATTAATCATTCAGTGTTTAAGGATTCATTCATCTTCACTCATTTAAGGATTCACTCACACGCGTACAGGGGCGCGCGCACACACGCACACACACACACACACACACTTTTTGTTCCAAAAACTGTTCTAAAAGTTAAAATATTTATAGTTTGTTTACATTACTTGCTGATCCATCTTCTGATCAACAACATATTGCTCTCTTTCCACAATTGTGGTTCACACAATTGTGGATATGGAATGTGTAATAAATATTTCATGACAAATCTGATGTTGATTTCAAAATATTTTTAGTGGAAAAGTGAAAATAGTAGCACTGCACTATTTTACAGATGTTTTATCACTAAGAAATGACAAGCTTTTTCTGCAGAGGCCTGTAATGGGGGAATTGGTTGATTTTAGTGGTGAACATTAAAAATGACAATTTTTACTATTTTTCTCTTAAATAAAACCCTAACATTACAGAATGCATGATTATATTTTGAAATGGCTATGAGATTATAAAATGTGGTTTTAATGGGACATTTTTGTCTGCCAGTGACTTAAGAGGATAGTAAATTTTAAATCTGATGCTACAAAAAAACTAATAATGCATCAAAGTCAATATTTTGGAAATCTTTGACATGTCCAAGACTGGCTTTTAAAAAAAATCCCCCAGCTCCAGCTAGGTTGAGATTTACACAATTCAGTGAATTTCAGTTTCTCATTTCAAATACAAGAATTATATGAGATTAGGGTAAATGAAAGTAACAGATAACATAAATTATATGTTATAAAACGGAGATGAAATGATTGTCACATTGAGAATGGTTGTTCCTATTCACTTTCATGTCCACACATATTCATCCATACATGCATAATACACACAAATTGATTTATTGCATTGGTTGGGTAACTTTGTATTTATTTTTAGTTATTTCTTTTTGTTTTGTTTTATATGTATTTGTTTAACCTGCTATTTGTAAGTTAACCACAGGAGGGCAGTACTGTTAAGCAGTTGCCATGAATATGGGTGTGGTATTTCAGTGTTTTTCTTCTTTTAGAGGGTGGCATTGCTAAGCAGCACTCAGATTTCAGAGGAGTTTTCCACTTCAGAGGAGGAGGAGGATTCAGAGGCGTCTCACTCAAGCTCAGGTGAGGAGGATAGCAGCTTGCACACCTCCAGCTCCAACTGTGGCAAAAGTCAAGAAAGGTCCCTCAGGAGAGGTAGAAACACACACACAGTCCTCAGACTCTAATATCCCCTTACAAAACATACTAATCCCACCTGAAAATTTATGATCTCTGCCTTTCCTTCTTCAGCTGTCTCCCTTTCCTCAATGGCATCTGAGAGTGACTATGCCATCCCTCCTGATGCCTATTCTACAGATACAGAGTGTTCTGAGCCTGAGAACAAGCTGCAAAAGACCTGCTCTTCCAGTAGTGACAGTGGCAAAAGTGTATGACTGACACACACACACACACAGAGAGAGAGAGAGAGAGAGAGAAAGAGAGGGTGTGAGTCATGTTACCACAGTCATACCTATTTACTCAAGCATCTTGTTCCAGGAGCCAATGGAAAAGTCTGGCTACCTGTTTAAAATGGTGAAGACATGGAAGAAGACCTGGAAACGCCACTGGTTTGTTCTGAAAGATGGCGAACTGATGTACTACATGTCACCGGTCAGTCATATATAAACTAAATACATTGCTGCTAGAAAGTTTGTGGCCACTTTATAATTTTTGGCATTTATGCATAAAATTCACAAAAGATTTGATCATATATTAATCGATTTGATTATATGATCAAGTTCTAAATCGAACAAAGGTAAGAGGAATTTGGCCAGTTCCCCCTTACAACACTCAGTCCTCAATCTCCCTTATTTGATACATGGCACACTTTCATAAATTTCTGTGGTGAATATCCGACATTGATAATAAAACCCAAGACCATTCTTCCCAACACTTTGGTTGAAATACGTGCCTTTGCATCTCCTAGAGGTTCACATACTTCTTCCAACAAAGATATTTATGGATAATTTTGCTCAATAAATAAATTTGAAAGCAATAATGTTTTTGCATTATTTGTTTAATTTTTCTTCTTTTTAAATTAGGACTTAGATAAAGATCTGATAACATTCAGGTTATTTGTGCGCACAAATACTATAAATTCTATAATGTGCACAAACTTTGGAGAGCCTGCTAAGAAATCTTAATGCACATTTCTCTGAGCTTTCACCTTTCATTTCCCATTTTCATAGAGTGATGTCATCCATAAAGCTCAAGGCCAGATTGCGCTCACTGCTTCCAGCACTATTACCCGTGGAGATGGCAAGCAAATACTTCAGGTATAGTGCGTGTGTTGGTGTGTGCGTGAGTTTCCAAGGGATGTAACCAAGTGCAAATGCATTATTAGACTGAAGAGCATAACAGTTTCACGTTAGGAGGCTTTATCTTGCACCAATCGTAAACTGAAAAACTGCACAAAAAGACTTTGAAACCAGCCCAAAATATTCAGGCAAACAAAACAAACAAACAAAAAAAAGATTGAATAAATCAAATTGCTAAATGTTGATATTCACATTATCTTTTTCTTCTTATATTATTTTATATAAACCCTAAACCATCTTATTATTCACTTCTTTTTCTTTTTCCTCTTTATCTTATTAATATTATAAGTAAAAGTTTTTCTTTTCTGTCTTGATATTCTCGTAATTATTTTCTTCTCATTATTATTATTATTATTATTAAAATTCTATTCACTCATATGTTGTAATAGTTGTGTTTAATAGCATACTTTACTCATGTTTTTGTTGTTACAGTCGTGTGAACTTAAGTGGATGTTGTCCGTTCATAACCATAAGGGTTTAAACTATTACGGCATGGACTCCACAAGACCTCAGAGTCTGCTGTGGGACCTGGCATCTGGCTTCCATGGCCTAGACTTGTTTGTCCAGCACATCCCACAGATGGGGAATTTGGAGACCAGTTTTAATCAGACCATTCCTTAACATTTTTGCAGTATGGCAGGTGGCATTTTCCTGCTGAAAGAACCCACTGCTGTTAAGGAAAACTATTGCCAGAAAGGCATGTACTTGGTCTGCAACAGTATTTGGGTAGATAGTGTGTCTAAGTAGCATTCACAAGAAATCTAGGACCCAAGGGTTTTTGCAGAACATCACAAGTTGTTTTTCAAATCAGAGATGCAATTTTAATTTTTTTTTTCAGTGGTCAAGCTAGCCTTACTAAGCTACAAAAATAAAATTATGTAGTTAAAGTTAACTGAAAAATGATTAGAGCAATAACCATTTAGAGTCTGAAGTTAGAGTTGATTGAAAGATACAGCCAAATACTGAGTTCTCCAAAACCTTTTCCTATTTGCTTCCATAGACCATGTAATATAGGCTATTTCGCATGTTTTTGGCTTGTCACATCGCGTGTGAATGAAGCTTTAGAATTCACAGATTAAACAAAAAAATGAAGAAATACAATTCCCATAAACCACACCTGGTGTAATTTGTTTTTAGTGAAAATATGTAATGAATAGATACAGACATTTATATAGTTAACTCCATTGTATTATATGTGTGTGAGTGTGTAGCAGATGTATATATTCTCATCCTCAGGTGATGACAGGAAGACATGTGTATAATTTAAAAGCGGACTCCCCTAACCTACTAGAAGAGTGGCTAATGGTCCTGCAGTGTGTGCAAAAAGTTAAAGCAGCCATTCCTGTTTTCACCCAGCCCAGCATCCGGCCAAGCATGAAGGGGCATCTGACTAAGGTTTACAATCATTACCCTTTTGTACGTTGCTTAACTTCCATATTTCTCAAAAAATAAGCAACATAGTTTGTGTGTCATGGCCTGTGAAACCTTTTTTCAACATTTTCTTTAAAAATTCAAAATTTACCCCAGTGGTGGAAAGGGGGAAAACATTAGGGTCATGTATGCAATACCAGTTTATTTTAAAGTCTGCATGCTCTGACACAGGAATGAAATATATGTTCTATTTACCAGGGTTTCTTTAGGTAATTATTACATGATGACAAATAACCCCATTGCATTACTATTTGACACAGAAATACAGCGTATATACTCCGAAGATGTATTCACCACAAAAATCAGCTTACCAGCTTAGAAGTCTAATTTTGTCTTGTTTTGTGTACCACCTCACAGATAATACTCAACATTAGTAACATGTACTATAAGCGGGACAGGTGCAGAAATGACACACATTCTTTATATTCATTCATTTTCTGAACTGCTTAATCCTAATTAGGGTCTCGGAGAAGTCAGTGCAAATCTCAGCCGACTATGGGCGAGGGCCAAGTACACCCTGGACAGATCGCCAGGCCATCAAAAGGCAGAAACACGCTGACGGCAATGCAGCCTACTCTTTTCGAAAGTCAGCAATGGTTCTTTTACATGCCTCTCACCATAGACAGTATAATTAAACTGTCTAGAACTATTAGACTTTGATAACCCAGTTAGCTGCACGTAGCAGATAATATATTATTTGTAAACAGTGTTTGTGGCACTTTAAGAACTATAATGCCCAGAGTAATAGCTATACATAAATAAAAACCAGAGTTATGTAACCATATAATGGTACAGTATGTAAGTAGCTTCAACAACAGTTCAAATTATTAGTTGGGCCTCTAATTATGTAAAAACTGTAAACTCTTAGTTGTTTGCTTATATGTGGAACGAAACACAGATTCCATTTAAATCAATTGAAACATTCTGTATGTTTTTGTGTTAAAATTTTGTTTTTTTTGTCTGCCTGCAAGGATTTTCTTGTTGCTCTTATACTTCTGGCTCCTCTGTACATATTTGACACTTTCAGATGAAACATGACTGTTCTAAGCGTGTGTGGTGTGCACTTATAGGAAAGACACTGTACTACTTCAGATGCCAAGAAGACAAGGTATAGTCTAGATTCACTTCCTCCATAACACATCTGTGTGTGTGTGCTGGTTCACGTATGTCGTATGTTCTTCTCTCAGTTTCCCTTGGGTCAAATCAGGCTGACAGGTGCACATGTGGAAGACATGAACTTGGGTGACAGCACTAAGGGTGGACAGTCCACTGAGTCCACCATCATCATCCAGATGCTGAACCAAAGCCCCACTTACCTGCACATAGACTCCTCACACGAGAAAGTGAGTGCAGGAGAAAATGCTTTAAATTAAATTTGCTCTCCCTGATTTACAGAGACATATCAAATGTAAATAGACACCATCATTTTTTAAATATTTATTCATAAATATAGATGTACATAGTAGCCATTTTGATTGAGATTCCGCACAGCAGTACTCCAACTCACTTCAAGTTCAAAGAGTTTATAGTCAAATATATAGTCAGGAAACATGTTTTCCTATACAATGAAAATCTTCCTCTGCTGTCCACACTGAATACCAGAAGTATTAAAAATATAAGTTATTAGGAGTATTATATACTCCTGTCATCTGTTTAGGAATCTGATGTCATTAGGGAAGAAAGTGTTCCATTACCTGGAGGTCATGCATTTCATACTTCTTGGGGTACATGCCAAACTTCCTCTGCCTCCTCAGAAAGTGCAGCCACTGATGAGCCTTCTTCACCAGCTGTGTGGTGTTGAGTGTCCAAGTCAGGTCCGCCCTCATATGGATCCCCAGATATTTAAAAGTGCTCACCCGTTCCACCTCAAGCTCTCGGATGAACAGTGGCTGATGAGGTGTCCTCTTGTTCCTCATGTTTACTCATGTCATGTTTCTCTGCAACATCAGTGTCCTTAAAACGGGGATACCTGTCAGAGGGTCCAGGTTGACTTGAACGGAATGCTGTAGATTCCTTGCCTTTGCTGGTGAACTGTACACTCTGTTGGCTGTGGCAAGAGGAATCTCAAGGTTTTGAGAGGGACTGACACTTGCTAAGTCTACCCTCAGACTCCTGGTGTTCATGCCATTGCTAATTGCTATTAATAATTTATATACTCACTCATTTCCTGAAATGCTATTCCTATTAGGGAGATTGAAGGTGATCTTAGCCGACACTGGGTTAAGGCGGTGTTTTTGATATGTCTCTGTAGTTGTTCTTATTTTACAACACATTAGCTGTGTTTCCTTTAACCTGCTCATTGTGCTTTTTGAAATGCAGAACTGAAAAACAGGCAACAGAAACCTGTGAATTTGGGGAAAAGCTTAAATACCACAAAAGGTTACTTTTGCATGATAGGATTTTTCAGATGATTAAATAAAGGCATATTTCTTTTTTTTCAGCATTTTAGTAACATGATAGGAAGAGGAGATAAAAATCTACCTTTCTAAAAAGATTTTAAAATTATTTAGGAGAAATTATTTGAAAGAAGAAAGCCTTGCTTTCATCACATAACATTACTTAAATGTGGAAACCGCAGCACATTTGCAGGTGATTTGTGTCATATCTGACTTTTGTCAGGATGTTAATGCAATTTTGGGAAGTATAATGGAAAAAGCCTGAAACATACATACATGTAATCTTAAGAGACCTAATATTTTATGTCATAATATAATTGCTGAGAGGCACAGTGGCATAGTAGGTTGTGGGTTCAGGCCCTGTGCCCAGTGAGGGTGGGTTTTTTGTGTGTGTGGACTTTGCATGTTTTCTTTTGTGGGTTTCCTTTAGGTACTCCAGTTTCCTTCCACAGTCCAAAGGCATTCGATCCTAATAAAGAAAAATGAAAAGAAATGAATTTATCATTTCTGTGAGCTCGAGCAACAGTTTGTTTAACATGTGCTGTGTAATGTTTAAAAGTTATTACTAAGCTGCAATAATCATATCCATTTTAAAGATCCAGTTTTATTAACAGTGATGTTCTTAATGACTTTTTAGTTTTATGTTTCTGTTTATTTTTATGTTCAACACACAAGCTGAATTGTATGCTTATTTGTTTCTGCGGAAATGGTGGATTGACTGTGGGGAAGATATAGATTTGTATTCAGTGTGATTGAAATTTTTACTGAAATCAACAGATGGTTCTTCAGATATGCTAACTAAGAATATTTCGTAGGCAGCATGGCTGTACCACCTGTCTGTGGCAGCGAGCACCAACATGGGGCAGGTGGGAACTGAATTTGAGCAGCTGGTTGGCAAATTGCTCAGTGTGAATGGGAACTCAGGTATGACTTTTTTTTATTGTTGTTGTGATGTTTTACGTAACTGGGTGACCGGTTCTTCACTGTCATTGCAAAAATAAATTTTTTTTAGGAATGTGCTTATTAAAGAAGTCATTTCAGGCAGATATTGCATTTAGTCAGGTTTTATTTTCTTCCTCAGGCTCGCAACTGTGGAGGCATCCCATGTTGTGCTTCAGCAAGGATGCCCTATCTACCCCTTTCACCACTCTGCCATCTCAGGCCTTACAAACTGAAGCTATCAAACTTTTTAAGGTTGTAACTTTGCTCATGCTTCTGTATGTTCTGTTCATTCGAAATAAATTTTGCTTACATGTTACATTTCTGCCATCATGTGCTTTAGACATGCCAACTCTTTATTAATGTGGTCATCGACACTCCAGCAATAGACTATCACGTGACACTGGCACAGTGTGCATTGCAGGTGTGTCTCTCACACTCTGAACTGCAGAATGAGATCTACTGCCAGCTCATCAAACAGACACACAGGAGGCAGTCTCATAGGCAGCCAGGGCCACTGCAGGTGAGGGCAGCACCTCTATATCCAATGTAGTAGTGTTTAAAGGAATATTGAGGAACTTTCACACCCATCCATATTACTGGAAAGAATGGAAAATTATATTACATTTTGTTTATTTATTAAAGTTTTATTAAAGCAGATAATATTATTGTAGTCATTAATTTTGAGCAGTATGTGAAATACATGTAATATCAATCCTCTCTGAGGGCCACAATCAGACAGATTGGGGCATTTATTATAAAGTCTATGAAGCCTAAACATGTGAACAATATATCTACTCATATTTAGTTGACATAAAACACTTTTCAGAATGTGTATCAGGGTTTATACAAGCTAATAACCAGGCCTTATTTCAAGTGGGCTATAAAGGCTGTGTTTGAACATTGTTTTTATATTTTTGCCACAGTGCATTAGCATATTATCCCCCAGGCATTTCACCATTTTGGTAAAAGGCATAGTGGAATTTTATGACTTCCTTTCACATCATTGTCAATGAGGGAGTCAGTGAGTGAATGATTGCTTTTAATCCAGCCAACGATTTCTAAGTTATATTCAGTATGAGAACAATTTTGAATCCAAATCTTCTTAAGGCGGGCGGCATGGTAGCGCAGTGGTTAGCACGTCCGCCTCACAGCAAAAAGGTCCTGGGTTCGATTCCCAGCTCGGGTGTTTCTGTGTGGAGTTTGCATGTGCTTGCGTGGGTTTCCTCCGGGTACTCCGGTTTCC
Source organism: Neosilurus hyrtlii (assembly GCA_028564935.1). Lineage (NCBI taxonomy): Eukaryota > Metazoa > Chordata > Actinopteri > Siluriformes > Plotosidae > Neosilurus > Neosilurus hyrtlii. The sequence continues at coordinate 9,106,360 of JAOUQZ010000039.1, forward strand.
ACCCACAGTCCAAAAACATGCACAGTAGGCTAATTGGCT